>CM053604.1:36835223-36875740 GCA_028646535.1 Procyon lotor
AAATAAATAAAATAATTACTGTAGTACCTATCAAAAAGATTATTAGTATTAATGTTAAGATACTGGAAAAATGCAGTTTCTCTCTAATGTATTTAGTAATTGAAACCCTTACTTTAAAGTAGAATTAAGAAACTTCTCTGGAATCCTGTAAAAAGTTGCCCAACTTGATACCTCTGTGATACCATAAACATTAAATATTTGTGTTTTATTGTTTATTCCTCTCCAGCTTTTCAGAACAGTCAATGATGGAAATGCTTCACCACCAAGGGCTAATACTCGAAGAGAAGTACTGGCTGATAAAATGGTTGACTTGATAAGCTGAGATCCAAATCTTCTAAGCAAAGTTGGTGTTGCCTGTGAATACATTAAAGATAATTTATTTCCCTTTACTTCTTTAAAAAAGTAAATACTGTAATAATTAATCCAAAGCTTAACGCCAGACACCTACATGGAAATTAAGGCCGTGTTTATCAAACTATAAATCATTTTGGAAATCTACTGAAGCAGCATTACCTTCTTAATGTGGATATCAATTTTGCTTTAGCAAAAACTTAAAATATTAGTTACGCTTCATTGGATAGTTTAGGCAAGAAGTCTTAAACATAAAAAGGACAATTTTTTTTTTTTAAAATCAGTTCATATTTTCTTTCCCATTATCTCTATGTAGAAAAAAGTATATAAAGGATTAAAAAAATGTTCCTAAACAATACAAAGAAAGATCTTTAAAAATAGCTTTAGTGAGGTGTATCTGACATAAAATAAACATATTTAAAGCATACATTATAAATTCAGGTACAGATATATAGATACATCAGTGAAACTATCACCATAATCCAAATAATGAATATATTCTTCAGCCCTAAAATTACCTACTTTACCATTTTAACTCTCTCCTTTGACTGGACCCCTTTTCCAGACAACCACTGATCTATTTTCTAATGATCGGCTGGCATCTTCTAGAATTTTATGAAAATGGAATCATACATCATATATTCTGTTCGGACCTGACTTCTTTCACTCCATATAAATACACTGTGATGCACCTATCTTGTATTTATCAGCTCCCTTTTTGTCTCAGTTCAGGCTGATAAAAAAAAACACCAAAGACTAGGTAGGTTACAAACAATAGAAACTTACTTCTCATAGTTCTGGAGGCTTTAAGACCAAAATCAGGGTGCCAGCATGGTCGGGTTCTGGTAAAAGCCCTCTTTCAAAGTTACAGACTGCCAACTTGTTGTACACTCACATGGTGGAAGGGGCTAGGGAGCTCTGTAGGGTTTCTTTCCCAAAAGTACTAATCCCTTTCATGAGGGCTTCACCCTCATGACCAAAAAAACTCCCAAGGGCCACAACTCCTAATACTATATTACACTGTTCATTTGGATTTTAACAAATGATTGGGGGAGGCGCAAACACTCAGACCATAAGACTCTTTATTGCTGAGTAGTACTCCACTGTACAGATTAGGACTAGCATTTGCATTTCCATATAAAATTCAGGATCAATTTATCAACTTCTACCCCAAAAAGTCTACTAGGATTTTGATAGGAACCATGTTTAATTTATAGATCTTGACAATATTGAGACTTCAATCCATAAATATTTAATGTCTCTTCATTTATTGAGCTCTTTAACTTCTACCAGTAACATGTTGGGTTTTTTTTTTTCCCTTATCGCACTGCCTGGAACAATCAGAGTAATCATGGAGAGAGGTGACAAAAGCAAACATCCTGTCCTGTTCCCAACGTTAAGGCAAAAGCAAGCAGTCTTTCACCAAATAGGATGTTAGCTGTAGTTTTTGCAGATGCCCTTAATCATACTGGGGAAGTTCTTCTATTCCTAATTAAGGTTTTTTTCTCTATCACAAGTGTTGGATTTTGCCAAATACTTCTGCATCTGTTAATATATACTACATAAATAATGAACAAAAAGCATAATTATCAGTATACTTTTGGATTTAAACCCAACGTGCCTTCCTGGAATAAATGCCACTTGGTCACATTTTAAAGTTACTGAAACTTGTTTTGTGGTTGAGAAGATAATCTAACCTACAAAATGTTCAATGTGCTTGCAAAGAATGCATATTCTGCATTTACTGGATGCTATGTTCTATAAATGGAATTTGGTTGATAATGTTCAAGTCTTCTATATTATATGTTCCAATTTCTGTCTAGTTTTCCATTCAACTGTTAAAAGTGGGGTATTAAAATTTCAAATTATTGGGTTGCCTAGTTCTCATTTCAATCCTGTCCATTTTGCTTCATGTATTTGGAACTTCATTTTTTGATGGATATACATTTATTATCATTACATCTTCTTGATTCAACAACATACTTCTTGATGTACTGACCATTTTATTATTACGAAATGTTCTTGTTGCTTTTTTGCTTGTTTGTTACTAACTAGCTTTGATTAAATCTGTAAAATCTGTCTTCTTGGTGTTGGGTGGCCACTATTATCATCACTCAATTGTTCTTTAAAAAAAATTTTTTTTCTAAATTCATTTGAGAGAGAGAACATGAGGGGTGGGTGGAGCACACTCCCTGCTGAACAAGGTACCTGATGTGGGGCTTGATCCCAGGACCCTGAGATCATAACCTGAGCCAAAAGCAGATGCTTAACCACCTGAGACACCCAGCTGCCCCTTAAATATATATTCCTTTTTTCATTTTTAAGTTACTTTTTATGAGTCACCTTGTGTCTGCATAGCTCAGTAGTCGAGCAACAATTGGACAGACTAGCCACAGAGATAGATTTGTATGAGCTCAAAGTTTAGGCTATTTTCAAGCCTAATCCAGCTTTTATTTTCCATGGGTCTTTTTGTATCTCTAAAGTACATGCACATACCCTCAAGGTCAGCCAGGAATGTGCTTGGGCCCTCTGGTCTGATTCACAAGTGCAGCCTTAGCGAGAATGTATTTTCCCTCCCTATGACCACAACCTCAAACCAGTGGAGTTTTAGGCCCTCCATGCTGCCCTGTTTCAACATCATTTCCACAAACAGTGCTTTTGGGTATGGACATACATAACCTACCATTCCAAACTGAATAAACGCCCTTATGAGCAGGAGGCCCTGACAGGAAAGTCTGTTTTGACTGTGGTGGAGGAGGAGGGAGAGCAGCTTAGTCTAGAATGCCATGAATTCCATTTTTATGCAAAAAATAACAGTTTTTAAAAACACTTTCAGATAGTTGTAGGCCTTTGGTTGATTTCCGAAGTGTTGAGTAGTTACCTTTGTCAATTTTCTCCAGCTTCATAATTACTATTAGGGAGAGGATCTGCCAATCTCTTTACTTGACCATAGAAAATTTCCAAGTGAATCAAGATTTTTAAATTGTTTCTTTCAATAAAAGCTAGAAGAAGCCTTAATGGACAACTTTAATTTTATTTTTCTTTCATTTTTATTTATTTATTTATTTTTAAAAGATTTTATTTATTTACTTGACAGAGAGGAGAAAGATCACAAGTAGGCAAAGAGGCAGGTAGAGGGAGAGGGGGAAGCAGGCTCCCCGCTGAGCAGAGAGCCCGCCATGGGGCTCGATCCCAGGACCCTGAGATCATGACCTGAGCCGAAGGCAGAGGCTTTAACCTACTGAGCCACCCAGGCGCCCCTGGACAACTTGAATTTTAATTGAAAAAGATGACTTAAAGTCTTGGTTTATCAAAATATGTAAGTAATAGAATGACCCTACATCCCAGTACAAATTTACTGTTCCAGATTCCTGTCTAGGAATTTAGCACCTCCATTCACTCTCAAGATTCCAGGTTTTTGGTAATAAATTATAATGGCCACCCTACTTAGAAGGCATCCTAAATCAAGTAAACTGTTCCACCAAGTTTTATTATAAGGAAAATCTCTTGTCAAAATGAAATGTTCTGAGGGCACCTGGCAACATGAGATTTCACTCTAATTAAATGGTTTCACTTTTAAAGGGCATCAAGTTTAATATAACTTTGCTACCCAGAGTGTAAAATAAGAAAAAAAGCCCAGATGTATTTTAGGTTTGTAACAAAAACAAAAAGTAGACATTTCTTTCCAAAAGGTCTTTATTCCTTATTCCGAAAACAAAGTCAGTCTTTAATTTCCTCAAAAGCTTAGTCTACTTCACTTGGGGCCTTTCTCCCCCACAGTAAATCAAGACGTTCTTTTTTAATTTTTAAAACCTTAATGAAGCATGTACTCTCTTTTAAGCTTTTAAGATCCTTGCTTAATATCCAACGAGGGGGCACCTGGCTGGCTCCGTTGGTTAAGTGTCTGCCTTGGGCTCAGGTCAAGATCTTGGAGTCCCCCCGAATCAGGCTCCCTGCTCAGTGGTGAGTCTGCTTCTCCCTTGATCTCCCTAGCTCTCAAATAAACACAATCTTTTTTTTTTTTTTTAAAGATTTTTTATTTATTTGACAGAGAGAAACACAGCGAGAGAGGGAACACAAGCAGAGGGAATGGTAGCAGGAGAAGCAGGCTTCCTGCAGAGCAAGGAGCCCGATGTGGGGCTCGATCCCAGGACTCTGGGATCATGACCTGAGCCGAAGGCAGACGCTTAACGACTGAGCCACCCAGGCGCCCCTCAAATAAACACAATCTTAAAATATATCCAATTAGGTTTTCAGGTAAGATTATTATTTGTAAACAATATCTATACAGGAAGCCTTTAAAGTACAGAATATATATTATATAGGCAAAAAGTAAAAAAAATCCTTGATGACTTACACATCATTTGATAAGAAATTTGACTTTGAAAGGTAACAACAAATGCCTAGGAGACATGAGAGATCCCACAATACTGAATCCCTCTTTAGCACTCCATATTGTTCGTGTGGGCGGTTTAATGAGATCTTATTCACGTTGGTGACTAGGTGTTACAGGCTCTTTGGAGATTAATACCTATAGCTTAGCAATGCCCACTGAGGCCAGGATAGGGGGAGGGGGAGGCCTGCTTTGGCCCTCCATGAATTTGTTCAAGATAACACATTCTCTCTCTCCTTTCTGAGGCACAGATGATGCCACGAGATTTAATTAAAGATTAGCTGTCAGGTACATGTAGACCCTTCGATCTTAATACAGTGCCTTCCCCTATACATCCCTTTGGTCTATAAAATCTGTAAACTAAGGTCCCGTCTTTGCAGATAATAGCTGCACCCCTCCACATCATCATCCACCTAATCCTCCCTGTCAGTATGTTACCATGCACAAAACTATTTAAACTGTATAGAAATTTCCTGCTTCGTTTTTTCCTCAAAGTCCCTTTGCAGTTTGGATGATACTTTACGGTTATTCCTCCCGGATCTTCTAACAAGATAGGACATGCCTCATACAGAGGAAAGGATAGTCTGTCAGCTTGTGTACTTCTCTTCCTTCCTCAAACTCAAAATTTGGGGCGCCTGGGTAGCACGGTCAGTTAAGTGTCCAACTCAGTTTTGGCTCAGGTTGTGATCTCACAGTCATGAGCTGGAGCCCCAGGTTGGGCTCCGCGCTCAGTGGGGAGTCTGTTTGCGATTCTCTCTTCCTCTCCCTCTCCCCCTCTTGCTTGTGCTCTCTCTCTCAAATAAATCTTTAAAAACAAAAATAACTCAAATTTGATCTGCTGATAATAGTCCAAATTAAGTATTATGAATTAAATAAAATCACCATGAAACTATATGCACAACTTGCTGTGTTCTGGGATCAGAGTTAGTAAATGTATATCCATTTCTCAAAGATTTAGTTCCCCCAAAATGTTAAAACCCACTGCTAAAGTAAATTTATCTGACACTGTGCTAAAACAAAGATAACTCATTGAATTGACATAGAAGGAAAGTCTCCTTTCCTTTAGTAACTATCTCTCAAATCTACTAATGTACTTTGCAGATGTTTCCTGAAAACTATACTCCTTGAATTTTGTAGGAAAATAAAGTTTTGTCCAGTCTGATGGAATGATCATCATAGATGAGAATTCATATGCATTGATATACCCAGCAAGCCACATTACTATATTCATTTTATATATATATGTATATATTTTAAGGATGAAAAACTGCCTAAAAACAAATTAATATCAAATTTTGCCTTTAGGGCAGAAATTTAACATCCTCGAGTCTCTTACACTAGATATAAATCTGCTATTTTTAGTTTATTATGATTTGCATATAATTTTGTTAATTCTCTTTAGTATCTTTAACCACTTGCACTGTAATATCTTAAAGCTTGTATACCAGTCACATATTTTCAGATAAATATTTTTTTGTTTTCATAAGTTAATGTAAAATATATTGACATAAAAAGTCAGAAAATCTAAATTCCTAACTAATTATAATTTAACTTTAACTTCGTGTTTTCCACTAAAAGCTAAAGTTTAAGATAGGAAAGGCAGTGTAAGCTAACAGATTTGAGTGAAGGTCAACTTCCTCTAGCTATTATTGCACCAAAAGGACAATAAAATAATTTTCTAAATAAAATTAACTGATTTTTTTCATTCTCAAGCAAATTAAGTGATATCATCAGGAGACAACCCATAATAATCTAACAGATTATCATTAACCTACTGTAAAAAACTACAGGAATATAAAATATTCTCTAAAACTTTAAAAATGTTAAATAAAAGACAAGACATTTTCATTTGCCCCAAAATGTACCTGCAAAATAGTTACTCTGTGATGGGAAAAGAGAACAGCAGCTAATTTTGATGGAAGCACTTTGACAGAAGTTGGTACAATAAGCAGACAGGCACCACTTGATAGAGCAACAAATATTTCCACAACAGAAGGATCAAAAGTCAGAGGTGAAGCAAGAAACAAAACATCTTCCTGTGTGATCTCGAAAAGTTCCCTAAGGCAAAACAGAATGCAGTTATGAGAAATGTCTAGCATTTGGTAATCATATAGCCTAAAAAATTATGACCATTAAGTTTTTGGATGTTGACCAGATTTTTACTCTTTTTACTCTTTTACTCTTAGATTAACCAAAATGGTGCTATTAACTTTATGAATATAAGGATTAAAAGCCATTTAAAGCAATATCCGCTTCTTAACATGACATATTTTATCATCTGTGATGGCTTTCTGATGTGTAAGTGTAGCTGGATTAAACCACAGTCCCCAGAATTTCCTTTCTAGTATGTTTTCTGTTAGGGTAAAAAACAAGGGATCGTCTCTCTCAAGAGGTGGAGGACAGAAGGAAGGCAACTTCCATTTAGTAGAACACACACCTCTCTGTTATTCCATCAAACACTAACCTAGGTGCTGTTGTGAAGGGATTTTGTAGACCAAGTCCCCACTGGGCTGACTTGAATCAAAAAGGAGATTATCCTGGTAATCAATTACTCAACTACAATTGAGTAACTCAATTTACTCAACTGGAAGGCCTTTTAAAAAGTGTTAGACCTTGGGGCGCCTGGGTGGCTCAGTGAGTTAAAGCCTCTGCCTTTGGCTCAGGTCATGATCCCAGGGTCCTAGGATTGAGCCCCACATCAGGCTCTCTGCTTAGCAGGGAGCCTGCTTCCCCCTCTCTCTCTGCCTGCCTCTCTGCCTACTTGTGATCTCTCTCTCTGTCAAATAAGTTAATTAATTAAAAAAAAAAGTGTTAGGCCTTCTCTGAAAAACAAAAACAAAAAAACACAGCTTCTGGGTCTACAATTATTCTCCCTTTCCCCTAGATCTTTCCTGACTTGCCTGTGAATAAGCACATGCCTATGGGGTTCCAGCCTGCGCATGATCATTCCTTTCTATTTACACTACAGACTTCAGTCTTGATTAGCCCCCACAAACATAAGCCAATTCCTTATAGTATGTCCCTGATATATCCTCCTGGTTCTGCTTTTCTGGTAGAAACTTGACTTACTCTATGCCACTTATTTAATGATGCCTAATAGAGACCTCTGACTCCCTTTTCCCACTATTTGGCCTTTTCTCTTAGCAGGTGAGCAAAGAGCAGAATACATGTAGTCTGGATATTACAGAGTATTAGGTAGTCAGTGGCAAGCCCATGGCCTTGCTTCATTTTGAACACACTAAACCTACTCTATCTAAAAAGCAAAGATTATCTTAACTTTAAAATACCTTCAAGTACGGTGTTGTGGGGACCTACTCAGAACCCGAGTTGATAGGAAAATTACTTTGAGCTGAGGACATTTTGGATTTAACAGATGCGGAAAAAAGCCCTCTTAGAGCTTTCCTTATATGACTAGTCATAAAAACTTCTGGGAAATTGGGGCACCTGGGTGGCTCAGTGGGTTAAAGCCCCTGCCTTTGGCTTAGGTCATGATCTCAGGGTCCTGGGATCGAGCCCTGCTTCGGGCTCTGCTCAGCAGGGAGCCTGCTTCCCCCTCTCTCTCTGCCTGCTTCTCTGCCTTCTTGTGATCTCTCGCCTTTCTGTCAAATAAATAAGTAAACTCTTTAAAAAAAAAATTCTGGGAAAAGAAGTTGCCATAAATTCCCTCTTCAGAGTGGTTTCTCAGGAAGGAAACCAAGAGTTGAACCTACTAAAAATCCCCTCTCCAAGTGACTTTTACGGCCCTGAAAGTAAACCAAAAAAGGACTTTAACAGGTACATAGATTTCATTAAATTCAAGCACAAATAGCAATCAAGAAATTTCTATACTTTATATCAGCCCCTTATCCCTCGCTGGGCACATACTTGTTCCCACTTTACATATAATTCCTGCCTCTGCTGGCCCAGTGTCGTTCCCACCTCCACTAGATTCCACACCTGCTCCACTCCCTTTAAGTTCCCTGAATCTCCATCCCACCTCACCTCTCATGCTCTTTAACATGACTTTGCCTTCTGTTGCATAGGAAGTTACAATCTATCGGCTTCCTCTAACATTCCTTAACCTTCCATCTCAAAGTATCTTACCCCTTTACAATACCATTTCTTGATTTTTCAAAGCAATTCTCTCTACCAATTCTCAACCACCAGCCTATTAATGTCTCCCATCTTATTTATTTGAGAGAGAGCAAACACAAGTATGGCAAAATAACAAGCAAAAGGAGAGGGAGAAGCAGGCTCCCCACCGAGCAGAAAGCCTGATGCTTTCTCAATCCCATGACCAAAGGCAGCCACTTAACTGACTGAGCCACCCAAGTGTACCTCTTTTTTTTTTTTTTAAGATTTTATTTATTTGAGAGAGAGTGTGCATGCCTGTGTATGTGAGGGAAGGGACAGAGGGAGAAGGAAAAAAAAATCTCAAGCAGACTCCATATTGAGTAGAGAGTCCAGTATGGGGCTTGATCTCATGACCCTCAGATTACAACCTGAGAAGAAATCAAGAGTGGAACACTCGACTAAGCCACCCAGATGCCCCAGTCTCTCATCTTAAAGATAAATCTATACCCTCCCAGAATTCTTTCTTATTAAAACTAGCTCCAATAAATGAATACTTTATTATCTCCATTTTCCTATTTCTCATTCCCTTATCCCCAGCCTAATATAATCTGTCTTCAGTCTTGGGCACTTGGAAATAAAGTCCCTAAAGACCAGATTGTCAATTACAAGACTCCTCTCTGCCTCACTTCACCATTCCTTTCTTCTAGACCTGCACTGTCCAATATGGTAGGCACAAGAAGCATGTGCCTACTGAGCACTAAAAATCTGGTTAATCCATATTGGGATATGTAAGTGTAAAATACAAGCTAGATTCAAGATAAGCATAAAAGAGTATAAAATACTTCACTAATTTTCATATTGATTATTGATTATATATTGATATTTTAGACATACTGAACTAAATAAGATATTGGTAAATTTTCTTATTTCTTTCTACCTTTTTTTTTTTAAGGTGTGGAGAAAGAATCTTAAGCAGTGATGGCTCCACATCCGGCACAATGCCTGACACAGGGCTCAATTTCACAACCCTGAGATCATGACCTGAGCTGAAATGAAGAGTCTGATGCTTGGGGCGCCTGGGTGGCTCAGTCGGTTAAGCAACTGCCTTCAGCTCAGGTCATGATCCTGATCCCATGATCCTGGAGTCCTGGGATCGAGTCCCGCATCAGGCTGCCTGCTCAGGAGGGAGTCTGTTTCTCCCTCTGGCCCTCTCCCCTCTCATGCTCTCTCTCACTCAAATAAATAAAATCTTAAAAAAAAAAAAAAAAAAGGAGTAACTGACTGAGCCACCCAGGCACCCCTCTTACTTCTTTGTACTTTCAAAATGTGGTTGTTAGGAAGTTTTTAATTATATAAAACTTAAAATGACATAAAAATATATATTTGTCTCACAGTTTCTGTATCTATATGTTTCTGTTTCCTCTTTTGATTTCCTAAGATTATTCTCCTTTAGTTCCCTTCCTCTATTTCCTTCTTTCTTCTTAAACTGAGAATCGACCTCATAGAGATTTATCATTTCCTGATGAGCAAACCAAATTCTACAATGCTATAAGAATGAGCTTAATGAAATGCAAATCTTTTTACATCTACTGGATTTAAGTGCAAGATTCTTCAGCAAGGCATATCAGGCTCCCGCCCTCCAACTCCTTCCTCAGCTCTGCTCAGGACACTCCAGCAAGCCAAACTCCTCATTCCTCCCATACCTCTGCCAGGAAAACACTTCCTTCTCATTAATAACTAAGAAGCAAAGCTTCAACCATCATTTGTTTGCTCCCTGTTTGGCTCCAGGTCTGGATCAGAAAGGTGAAGTCCTAACCTGCAAAGAACTAAAGTTCAGATATAGCCAAAATAAGAGACCTAATTACTTATGACTATCAATTTAGGAACAAGAGTTCTAAAAAACCGGGGCATCTGGGTGGCTCAGTCGGTTAAAGTGTCAGACTCTTGATTTTGGCTCAGCTCATGATTTCAGGGTCATGAGACTGAGCCCCACATAGGGATCTGCACTCAATGGGGAGTCTGCTTGAGATTCTCTCTCCTCTTCCTCTGCTCCTCCTCCCCACTCATGTGCATGCTCTCTCAAATAAATAAATCCATCTTTAAAAAATAGTTATAATGAACAGAAATTAAAATTTCTCCCTTGAGGGGGTGGCTGGGTGGCTCAGTTGGTTAAACGTCTGCCTTCAGCTCAGGTCATGATCCCAGAGTTCTGGGATCCAGCCCAGTGTCCTCCCCACTGCTTGTGCTCGCTCTCTCTCAAATTCTTTAAAAATAAACAAAATTAAATTTTTCCCTTGGGGTGCCTGGCTGGCTCGGTTAGTAGAAGATGCAATTCCTGATCTTGGGGTGATGAGTTCAAGGCCCATATGGGAGGGGAGTAGTTTACTTAATAAAATGTTTTTGGGGTGCCTGGGTGGCTCAGTTGGTTAAGTGTCTGCCTTCAGCTCAGGTCATGATCTGACAGTCCTGGGACTAAGCCTCAAACCAGGCTCTTAGCTCAGCAGGGAGCCAGTTTCTCCCTCCCCTATTCCCCATGCTTGTGCTCTCCCTCTCTCTGTCAAACAAATACATAAAAATCTTTTTTAAAAAAAATGTTTTTTCCCCTTTAAAATACAAGTTTTGAAGAAGAACTTGAAGGACAGAACTCACCGAAAATGTTGGATGTTTGGTACTATACATTCATGAGGGACTCTGACAATCTTAGGTATCCCAGTAGTGCCTGATGTATGGAGAACATAGGCCAAGCAATGCTTTAGCCTCATATCCATGTGCTCTTCTGATTTTTTTTCGTTGCTGGTCCCAGATTTTGTGCTGTCTGTCAGTTTTTCTTTTTCATATTTCTGTTTTCTGTCCTTTAGTATCAAGCTCACTTCAACATTTTTCCAGTGAAGTCTGAAGAGTACTAGGTCATTATGCTCTTTAAGTGTATCATAATTCAATAATGTTTCATAGGAAGATTTGAATTTCTGTTACGTGGGGGAACAAAGTTCATAATATTAATGTTAAAAGACATTCTTTTTTACATAGAATACAAAGTATTTGTTTACTCCTTCAACATGGTTTTGAGTACTTCTATATAACTAGGAATTTAAAACAATTAGAAACCTGTAAGAATAAAGTGCTGTCCTTACTTTCAATGTCACCTTCAAAATAAAAAGACATAAAAACATACAACTATAGGGCAACAGTGAAAATGAATATACTGAAATGTTAATTGGAATAGAGGAGACTGAAGTTAACTCTGGAAGGTCTGAAATTGCTACATCATATGTAATGTTTGGGTTATAAATAGCTTTTGTCCAAATAAAGAGGGGTACTTTATTAGGCAAATAGCTAATGCAGAGTATATGACCCAAGAAAGCTAGGGTTACAGAGAAAGTTAACCATTCCAGTAAGGTGAAGAACTGGGGGAGTGGGAGAAGGTAAGTAGAAGAGATGCTATCCTTAATAACTTCATATACTGTATACTAAAGGGTTTACACCTTAACCTATAAGCAATGAGATCCAATTGAAGGTGGCAACAGCACAGGCTAGACTTTACTCCATTAAGGATAGACTGATAAGACTTTTGATTAGTGAGAGTCTTCTAATGAACCTTTTGCAACAACTGAGATATGCTATATAGGCCTGAAATAGTCCGTTGCAACAAGAGTGGACAGACCAAGCCAATGAGCAAATGTCAATAGGGTTACTTATTACATAACTTTCTGGATACAGAGTGAGCTTAAGAAGATTGCAGAGTTTCTGGCTCAGGTATTTGGTAGATGGAGACAGATTAATAGATTTACTTAATTTGGATAAAAAGATGCTAAATTCAATTTTTACATGCTAAAAGTGAGGTTCCTTTGAATATACCTTTTTAAGTTAATAAAAAGCAGCTTAATGAATCAATTTTTCACATCAAAGAAACTACTATGAGATAAATGAGAGAAAAATAAGGAGAGAAAAAGGTCACAATGCAGGAGACTAGTGTTTTGTTCGTTAAGTGTATCAGGGGTCAGATGTGGTGTGACCTGCTTCCCTGTTTACATTTGTCAAAACTCATCAAAACATACACATAAAATTGGTGATTTTTATAGTATGTACATTAAACCTCAATAACTGATTTCTAAAAGATGTGTAGGTTATGAAAAAATTTTTTAAAAGGGCAGGGGAGCTGTTCTAGATGAAAGGATATTAAGGAAGTATGAGAAGTGGATGCATTATATGATCTTTGACCAGATTTTTAATCCCTCCCCACAAAAAGCTAAAAGGATATTCTGGGGGCAAATGCAGAATTTGAATATGGACTATATTAAATTGTATTGATGCTAAAAAAAAAAAAGAAACGTGTATAATACTGTACTATACTGTGTTTATAAAAAAAAATCATGTGTAAGTGAACCTGCAGAGTTCAAACTTGTGTTGTCCAAGGGTCAACTGTGTATCATAAGCAGCTAGAAGGCAACAATCAGGTCTTGGGCTTCTTTCACATACTAATGCCCTCCCAAACAACTTGTCTCTAGCGTAGGGTTTTTCAATCCCACCACTGACATTTTGGACCAGATAAATCCTTTAAGGGGCAATATATATTGTGCCTTGTAGATTTCTAGTAGTATGTATGGCCTCTAACCACCAGATGCCAGTGGCACCCCTACTGCCAGCACTTTTGTTTTTAAGATTTTATTTATTTGAAAGCTCAAGAGAGCACAAGCAGGGATAGTGGCAGAGGGAGGGGGAGGGAGGGAAAGAGCGGGAGGGAGGAAGAAGTGGAGAGGAGGAGGGGGAGAGAGGGAGAAGCAGGCTCCCTTCTGAACAGGGAGCCCCACCAAGGAGCTCAATCCCAGGACCCTGAGATCATGATCCAAGCCAAATGCAGACACTTAACCACCTGAGCCACCCAGGTGTCCCTACTGCCAGCATTATAAAAAAAATAATAACAACTCCAGACATTGCCAAATGTCTGCTGGGATGCAAAAATCTCCAGCTGAGAATCACTGCTCTAGTGGATGCTGGGCATATTGTACAAGCTCAATAAATACTTCTTGATTGCTCTTGTGTTAAGGAGGAACACTTACATCAAAGTCATGGAACATTAAACAAGGTACTTTCTAGGGGATTTTCTATGTGCCCAACTCCTTCTTATAAGCAGTTAGAAAGAATACCTAATACTGACAATTCTCATACTCAACAACCTATTTTATAAAACTTTCACCAAGTTTAAAAAAATGAATGTCACATCCCCATTTTAGTTTTTGTTTACATCAAAGAAATAACCAATTTGAGAAGAAAACTTGACTAGACACGAATAAATTTATTTAGAGAATATTTATTAGCCTATTATATGTAGCCTATTATACCTCAGTTGTCTCTTTCTAGAGACTTTAATACCCGTCATACTCTAGGAAGTCCTCCATCCATCTCAAGCTCTTGATATTTTTTGTTATATATACAGATAAAGATGCACACAGAGATATATAGGTGGAATGCATTTAAGTTCCCTGAAATATAAATTGGTTCAGATGGAAAAAGGGTAAAAACAAGCTAAATTAAATATATGTTCTATAATGTTCTATTTCTCTTTGGTAAAGAGTATTTTACAAATATTCTAATGAAACATGGGATGCACCTTGCTGAACACCCGACACCAAATGTTACCCATAAAGCAGTGTTCCTAGGCTAGGTATTTGGTTGGTAGTCATTTAAAAAATTAAAAAATAAATTTAGTTTCCCAGAGAAGTCTGGTCTAAGTGCTAATCTCTTTTTCAAAATTTAAGCCTAGTTATAAGTCTTTAATGTTGTTGACTACTATAAATTGAAACGTTTATCTTTTATATTTGTGGCAAATATTATAAAATTTTCCTAGAAACTTTGGAAAGGGAAAGGAAATTCAAAACAATGCAGTACCTTATTATACATCTAGAACATGCATTCATGCTATAGAGCAGTGTTTCTCAACAGAATGTAGGGGGTAAAGGGTGCCTCCAGGAGACATCTGGCAATTGCTGGAGACAATTTTGGCTGTCACAACTCATGGGGAGTTGGTGGGGGTGGTGCTACTGGCATCCAGGTGATGGAAACCAGGAATGCTGCTAAAACAACCTGTAATATACAGGACACTCTTCACAATTACCCAACCCAAAATGTCAACAGTGCTGAGAATGAAAAACTGTAGTTAGACAAACACATATCCTTCAACTGAAAGAAACACATTTTTTTAAAAACCCCAATTTTAAATACACTTACATTAATTTGTTGTTTTTCAACAAGAATATAACTTAGATTACATTTTTTCATAAAATGAGTTGATAATGCTGCTGGTGAATCTGGATCAACAGGAGCATAAGCAGCAGGGACTTGGAGAATTCTAAAAAAACAGTTCAGAGTCAGCATAGAAGATCTGCTGAAAATCATCAAGTATTTCAATTTCTCTAAGTACTTTACTATTGACTATATCAGAAATGCCCAATATTTTTGTTGACATATTTTTGGTTATAGTTATTTTTGTCCTTAAGAGAATATCCACTATTAAATTTTTATCACTTAATATACAGAAATCCAATATTTTTTTGTGTGTGTGTGTGAAATCCAAGATTTTTTTAAAGCTAATGTATTACAGTGTAATATACTTGGTTAACACTACTACTAAACCAAATAAGTAGCAGAGTCTTCTTTCTTCATCAATGGTAACATAAGCTAAATATCCATATGTAACTTATTAGTATGCAGATTAATACCACCTATTCTAAAAATGACATTTCACCAAAACCAGGATACCTTAAGGGGGGTGGTTTAACAGCTTTAAAGTTGATTTTTAAGTGGCAATAAGATCCAAAATCAGTTAGTTGTTTTAACTAAAAGTACTTTGAGGTGGGAGACCTGGCTGGCTCAATCAATAGAGCGTATGATTCTTGATCTAGGGGTTTGAACCCCACTTTTTTCTTTTTTTTAAAGATTTCATTTATTTGACAGAGAGAGAGAAATCACAAGTAGGCAGAAAGGCAGGCAGAGAGAGAGGGGGAAGCAGACTCCCTGCTGAGCAGAGAGCCCGATGCAGGGCTCAATCCCAGGACCCTGGGATCATCATGACCTGAGCCAAAAATAGAGGCCTTAACCCACTGACCCACCCAGGCACCCCTGAGTCCCACTATGATGTAGAGATTACTTCAAGATAAAACTTTTACAAGGTATATATAGGTATACATACTTTGAGGTATACTTTGGGGACAATATATTTTTGTAGGAAATTCTCAATAAAATTTGTCAATGATTGGATGAAAATAAAATTTTAATTTTTTGCTTTACATTTATACAATTAATCTACTAACACACATCTCTTGGGTGAATATCAACTTTTCTAATTCTTAGCAGCTCTTATTTACTGCAGAACCCTGGTACAGAAATCACTATATAAGGATAATATTCTTGAACAACTCAATGAACATTTTGCAAATGATCGTTTGAATCCGTGTCCTCCTCAGTTCATAGCTCAGTTTTTATGAACCACCATCCAAAAGTCTCATTTATTCAGTCACTCACTTACTGAATACCTGAGTACCCAAAACTTTGTCACGGGGGGAAAAAAAAGTTACATTATTTCTGAAACACTTATTTTGATAAAACAGAATTTATGACTCTTTTGGCAGACAAAAGAAGCCATTATATTTTGGAGATATTTAAGTATTCTATTAGTGAAAACTTCTGGTTTCTCCTAAATAAACTCAGACTAACTTTTTAAATGATTAAAAACAATCTTGGGGTATGGGTACCTGGGTGGCTCAGTCAGTTAAGTGTCTGCCTTCAGCTCAGGTCATGATCCCAGGGTTCTCGGACCTCCCTCTCCGCTCCCCTTGCTTGTGCACATGCACTCTTGTCAAATAAAGTCCTTAAAAAATAATAATAATCTTGGGGGTAAATATGAATTCCATTAGCTTAAAATCGAACAAGCAATACATAAAAATAAAATAGTAAACAGAATATTAAGTTACAATTTATATTAAATTATAAATTAAGTTAGAAAACTAAAAATTTAATATTAAAACAATTACCCTAAAATCCAAGAGGGTAAGTTTATCCCAGGATGGCAGTAGAGACCAACTTCCCGAATTCCTTGAAAGTCACAGTGTAGTTGCAGGAAATTTGATAATTCTGAAGCAGCATTAACCACAGTTTCATAGGTGTAATAAACTGGAAGCTGATTGTTACACTCATCAAAACATACAGCTATTTTATCTGAATAAATGGAGGCAGCCTGATGCACTAGTTCTTGAAGAGTCATTTCACTGAAGTTTCACTAAACATCATTGGTAGCAGACAACTCAACCTATATACAGAAATATTATGGGGACAGAGTTTTAGGGAACCTGGTAGGATGAGAAAGGGAGAGGGCAACTTCTATATAAATCATTCCTCACAAAAATAAATACATCAAAAACATAATTAGGGGCGCCTGGGTGGCTCAGTCGTTAAGCGTCTGCCTTCGGCTCAGGTCATGATCCCAGGGTCCTGGAATCGAGCCCCACATCGGGCTCCCTGCTCGGCAAGAAGCCTGCTTCTCCCGCTACCACTCCCTCTGCTTGTGTTCCCTCTCTCACTGTGTTTCTCTCTGTCAAATAAATAAAATCTTTAAAAACAAACAAACAAAAAAAAACATAATTAATCTCAGAACCCAGGAACCCATGGGTTCTGTGGTAAGAACAAGGAGGTTGAAAATTAATTTGATACCATCAATCTAACACTGGGTCAGTGCTGGAAGAAAATTTGGGAGAGGAGTGGTATACAGAGGGGAGAATAAAATAGGTAAAAATGTAGTCTCTCTCGACTGCCCACAATGGGAAAAAAACAACAAAATTAACCAATAAGACTCAAATTAAAGCACTACATGCTTAATTTTTTATTTTTTTTGTTATCATCCCAGATTAAGATAAAGTGGTTAAAATCCTGCACATTGTCTTTGAAAAGACTAATGGGAATAAACTGTGCTTTTAGGAACTGAACTTAGGTGACAGCAAAATAAACCCTTGACAGAATAAAGAAAAGAACTACCCAAATCCACCCAATTTTAGTCCACTATATATAAACTATATTTATTCTAATACTTCAGAGATCACAGACAGTCCCTTTTATAAATGTTGAGTAACCTCTTTATTCTCTATTTTTTAATTCCCAATAAATTCATTTAAACTACAGTATTACAACTCAAAGCATTCTATCAGTAGTCTCTGGACTTCAATAAAAATATAAATATTTTAAACAGTATTTCATCAAAAAAACTTTAGGGATCATTGATTAAGAAATAACTGCTAGTATTTCCTTGAGAATAAAAGTGATTTTCTTCTCTTCTGTGAACTTTTCCATATTTCAAAAGCAAGATTTAGGGGCGCCTGGGTGGCTCAGTCGTTAAGCATCTGCCTTCGGCTCAGGTCATGATCCCAGGGTCCTGGGATCCAGCCCCGCATTGGGCTCCCTGCTCAGCAGGAAGCCTGCTTCTCCGGCTACCATTCCCTCTGCTTGTGTTCCCTCTCTCGCTGTGTTTCTCTCTGTCAAATAAATAAAACTCTTAAAAAAAAAAAAAAAGTATAATTAAAAAAAAAAAGCAAGATTTACAAAATAGATTACTTTTTTTTTACTTGTTTATACATATTTTAACTGATTTCATTGATTCAAAATAAAATTAACTTTTATCTATATTATTTAATTTATATGAATTAGGGCCACCTGGGTGGCTCAGGATCCCAGGATCCTGAAATTGAGTCCCACATTGGCCCCCGCTCAGCGGGGAGCCTGCTTCTCCCTCTCCCTCCCCCTGCTTGTGCTCGCACGTGATCTGTCAAATAAATAAAAATCTTTTAAAAAAATTTATATGAATTAGAAAACAAAACATTCGTAAAGAGTGCAAAATGAACCAACCACCATTAAGACCCATAAGGTTTGAAAATGCTATGATATCTAAATACAAAATTTAAAAACAAGATAACTGTAGTTTTTAATAAGCATTTCTATATTCTTTTGTAATGTACAAGATAAAAATTTTAAACTTTTAAAAAAAAATTTTTAACTTTTCCTCATATACACAAATGGTATAAAGACTGTCCATAGCACCCATTAATTATGCCAAATACATTTATCACAGGAGGTCCGGTCAGTGCAGGAGACTTGTCGCTACTCTCTCCTGCTATCAGTAACAAATTGCTTACATTATAAGGCATTTTCACAAAAATGTTATACTGTATGTATCCCCCCAAAATTCATTTTTAATGCAAAAACAATTAGAGCAGTTAATTTTCCACATGAGGGCATTCTATACTTCAAAATACTTGACATCAAAGGGACACGATTATAAAGTTATTTTTTAAAAAATATCATTTTTATGACAAATTATAACACTCACCACACATACCTATATAATTCAGATGTTCTTCTACTTTTAACTGCCAGTTCCCCAGTGGTTGCTACAGAAACTTAAGGCAAGATCTATTGTGTAAGGTTATCAAATATCCTCTCCGATAAAAAAATATACTTAAAAAAATACTTACTGGATTCCCAAACATTTGAGACCTCATAGGGAAAGAGAGCAAATCTGGTAAGCAGATTTTATATGTAATGGAATCAAGATATTCGCTACTTCATTTACAATACTAGAGCCTTTTAAGTTACCAAAGGTCTTAAGAGTGTCAACAAATTCCTGTGCTCCAAGGGTTTCTCTCCTTAGGTTATCAGTTATTTTAAAGACAGTTAAATAATCTAGAAACTTTATTTTGCTGTAACCATTGGCTTCTTAATTTACATTATGCAACGATATTTAGTAACAAAACACTTTTCGTTTGCTTTTCCAAACCATACGAGCAAATAGGCAGATGTATTTCCTTCAGAATGAAGGGGCAAAGGGTCCGAGGCTGGTAATTCCGGAAAGATCACACAGAACAGTTTAGCCTCTGCACAACACCAACCTGCCAGACGCCAATGACACACATCCTGGGCGAGGCGGTGGCCCCGAGACTGAACAAATATGCACAGCCCGCCCAAGGCCTCACCTTACTTCACTTCCCTCACACAAGCCCCCATAGGACGCGGCCTCCTGCGAAACTCACTCAGAAGGCCTGAGGACTTCGGCAGAGGTTTTAGCGCGTCCAAACCCTCCAAAAGCCGGAACCTAGCATCTCCCCCCCAACACACGTGAAAAAAGCAGTTTCCCACAAGCCGTATAGTGTACCCACCACATGGGCCGCCGGGATCTGAGAGGCTCCGGCTCTCGCGTAATCTTCTGCGTCGCTGCATTGACGTCAGCTGGAGCGACTGAGGGAACACAGTGTCTCACTGGCCTGCCTCCTCCGGAGAACCCTGCGCTACCTTGGGAGGGGACCTGGCAGTGTCTCTTCTGCCTACTGCTCTCAACTCAGACACCTGTTGTTGTCACGCTAGATTTTGGACAGGGTTTGCAAAGACTTTGGAGCTGACTAGCTTATAATTGTGCCCTTTCGTATTTAAACTCGGGGGAGATACTTTAATTCAAAACCGCTGTCTCCTTGTCAACAAAGTGGAGAGAAAGATACTGTCTAGGTTTGATGTGAAGGAAGGTGAAATAGCTGTGAAATGCAATAGTAAATGGACTTAATCCATCTGACATTTTCTGAGAGTAAGAGAGTTCGGAAGATTGAATGCCGTGATGAACCCTGCAAAGGAGGTCCCTGTTATAATTAGGCTGACATTTTAATTGGAAGAGACAGACTTAAACGATGACTAAGAAATTTTCAGCTTTCAGTAGTCGCAATAAATAAAATAGGTCTGAGGGGGAGAGAGTTACCTAAGCTATACGCCTAAATAATGATTGGTTTCCAGGTTATTACAGTTGGAGACATGTAAACTATTACCGGTGTCAAGGGAAATAATAGTGTTATTTTTAAGCTACTTTCCAATAGAGAGGAAGCGATCAGGTTTTTTAAATTTTTGCTGAAGGACTGAGAAGACAGCCCAGTATTGACAACTATATATGAAAAGTCATGGGACATCCTCCTTTTCTTAGGGGTCCGTGGCAAGAAACTGTCAGGCCTCCCGAGGAGCAGGGAGCTCTCTCTTGCTTGGATTACTGATAGCTCCATCGGCTCACAATAGTGTTCACACGCTACTCAAAATATTTGGGGGGGTGTCCCCATACGTTTCTGTATTTGAGCATGACACATCATCCACCCAACAAAGAAACCTGGAAACCACCCCCCCCTTTTTCTTTACCCTCATATATCTAATTAGACCCTTTCTCTCCACTCCTCAATCTCAGCTGACTACATCAGAATCACCTGTGATGTTAAACACAGATTCCAGATTCCCGGACCTTCATCCCCACAGGTTCTGAGTGTGTGTGTGTGTGTGTGTGTGTGTGTTTTAAGATTTTATTTATTTGACAAAGAGACACACAGCTAGAGAGGGAACACAAGCAGGAGGAGTGGGAGAAGGAGAAGCAGGCCTCCAGAGGAGCAGGGAGCCTGATGCGGGGCTCCATCCCAGGACCTGGTGATCATGACCTGAGCTGAAGGCAGACACTTAATGACAGAGCCACCCAGGTGCCCCTGAATTACCTTTCTACTGCAGGGCCTACAATCTGCATTTTTAAAATGCTCTCATCTTCATTTCTGCTACTGCTAACTTAGTTCAGGACTTCTTGGTCAGCTTTTTACCTAAAGCCTATCTAGCCTCGCTCAGCTCTAACTCTAAATTGCTGCTGGAGGGATGTTGGTTTTATTATAAAATTTCAACTCGGATAGTAATGATAGTTTTTTTTTAGTTGTTTTTTTCTCCTTGTACAATCTACTTTTCTTCTTCTGTTGGTTTTGGACATTATCTTTCATATTAGAGGCTTTCTCGGGTATCTGGTAGTCATGGATTATCTGCATATATTAAAAGTGGGACATTTAAAATTTAATTGGAAACAGTCTGTAGGACAAGTTTGTTGAAAATTAAGTTGAGAGAGAAGGGCTGTGGTGTATGTTTGGGGGTCTGTGTCTCAGAATTAAGTATAAAATTTACCACTTAATTCTATTTCAGGTGTCTAATATCCTCCAATATGAAGACATTGTTTTAGGGCACCAGGGTGCCTCAGTCAGTTCAATGTCCAACTCAACCTCAGCTCAGGTCTTGATCTCAGGGTTGTGAGTTCAAGCGCTACACTGGACTCCATGCTGGGTGTAGAGCCCACTTAAAATTAAAAAGTGACACCAGAGTGGCTCAGTCAGTTAAGAGTCTGCCTTCAGCTCAGGTCATGATCGTAGGGTCCTGAGGGCTCCCTGATGAGTGGGGAGTCTGCTTCTCCCTTGCCCCTCCCCCGCTGGTCATGCCTACTCTCTCAAATAAACACAATCTTTAAAAAAAATTTTAACTATTTTTTTAAAGATTTTTTGACAGACAAACACAGCGAGAGAGGGAACACAAGCAAGGGGAGTGAGAGGGAGAAGCAGGCTTCCAGTCGAGCCGGGACCCTGATATGGGGCTCGAACCCAGGACCCTGGGACCATGACCTGAGCCAAAGGCAGACGCCTAACAACTGAGCCACCCAGGTGCCCCTTAAAAAAAAAAATAAGATTTTGAGAGAGAGAGAGAGAGCGAGTAAGCATGAAAAGTGGAGGGTCAGAAGGAGAAGCAGACCCCTCTCTCCCGCTGAGCAGGGAGCCTGATGCAAGACTCGATCCCAAGACTCCAGGATCATGACTGAGCCAAAGGCAGTCGCTCAACCGAGCCACCCAGGCGTCCTAAAAAAAAAAAAAAAAAATTTTTTTTTAATTAAAAAAAAGGCGCCTGGGAGGCACAGATGGCTAAGGTCCAATTCCTGCTTTCAGCTCAGGTCATGATCTCAGGGTCGTCAGATTGAGCCCCTATCAGGTTCCAAGCTTAGAAATCTCAAGAATTCTTTCTCCCTCTGCTTCTCCAGCTCATGCTCTCTCTCACGCGCTCTCTCTCAAATAAATCTTAAAAATTTTTTTTTTTTAGAAAACAACAACAAAAAGACATTGTTTTACTTTCTCCTGAACACAACGGCCTTCAGAATTAGGCTATACAGGGGTGATGGGTAGTGGCACAAAGATATAGCTCATTAACTCATTCCTAAATGAACTTCCAATGCTGTTACCCTTGTCACTGCAGAAGCCAACTTCTCACTTTAAGAGGTTCTGTGATGTAAATAGGATTTTTTTTATTGGCTTTGCTCCTGCTGATTTAGAATTTAGCTTTTCCAAATCAGCTGAGCTCTTTGCTTTTGACTCCAGAATCTTTTCCTCTATCCTTGAGAGTTTAGGACTCTTAAAAACACAAGGTATTGATTGCTCTTTATTCAGGTCATTCGTTAGGGTTGCAAGGTGATGGATTTCCAGAACCAATGTAATGCTTTTTGCAAGGAGCAGGTTTGCTTCCATTTACTATAAAAGCAAATCACCCAAACTTAGTATTCCTTTCCTGTCACACAACCCACTGCATATGCAGACATCCATCTCTGCCTACCCCCATCTCCCCAGTGGGACTTGGGACACATGGGGAACTGACAAATGAAGCTCTGGCCACTGTTTTGCCATGAGTAATGCATTTCTCTTTGACCCAGTAATCTCAGGTCTACTGCCATGAAACGGTTAACAGTAATAGCTTTTCAGTACCGTACAGGCCTAGACCCTTCCCAAACGGTGACTTATACTTCTTACAGAACCTGGCAACACCCATATTATTTGACTTCTTATGCTAAATAGTTAATACCTTGAGAACAGTTTCATGTCTTAGGCACCTGTTTCCCCAACTATCTTTTTACTCTTCTCCCTCCACTAGATCAATTCCTGGGAAATATTAATGCCTATCCCAGAAACTTGCTAATCTTTTGCACATTTATTGATGCATTCTAATTTCACTTCTTTTCACCTAATCCCCCACTCATTTCAGTTGCCAATGTCTTTTAAAAATAGAAATGATTTCGTAAACGATTTTGAGTATCCTTGACCCTACCTCCAATGTGTGGGTTTTCCATCCAACACGCAACTAACTCAGGAAAAGCCAGTTGGAAGAAATGCAGAGGACAAGGTATATAGAAAGGGAGCACAGAGCTACCATGTTCTCCAAGCATACCACTCACCCGAGTCTCCCTGTCACCAACCAGGAAGTTCTCCAGACCCCGCATCCTTCTGGGTTTTTATAGAGGCTTAATTATGAGGGCACGATTAATTCAATCACTGGCTATTACCGGTTGATTCAACCTGTAGCTCCTCTCCTCTCCCTGAAAGTCAAGGAGGTGGGGCTGGAAGTTCAACCTGCTGATCACATGGTTAGTTCCCAAGGCAAGTAGTCCTTATTCTTAGGTGTTTTTAGAAAGTCACCTCATGGGGCGCCTGGGTGGCTCAGTCATTAAGCGTCTGCTTTCCGCTCAGGTCATGATCCTAGGGGCCTGGGATCGAGCCCCGCATGAGGCTCCCTGCTCTGTGGGGGGCCTGCTTCTCCCGCTTCCATCCCCTCTGCTTGTGTTCCCTCTCTCGCTGTGTTTCTCTCTGTCAAATAAATAAAATCTTTAAAAAAAAAAAAAAGTCACCTCATTAACATAAACTCAGGTGTGGTTGAAAAGAGTTTGTTATGAATAGTGACACCTTTATTAGAGGCACACCAGAAAAAACCCTCAACCACAGAGAATTAACAAATGGTTACCATAGGGGGTGGATGAAATAGGTGATGGGGATTGAGAGTACACTTAACCATGATGAACACAGTAACATATGGACCTGCTGAATCACTATATTGTACACCTGAAACTAATTTAGCACTATATGTTGACTACACTGGAATTTTTTTTTTTTTTTTTTTTTACTTATTTGACAGAGAGATCACAAGTAGGCGCAGAGAGAGAGAGGGGGAAGCAGGCTCCCTGCTGAACAGAGAGCCGGATGTGGGGCTCGATCCCAGGACCCTGAGATCACGACCTGAGCTGAAGGCAGAGGCTTTAACCCACTGAGCCACCCAGGCGCCCCATGGAATTTTTTTTTTTTTTAAAATCACACCTTTGTTTTATCTACCACTTAGGAAATCTCAAGGACTTCAGGATATCTGTGCTAGAAATAGCATAAAGACAAAATATATATTTCTTTTTTTTTTTTTTAAAGATTTATTTTCATTTATTTGAGACAGACAGAGAGAGAGAGAGAGAGAGAGCATGAGAGGGGAGAGGTCAGAGAGAGAAGGAGGCTCCCCGCGGAGCAAGGAGCCAGATGTGGGACTCGATCCCAGGACTCCAGGATCATGACCTGAGCCGAAGGCAGTTGCTTAACCAACTGAGCCACCCAGGAGCCCCAAAAATATATATTTCTTATTATAAATCACAGTATCATGCTACCCTGAAGACAAGGCTAGCTCCCTGTTGTGTGCTTCATATCACAGTTGGGATAATGGTGTGTTATTTATTCTTAACGTTGCTTGGCTGCCCAGTTGAAGGTGGAGAAAATTAGTGGTTAGGTCATTCAGGCTTGTTTTGTCAGATGGCTAGGAAAGAATAAAGGGATGAGGGAGGTCCCCTCTAATACAATAGAGGGAATCTATTGTATTAAAGTTCTGCAGAGAAACAAAAATAACATATATATACATACAAAAACTACGTAAAATATATAAAAGTATATTTTTGAAAGAGCACAGAGATACATGTATTTTAAGACACTGACTCACACAACTGTGAGGGCTGACAAGTTTGAAATCTGTAGAGCAGGCCAGCAGGCTGGAAACTCTGGCAGGGTTTCTATGTTGTAATTTTGAAAATTCTATCTTCAGGAAACCTCCACCTTTACTCTTAAGACCTACAACTGACTGATGAGGCCCACTCACATTATGGAGAGTAATCTGCTTTATTCAGTCTACTGATGGGGTGCCTTGGTGGCTCAGTCTGTTAGGTGTCCAATTCTTTCGGTTCAGGTCATGATCTCAGGGTCATGGAATCAAGCCCCACATGCGTTGAGTCCTGCACCAAGTGCGGCTCTGCGCTCAGCAGGGAGTCTGCTTGAGAGTCTCTCTGCCTCTGCCCCTTCCTCTACTCAGGCTCTTTCTAAAATCAGTCTTTTTTTTTTTAAGTCTATTGATTTAAATGTTAATCAAATCTAAAAAATAACTTCACCACATCTAGACTGGTGTTTGAACAAACAACTGGGCACCACAGTCCAGCCAAGTTAACACAAAATTAATCATCACATCCATCAGTATGTCAAACAAATTAATTTTCAATGAAACAAATTCGAAGGCCCTGGGCCTCTTTTGTGCAGTCATTTTCCATTTTGTCACAGTGCAAGTTCAGTTATTATGGTAGATCCTGAGAACTTCCAAAAAGTTAAAAAGTATTGGTCCTGCCATCTAACAACTTCTCAACTGCAGAAGAAAATTTATGCACACTCAAAAATGAGTTTACATGGGATACTATAGCTTAGTCTAAAAAGTGTAAGGGGCATGCAGTTCTTCCTAAGAGGCTTGGATTTTCATTTTCACTTAAAGAAGGAAATTTTCCTTAGGGGTTGACTGGGCTCTATTTGAAATCCAAAGAAAGAAGGCATGAGAAGTGATGCCCTGGGGCAAGATTTTCAGAGGCAATAGCACATATGCATATATTATTTTTTTGTTTAGAGGTGGGACTTAGTGTGTTTATTTTAAAGATGGACTATATTGGGGTGCCGAGGTGCCTCAGTCATTAAGTGTCTGCCTTCACCTCAGGTTATAATCCCAGGTTCCTGGGATCGAGCCTGCATCAGGCTCCCTGTTCAGCAGGAAGCCTGCTTCTCCCTCTCCCACTCCCCCTGCTTATATTCCCTCTCTCGCTGTGTCACTCTCTGTCAAATAAATAAAATCTAAAAAAAGAAAAAGACTATATTTTAGAGTAGTTTTAGTTCACAGCAAAGTCGAGCAGAAGTACAGAGTTCTCACAAACCCCCCCCCCGCCCACACATGCACAGCCTCTCAACATCAACATCCCCCACCAGAACAGTACATTTGTCTCAACTGATAAACCTACATGGACACATCATTATCATTATCAAAGTCTATAGTTCACATTAGGGTTTACTCTTGGTTTTGTACACCATGGGTTGGAACAAATATATAATGACATGTATCCACCATTACAGTACCACACAGAGTAGTTTCACTGTCCTAAAAATTCTCTGTACCCCTCCTATCATACGTTCCTCCCCACCAGACCCTGGCAACCCGATGTTTCCATAGTTTTGCCTTTTCCAGAATGGCATATAGTTGGAGTCACACTATACATATATATATATAGCTTTCATAGACGGGCTTCTTTCACTTGGTAATATGCATTTAAGTTCCCTCCATGCCTTTCTATGGCCTGATAGCTCCTTTCTTTTTAAGACTGAATAATATTCTATTGCCTGGATGTACCACAGTTTATTGATTTACTTACCTTGATTTTTAAAAAAATTCTCCCAACACACAAACACATGCTCACACACATTTTGGAAATCTGAGACACCTCTTCTGTTACACTCCCCATTCCCACCAGTCTTTCTACAGAGCTTACTAATATTATAGTGCTTACTTAGCATTACATTTTAAATAACTTTATGTGTCCTTTCTACTCAGCCAAGAGTTTTTTCCTGTTCATAAGCAATGGCCTATTTATTGAAACGTCCGGATCAGAGAAATAAGATCTGACTAGCTGGTGTCAAGAATGGAGTGTGAATGTGACTACTACTGTGCTATTCATTATAATGCACTAACTAAAGGTCACTATTAAAAAAAAAGCACACACTGGGTGCCTGGGTGGCTCAGTGGGTTAAAGCCTCTGCCTTCAGCTTGGGTCATGATCTCAGGGTCCTGGGATCGAGCCCCGCATCCGGCTCTCTGCTTGGCGGGGAGACTGCTTCCCTCTCTCTCTCTGCCTATTTGTGATCTCATCTCTTTCTTAAATAAATAAATAAATAAATAAATAAATAAATAAATAAATAAATAAATAAAAATTTTTTTAAAAAAGCACACACACATATTTAAACATACTTATTATATGTATTTGTCACCAACGCGTCACAATGAAGTCACAAAAAAGTAGGTTTAGTTTAATTCACAATATAGATCCTGTGAAAACACATTTTCATCTTTTTTTGTGATTTTCAATACTCTGCTTATTTTAATTTAAAGCAGTAAAACAACATTTGAGAATATATGTAAAAAAACTGTAATTTAATTTAGACTTTAGAAATTTGGGAAATAAAAGGTCATGATGGAGAAACATTAAGAAATTTGTAGAATTACCAAACTCTCACAGTACCATATTCCTTTATAAAAGCATCTTAGTAAAACAAAATAAAAACAATGGGAGACAAAAACTATGGAAAACACAAAAGTCAAATCAGAGATTTTGGTTTAGTACTTTCCCTGAGTCTCTTGTTTTTAAAAATCAAATGTAAGTGAGGTCAATTCAAAATTGACCCACAGGTCTTGCCTCCTCCATGTTGATATGAGGAATACATTTAAGACAAGAGGCTATACACTCAAATGGTCCCAGGGCTTTATTCAAATGCCAATTTGCTTATGTCACTGCCACAGGGTTATGTGACCTGCTGCCTGCTGCACATGGGCTTAAAGAGCTGTCAAGATTTTATCTTGGCCTGCCATACATAATATAACATATGAGACTATATACCAAATGAAGACAGAAGATTTGTTATTAATAAATATTAAATTTCTAAATGGATTTGGACACTATATACATCAAATTAAGGTAACTTAATAACAGAAACAAACACCTTTATGTTTTAAAAAAAATCTTACATAAACAGGAGTTGGGGGCAGGTCAACTTAAAATTTTCAAACTCAGATGTTACAAGAAAACACTTAAAAAAAACTGTATTTGTTAAGTCCCAATAAAATAAAGTAGAAAAAAGTGGTAAGGTGATGCTTAGAATTAGATGGGCATGATAATTCCAAAATAGTTGTCACCTTGATTCTTAAACAAAATTGGCCCCTACAATGTTTCTACTCGATCATTTCAACTATGTATATATATTTATACATATATATGCGTATATGTTTGCAAATGATCAAGCTCTTCATTAAAAGAATATAATTAATAAAGATAAAAGGGCTGTTAGAATCTAAAAATTTTTTTTTACTTTAAATGTACTAGGTTACTGGCTGGGCTTATACTATAAGGGCATCAAATAGCATGAATCATACTTTATAATCATATAATATAGGAAAACACCTTCCACAGACATGTTTTTAGAATCATTTTTAAGACATCTAAAAGATAGGTGGCAAAGTACTGCTTAACTGTATGTCTCCCTTTATCATAATGAAATCTCAATTTCAGAATAACAGCCAACATTTCAAAAACTAATAACCATACACTATCTTAAAATTGAGGGGTGAAATGATGATTCTAACCACCAAAAGTATGACACTTTTTCATATTCCTATTAATTAATCTTGCAAATTAAGTACCCCATTGCACAGATGGGAAAAGCGAGGAACAAAAAGGCATGTATTTGTTGTTCTTATTTTAAGATTTGTTAGACAGGGAAGCCAGGTCAAAACCACACTGAGAACTCCAGGAGCCTGACACTTTTGGGATACAATGGATTCAAGGTTTGCATGAAATGTGATATTTAACTCATGTCCTGTTTGCATCACACCACCTTAGTCTAACCTCTTTCTAACTCTTTAAAGCATGGACCTGGCAAATGCCACTTACCCTCACCTTCTCTGACCAGGTAAAAAAGGCTAGCCAATACTTGTGCGTTAAAAAAAAAAAGAAAAAAAAACAAAAGAAACACCAATGTTGTAGTATTATATACGATTAGCAAGGTTCAATTATGAAAAGATTCCACAACTGAGTCTCAATAACTTCCAAGAAACAGTCCACAAAATTCTCTAAGAATCTGTGGGAAGGTATAGTGCCGGGCAATTCTCACTAAAACAGAAATTTACCTATTCTTTGCATTATTGTTGCTAATGTGAAATTAAATGTATATGATCTCAGAAGTGGTAGCCTCAAAGTACTAAACTACTAAATAAAACTCAAAGGATCATCCAAATTCCTAGATAATGCCAAAATATTTATCTAGGATTATTAAAGAAAGCATAGCACTTTGGTACTTTTCTCAGAAATCTCAAAACTTAAAAGGTAAACGTAAGCATGTGGCATTTTACGTCATTTCAAGGGAGTAACAGTAAATGGATAGGGTGTTAACCACCACTAAAACTTCTTGACCAACTTTGTATCTTGGAAAATCGTATCTGTCCCTACCAGCTACCATTCCAATTCCACAGGGTATTTTCCAGTGAGACAAGCTGTACAATGACCATTCTTTTCAAAGCATTCCAGACCATTCCCATTCTCTTGAATCATAATATCCTGCTTTTCCACTTTCTGTTTTTTAAACTTTATCCCTTCTTGTACAGATGAAACCAGTCCTCCCACTGACAGATATACAACACTGTTTGCTCCTAGGGAGGAAAGAGAGAAAAAGGAAAAGGTCATTACACTTCCGTTGGAAAAGATGATCTGCCTTAAAAGACAACAGTTACAAACAGAAAAACTCAAGCCAGGATAAAAATTCCTCCTTTAGCTTCTTTAAAAGAGGGAGGAGGAGGGAAGGAGTAAGCTATAAAACTATGGACCTTTATTATTTTTTAAAATATGAAATTGGAAAGAAAAAAACAAAAAAATAAAAAATAAAATATGAAATTGGAATTCAAGGGAGAATATAATTTATAAGATCTTTTCTCTCTCTTTTTTAAAGATTTTATTTATTTATTATTTGACAGAGAGAGAGAGAGAGAGAGAGAGAGAGATCACAAGTAGGCTGAGAGGCAGGCAGAGAGAGAGGGGGAAGCAGGCTCCCTCTGAGCAGAGAGCCCGATGTGGGGCTCGATCCCAAGACCCTGAGATCATGACCCAAGCTGGAGGCAGAGGCTTTAACCCACTGAGCCACCCAGGCGCCACCCCCCCTTTTTTTTAAAACATCTAAGGGAGAATATAATTTAAAATAACAGTGGAGGCTTCAAATCTAGAATGGATTCAGAAAGCTTCAGGAGTAATTTTCTTGATTACGATAATAGACTCTGAAGTCAGGAAAATCTGGGTTCAATTTTATGCTCAAGGTCACTTACTTTTCCTAAGTCTATTTTGTAATCTATAAGATTAGAGAAACATGGCCTAACTGTAGAGTAGCCGTGATATTATAATAATAATATAGATATGTTCCTGGCAAAGGGTAAATGTTCACAATAAGGTATCAACTGGATGATATTCAAAATATTGTAACTGGTAAGGCACAGGCATGTCAAAAGAAACATCAGCCGTAATCAAGCAGTGTGGAAATACCAAGGTACACTGGCTAAACATCAGTGTGATATTTAAATAGTTTATCTCACCTAATTTGAAAAGCAAATGTCTTATCCAGGATAACCTAGATCTCCAAGTCTGCTGACTTCATTATCAAAGATAACCCTACAGTAGGTTTTCACTTTCTGATTTGTACCCACAACCAAATTATTCTATTAGAATCTGTGGTAACATTGGTTTTATTGTTCTTGGGATCTGATCTTTGGAAGGCTCTAACTAATATGTCTACAGTTCCCTCTACCTGGAAAGCTTTTCTTCCTTTTCACTTCATCTCACCTTGGCCTAGGTCTCCAAAATAGCACCTACCATGGGGTCTATACACACCAGACACTCTCATTATTCAGAATAGTGTTCAATATCTGCTCAACATGTATTTTTAACAAATATTGGACATTGTTTTTCTCTTACAAGTGTAAAATCTGATAAGCTTTGGATTTTCTCTGTTAATAAAGCTTGAGAAATTTTAATACCTACCCAGATATTTTGCAAGATGTTCAAATTCAGGTTTATTGGCAATAAGCTCCTCTTTTGTTGGTATGTTTATTCCCATAAAGCATGGATATCTAATTGGTGGTGAAGCTACTCTAATGTGTACCTTGGAAAGAAATCATTTTCACACATTATTTTGACATTCATTTTAAGAATAATCATGCAAAGGATGACTGGATGGCCCAGTCAGTAAGGAGTCCAAATCTTGATTTTGGCTCAGGTCATGATCTCAGGTTCATGAAACTGAGCTTCGATTCAGGCTCCATGCTAAGCATGGAGCCTGCTTGAGATTCTCTCTCCCTCTCTCTCTACCCCATATCCCCCTCATGTACTCACAAGCTCTCTCTCTTGCTTTCTTAAAAAAATTCTGAAGAGATTATCATAATCATAGATAACAGTCATAAAAAAGTTGGAAACTCACAATTACAATTACTTTTAAAAAATTTTTATTTAATTTTTAGAGAGAGAGCGTGTATGAGCAGGAGTGGCAGAAGGAGAGGGAGAGAGTCCCATTGGCATTCTACGCTAAGCACAGAGCCTGAAGCTGGGCTTGCTCTCACAACCCCGGGATCACGACCTGAGTAGAAAACAAGAGTCAGACTCCCAACTGACTGCACCACCCAGGCATCCCTCATAATCACGATTATCTTTAAAGCTTTGTAGAAAGACTGCCATTGCTTTCCATGCCACTTCCTCCTACAAGAGACTTTATTTTTAATCCATTCTTGTAAACGACATCATTTCTGTAATTTTCATTTATTTTTAAAAATAACTTCTGTAATTTGTATTAATTTAGTTAGAATAAGCTGAGATTTAAAAATATAACCCAATGTGGCAAATTTATTTCAATAGGATTTGTTCTGCATCTTCAAAAAGAGAAATACTCTAAAAATTTAAAAAGCATTCTGTTTTGTGGCTTTAATTTTTAAAACTACATATATGTTTTCCAAGTTGTTGCACAGTTATTACTAAACCAATTTATTGAAAGATGACAATTTATCATATTGAACTATTCGTTTTCATTCACTGCCCTAACTTGCAATTTTTATGCCAGTATCCTATTGTTAATCATCAGCATTGTAGGATATATTTTAGTATCACTTACCTCTTTTGCGCCAGATTCTTTGAGCAATTTAATTATGGGTGAGATGGTATTGCCTCTTACAATTGAATCATCTACAAGAACAATTCTTTTGCCTTTAAAGTTGTCTGACAATACTCCAAATTTTTTTGCAACACCAAGTTGTCTTAACCTCATGTTTGGCTGAATGAAGGTTCTTCCTACATACCGGTTTTTACACAGCACTTCCACATATGGAAGCCCACACTGACAGACAAGAAATAAAAAGACAATGAGCGGCAATAAATAGGGAACTCTAGGTTCCTATTTTCTTTAGGTCATGCTTCCATTACGTGTATACAAACATTTGAAATTGCTATTCTGAACTCTCCATCAACAGATTACAATTTTCCTTCACTATTTACACTGTAGGGGAAAAAGGCAAAAAAGAAAAACCATTCAGTAGGGTAAAAAGGTAAAAAAGAAAAACCATTCAAAGTAATATACTCATCACCTATAACATTTCCCACCAATTGGTGGGAAAACCAATTCATTTTGCCAGGAGTTACAATGCTTTTAAACAAATATTTCTCTGTTTTGGAAGGGAACACTAAGCACACGAAGGAATGACAGAATAAGTCACTGCCAGAAAAATTCACAGCAATTACAAATTATCAGCAAGAAATGAATTAAAACCAGTATACAACGGATTTGCTTTCTGAGGGGGCAGGCAGTGATTTATCCATCTTTCAAGGTAATACTAATTTAAAATGTACGCATATTATTTCTTTTAAAAACTAACAAGCTAAACTTTTCAGTGTAGTGAATGTTGAGGACGCTCCAGGATCACTATAGTCATATAATCTACCTGATTATGAAAAATGAAACTAAGCACAGCACTAAAAACATTACATAAAATAAAAAAAAGGTTTTAGAAAAAAGAAGCACTGGGTGGCTCAGCTGGTTAAGCAACCAGCCCTTGACCTCAGCTCAGGTCTTGATCTCAGGGTTTTGAATTCAAGACCTGCATTGGGCTCTGCACTTGGCATGGAGCCTACTTAAAATAAATAAATTTAAAAATGTTAAGCAAAATGAACATAAATGGCTTTTTTATCACCTTACTAAATAGGGAACCAATATACAAGGGTACCTCAAGAAATAGGTTTTAAAATAATAAATATTACCACTGAATTCTATATATATTCATGATGTTATCTTTTTATTTTTTTTAAAGATTTTATTTATTTGACAGAGAGAGAGAGATCACAAGTAGGCAGAGAGATAGGCAGAGAGAGAGGGGGAAGCAGGCTCCCCGCTGAGCAGAGAGCCCAATGCGGGGCTCGATCCCAGGACTCTGAGATCATGACCTGAGCCGAAGGCAGAGGCTTTAACCCACTGAGCCACCCAGGCACCCCTATGATGTTATCTTTTTAAATGAAGGGGATCATTCTGCTAATCTTTGGGTGGACTCCACTAAAACAGTGCCATTGAACCTAAAGGTTGGAAAATAACTTTTTTTTTTCTTTTTTAAGAATTTTACTTATTTATTTGACAGAGATGAGAGAGATCACAAGTAGGCAGGCAGGGGGGCAGGGGGAAGCAGGTTCCCTGCTGAGCAGAGAGCCAGAAGCAGGGCTCAATCCCAGGACCCTGAGATCATGACCTGAGCTGAAGGCAGAGGCCTAACCCATTGTGCCACCCAGGTGCCCCTGGAAATTAACTCTGTAAAGGAGCCAACATTTTCTTTTTCCTTACAATATACTGGTAAGTTTCTCTTTATATACAAGGATTTCTAATTTCAGAGCTACAAGAGCATTTCATTGCATGTCCAGAGAAATTACCTTTGCTGCGTAACCAAGAGCAGCAGGTGTAGCAGATTCTGGAACAGTGCTAACCAAATCTGCATCCACAGGTGCTTCAATTGCCAGCTGCTGACCACAACGATATCTTACTGTGTAAACCATCTGATCTGGAATGTGCGAGAAAGGAAATAGATTATTTTTTCTTAACACGGTATCATTATTCTAAGAAAATTAGCTTGTTAGAACGCTGTACATGGAGTATAAAAAGCAAAGTAAAACATATAAAACAACTAAAGTGGAAATACTTAAACTGGGGAATTCACTATTCAAAAAAACTTGGCATTAATACACATCTGAACATCATAATCCTCACTCCTAAAAAGGAAAAGAAAACCCAAGAGTCAACTGAAAGGGAAAAATAGCCATCATATGACTTGTAGGTTCAATCCCATATCCACAACAGATAGCAATGTGACTCCAAACAGCCAGGTAATCCTCCGAACCAAGAACTGCCACGTTTCGATGAGGTAAATGCAACACTTACATAAAAAGTTAAAGATATTTTATTTACCTTCAAATATACTATCTGGTCTTGCAAAATAAACATATTCAAAGATACAAAAAGCCATTGGGTTTCCTTCAGACCTTGGTATAACAGCAAGAGTTTGGACACTACGTTTGGTTATTTCCACGATTTCTCCAGGCAAGACTTCACGGTAATATCTTGGGGAACAATGTTAAAGAAAGGAGACTTTAAATAAACCAGTCCTTAGGACTGCTAATAACATCTACTGTAAAGTACACACAAGTCCCTGCCCTTATAAAGGAAAAGTGGTTCACTTTAAGAGATGGCTTAAAAAATTAAAAATATTCCTCCAGCAGTAATTCTAGTATGTGTATCTTTTACCTCTAAATTCTAATTTTGAATTTTAAAAAATAAAAGCCCTAACTTTTACTGATTTTTGGAAGAATAGAGGCTAAAGAGAACATTTTTATTCTGACTTAAATTTTCTGATAACTATTCCTTGTTGAGGAGACTCTTGAGTCTTCCTTTCTAAAAACAGGTCTCATGGTATTGTGAAAACAAGATGGCAGTTTCAGAATTAGAAGGTATTACAAGAACATTAAAGTCAGTGCAACTGCTAAATAAAATGTATAAAAGAAACTGCACTTACAGATATGTCTTCTTACAGACATCAGAAAGAAAACTTTCATTTAAATTTTTTTGATATGGAAAAAGTGAATATGCCGAGTGAAACAAAACTTACCTTGCACCGATTGATAAAAAGCTACAAGATTCTGAAGATACCACCCATCCTTCTGTTTCTGAAGATTTTTTCTCTGTAAATCACAGGGCAATTTAGTTAATGGATTCAAGAAATTTTACAAGAGGCTACCTACTTCAAGTGAACAGTTAAACACCAAATAGATAAATAAAAAAAATCCATTTCTACAACTTTTTTTTCATTTCTACAACCTTAAGAGTACATGAATCTAACTAGAACTTAAATAAAAATTTGAAAAGAAAAATCAATCGTCATTCAACTTGAACCAAAGATAAAACTAATGATACCAAAATTCTTTCAATGTCCTAAATGATTTCAATGAAAATGATTTCAGTGTCTCAAATAGTCATCTAATAAGTCAAAAAGAAAGTCACTGAAATCATACTACAATCTAATGAAAAAGCTGGGCAAAGGCAATTCAGACAAAACAGGAATGTCTATTAAATTCTTTAAAAATGGCGCATCCTCAGAAATACTCAAGGAAACGTACTTTAAAAACTATCATTTGTTTCTTTTTACCTAGTTCCTTCTCACTCATAGACTTCCTATGCCTAAAGATTTGAGGGTGTGCCAATAGTGGGACAATGACCTGGAATAGCACTATGAAATTATATTTATTCTGAAGTGCATTACCTTTATCATTTATATCAGATACAGGCATAAGACGTCCAATGCATAGAGGACGATTTCCATAAGGATCTCTTACTGCATAAATAACATCTCTGTGCATTATAAGCAGAGAGTATGCTGTGGGTGCTTCCTTCATTAAGTTTTTAATCCTGGAATTAAATAATTGAATGAATAACTTCAGTTACAAACACATGCAAGACAGAGCTCTCGTAACTACAGAGCTATGAGCTTAGCCTAGTTTTATAATTACCTTGCTACCCAATCTGGGGTGCCATCTTGTTCCTGAGGAGGTGTATACGCCAGTAACTGGGTAATCATTTCGCTATCAGAACTTGTTGACAAACCAATACCATGCCGCAGAAGCTAGTTAGAATGGAGAAAAGTGTAATCATTAAAGGGAGACCTCCACCTGACCCTTCTCTACCCAATAGCCCACCATTATACAAAGAAATCAGGCATTGTGTGACTCTTCAGTTATGATAATCCTGCACCCTACTAATGACATGTATATAGTAATGGAGAAGCACTGCTAGAGGCAAAGGGAAGTCTCTGAAGGTTTTGTTTTTTAAGATTTTTTTTTTTTTTTTTTATGACAGAGAGAGAGAGAGCCAGAGAGGGAACACAGCAGGGGAGCGGGAAAGGGAGAAGCAAGCTCTTCACTGAGCAGAGAGCCCAACCCCAGAATCCTGGGATCATGACCTGAGCCGAAGGCAGATGCTTAACAACTGAGTCACCCAGGCACCCCAGGAAGTCTCTGAAGGTTTTTAAGCAAAAAAAGAAAAAAAAGTGTTCTAGGAGGCATAAAGAATAGCTTTTGAAAACTAAGTTTGAAGGAACGTAGACCTGCAATAAAGGTGGAGGATAGTAGAGAAGGCACAAGGATTTGGAATTGTGATTCTAACATTTTTAGCCCTTGATAATCCTGACCCATACAACACATTCCCTTAAGAGTATATTATAGTGGGGTCTCCCAAGCCAAGTTTGCTAGTTGTAGTGCCAGTGCTACCAACCCTCACTGATTATCACTGATAAGAGTAGAAGAAAGGAATTAACCATATTGAACAATTAAATGTAGAAGATGTAATAAAAATTGTTTGAGTGCTCTCATGATGATTACGAGGTTCTGAGCAAGACTGACAAGGACTAGAACATCACCATCGACATGTACAGGCTGAGTTTAAACTCATACTATTTTATTTTCAGTAGGCAGCTAAATGTGCAGAAGTGAAATCCAGCATGTGGGTAAGAGGTTATGTCTACAAAGAATGAGCTAGGTATTGTTCATAATTGAACTTTTGGTGGTTATCTCTAAGTGGTAAGGGGTTTTTTTTTTTTGGTAATTTTTACTTCAATATTTATATTTTTGATTGTATGAATTAAAAAATTATTTTTTCACTTGGGGGCAGAAAAACATTTTATTATCATTGTAATACTAGAGCCTAAGAAGAGGACAGAAGAAAACTCTGGGAAATAACTAAAGCTAGAGTTGAAAATAAAAGGACAGTGACTGGTATGGAAGCATGGGTCTAGATATTTTCCACCCACCAAAATTCAGCATCGTTTGACTTCTGTCACTACTTATCCCATGTAAAATGCCTGGCTCTGCAATGCTAAGGAGATAACTGTGTTTGTAGAACCATCTTGTTAATGAATCCCACCTGAGGTTTTATTTGCAATGTGACCGGATAAAGATCATTAGAATCCAACGGAGAGAAGAAACTTGGTATCAATAAATGAATGGCAAGAATGGATAATTAAGCTATCAGAAATATAAATATACCAAAAAATTTTTATTATTTATTTATTTATTGACAGAGTGCAGGAGAAAGAGTGAGAGAAAGCAGAAGCAGGGGGAGCAGCCAAGCAGGCTCCCCACCAAGCAAGGAGACCAACACAGGACTCGATCCCAGGACCCCAGGATCATGACCTGAGCTGAAGGCCGATGCTCAACCTACTGAGCCACCCAGGTAACCCTATACCAAGTAATTTTAAAAAAAAGAAAGATGAAATGACAAAGGTATAAGCACAAATTAACACAGAATGCTCCAAATAACATGCTATGAACAAAGAACATAAGTAAACTCTTTGCCCTTCCTCCAAGTGGTTTCCTATAACTGTTTCCAAATTACTTTCTTTTATTTGTTATCTTCAAGTTTAGATTCCATTTTCTTCTTATGCTTTGAACATAAAGACAAAGCTAAAGGGATGAGTCCGTAAACCCTAATTTCTCTGTTTCTGACAACAATTGTATTTTAACTTTTCCAAATCTCTACTCTAAGAGTTTTTTTTAAGATTTTATTGATTTATTTGACAGAGAGAGAGAGAGATCACAAGTAGGTGGAGAGGCAGGCAGAGAGAGAGGGGGAAGCAGGAAGCAGGCTCCCCACTGAGCAGAGAGAGCGGACCCTGAGACCATGACCTGAGCTGAAGGCAGAGGCTTTAACCCACTGAGCCACCCAGGTGACCCCAAATCTCTAAAGCAGTATATCAGAATCACCTTAGAAGCATATTAAAATGTAAACTGACCACCCTCCAACCCCAGACTCTGGGGTGATATCTTAGAATCCGCAATTATAACAAGTACTCCAGGTAATTCTAAAACAGTTGTCCGTCGCAGTTAGGTAACAAGTGGCAACAATTAGAAAATACCCTGCACCAAGATCCCCAATAATTTAATCTCATTCACTTATCCTAATCATGAAAAAAAGCATTAAAAAAACTTACCTTTTTCCTTAATTGAGCAGCATTCACCAGTTCACCATTATGCGCCACAGCTATTTTCCCATGAAGTGTTTCAACAACAAAGGGCTGACAATTTTCTAATTCACAGTTTCCTGTAGTGGCGTATCTTGTGTGTCCAATTCCAAGGTTTGAAATATATAATTTCTTCAAATTGTCTTGAGTAAAGACATGATTTACAAGACCCATTCCCTTGCAAAGTCAAAGTAAAAGCTCATCTTAAAAAAAAACCAGACTTGTGGCCCTAGTCAATAAAGACGTAAGTTTCTGCTCAGGCAATCCCAAATTAGACCATGCACTTCGCTTAACTCCTCTGTACTCCAAATTTCAGTCTTAAATAAGGACTAATCTAATTTTAAGAACCATAAAACGTCTTTTTAGAAAAAAAATTTGAGGTGAGATTCACATAACATAAAACTACCCATTTTAAGGTAAACAATTCAATGGCATTTAATACATTCACAATGTGGAAGCACATGTTTTATGAGATACTTTTCATTAAAACACTGAAGAACAAATGTACTAAACAATAAAATTTGTCAAATATGATACACTAAATCAATTACATTTGTAAAATTCCAAGCACATTTAAGTCTATGACCTGTTTCAATGAATCAGTCTAGCAAACTATCACACGGAAAGAAATGCACCCTCATTTGACAAATGGAAACGGCTGATCCAGACTAGACTTCTATTTGCAAATTATTTGTTCAAATTTCCTTCCCCCACCAACAGATTAGGTATCACCTGGCTATTGTTATCTTTATTATCAACATTTCATTATGTTCAAATATACCTTGTGTGTTTTGAATGTTGGTACTGAGTTCCCATCGCTGGTCACAATACCAGCACTCTCCTGACCCCTGTGAATATAAAAAGGCATCAACTGTTAAATATAAATTTACCTCATGGGTAAGCTTCCTTATGAAGCATACTTTTCTCAAGAGCATCCAGCAACTGATGACACATTACATGCTAATGCCACTTCATCTCATGATGATGTGACTAGCAAGCAGCAGGTGATACTGTCTTGAGTTCTAACTACCATGCCAGGCACTGTCCTAAGCATTTACATGAATGATCTAATTTATTAGGCTCCCACAACAATCCTATGAAATAGATACTAGGACTATCATTCCCATTTTACAGATAAGGAAACTAAAGAAATGGAAGTTAAGCATCTTGCCCAATGTCACAGAGAGAACAGTGGTACAGCCAGGATGAGAATACACAGTCTGACTACAGAACTTACACTTCTTTTTTTTTTTTTTAAAGATTTTATTTATTTATTTGATAGAAAGGAGAGAGATCACAAGAAGGTAGAGAGGCAGACAGAGAGAGAGGGGGAAGCAGGCTGAGCAAAAAGCCCGGTGCAGGGCTCGAT
>CM053604.1:36875840-36917732 GCA_028646535.1 Procyon lotor
ACTTATTTTTGCTTTGCTTTTCTGCACCTTCCACTTTTTTCCCAACAAGTATCTATCACTTTAGTTATCACAAAAAAAGGTAAATACTGCTTCTAAAAATCCTAAGCTGCTCAGGCACTTTGTATTTCCTTTCCTGTGTTAGTATTTTTAGGTGATGATATAGAGTAGAGAAGAAAGCCAAAAGCTAGGCCAGAAGTAGCATAACACACTATAGGACTTAAGAGGATCTGTACTACTGTGAAGTATCAAATGATGTATCTTTTATCAAATAAAGGTCCAAATGCTCCACAATTTTTTTTAACAGTTCTAAACAAATACTATAAATATCATATGTTGGGGCGCCTGGGTGGCTCAGTGGGTTAAAGCCTCTGCTTTCGGCTCAGGTCATGATCTCAGGGTCCTGGGATCTGCCCGCATCGGGCTCTCTGCTCAACAGGGAGCCTGCTTCTTCCTCTCTCTCTGCCTGCCTCTCTACCTACTTATAATCTCTCTCTGTCAAATAAATAAATAAAATCTTTAAAATAAATAAATAAATATCAGGTGTTTATTAACAAATTTTTGTTCCAGAGTATACACCAGGGTGGAAATAAAAAGTAAATTTCTAATATATGCATGGATACATTAATAATTAACATATTGACTTATTTGGTAAAATGGATCTTTTTCTAAACTATATGCTGTAGTTGTTTTGGCATTTTAATAACAAGAAAAACTACAACATTAAGTATACCTACAAACTAAAAACCTAAAAAAAATTAAAATTGAAATTTTACTAAATTATCAATAGACTAAATAGACATTTATAATACTATACACCCTGTAAGACTGGATCATTTGTCACACAGGATTTCTTTAGTGAAATGATGTAGTCTTTAATGTTAACCTATGCTAGAAGACCAAATGTTTCGTATCAGAGGGGAAAAAATTAACGTTAGCCATAAATCTTAAGGCAGAAAGAACCTCTGCCCTAAAATAATTTTTTTTTAAAAAATCAACAATCCTTTAGTAAACCAGAATACATTATGTAAGAAAAGAAATAAAAATTGGTTTTCCCTTCCTTTCATCTCAAGGGTAATTTCCCCTTAAGGCTGAAATGAAAAAAAATGTTAGGAATCGTTTAGGTCCAGGCTTCTTTAATCACAAAGCCTGCTTATTTGGCAGTTTCTCAAGTTACTCCCCTCAGGCAGCTTGAACCAGTTAAACTAGATCTTTTCAGCTCTTTGGAGCTTATTGACAACCAGCCGGCTGGTTTCCTAGGAAACAAAACCTTGGCTAGAAATAGTGAATCATTTCCAGGTCACTTTCAACATGGAGAGTGGAGCAGGAAAGCACTGGACTGAAGAAGAGGTTAAAGCTTTGCTAAGTGTCTGGGCAGAAAAAAATATACGAAAACAACTTTATGGAACCCTGAGAAATAAAGGAATATTTATTTACATTGCTAAAAGGCTGCAAGCACTAGGAGTATACAGAGATTGGAAACAGTGCCGAGCAAAGTACAAAAATCTCAAATATGAATACAGAACAGTTAAATATGCCCATAACTCTGGAGACAGCTCTAAAACTATGAAGTTCTTCCATGATTTGGATGCGATCCTGCAGTATGAACCTGCCACACAATTAACAGAGGAAGATGCAAATGGCAGGTGCCTGGCAACGCTGAGCCAAAGTGCAGCTCCAGGGACCACTGAAGGTAAAAAGAAAAAAGTAGCATTCTTTTGTTTTTACCTAACAAACTGTTAAGAGTAGGGACTTGCGAGTCCATATGATAAACACAGTTTATCATGGTTGAGAAAAATAACAGATCTGTTATGCTATTTTACACAAGGTGAAAATTTTAAAAAGATTAAATACCTCGACTTTTTAAATCTGTGAAATACTTAAAAAACACACTAAAATAACATTAAACGCTTTAAAAAATAACAGCATTAACCACTAATGCCAACTCTCCTTAAGCATGCCTGATAGGTTTTTTGGAAAATCGACTGGGTTTTGAGAACGTTTCGTTTTTAATTTTAAGAGTGGCAAAAGGAAAAAAAAAATCTAATATATACTCCACTGTTGTTTCTCCACAGCTCCAAACAAGATAGAACTTTCTGCTCTATATTTAATTCCCATTTTCCTAAATTTATCAATAAAAGCACTAAAATAACAGGAGCTAATAAACGACTTCATTATTCGTTTGGAAGAACAGTTCCATTTAAACAATCAGTGAAACAAAAACAGATTTGATATATGATTTATAATTAAATGATTTAGGTATTAAAACAAGGCTCTTGACCTGCTGTGTTGTTAAGCCCCACTGTATTTACGTAGAATTTGCTTGGTCTGTGGAAGCTCATACTAGGGAAAGTGGGGAAATTAGTGGCAGTAATGAGGTATCTCCCATAGCCAAAGTCTTACAGATGCTATTATTAAGAGCACAATTGTTCAATTCAAAATCTCAAATACCTACTGTCTGCAAAGCACTAAGATACGTACACATGCATTCAGTGATGCATAACCTCAGAAAGCAGGGCACCATGAATAATTAAATGTTAACACCCAAAAGAAAATGGTTTCAGTAGACATCAAATGAAAAGGAGGGTAGGGTAAAATGACAGAAGCTGAAATTGAGGTTAATTTGGTTAATTAGGTTAATCTGAACTTTGTGTTTAAAGCTCAATAATAAATTATTTGGTAAAAAATGCACTCCACTTAACATACTCCCTTTACATTTCTTTTTTTTTTTTTAATTTATTTATTTGACAGAGATAGAGAGCAGAGGTAGGCAGAAAGCAGGCAGAGGGAGGGAGAAGCAGGCTCCCCGCTGAGCAGGGAGCCTGATGCGGGGCTCGATCCCAGGACTCCGGGATCATGACCTGAGTGGAAGGTAGCCGCTTAACTGACTGAGCCACCCAGGTGCCCCTCCCTTTACATTTCTGACACTATACCATATTCCGAAAAAGCTTTGCAGTCATTGTCAAGTTAAACAGCAATAACATTATTTTATTCAATTAATCATCCTGCATTCTTCATCATTTAAATGCTTTAAATATTGATTAATGATAAGTAAACCACTCAGCTTCTGAAAAGCTTTGAATTTAACCAGAGATTGGTCTTAGTGTCATAAAGATGTGGGAGCTAATTTCTGCATTTTTTTTTGCCCCTCTCTTGTGTGTCCTCCCCCTCTCTGTCTCCCTCTCTCTCTCTCACTCGTGTGTGTGTGTGTGTGTGTGTGTGTCTATGTAATCTCCACTAAACAGGATCTCCTTCTAACCCATTTAGGTACCCTCATGGCTCCAAATTCTCCACTTTCACTTACAAGCAGGGAGCCCATAACTTAAGGTTACAACTTAACCTTGTATGTTTAAGGTATCTCAAACCCCGGGGCGCCTGGGTGGCTCAGTGTGTTAAGCCTCTGCCTAGGCTCAGGTCATGACCTCAGGGTCCTGGGATCAAGCCCCGCTTCTGGCTCTTTGCTCAACAGGGAGCCCGCTTCCCCTTCTCCCTCTGCCTACCTCTCTGCCTATTTGTGATTTGTCTCTGTCAAATAAATAAATGAAATCTTAATAAAAAAAAAAAAGGTATCTCAAACTCCAAATCCTAAAACTACACTCTTCCCTCATTCAGAACTGATTCTCCTAGGGGCACCTGGGTGGCTCAGTGGGTTAAGCCTCTGCTTTCAGCTCAGGTCATGATCTCAGGGTCCTGGGATCGAGTCCCACATCGGGCTCTCTGCTCAGTGGGGAGCCTGCTTCCTCCTGCCTCTCTGCCTACTCGTGATCTCTCTCTCTGTCAAATAAATAAAATCTTAAAAAAAAAAGAGAAAACTGATGCTCCCATAAATGGCTTCTACCTTAATATTACTGTTATGTCCAATCACTTAAATAGAAACATTTGAGGTACCCTTAACCATTGGTCAATCACTAAGTCCTTAAAAATAAAAAATCTAGGGGCGCCTGGGTGTCTCAATTAATCTGCTACCTTTGGCTCAGGTCATGATCCCAGGGTCCTGGGATCGAGCCCCGCATCGGGTTCCCTGCTCATTGGAGAGCCTGCTTCTCCCTCTCTCTCTGCCTGCTGCTCTGTCTACTTGTGCTCTCTGTCAAATAAATAAATAAAATCTTAAAAAAAAAATCTACTGACATGTTTCATAAATTTTTCTCTGTTCCACTCTCGTTACCACCATGCAGAACTTTATCTCTCACATGGAATATTAAGATAACCTCTTAATTGGTCTCCCTACTTTCCAGTCCCTTCCCACATTATCATCTACAATGCCACAGGTTGTTCTTTAAACTTTTTATATTATAAAATTACAAGTACATTAGCATTTTGTTTAATAATAATCTTTAAATTATACCCAGAACTAATTATAATTCAGGATTAAACATTACTTAATGGTGCCATAATATTTGAGTGCATAAAGCAGAGTTTATATTTGCCCCACTTATAATACCTTTTGTCCATATCTAACATTATTACTTTAGGAGAAATTATTGGTCAGGATGGGTATGATTACTTTGAAAGAGTGTTTAAAAGAACTGCTTTTTAAAAGAATTGTACTTTAATAACGAGGCTGTCCCTTTTCATAGAGAACCCTGTCATATCAGATTATAGGATGGGGTTGAAATGGGGGAGAGACTTTGCTAATTTAACAAATGAAGTATGCTAATTTAATAAATAACTATCTATAATGGTATATGCAATAAATACTCATTTTGTATTTAATTGCTAGTGATATGGAACAGTTTTCTATGTTTATTTTTGCAAATTAACTGTTCATGCCAATAGAGGTGGTAGAAATTGCATGATCTCTTTTGCCTTGCAATTTTGACTGATATTTATTTGACCTACAGAATTCAAAAGTTTTTAATGTAATCAGATAGTCTTACATTAAAAACAAAGTTTTTGATTAAAGTTGTTAATGCAAACAGTCTTTTCTAAGGCTTAGAAAGCCCTCCTTTCCCCAGGTCTGATTCATTTATAATGTCTTCTGGTTTTTCTATGGGGGGAACCAGCAGAATTTTTATTGGTGTATGGTAAACCGAAAAAGGGAAGAAAATCCAATGTTGGGATCAATCTCATGAAAGTGGTAAGGACAGAGGGTCTGGTTCCCTCTGTTAGGCAGCAGGTAGCCTGACTGAGCCTGGCAAAGGACTCAAATACAAACTCTCTCTCTCTCTCTTTTTTTTTTTTAATTTATTAGAGAGAGATCACAAGTAGGCAGAGGCAGGCAGAGAGAGAGGGGGAAGCAGGCTCCCCACTGAGCAGAAAACCTGATGCGGGACTCGATCCCAGGACCCTGAGATCAAGACCCGAGCCAAAGGCAGAGGCTTTAACCCACTGAGCCACCCAGGCGCCCTCAAATACAAACTCTTAAGAGGGTTCGTGTTCTGGAAATTATAATCATCCCCAAGCTCAGAATACCTTTGATCTACTGCTGCTGCTGAATCACATTCCTTCAGTGATCAAATTTCCATCCTATTTCCCTCCTCTTAGTTGATACAAATGCACCAGGAGTAATGACTTAAAAGTTCCAGTTTAAAACCTCCAAGGCATAGGACCCCTGCATTCAATTTTGGGACTGATGCTAGGAATGATCAACCTAAGAAAAAAATACCCCTGAAGAAGTTGAGAAGAGAGCTTTTCTTTTGCACTCTGGCCTGAATGTTTAGCTCCAAGCTGTTTTCAACAAACATAAAACTAGGCCCTAAATCAGAACAGCAAACCCTTACCTTTCCTTACTGTTCTCACAAAAAAGCTCACATATTATATTAACTAGGTATATCATCTTCCACACTTTTTTTTTAAGATTTTATTTATTTGACAGAGAGAGACAGATCACAAGTAGAGAGAGAGAGAGAGGAAAGCACGCTCCCCATTGAGCAGAGAGTTTGATGTGGGCCTCGATTCCAGAACCCTGAGATCAAGACCTGAGCTGAAGGCATTGGCTTTAACCCACTGAGCCACCCAGGCGCCCCTTCCACACTTCTCTTAAAGAGAATTCTTATGTAACTGCAGATTTTTTATTTTCATATTCCCAACTGTATGCCATTTGAAAACAGTAGTGCTTCCCTTATTTTTCATTTGTTATTCTATTTTAAAATAGGAATCCCTAACATAATCTTTAAGATGACATTCCTTTTCTTATTCTTTAATGGAATGCGTCTAGTGAACTGTGATTTTAAATGTTCATGATACTAAAATCATGCCTGATATTTGATCTCCTAAAGTAAAGTAAAATAGAATGCTATTTGTTACTCAGTAAAACAAGAAAGAAAAGATACATGGAAATGATATAAGATGAATAATATATTTTTGATTCAGAAAGTTACAAAGAGTAATCAAAACGTACTTAACTACCTCCTGATCAACCTTCAGCCTCATTGTAATTATGATTCATCTTCATGTGCCAACTGAATCCAAAATTCAATGTTGGGTTCCTTTGAATGATGTATTTTATTTTAGTTTTTCCTCACAATTACCCTCCTCGTTTGATTTCTTTAAAAATGTAGTCTGTGCCTCATTTTATGAAAACATCCAAGCCATAAAACCGGGAGATCAAGAACGGACCATTATTTTTCAAGGTAGGCATCATTCTTTTAAATGACACATTCCTTGGTCCATTTAAATATAGATTAATTTCTGGAAAGTTTAGTATTTACCAATAAATTTTAGCTGTTTGACCAAATATGCCAATTGAACAAGATTTTCTGATTATCTCATTAGAGGACCTCTGTTTTATATTGTTACTATCATTTATCAAGTGCCTATTATGTTAAAGCACTGAAATTACAAAAATAAAGCAAATGCCTCATTTTTTTTCCCCCAGAGAGAGCACAAGGGTAAGGGGGGGGTGAGGGGGAGCAGAGAGAGAGAGAGGAGAGAATCTTAAGCTGGCTGAGGCTCCATGCTCAGCACAGAGCCTGGGCGGGGACTTGAGGATCTCACCACCCTGAGATTGTAACCTGAGCCAAGATCAAGAGTCAGATACTTAACTGACTGGGCCACTCAGGCACTCAAGAAAACATCTCATTTAAAAAAATGTAATTTAATTTGAAAACGAACCACAATCATCTCTAGAAACATAAAACTAGCAAAAAAATCTAGTGAAAGTTCAAAATAAACCATGTCAGTGGATGGAAGAAATTAAAATTTTCTTTACAGAGATAAGTATTTAAACCATATTACAGCACTTTATTACAAAATATGTCTATCACAAATCTATAGTCCTTCATGAATATGATCAAATTCAGCTCAAGCTACTAGCATTCTAAGCCATTATTAATTCAATTTTTACCTTCCTAAGAACTTACTCTACCAGGAATTCTGTTCTGTTTACAGGCAAAATGTCAGTTACATTAGAAGATAAGGAAGACCTCTCAGGAAATCCTCTACTTTTCGTTTCTCATATCAGACCAATGGAACTAGGTACAGTATCATGGGTCAAAAATACAATGAAATTGATCAATTCCAAATCAGAAAGTAAGATTGGTTTCTGAGAAACTGCATGACTTTTCCTGATGGAAACATTTAGGATTATCTTAGGTTTCCCTCAATGTATACTTAAAAAATAATAATTTCTAAAATAAGTGATTTCTTTTTTTATTCCACACAGTCACATTTATAAAATAAATTATTTCTTTAAAAAATGTAAATTGCCTAGTAATATTAGCCTTCAAATTCACAACTTTTATTCTTTAAGCATAATAAAGAATATAATGGTCAAAATTATACATAGTAGGTGCTGAATATTTAATGAACATGTCACTTTAGCACTCCTTAGGTTTAAGACAAACAGAACTCTACATTTGAAAGTAAATAGTATAAAACCAGTGAGGTCAAGAACAGTTTTATTCACCCAATTAAAGTCAATATAAATCCCCATTTTGCTTCTAAATTCTTACTGAAGGTTGTTTTAATTCAAGTAAGGAAAAATACTGAAAAGCATTTCAAAACAAAGACATTAAACACACCACAAAGTAGAAACAGCGCCCTATACTTCAGGTAAATGCTAAAAAGTGTTTTTTAATGACTTACATTATAGATGCTGAGGTCTGAACTACCTTTTTATTAAACATAAACATGAAATCTAAAGAAAACACAGATAATGTGGTTGTTTAAATAACCAATATAACCTCAAGTAATGTCATTACCATAAAATGAGTTGCAAAACTGTGCTAGAGCTGTAACCTGAAGGTACCATGCTAGGATTTCTAAGTGGGGACATTCTGCCGAAGGTATTATGGAATCGCTGACACACAGCCTTGTATTAAAAAAATCTAATACTTTACTTAAAATGACATTTGGTCTTTGACCAATGGGACATCTTTTATTTTCATAGGGAATTAAGAAGTACCAGTTGTTATAATGTTATTTTTCTGACCCTTTATTTATGAATCGTCTTGGTTCTCAGCCCTGATTGCACATTAGAATCACAACATGGGGATGAGGGATAGGAGTAACAACAAAGTAGTCACTTACAAAGGCTCCCGAGGAGATACTTATATGTAGCCAAAGGAAATCATTAGATTAAAGGAGGAGATAAATTGCTCCCACCTATCCTATCACAAAACAAAAAACAAAAGCTGCCCTCAATGAGCCATTTTCTAATTGTATTGCTTTCTGCAATAATACAAAATTATATATTCAACATTAAATATATAGTGATATACATACCAAAGGAGCAGGATGGAAGAATAAGAAGTGACAGGGAGAAAAAGATGATCAAAATGGGACTAATTAAAAACACAACTTTTTAACGACCAGTCACTGTCATGATAAGAAATAGATTCAGGTTCTGTATTTCATTTCCCCATTAGTTTTGGAAAAAAGCTAAGCTATGATTTGTAGTCCATCTCCTAAGGAGAAAATTTCTTTGTTTACTAAGGTTGCATCCAATTACTTTACTTATTGTATGTATGTAACCTATGTCCATATTTCTTTTCCTCCCCATCTGATACAGGTAACTCTACATCATTCATGGAACCCTCTATTAATCCAACTGTTATTCCAACGATAGCAAATGAAGGAGGAAAACACTGGACTGTGCCAGAAGTCAGGGCTCTAATTAGCATCTGGTCTGATATAAGTATACAACAACAACTAGAAGGAACAGTGAGAAATAAAAGGATATTTGAACAAATTGCTGCCAAGCTTCAGAAATTTGGAATAGAAAGAGACTGGAAACAGTGCAGAACAAAGTACAAAAACTTAAAACATGAATATAAGATTGTAAGAATGGCTCAAGACCAAGGCATAGCTAAGAGTATGAAATTTTTTACTGAGTTGGATGCTATTCTGAGACACAATAAAACACAGAAATCACAACAACAGGAATTCCAAGATGAAAAACAAGCCACCGGATGTGCCAATGTAAAAACAGAAGAGGATCGGACAGGTAGGAAGGCAAGAAAAGTAATCTAAACATCAGGTCACATCTTATGAAAATGTCAGTAGTATGATAACATGAACATAATCTAAGTTAAACAGGCTTCACTATAGTCCACAAGCTAAAGGTTGAATTTATTATGAAACAGATTTAATGTATATGCAATCTCTTCCAAAACACAGAGAACAGTACGAACTTATCGATGCAATAAAATTGATTTCCACAAGTATAAAAATAGACCAATTCTACTAAGGTAAAATTGCAACTCTAAATGGCAGAAGTTAAAGCAGGTTTTTTCATAGTAACTGTAGTAAAATTGAACAGAAAAAGAGCATTAAAGAACCTAGAAAAACACAAAACCCATGTGAATGTCTTTGAAATGTAAGTTCTTCTAGAACACATCATAAACTTCTTTAAGATGAGTTTAACCCAAAGGATTGAGAAACAAGACACAGAGATATGACAGCATGAAATAAACTACATGAGTTCTAGACCAAGAGCCAGGAAATTGAAGTTCTAGCTCAGTCTTTGTGGAATCTTAAACGTGTCTCCTCTAGACTTGACAAGATGTTCTTAAAGACCTTTACTAACCATAAAGTTTCTAGATCTTAATATCCGCCTTAAACAATGCAGTCCTAATTCTCAGAGTGTGAATGTGTGTATGTAGGGGAAACAGAGGCAATCATAGAGAGTTAGGATTGAGAAATAGTGGCAAGAAGTCCTGAAATCTTTCGCTGGTGGAGAAGAAAGAAACTAGTCTGCTAGAGAACTATACATCTGTCCCGTTAAAATTAAAATGACTAGTGATAAAGCGCCCAATAGCAGCAGCATGATTATGTTCAGAGAGTAATTGCTAGAGATACAGCTAATGGTGATTCCATCAGTTATATGTCAGAAGACCTCATTAGAGACTTACAACACCAGATATCTACAGGGACCTACGACTAAAGATGCTTATGGATGGGGAATGTAAATTAGAGAAAAGCAAACAACCATAGTATTAGCATCAAGTTTTCAAGAAAGATTATATTTATTCGAGAGAGAGAAAAAACACAAGCAGGGGAGGGGCAGAAGAGACAGAGAAGCAGGCTCCCTACTGAGCAGGGAGCCTGACATAGGCTCCCTGACATGACCCAGAACACTGGGATCATGACATGAGCTGAAGACAGACACTTCACTGACTGAGTCACTCAGACACCCCCATCAGGTTCACTTTAAAAGGGAAAATAGAGTATTAGAGTTCAAAACACTATCCTGAAAGTGAATAAAACTAAACCACCGTATATCCCACTATATTCACACAAAGTCCTTGCTAGAGATGCGGCTGAAGATGATTTTGTCAGTCATACGTCAGAAAACCTAGGACAGAAAGATGTAAAACAAAGTCCTGGTACAGATAAAACAGTATTTTTTGGCTTTGTGTGTGTGAAAAAATACATAACATGTTATTATATGATGTTGCTATCAACTGAACTGGGCCCCCCCCCCAAAGTAATATGAACATATGTAAGAGCATTTGGAGATGGGGCCTTTGGGAGATAATAAGGTTTAGAGGTCATGAGGGTGGGGACCTAATGATGGGTTTTATGATTTAATTACATTTGATGTGTAATATATAATAAGATGCTATAATAAGATATCATAAGAACAGGGGCACCTGGGTGGCTCAATGGGTTAAAGCCTCTGCCTTCAGCTCAGGTCATGATCTCAGGGTCCTAGGATCAAGCCCCACATCGGGCTCTCTGCTCAGCGGGGAGACCACTACTCTTCTCTCTCTGCCTGCCTCTCTGCCTACTTGTGATCTCTCTGTCAAATAAATAAAAATCTTTAAAAAAAAAAAAAAGATATCATAAGAACATACAAGTTTATAACATTATGTGAAGAGTAATACTCATATTTACAAAATACAGAAAGTGAAAACTTAGTGACAGTAATGTTCCCTCTAACTGTGGTTTTGAAAGTAGAGCAGCATTACCATCATCCCAGTACCATCATCTGGGAACTTAGGCATGCTCCAGTTTGAGAAACATTGTCCTAGGGTACAGGCTACTAAAGGGGTAAAGGAAAGTAAGTACTTTCTATATGATTGTTTGCCTTTTAAACAAACCAAAATGAGCCGTGGGGGGATCACCAGGCCCCCAAGCAAAAGTCTGGCTAGCCATCACAGACCTTGTACAGTGTCCTTTAGTCCAAAGCTTCATATAACCTTGGAAAATGTAAAGATCACACTGATTAACAAACCAGGTAATCAAATTCCCCACACTCTTGGCAAACTTCTTTCTCTGACTTATCAGATATGACAGATTAAAAACTCAGGGGCGCCTGGGTGGCTCAGTCGTTAAGCGTCTGCCTTCAGCCCAGGTCAGATCCCAGGGGCCTGGGATCGAGCCCCGCATCGGGCTCTCTGTTCTGCAGGAAGTCTGCTTCTCCTGCTACCATTCCCTCTGCTTGTGTTCCCTCTCTCGCTGTGTTTCTCTCTGTCAAATAAATAAAATCTTTAAAATAAATAAATAAATAAATAAATAAAAACTCAGTGGGAGAAAGGAAAGCTGCTAGAATGGTGAAACGTAAAAACAGGAAGAAATTAAGGGGACTAATTCGATAGGAACATGCAGCTGACTAGAGGTATGATAACAAAGGTAAGCAAAACTCCAGGCTCCTAAGGTTTCTCAGGGCATCACAGCAATGACCCTTGTCACTAAAAGTAAAAAAGGTAAAATCATGTTGTGTTTAATAAGACAAAGATTTCCATGGAAAAAATTAATAACTTTAGCATTCAGAAGATTTTAGCTTATTAGTCCTCTGGACTCACTTAAGTACAATATCTCAAGATAATTTTTTTATATGTGAAAGGAAAACATTAAGTCAAATATAAACTGACAGGATTTTAAAAAATTGTCTGGTATGTTTATATGTTAATTTGGAATATGTTTAGAAAATATGAAACAGGAAATATTTACAGTCACTCTAGAAATTAAGCTATTTTAAACTTTCATGTGAAAATAAAAGCAAAGGTATAAACCCACAAGAGAAGAAACTGTTTTTAATTTATTTATTTATTAAAAGATTTTATTTTCATGTAATCTTTACACCCAATGTGGGGCTCAAACTCACAACCCTGAGATCAAGAGTCACGTGCTCCACAAACATAGCCAGCCAGGCACCCCAGGAAAAAAAAACTGAAATAGGAAAGGACTTTCAGCACACCTGCAATATACAACTATTGAGGGACAAATTGCCACTCCACTATTTATCTAAAGATAGGGATATTTATCTTCAGGAAAAAAATTCACATCAAATATTCTTTCTTTAAAAACAAAACTCAGGGGCGCCTGGGTGGCTCAGCGGTTAAGCGTCTGCCTTTGGCTCACGTCATGATCCCAGGGTCCTAGGATCAAGCCCCACATTGGGCTCCATGCTCAGCAAGAAGCCTGCTTCTCCCTCTCCCTCAGCTGCTCCCCTATTTGTGTTCCCTCACTCGCTGTCTCTGTCAAATAAATAAATAAATAATATCTTAAAAACACACACACACAAACAAAACATGGGACACCTGAGTAAGCTCACTAGGTTAAGTGTCCAACTCTTGATCTCAGCTCAGGTCTTGATCTCAGGGTTGTAAGTTCAAGCCGCGTACTGGGCTCCACGCTAGGCATGGAGCCTAAAATAAATAAATACATACATAAAAACAACACAATAAGGTGATGAACATTCATGTAAAAATAAGTAGAGATTACTTCATTTTGACTTTTTATTGAATTGCTAGTGCCTTATATTGTTAACATTGACACTCTGTCATTAAACGGATCTCTCAAAAGTAATTTTTTTACCATCTTAAATATATGCTATAAGATTCTTACTTCAAATAAATATCTAACTAGTGCTGTGGAACCCCTGGATTCTAGATAACTAATTAGTTCCCAATTTAGAACTCCCGGAGATTCTGATCTAGGATGTTATAGGATGGATTCAGGCACCTCTATTTTTATAGAAGATCATATAGAAGCACAGCCAGGGTTGAAAACCACAGCTAGGTTGTTATTTTTAGAGAGTAAGGCCAAGAGAGGGCAGAAGAAAGTAAAACATAAAATCCAATTTGATTCCATTTAGAGGAGAAAAATTAGCCAATTCCAATGATCACTTTAAAAAATGCATGACTAATGCAATATGAGAGAAGTTAATCACTGGGAAGAATCACAGAACTCCTGGGCTATTCCTACCTATTACAGTAAGTAAGAAGAAACGACCCATGAAAATTGAATTACATCTTCGGATCTAAAATAAATTTATTTTCTCCCTGCCTGAGGCATAGGCAAGAGATGATAAAAGGAATCAGAAAGTTACAAGAAAAAAGGACTATCTACAGAGGAAATCTGTGTTTGACAGTCTTGTCAGTTACCTGTCTCTTCTGAGTAAACCTAAAATTGACTTAATTCATTTCTAGTATCAGTTACCATTTATATATGAAGTGGAATACTTCAATATCTTCATATTCTTGCAAGTCACTGCTTTCTAGTATAGGCAGTTAAAAGTTGATCAATTTTGACTCTGGGGGTGGAGACAGGCATACATATATCCTATTGGAGGTTATTCTTATCAGCCTAAAAAATCACAAGTGAAAGACTACACTGTTCTTTTAAGAGTAATCTTAAAACTACCTATGTTCTTGGGGTGCCTGGGTGGCTTAGTGGGTTAAAGCCTCTGCCTTTGGCTAACGTCATGATCTCAGGGTCCTAGGATGGAGCCCCACATTGGGCTCTCTGCTCAGCGGGGAGCCTGCTTCCCCCCCTCTCTGCCTGCCTCTCTGCCAACTTGTGATCTCTGTCAAATAAATAAATAAAATCTTAAAAAAAAAAAAAAAACTATCTATTTTCTTTTTGGCTGTGGTAAGATGTATTTCCAAAATTAAAATACTCACTATCCCCACAATTTCACAAAAATTAACAATGTGATGGCCAGCAGAGGGCACTAAATTATCTATTGTTAGTACCTCTGAGGCTATGCTAAGTTTTTTTGTTTTCTCCAATTCACTTATTATTTATAATAAACCAAAAATTGGAAGTAATTTTAAAATGAAATATTTAAACACTTTTGTACATTTTCAATACAATTTGGATAATCTTAGCAGTAAATTATAAACTAATGCGCTTTTACCACATGAACCATTGAGAACCTTCAAATTATTTATTTATTTATTTTTAATTTGACAGAGAAAGACACAGCAAGAGAGGGAACACAAGCAGGGGGAGTGGGAGAAGGAGAAGCAAGCTTCCTGCTGAACAGGGAATCCACTGTGGGACTCAATCCCAGGACCCTAGGATCATAACCTGAGCCGAAGGCAAACACTTAATGACCGAGCCACCCAGGTGCCCCGAGAACCTTTAAATTTTTAATCCAATAGAAGATCCAAATAGACTTGACTGTTAAAATTTCAGAAAACCCAAAAATTATAAATGTAAAAGAAAAGTTGACTTAGGTAAGCTGATAAATTTAAATACAGGCAACTTGGTAATTATAAAGGTATGACTCTTCTAATTCTTCCCTGTTTATATGTTTACAAACTCTTTAAGAAGCTGTGACATAATAAAGAATACAGACACGCCTGGCTGACTTAAGTCAGTAGAGCATGTGGCTCTTGATCTCAGGGTTGTTAAGTTTGAGCCCCATACTGGGTACAGAGATTGCTTAAAAATAAAATTTCAAAAAAAAATTAAAATAAAAAAATAAAGAATACATATACCTGGTTTTGTGCCCAGTTCTTGACACAGAGCTTCAGAAACCTTTGGAATTTTCAAAGTAGGTTTCTAGATAGCTTCAGATACTACACTTGATCTTAGCCAAAAGGCCGAGAAGCGATTCTAGATAGCTTCAGGATAGGACTGGTCACCATAAAGACCAACTGTGAGATTAAGAGGCTTGGATTTTTAGGCCAGCCTGTCCTCTAGCAGGGAAGTAAGTCTGGAGACTAAATTCAGTCATGTGGCCAGTGATTTAATTAATTGTGCCATAATCAATCATGTCAATAAAAACTTTGGCTTAGAAGAGCTTCCTAGTTAGTGAACACATTAATGTGCTGGGAGAATGACGGGCCCTGATGCCATAGGGAGGAGTCATGGAGGTTCTGGATCTAGGACCCTCTCAGACCTTACCTCATGTAGATCTTCATTTGGTTGTTAGAGTTTTATTTTTATAATAAAACTGGATGCTGAGTATATGGCTTTCCTAAATTCTATGAGTTGTTCTAGCAAATGATCAAACCTGAGGAGGTCATAGCACCCTCTTAAGTTGTAGCCAGTCAGCTGGAAAGATGGCTAGCATCTGAAGTAAGGGCAGTGTCATGAAAGATTGAGCCCTTAAAGCTTTGGAGTCTAATGCTAGACTCCAGGTAGTGAGTGTCAGAAATGAATTGCATTGCAGTATACCAGTTGGGATAGAAACAGAAATGAAATGCTTCTGTTTCCTTAAAATATGCTAAATTTAGGGACTTCCACACTGCCACCCTCCAATATGACATTTTATTTTCTAGTACTAACTACTCAAAATTTCCATAGAGCACCTAATCTCTAAATATTTTTATTTCCCAGAAGTAGGACATATACTTGAGCCTAGAAGTGATGATTTTAGTCACTTAGATAAAATGTTATAAATTCAGATTCTGCTGAAATAAGGTTTGCCAAAGTTTACCTTTGACTTGTGCTCTCCACTGGGTGAAGAGCTCTCCCTCACTGGGGTAGGGTGGGGGAAGGGCTTGGGCATGGAAGGAGGTAAGTCTAGTTACAAAAGGGCAACCAGAGGGATCCTTATGGTGTTGGAACTGTGGAGTATCTTTACCTTGATGGTGGAGACATTAACCTACAAAGTGACAAAATTATTATAGAACATAATACTCACATATACACACAGCAAGTACAAGTTGAACCGGAACTCTGAATCAGACTAGTGAACTGTAACAATGTCAATATCCTTGACTTATACTATATTACAGTTTAATAAAATGTTACCATTGGAGAAAACGACCAAGTGTGAAATGGATCTCTGGTATTTCTAAAAACTGCCTGTGAATCTACATTTATCTCAATAAAAATTTCAGCTTCAAAAAAAGTAACTTATTAGGTAGCCTTCTGTGGCTCCAAAGTACAACCTGACATTTAAGGTACTGATACTGCTAAAAGCTAAGCTTCATTCTAGTCTCACTATGCAAACATGTCCTTAAAATAAGATCTGGTCTGATCCTAATATAAATCTCCACATACTTATTGCTGCATAGGCTTATGAGCTCCCTAACCACCTCACCTTTTGCCTCACTGGTCTACTGATAATAACCACTGTGTAGTTTTATCTAGTTTTACAATAATCATTACAAGCAACTGCACAGACAATAGTAACACAAAATGTTTTAAAAAAAAAAAAATAATGTCCCAGGGCACCTAGGTGGCAGAGTCAATTGTATCTGACTCTTAGTTTCAGCTTGGGTCTGATCTCAGGGACGTGAGATCAAGCTCCGCATGGAGTCTGCTTGAGTTTCTACCTCCACCTCTCTCTCAAATATATGAATAAATCTTTAAAAAAAAAGTCCCAGTGTATAGCAAAGTACAGTAGGAGTGAAGGAATACTATCATAGCATTGTGATACTTCCATATGGCAATCCAACATATGCATGAGGAAGAGCTTTCCCCAAACTACAAATAGCTGACCTGTGAACATTCTATATATACAATACTAGACTACAATAAATGCATATTATATTTACCACACTATGCACTATCAGTTTCTTAAAATGTTTATTACCTGTCTGCTATTAACAACTCAACATGAAAATTGCTAAGACCACTTAATCTTTTTTTTTTTAAGATTTTATTTATTTATTTGACAGAGAGAGAGAGACAGCAAGAGAGGGAATACAAGTGGGGAAGGGAGGGAGAACCAGGATTTCCACTGAGCAGCCAGCCCGATGTGGGGCTGGGATCATGACCTGAGTCAAAGGTAATCGCTTAATGACTGAGCCATCCAAAGGCCCCAAGACCACTTAATCTTAAGGTTTTTTACCTATTTATGTGTATTAAAATAAGGATCATTCTTAGTTACAATGAGGATCAAATGAAAAAGAGATTAAAGAGCTCTTTGTCAAGCATTAAAATGTAACAATGAAAGACATTACAAAATTGAGTCTAAAAGTGCTATCATATTCATATTCCCAAATAGAGAATACTGTGTTTTGGGACTTTTAAGGCAGAATATTTCCAAGATTTTGAAGGTGGTGAATCCTATAAAGGCATTTTAAAATCTGGTTAGAGATAATAAATGTTGGCTATGAGGTTACAGTTTGGTTCTTTTTTTCCTAAAGATTTTTTATTTACTTGAGAGAAGGGGAGGAAGGGCAGGAGAGGGAAAGTTTCAAGCAGACTCCATAATGAGTGCAGAGCCCCATGTGGGATTTGATCTCACCACCCTGAGATCAAGACCTGAGCTGAAACCAAAAGTCAAAGGTTCAACTGACTGTGCCACCCAGGTGCCCCTAGGCTAGTTTTGTTGCTGGAATCCAGCACTACTAGTTTTTCAGTATAACCTTCAATTACAAAAGTAAATTTGAGTTCTGTGAACAGCAAATTTAAACTGCTATTCTCTTGTTTTCTGACAGAGGAAGATATCAGAAGTACAGCCTCAGAAGAGGTGGGCGGCCCCACAGCACCACAAAGTATCACTGTGTCAGGTACAGGGTCTAAATTGTTTAAAAAGTTTTTAGGGGCAACTGGGCGGCTCAATCAGTTGAGTATTGGACTCTTAATCTCAGCTCGGGTCTTGACCTCAGGGTGGTGAGTTCAAGTCATAACGTAGGGCCCCACACTGGGCATGGAGCCTACTTAAAAAAGAAAAAAAAATGTAGGCTAATATAATCCAGTTACACCAAGACTCTCCACATGTGTAAATATCCAGTGAAGATTACCTATTGATGAAAAGCAGCTAAATTATCTCACCAACATTGGAGATTAGTCTGCCTTTTTTAAAATATCTTATTTGAATATGAATATATGAAGAAATCTTGACCCTCATATTGAAATTATTATTATCAGTGCTTTATGTCAATCCAGATTGTTTTTTTATTTTTTTAAAGATTTTTATTTATTTATTTGACAGAGAGAGAGAACACAAGTAAGCAGAGCGGAGGCAGAGAGAGAGAGAAGCAGGCTTTCCGCCTAGCAGGGAACCCGATGTGGGGCTCGATCCCAGGACCCTGGGATCATGACCTGAGCCAAAGGCAGTCGCTTAACCAACTGAGCCACCCAGTCGCCCCAATCCAGGTTGTTTTAAATGAATGATATTGAAATACAAGATTTATCTGTAAGTTTGTATAATTGTAAATCACATTGATTTATAGGTAATCATATTCCTTTAGAAGATGCTAAAAATAATTTACAGATTGTAACAGTGAGCAACACAGAGGCTGGAAAACACTGGTGTGACAATGAGGTCAGAGCGCTTATACATATATGGTCTGATGAAAAAATTAAGCAAATGCTTGAAAGGGCCACAAGAAACAAAGAAATATTTGAGGAAATTGCCAGAAGACTAATGCAGTTTGGAATAGACAGAGACTGGAAACAATGTCATACCAAATACAAAAATTTAAAATATGAATACAGAGTTTTACAAAAGAAAAATGGCAACCCTCAAAGAAAAATGAGATTTTATGAAGAAGTTGACTGCATCCTAAGAGGACCAACTCTCAGAACTGCCAAATGGAAACATGGTAACCTTGAAGTTGAGTTTTTTTCTTTGCACTGTAATGAAGAGATTCCTCAAAAATAAAATCCTTACACTACTGTATGTTCACATGACCCAAAAAATTATTATGAAGCACACACCTAACTTAAGAATTTCAATCTTTCCAAACCTTGTACCAAAACATTCCTAATTCTTAAACTCATTCCTCTTTATCTCCCCAACCATTTTGACGTTTTTACTTTAGTGTACTTGAATGCTAGAAGACGAATATATTTTAAATGGCGTCAGTCATATAATGATTCTTTTCCTGTGTTCTTTTAAGAGTTATTTGAAGGTCATACCAAAAACCCAAGAACTTTGAGCATCAAGAGAAAAGCACACGAAGATGGTAAGAGCTGAGAAATGCCAAGTTTTGGTACTGAAAAAAACTTGTTGCTTTTTCCTGATAAGAGATGTTTATTCCTGTCCTTGACAAATTAGATTAAATATATTGTTTATAAGCTGTGTGAGAGCGAAAATGATGAGCAACGATTTCTTTCAGAGCTCACTAAAAGTAACAGAGTAAATGGAAACTTTCCCAGAGTGAGAAGTTTCTGCACAACTGTTCATTCATCATGAATCTTTAAATTACAATTTATAGTGGCTGCTATCAGAAGATTGGGATGGAAAAGGAAAAAAACCCACAAAGTAATAAGTTCTCAATTTTTGTTTTCTCTAAAGGTAGTAACGAGTATAACATTTTAGCAATCCTACAAATAAGTCACCCTAATTATGTGAGTTATAATTCCAAATTGACTCATTACAGATATCAGAAAAGGTAATACAACATAGTGGAGCAAACAGAAGAATAAAAATACAGAACAGAAGAAAAAGCACTGAACTGAAACTCAGAAAACCTGAGTTCCAGTCTCTCTCTGACCTCAATAACTCAACACAATAAATCACTACATCTCTCTGGATCTTTAGGATAATTCAATTTAAGCATTTTATGATTTATAATCTATCAAATTACTTTGGGTATACACAAATAGTTGAAGAGCTTAGTTTTTACAAAATGAACACACCCATGAGACTACCACTCAAATCAAGACATAAAACATTACACCAGCACCCTTCAGACCTCCCAGTCATAATCATCTTCCTAGCCCCTATAAAGGTTATGATTATTCTGACTTCTATCACCATAAATTTGGAATCATACAAGATGTTCTTACTTTTTTGGTATGTGTTCTTTAATGTCAAGCTACTTTCACTCAACACTGTGAGATTCAACCATGATTTTACTTGTATTAAGCACTTGCTCTTTGTCACTGCTGTAGAATATTCGATTACATGAATATACATACCACTGCCTTCTTTATCCATTCCACTGTTGGAACATTTCCATTATTTCCAAATGGGGGATATTACAAACAATGCTATAAAAATTCTTGGGCATGTCTTCTAGTAAACATAAGTATGCATTTCAGTGGAGTCTATACCCAAGAGTGAGATGGAGGGTCATGGGGTAAGCATCTATCTAGGTACAGTTCCAAGCACTTTACATAGACTAATGCATTTACTCCCTACCACAACGCTATGTTGTAGATGCTATCGTTATACCCAATTTATAGAGGAGGAAATGGAGGCATAGAGAAGTCTGTGCTCTTGAGCCAACTGGCTAACAGTGCCTCTCTGTGAGGTCCAGGGACCACATCCGGCCCATGCAGTAGAGTATTCCTAGTACTGACCACATTGCCTCATGTATGCACAGTAGGAGCCAAACAAATATTTTCTGAATAAAGTATTAGAAAATAACAGCAATATCCCTATCCCCAACAACCCTTATTATATCTCAAGTAAGCTGAATATTTTATTCTCCATTTTGGACCTAAAGTCCAAATGAGTTGCCCCAACCTTTGCCATCTCTTAATGCCCTATAGTGTATATGCTATTGAAAAGGAAAATTGCTAATGGTTAACCACACAAAAGTTATCATTCTCAACCCCCTGGATTTTGCCCATTGAACTTTTAATACATAAGTCTAGCCCAACAGATGAGAAAAGAGACTCAAACGTTAGGAGACTTGCCCAAGATCAAACTGATGTTGGAAACCTGTAACTAGATTTCAAGTCTTATGTTAAGGAACTATTTCCAATAGTGACCAGAATGACAAAGCAGTAATACTTTGAAACTCTTTTGAGGACAGGTAAGTCCTACTTCAAACTAATGCAAAAAGCAAAGTTGTAAGTAATAGTTATAACTGGGAGAATTGAAAACACTTATGATTTAAAACTGAGAATCATTAAATTACAAAAGTAATTGAATTAAAAAGTTTTACAAAGCCAAAGACTGGAACAATCAGCAAGACATTTTTAACATAAGTCACTTCCCTAACCAAGGGTATATAAAACACTATAGAAATGGGACATATTTAAAAAAAAAAAAGAAAAAGAAATGGGACATATTTGGTCATTTTAACTAAGAGATGAAAATCAAAATAAAGTTATCCCCAGCCTTAAATTTGGCAACTCAATGCAAGTTCTCTGACAACCTATTCTTGTGTACTTGAACGAACTAAATGAAGACAACTGGAAACTACTTCTATAGAAGTTGTCTAAGTGCGTTTCTTTCTCCCAAGTACCTTTCTACTGATAATATTATATATTCTATTTACAGGACCAGTGTCTATATCTCTTAAGAAAACTGCTCCTGAAATCACTGCAAATAGTTTTCCTCAAAGCATAACAGAACGAAAAGATTCTACAGAATGCATCTACAGACAGGAAACCCCATACGTGATCCAATTTCATCAGGTAAATCTCAAATTTTTAGAAGTACGAAAATGTTTATCAGTAGTAGGATTCAATTCCTAACCCAGGGAAATAATTCACTTTCGGGATGGACATTTTCATCAGTTGATTGATGGGATAAGTCTATGAAATTTTAATAATTCCTTTTATGGAATCCTCAAAATATGTCCATGTCATTCTAGTCTCCAAAAAACATGCCTATGGTTGAAACATGAAGATTTCTGATCTAAAAAGGTGTGGTTTGTTCAGAACTCTGCAAACCACTGAACCAAAGTTTTTAGGACTGAAAAAGCATGTGGTGATTATATGTATCTGTCATGAACACACATACACACAGTTTGCATCTAAAGAGCTCATTGAAAATGTTAAACTAGGGGCATCTGGGTGGCTCAGTGGGTTAAAGCCTCTGCTTTGGGTTGAGGTCATGATCTCAGGGTCCTGGGATCAAGCCCCACATCAGGCTCTCTGCTCAGCAGGGAGCCTGCTTCCCCCTCCTCTCTCTCTGCTGCCTCTCTGCCTACTTGCGATCTCTCTGTCAAATAAATAAATAAAAATCGTAAAAAAAAAAAAAGAAAAAGAAAAAAGAAAGAAAATGTTAAACTAAAACTCCCCAAGAGAAATTAGAGCTATGGAATAAATCTACAAATCGCTGGAACTACTAGAAAGAAATGCCTCTGAATGAACCCATCTGAATTAAGTATCCAGTGCATGACTATCTAGTAATTGGGTGTTCTAGCTGTATTTACATGAAATGCATAATATAACTTTCAGGTACTCTGTTATCCCTGAGACTAAATTTTTTAGATCAGATCTTAATCTCATCTAAATCTTAATCTGATCTTAATCTTAATACTTAATTTTAAGACAAAAACAAAACCAAATACAACGCAAAAGTGATAGCTATCTCTCCTTCAGGATTCTGTCTTTTAGGAAGATAATGTGTAAGAGATAAATTCCTCCATCAAAAAGGAAAAAAAGAACCCAACAGAATCCTGTTACTGTTGTTTTAAAACAACTAAGTATTTAGTGGAAGGAGGTGAGGAGGTAGACTTCTGCAACAAACCACCACTTACCAGTGTACAGCATATTTAACTAACTCCGCTGTATATTAAGCTATGATAACCTATCTAGGTGTCCAGTTTTAACATTCCTTGATTCAGTGCCATAGAAAAACATTAGTTTTTAATCTCTGAACCCTACAGACTAGTTCAGAGTAGCAGAAGATTTTTATCTTCGAGACATTAGGGAATTTCATCATTTTTCCAATCAGATCTAAAGGGTGAGGACTTTTGCTAATTCAAAAATTTTAATTGGATGAATTTATGGGAGAGAACCAGTCTCCTCAGTGCACCTTAATGATTCTATGTCTTCACAAGGAAAATCTTAAATAGTTTTCCATTAATACATTTGTTCCCCAGAAACTACTGCATTCCTTGCCACTGTTATTGAAAACATCACAAGGTCAATTTTCAAAACCAGTTTAACAAAGACTTATTTGGTCAGATGAGCAGCCCCAGAGAATCCATTTATTATTATGCTATTATCGTATAATTACATTTTTATTGCTTTTATCTTGTACTGTCTAATCCCTAATTCTTTCACATAAAAACTACAGAAAAGTGCATATAGCTAGAGATCAAGTTGTATTCATTAAACAAACAAATCAAACAAACCCTTTTTCTTCTGGCACATATTTAAAGCAGAGACTGAAGATCCTCTTCCTTTCACAGAATATCTAAAATAACTTATGCTAAGAATGTTTTAAACTAATGTTGCTCTGGACTACCATATAAGTAGATTTTGGTTTATCCTTGGATTATTTACCTAATCTTCTCAAAAAATGTACAGTATTTTAAAACAAGATCTCTATCAGGGTCAACCCACAATTATCCAGGATTAGAGTCATTCAGGTTAAAAATATTATTTTTGATTCAACCCTGACTCTAAGTTACTCTCAGCTTTTAGTAAAGGGAGTAGGTAAGATGTGAAACTAAAGTATGTGCGACTGCAAAGATCAGAAAGACTACCTGCAATCCAAGTTTGGTGAGGGAAAGCAAATCATTTGGAATGCATTTATACCTGTGCCTCTCATGCTGCTGATAAATGTTACTGCCAAGTTCCTTAAACTTCTAAAAGTTATTGCTGCAGTATTGCCTTATGAAAACCTTGTAGTACTTTCAGTGATAATGTCAAACCTACGTGTATAACAAATACCAGGTAGTAAGAAATGGAAGGATCACAGAAGTTATTTTTTTTTAACTCAAAAGGAACTACCAATTTTTCAGAAATCAATATGTATCTAGTCATACAGAAACTGCTCCCTTTTCCCTCTTTTAAAGAAGGGAGTTACTTTTTGGCATCTTCTTACTACAAACTTCTCCTTCATTATCTGAAACCCGTGACTCTTGCAGATGCACTATTTCCTGTGATTGGTTTATTTTCAGTTAGTTTGTATGAGGTCTACAACCGGGGCTTCCTTTTGCATACCAGGTAGCTCTATTTCCCAGGGTTTGAACTCTAGAATCCCTAAATTCTCAGCTGTGACTATGTTCACATCTACAGTTGTTCAAAAGCTCTGCCCTTGCAAACAAAAGCTGGTGGTGGTCGAAGGCTCCGCGAGAACACCTCAACGTGTTGTAGGACCTCAACCAGCAGCCACTCCACACAAACCTTCACAAAAGCAGCTCCAGACTCTGCATGATTAAAACGGGAAAGTAGTGGGAGAAGTCTCGATTCAGCCAACCCTAGCGAACCGGAGTCTTAAAAATTGGCCAGACTCATGCAGGGTGCGTGCACACACCGAAGAAGGCGGGGAAAGCCCCTAAAGAGCATTAAGGGTTTGGGGGGAGAAGCAAGTCCAGGGATGCAAAGTGGTGCCCGCGCACGCCTTGGCAACCTAGCTGATGCCATAGGCAGCTATCAATCCAGGCAATAGAGGTCGGTCTCCAGGCCCTCAGGCGCACACGAGGTCGCTAACACGGGCCGCGGGAAACGGCTCGGGCTAAAGGAGAGAGAAGCAGACGCGCCGCCCCCACCCCCCACCCCTCAGCCGGTTGCTCACCGGTGTTGCAGCCCCACGAGTCCCAGAGTGATCACATGCGGCACATCTAGCTGCGTGGGCCACTCTCCTGAGGCGATGCACCCGAATACACCACATTCCTCTCGGATTCCCAACTCCTCCAGCTCCATGTCGCTGCCGAAAGCACGTGGAGGGACCTGCAGCCGCAGCAGGGGCCTGAGCACCAACCAGCTGCCCGCTCGGCCCGGACGCCTCAGAAGCTCGCTTCCTTCCCAGACGCTCGACCCTCGCTACTGCGGCGGCGCGCGCTTTCCCAAAGTAAGCGTGATTAGCGCTCCCCATCGAGCACACCGTGCCCCGCCCCCTCAGGCTGCACCAATGAGCGAGGAGGGAGGGAGAGGTTCCGTGGCTGAGAGGAGGAGTCACAGACTAGACACCGCTAGTCCTCCGCCGGATCCGTACGGGAAAGTACTTTCTCAGCACGTGGAAATCTCCGTTATTTTCTGACATCCGAGACTGGGGTGTTGAGAGTAGCAGGGTTAACGTCACTTCTGTCCCAGAGGATGTAAACTTTGTATGGCCCTCCTCACATGCTTTCCCCCGGCCGTCACTACTTGGTACGCTCCAACCTATGAACCGCTCTCGCTGCGGAGAAGGGAGCCGGTCAGCGAGCCTCTGCAGAATCGGGAGGGGCCTCCAGCGCGCGCCACTTTTCGCGTCTTCTGGAACAGCGCCCGCGCACAAGGGTGAGGGGGGACGGCCTGTGTCTCTGCGCCTGCGCGGCGGGAAGTCTCGGGGGTAGTGCCCGCTCCCAGAGTCGAAGTTGCTCTTGGGCTACAGAGACCTCGGGAGTTCGGTGGCTGCAGATTGTTTTGCTAGCGGAGAACGCGAGTGGGCGCCCAGGAATACTAGGCCTGACTGGGGGTGTGTCTTCCCTTCCCCGCCACGTGACCACTCCTCTTTTCTAGAGTCTTTCCGCTCTTCCCGGCGCGGCCACTGCCCCCAGTCCACACAAGATAATGGCGACAGCTGAGGGTGAGTAACTGGCATCCCCAGTAATCTACCGGGGACTCCCTGCCCTCTATGGCCTTCCCGCACCGCTTCCCCCACCCCCGGCTGGAGGTTGCGGACTAGCCGCCGACGCCTGAGTGCCCCGCGGCCTTCCTGGCAGCCTCCTCCGGAGCTGTGCCTGGTCTTGCAGCCGCAGCTCTAGGCTGCGGAGCGGGCGAACACGTGGCCCGGGCACAGCCGAGCGAGACGTAGGAAACCGAGCGCTCCCGGACCTCGCCGAACTTTCTGAAATACTCGGAACTGGGGTTGGGGAAAAGAAACAAAGAAGAGGAAGAGAGTGATTAAAAAGGGAAATGGACAGGGGTTGGAGAGGTGCCTGGAAATCATATTGGTAATCAATAGTTACTCAGAACAGTCGCAGGAACATAGGTAGTGATTATTCAAAATCTTGCTTTTCCTTTTAAGTCAGTAGCCTATTTCCAAAAAGTTAATATTTGAATCTATTGAAAAATTTCCTTCTTTTGTCTAGATTTTGTGTGTGTGTATAGTCTTTTGATGCCGTGATGAGTTTGAAGAACTCCAAAAGCACCAGGCCAAAAGTTGCCTTGATTCAGTTTACATTTATCCTATTTACATAATATTTTTATCTTTGAGTGATTAGGTCCTCAGAAAAGATCTGTTGCTTGTGACATTTATACTGATAAAACTGTTTTTTTTTCTCCCACACACCCAATTTCTAAATTTATGGTGAACCAAATTGCTTATGTTGGCTGGTCAGTACATTGTCTTCCACACAGAAAAATTAAATTTAGGAAAAAATTATTGACTTAATCTAATATAGAAATCTGTCGTTTTGCTAAAGTGCTTCAAAGGCACATGGCTGTTCCTAGGATAAAATTGAAAAACAATCAACATGATGGTATGAGGCCAGAGGGATGAATAGCGAAATGCAAGGGAAAGAAACACTGGGTCTAGGGAAAGCATGTCAAAAGCCTGGGAGTGGGATATTGAAATTCAGTTATAGAAATTAGAGTTCTGGAAAGGGAACAGAGAAATGTAAAGCTGGAGCACTAAGCTGAGGCTCAAACTTTAGGAGCCTTTTAAACCTTCCCAGTGACTGAGGACATTACAATAGGATGGGAATAGGTATCCTGCAGCAGTAACAATTAAACTGAATTATAACTGTTTTGTTTAATGGTAATCTCCACTAGCTGGTGAACTGACCACTGCTCAGTTCTGCCATTCTTTTCTACTCTGCAGCTGCTGCCCTCCACTTCTGCAAACGTGCACGCACTCTCTCTCTCTCCCTCCCTCCTCCAACCATACTGAAGTCCTGCCATGCACTGTTACCCCATGGTCTTTTTTTCACCACCATTAACCCCTTTCCTTCTTCTGGCTAAATGTTTGTTCTTGCCTCAGATCTCAAACTTAGCCTTACTTTGTTCCAGACTTCCTGCTCTAGTATCTAGACTAGGTTAGGTGGGCCTGCTGTGAACCTGTGATCCCATGGACTGTATTTCTCACATCATACTTAACATGATGTCCTGTTTAATTTCAGCTTCCCTTAGACTCCGGTTGCTTGAGAGCAGGAACTCTGTCTAGTGTACTTGTATATCCCTAGTGTACTTGGTACACGGATACTAAAAAATGCCAATACTGAGATTGAGTCTGTGTTCTAGGAGCATGAGGAGTGATTTCTCCCTTTGGAAATTTTAACTCCTAAACTTCTGTTATCTCTGATCTTCATCTAAATCATTCTTTCTAATGACCAGAGTCTACTTTTCTTTAGGTCTGTAACCTGCATCAAATTGGATTCCCTTGTCCTTAGTTCTTAACAATTTCCCACATTTGTTAGCGTAGAGAAAAGATTAACACTGGGAAGTAGGAAAGAAAGATTAAGAAATAGAGATGCTTGGAAATGGGCTAACTTCAGTGGATGGGGGTTCCTCCCCTTGCACTTTAAAAATCAAGAAACCTTTCTGGCTCAACTCTCCCATTTTGCCTGTCATGCCAAGTGAAAGGCACAGAAAATAAGCATTTTTTTCCTCTACAAGCTAGTTTATTGTATCGTGAATATATATATATGAAAATACTATTATGTTAATGTAAAGTAGTTCTACTTCAGTTCTGCTATGAGAGAGGCAGGATTGATAGTGGAAAGAGCAAAGAATATGATATCAGAAGACATAGGATTTTGTCTGGCTCTGTCATTTCCTAACTGCATGGCCTCTAGCTTTTTGATACTTAGTTTTCTAATCTGTATACAGTTGACCCTTGAACAAGGAGGATTTGAACTGCATGGGTACCCATGGGTTTTTTTTTTCCGATAACTACCACACAGTACTGCAAATGTATTTTCACTTTCTTAAGATTTTTTTCTTTTCTCTAGTTTACTTTATTATAAGAATACAGCATAACAGGACGCCTGGGTGGCTCAGTTGGTTAAGCAGCTGCCTTGGCTCAGGTCATGATCCCAGGGTCCTGGGATTGAGTTCCACATCGGGCTCCTTGCTCAGCAGGGAGCCTGCTTCACCCTCTGCCTCTCTGCCTGCTCTCTCTCTCTCTCTCTTTTTTTCTCTCTCTCTGATAAATAAATAAGATCTTTAAAAAAAAAAGAATACAGCATAAGATACATAAAATTTAGAAAATATGTGTTAATCAGCCATTTAACATTATCAGCAGGGCTTCTGATCAACAGTAGGCTTTAAGTTTTGGGGGAGTAAAAGTTCTATGCAGATTTTCAACCCTAAACCCCACATAATTCAGTTGTATGCATAATTACAGTTTGTCATAAAATTATGTGAATCAAATATGATACCTGTGAACATACTTTATAGGGTATAAGGTTCTGTGCAGATGAGTAAATTTTTTATTAAAATTATTCCTTCACCACTCTATGTTCTCTGATCATTCTAGATAACTTAGTTTTCAATTAGGAACTTTTTTCCTGAATCTGGTGTCTCCATTTTATCTCCACAGTACTGAATATTGGTAAAAAACTCTATGAGGGTAAAACAAAAGAAGTCTATGAATTGCCAGATAGTCCAGGAAAAGTCCTCCTGCAGTCCAAGGACCAGATAACAGCAGGAAATGCAGCCAGAAAGAATCACCTAGAAGGAAAAGCTGCAATCTCAAATAAAACTACCAGTTGTATTTTTCAGTTGTTAAAGGAAGCAGGTAAGTGGCTCTCCTGATAGCCTCTCCTTTCACATTCTCTCTTGCGTGCATATATTGGTCCTTTCATAGAGAAATGGCATTATTTGGATTAACAACATGTTGACTACCAGTTATATTTTTCAGGTGTTATAGGAAAATAGGTAAGTGGTTCCCCCCACAATCTGCTCCCTTTTGATTGTTGCCCCACACACACACACACACACACACACACACACACACACACACAGCTGATCTTTTTCATGGGGAGATGATATTATTTGGATTAAGAACATGTTTGGCGATGTCTCAAAAGGTAAGGTTACTTAAACCAGGAAGTCTTAAATTTCACTACAACACATAATTTGGAATTAGTAAGTAGTATCATTTAGTTAAGAAATCTTAACAGTTTGCTACAGTCCTTGTCTGGCATGCATATCCTCTCTTTAACTTTTCTCTCCTAGGAAGATGTCCTAGGAGAGACTCATCTATGAAGGAGACCTGTTCGGGTATTAGGCAGCTCTAATTGAGTTGAAATTTGGTACTTGCAATTCTATCCAGTTATTCTTTGCTCTGTCCCTTGGAGATAAGACAGAATTTCAAGTCCCTTTTCCACTTGAAAGTTCTGAAAAGTATTTGAAGATTGCCACCACACCTTCTCATTCTGACCCAAGTGAGGGATTTGAATTAGATGAAAGATCTCCAGGGTTATCTCCTACTCTAAAACTGAAAGAAAACTATTTCCTATAGAGACATCTATTCAAAAAGACTAGATCAAAACATTCTGTGGAGGGTAAAGAAAGAAGAATTAAGATAATGGGCTTTTCTGCATGGATTCCGTCAATGCTGATTTGTCTGTAGTATATGAAATCTCAGCTACTAAAAGATTTGAGCTCTTTTCTTCCAGTGTAGGAGGCCTCATTGCTTTGGATCACTCAACCTTTGAAGGCGCTGGTTCCTTATCTATGAAATAAAAACTTTGTTTTTTACTTTCCCAGTTCTTATTTTATAACTTAATAATTTTGTGTCCTTTTACTGTCCCTTTCATTTCTTAGAGCTTCCAGTAAGCATTAACAGGCATACCCTGTTTTATTGCACTTTGCTTTATTGTGTTTTGTGGATTTTTTTTTTTTTTTTTTACAAATTGAACGTTTGTGGCAATCCTGCCCCTGCATTGAGCAAGTCTGTTGGCACCATTTTTCTAACAGCATTTTTTCTCTTCATGTTGCTTTTTGCTAATGTTGCTTTTTGCTCATTTTGGCAAGTCTCTCAATATTTCCAACTTTCTCACTATTTTATTTGTTATGGTGAACTGGGATCAGTGATCACAACTTGCTAAAAGCTCAGCTATAGCATTTTTTTTAGCAAAAAAGTATTTTTTAATTAACGTATATACGTTTCTTAGATATGCCATCACACACTTAATAGACTACAGTATTGTGTAAATAAAACTTGTATGTGCGCTGGGAAACAAAAAAATTCATTTGATTTGCTTTATTGTGGTGGCGTGTAACCGAACCCGCAATATCTTCAAGGTATGTCCATAATCTTTTAATCTTTTAAATCCAAAGGGGAATTTAATACATTTATTTCCACTCAGGATAGATGTACTTGCCTTCCACAAAATAACAAGGTAATTCAGGTTAAATTAATTCTGTCTATACAGACTGTGTTCTTGAATAGTTTTGCCTCTTTCCTAGTTTTCTGTTGAACATTTTTAATGTAATGTGGGGAAAAAAATGTTTGCCAGCCCAATTTGTCATTACATCATAAATCCCTCTATACATTGAAAGTGAGTATGTTGTGATGAATTTAAAGGACCACCCACAATTTCTAAGTAATATGATTTTATTTCAAGGCTTCCTTGATAGGTGGTTTCTCAGTGTCTGAGTTGATTGCTCTAGAGAGCATCAAACTAATTTTAGGTTCCTTTTGCAGTACAGATAAGTGATCCATTTTTAACTTGCAAAGTTATCTCATTCTCCCTCTACATATTAAAATTTTAAAAAGTTGCTTACTGCTATATTTATTAACAATAAAAATAAATAAAATCTTTAAAAAAAATTAAATTAGCTCCTGTGTATCAGTGGTAATTATACATAGCTGTGGGGCTATATGTGTGTGTGTGTATATATATATATGTATATATATATATTCCCAAATAATGGAAGATAAGTACAGGCCCAAGATTTTATTTGCTTATTCAGTAAGGGACTATTCAGTGCACTCTGTGGGCTTAGCAGAAAGTGAATTAGAGTGACCCAAATTGTCTCTGTCCAAGACTTTCCCAGTCAAAACTCTGAAAGTCCTATGTCTGAGAAAGCTGGGAAAGTTGTTAATCCTAAATGAAGTACTCCAACAATTATCTTTAAACTACTGTATTGGCACTCTTAACTAAAACTTACTTGGTTCACAGGAAATGTTGAAAGATGTTCTTCAGGTTTTATACACTGAAATAAGGAAAACAAGTTTTAAAAAATTCTTAGATTTATTGTAGAGGACAGATTAGGAGTTCTGTTGCCTTATCTAATTTTTGCTTGCTGATAAATAAATGCTATGCCTAATTGACTACTAGTGGCATATTTAAAATTGCTTTCTTTATAACCAAGATTATGTTCCTAATTAAGGTATTTCTAGAAGTTAGAATGGTAAGAGCACCAAATGAGATTTTGTAAATCAGGATTTTGGTTTTCTCATTGTCAATCACGAGCAAACTGTAAAATACTATATGAGTAATAGATAAAAGTAATACTGTTTTTCCATTGAAATAATATTATACATGCTACACCTGAGTTACGAAATGAATTGTGTGGATTTGGTCTCAATATTTAACCTTTTAAAATCTCAGTTCCCCCACAGAAACCTACCATAATTATGTTCAAGTGTTAGTAGTGATAATGGGTATAAGTCCTGTAGTTGTTAAACCACAGATGAGGAGCCAGGCAACCTTAATACATGGATGGGTGGACCTAAGGATATGTGTGCTGATTAGCTGTCAGACACTTCCATTGTAATACAGAGTATGAAGTGACATTTCCTTAGTAATCTTAATAGGAGTCTTATATTCTTTAAACAGTGAGACATAGGGAGAGCTCTTTTGCTCATCCCCCCAGTCATGAAATTTGCTAAGATGATTAGCATGTATATTAGAAGTAATCATTATATCATCTAAACTGAATTTTTTTTTTTTTTCCCCTGTACTAGATCATTACTGTAAATTGATTCTGTGCTTTTGGTTCTCTCAGATAATGAGGAAGAGTTTTCCTCTGAGTAAAAGTAACTGTTGTTTATATTTAAACAATAGATTTGGATACTAGTCTTTCAAGCTTAGTAGACAAATGAGCACCTATATCTGATGATTAACAGATTTTAAAAGGAAGAACTCTTAAAGCATGTAGTTACCACCTATAGTTCAGGATTGATTTAAGTCATTTGCCTATCCATTAGCATGAGCCCAGTCAGTCTTTAAGGGTTAAATGACCATTTACTTAACATTTGTATTCTTACGCAGAGTTCCTGTTCATGTAGCATATCACAATTCCCTGTTTCAATTGAATCTTACTGATCAAACCCAGAGGAAGTACAGAGAAAACAATGCAGGTTTTGAAACTGGTCCAGGCACCATTACTGATTGGCAGCATGACCCAGCTTGTCAAATTACTTCACTTCTTTGAGCCTCTGTTTCTTTCACTGTAAAATGTAATGATACTTACCTGAAAAATTTTATGTATGGTTAAAAGAGGTAACATAAAACAGAATAGTGCAGGTCTTACATAAATGTAGATTCCTTTCGTGTAAGGAAATATATATGTATGTTATATGGCAGCACAAAGTAATCCTGTAGCATTAACGTGATTAAAACATCTCCTGGAAACCTTTATGGGTTAACATTAATAATGCTCATGTTAAGCTGCAGTGTTAGTACCTAGAATACCTAGGAGTGGGATTGCTGGGCCGTGTGGTTCATGATATATTATAACTGTTATTTGAGAAGTTATTTTCCAACGTCCTCAAATAAAATAGCTCCCATCACAAGCTAGCTTTTTAATCTTAGTTTTCCAGTAACAGTTTGAGTAAAATAGAAGAGAAATGAAGAACAATTGTTTTCTTTGCTCTTGGCCAAATTAGCCACTATGTTCTTGCTGCTGCCTGTTGGATACTTTTTTTCAGGGATTATTTTCTTCAAAAATTAAGAGAAAAGGGCGATCCAAAATGTAGGGCTGTATCTGATTGTGATAAGTAGATTGATATTTTATAAGGCCCATTTAATACTGGACTGTCAAATATGAGAATTGTATAACCAAATCTGATTTAAAGATAATTTAGTACCACTTAGAGTTGGATGGCAGAGAAATTTCTCAAAAGCATTTTTTGAATGTATGAATGAATGAATGGTAAAGACACTGGGACCCAGACCTTCTAATCCACTATATACTTTCTCATGCAACATTAAAATGAAATACTCCTAAATATTTTGATAAGCATTAAGAAGGCTATACTAATAATTTTCTTTTCCTATTTCTACTTTTTAAAAAAGTTAATTTATTTTTCATAGCATCATGTAGGGATAACACATTTGGATAGATAGGGTTTTGTTTCATTTTGTTTTTTATAAACAGTTTTATTATGCCTCAGATCTACCTTTTTTAATATAACTTTAATGCTTTTTTAAAAACTTTTTCTCACTATGTAGGTATCAAAACTGCTTTCACCAGAAAATGTGGGGAGACCGCTTTCATTGCACCTAAGTGTGAAATGATTCCAATTGAATGGGTTTGTAGAAGAATAGCAACTGGTTCTTTTCTCAAAAGAAATCCTGGTGTCAAGGAGGGATATAAGTTTTACCCACCTAAAGTGGAGCTCTTTTTCAAGGTAATTATTCTGTGCTTGTATGTCCTACTATAATATACCAACAAACATAATTTCAAAGCCAAAAGATTTAAATGGTATTAAAGCTAAATAAAATCTTTAAAAAATAACTAAATTTAAAAAATAAAATTAGCAGTTATTAGGAAGAAAAGTAACAATTCAGAAACTTAAAATTTTTAAGAGTTTGAAGTAAAGGCGGATACAAGGGATCTTTTTTATATTCAGATACAGAAGAACTATTACCAATATCTCTTACAAGCAAAAACATAATAAAGATGTAGGAATCAGTAGTTATAAATTTGTATTGGTTTTCTTTTTTTCTTTTTTTTTTTTTTTATTATTTATTTGACAGAGAGAGATCACAAGTAGGCAGAGAAGCAGGCAGAGAGAGAAGGGGAAGCAAGCTCCCCGCCGAGCAGAGAGCCCGATGTGGGGCTCGATCCCAGGACCCTGAGATCACGACCCGAGCCGAAGGCAGAGGCTTTAACCCACTGAGCCACCCAGGTGCCCCTGTATTGGTTTTCTTTATTGAAACTGCTTTTCGGGATGCCTGGGTGGCTCAGTTGGTTAAGTGTCTGCTTTCCGCTCAGGTCATGATCCCAGGTCCTAGGATCAAGTCCTGCATCCTGCTCCTTGCTCATTGGGGAACCTGATTTTCCCTCTACCTGCTGTGCCTGCCCCCTGCTTGTGTGGGTGCACGCACTCTCTCTCTATTGGACAAATAAAATCTTTAAAAAATAAAACTGTCTTTCTCTTTCCCTCTTTGTTTATGCTGTTAAGCATAATTCCAACGTCAGGAGTAATGTCTATATAGTATTTTTATTGTGTTTTTTTTTTTTTTTAAGATTTTATTTATTGAGAGAGAAAGAGGGAGATGGTGAGCAAGCATGCAGTGAGAGGAGCAGAGGGGAAAGGGGGAAAGAATCCTAAGCAGACTCCACACTGAGCAGGGAGCCTGACATGGGTCTCTATCACACAACCTTGAGATCATGACTTGAGCTGAAATCAAGAGTCTGGCTGCTCGATGAACGAAGCCACTCAGGTGCACCACGTGTAGCACTTTTTTTTTTTTTTTTTTTTTTTTAGATTTTATTTATTTGACGGAGCGTACAAGGAAGGGGAGTGGCAAGCAGAGGGAGAGGGAGAAGCAGGCTCCCTGCTGAACAGGGAGGGCTCAGTCCCTGCTCAGTACGCAGGGCTCAGTCCCATGACTGGAGCTAAAGGCAGATGCTCAACCAACTGAGCCACCCAGACATATCTTGTGTAACTTTTTTTTTTTTTTTTTTTTTTTATTTGACAGAAACACAGCGAGAGAGGGAACACAAACAGAGGGAATGGTAGTGGGAGAAGCAGGCTTCCCACAGAGCAGGGAGCCTGATGCGGGGCTCGATCCCAGGACTCCGGGATCATGACCTGAGCCGAAGGCAGCCGCTTAACGACTGAGCCACCCAGGCGCCCCTTGTGTAACATTTTTAAACAGTGAACTAAAATTGCCTCTCAGTCTTTTGGCCCAGATCAAGTATAGTCAGTGAACTGCATTCCTTAAAATGTTTATCTTACGATTGTAATACAAATCCAGAATTCATAAAAGAAGAATTTTGTGTGAAATTGGGACACTGCTTAAAATAAAATGAAAATATTTTTTTCACTATCTTTATATGAAGTCTCAAATTATTAAATAATATCCCTAAAGATTTATAGTCTTATATAAATTCTTATTAAAAATGAGGTCAAGAGCAATGCCTGGCTGGCTCAGTCAGCAGAGCATACAACTCTTGATCTCAGGATTGTGATCTCATTCTCTATGCCCCACGCTGGGTGCAGAGATTATATAAAATCTTTAAAAAAAAAAGGGTGCCTGGGTGGCTTAGTCAGTTAAGCATGTGCCTTCAGCTCAGGTCATGATCCCAGGGTGCTGGGATTGAGCCCTAGATCAGGCTCTCTGCTCAGCAGGGAGCCTACTTCTCTCCCTTTGCTTGCCACTCTGTCACTCCGGCTACTTGTGCACGCGTGGGCACTTATTATCAAATAAAATCTTAAAAAAAGTTCAGGAGATTATGAAAACTGCATCTTGGAAAGATTTGGTGAACTAAAGTGTGTTTTGGCCTTCTTACTATCTCTGTTGACTCAAATGAAGAAAAAATAAAAAGCACAAACTTTAATTTAAATTAGTTTATAGAGGGGCGCCTGGGTGGCTCAGTGGGTTAAAGCCTCTGCCTTCGGCTCAGGACATGATCTCAGGGTCCTTGGATGGAGCCCCACATCGGGTTCTCTGTTCAATGGGGAGCCTGCTTCCCCCTCTCTCTTTGCCTGCGTCTCTGCCTACTTTGTGATCTCTCTGTCTCTGTGAAATAAATAAAAATCTTTTAAAAATAAATAAATTAGTTTATAGAGTAAATTCATTCAAATACTTTATCAGCTGGAATAATAATGGAATATTGGATAATATAATAATATATAACATAATAATAATATAACTGTATTATTATATTATAATATAATTATATTTATATATAAATTATATTTTTATATAATTATATGATTGTATATAAAATATAATATATTTTTATATTATATATAATATATATAACATATAATAATATAATATATTATAATTATAATATAATAATAATAATGGAAACTGGAATAAGTTACTCACCGAATATCTTAAATTTTAAAGTAGCTATTTAAAAAAAAAGCTATTAAAACTAGACAAATTAAAAATGTTGTGAATTAAAGGGCATGTCAAAAAATTAAGTCTTTAGGGAAAATAAATATTTCTGAGAAATTTACGGTCAAGGAAAAAACAACTTCATTTTATCTCAAAAATTTGAAATTTTTGTATTTAAATTAATTGTACTCCTATGCTTTATTTTCAGGATGATGCCAATAATGATCCACAGTGGTCTGAGGAACAGCTAATTGCTGCAAAATTTTGCTTTGCCGGACTTGTTATAGGCCAGACTGAAGTGGATATCATGAGTCATGCTACACAGGCTATTTTTGAAATACTGGAGAAATCCTGGTTGCCCCAGAACTGTACACTGGTTGATATGAAGGTACAAATAAATGAAATAGAAATTTGAGAATAAAGGTTATAACTGAAAAATGTCTAGTTGTAGAGTTTTGAAAACTTTTCTTTGGTGATATGCTATTTCTAGATTGAATTTGGTGTTGATGTAACCACCAAAGAAATCGTTCTTGCTGATGTTATTGATAATGATTCCTGGAGACTCTGGCCATCAGGAGATCGAAGCCAACAGAAAGATAAACAGGTAATGCTTCAGGATTTTTTTTTATCCTTTGCAAGATCAGGCGAGATAGAAGTGAATAGGAAGATGGGAGGAAAACAAAAGGCAACTGTTGTTACATGTGATAAGAACCAAGCTGATTGCTGATTACTTTTAAGGAGAAATATCTCTTACATTTCCTATATCCTGAAAAAAAAATAATAGGAACAGTACTTTGCATTTACAAAACAGATTACTCATTTATTATGACTCACACAGAGCAAATGTCATCCTTATTTGGCCAATTGAAAACTAAAGTGCTGAGAGGATGAATCTTCATAATTACAAGAATAAGGGCAGATAAAGTGTTCTGGATAGTACCAGGTTCCATTTTTGCTCTGTCCTATGAAAAAATTAGGGCAGATACTCTCTACTTAATACATAAGAATTATTAGGGCGGTTAGTGGTAGTTGTAGAAAACACTTAACCCTAAATGAAATTGCAAGGGTACTTCACTATCTGAACTTCCTCTACTCTAATTCAGGAAATGAATTTATAGGTTCAGATACATTTTCAGACATATTCTTTGCTATGCAGGCTTTTCATAGTCTACCCAAAACTCAGAAATCAAATAAATTCATTTAGCAAGAATATTACTAATAGAATATCTGTAGTCTAAACTTTCAATCTTATTTTCTAGTCATATCGTGACCTCAAGGAAGTAACTCCCGAAGGGCTCCAGATGGTGAAGAAAAATTTTGAGTGGGTTGCAGAAAGAGTGGAGGTAAAACTTTTATAGTAAACTTATGCTATTCTGTGTTTTTTTCCACGAAAATCTTGATTCAAAAGGGAAAATAGGAGCATCTGGGTGGCTCAGTCAGTTGAGCATCCGGCTCTTGATTTTAGCTTGAGTCATGATCTCTGAGATCTCAGGGTCATGGAGTTGAATCCTGCATCGGGCTCTCTGTTCAGTGTAGGGTCTGCTTGAGATTCTTTCTCCCTCCCTCTGCCCCTCCCCCTGCTTGCATGCTCTCTGAATGAATGAATGAATGAATGAATGAATGAATGAATAAAGTCTTTAAAAAAAAATAGAGAAGATGCAGTTATTTCTTTTTTCCAGAGTATTCTTTAAGATATTTATTATTTTAGAGAGTGTGCATGTGCACATCCACGCACCTGGGGGAAGGGGCAGAGGAGAGAGATAATCCTGAAGCTGACTCCCACACTGGGCACAATCTCAGGACCCCAAGATCATTTCCTGAGCTAAAATGAGGAGTCATCTACTCAACCAAGTGAAGCCACCCAGGTGCCCTTTTTCCCAGTGGTTAAAAAAAAAAAAAAAAGGAACACCCTTAAGAAATGTACCACCTGAACCATCCTTGGTGACATACTGAAACCCCCTGTTGTTAAACTGGCCAGTACATTCCCAGATTCTAATGGGGAAACCTAGAGTCTTTGTCTCCTCCCTGTCCCTTACATTTCCTACTCATCTCTCCACTGCTACTCGGAGTTGTATTAGCATGGGTTCCATAAGTAGAGTTTGGAATTAGAACTCCATGCGACATTAAATTGTCGCTTTAAGGGGCACCTAAATGGCTCAGTGGGTTAAAGCCTTTGCCTTCAGCTCGGGTCATGATCTCAGGGTCCTGGGATCTAGCCCCACATTGGGTTCTCTGCTCAGCAGGGAGCCTGCTTCCCCCTCTCTCTGCCTGCCTCTCTGCCTACTTGTGATCTCTCTCTGTCAAATAAATAAAATCTTTAAATAAAGTAAATAAAATGAGACTTTAAGATTTATGGTACAGGGTGCCTGGGTGGCTCAATCGTGACGTTAAGCTCCAACTCTTGATTTTGGCTCAGGTCATGACCTCAGGGTCCTGGGATCAAGCCCTGCATCAGACTCTGCACTCAGCAGGGATTATGCTTGAGATTCCCTCTCCCTCCGCCCCTCCCCCTGCTCCCCTGCATACTCTCCCTCCCTCTCAAATAAATCTATTAGATTTATGGTAATATCATTACTATAATTCCATGGAAATTGAATGAGATTTGTGGTTATTGCAAGGGTCATAGCCAGTTTTCAAGACATTTTCTTGGAAACATGCATTTTGAATTCTAAGCAACTTAAAGATTTATAATATGATCTCTTTATTTTGGCTTGATTATGCCCTAAAACCTCCATTAAACACAATGGACTAAAATCTTAGGATGAAATATTTTATATTACAGCTTCGTGAGTATTAATTAGAAGGGTTGAGTATTTATCTTTGCTTTTTATTATAATGGTAAATGTATTTTATCTGATTAAAATTCTTACTGCTAAAAAAATTCTTTTTTTTTAAGATTTTATTTATTTGACAGATCACAAGTAGGCAGAGAGGCAGGCAAGAGAGAGGGGGGAAAGCAGGCTCTGCTCAGCAAGAAGCAGAGAGCCCGATGTGGGGCTCGATCCCAGGACCCTGAGATCATGACCTGAGCCGAAGGCAGAGGCTTTAACCCATTGAGCCACCCAGGCGCCCCTGAAGACCACTTTTCTTTATATGAAGAGGTTATTTTGAAAAATAATCATTTTGTCCTATTTTTCTCTGTCTTGACTTTGGTCTATTAAAAAAGAAAATATTCTGTCCAGTTGTAATTTTACTCTACTATAGCTCTGTAAACTAATTATTCTTAGGGTACTCAACTCTGTATTTAACCATTTTTGTCATTTTCTTTTGCATATCCATGTTTTTCTTTTCCAGTTGCTTCTGAAATCAGAAAGTCAGTGCAGAGTTGTAGTATTGATGGGCTCAACTTCTGATCTTAGTCACTGTGAAAAAATCAAGAAGGCTTGTGGAAATTTTGGCATTCCATGTGAACTTCGGGTAACATCTGCCCATAAAGGACCAGATGAAACTCTGAGGATTAAAGCAGAGTATGAAGGTAAATGTCACATAACTAGAGCATTTCAGGAAATTCTACTGATTTTGCCAAAAAATTTTATGTTCGGACTAATAATGCTGAAAGAGAATTTGCCACAGTTCCAAGGGGGAAAATGTGACAGTCTAGGCTTTCATTATCCTTACTTCCAAAGAGTGTAAGATGCTCTAGGCACTTATAAAAGAAGGCCTCGGAGAAAAAGAATGAAAATGCAATGTGGGTACACTTGAAAATAATGCAGTGTTGTGTGTTGAGAGCATTCAAGTTTTTTTTTAAAAAATGTTAAAAATGAATAAATAGAGTAGAGATCTCCACCCCCCAAAAGAGAGTGAAACATGGAAGGAAAATAAAGGCTAGAATGAGTCTTTAATAAGAAGCCCCTAAAGTTTCTAATATGCTCCAACAGAAGATAGGCCCCACATCAATTTTGGGAGGCCTGAGGTTAATGCAGCAGATCCTTTCAAGTATTTTTAGGGGTCAGCCTTTTCTAGGACGTAGGTAGTTGTATCTGAAATTAAGGAATAATTTTAAATTTTTTTTTTTTTTAAGATTTTATTTATTTGACAGAGAGAAACACAGGAGAGAGGGAACACAAGCAGAGGGAATGGTAGCAGGAGAAGCAGGCTTCCCGCAGAGCAGGGAGCCTGATGCGGGGCTCGATCTCAGGACCCTGGGATCATGACCTGGGCCGAAGGCAGACGCTTAACAACTGAGCCACCCAGGCGCCCCAAGGAATAATTTTAGAATTAAGTATATAAAAGAAATGTCTTGATGGGATAGTATTGATCTAAAATAATGGAGTCCTGGAAACATAACCAAATGTTTCTCAACTGAGAAAAATGTTATTTGAGTTTTCTTTCTAAAGGTGGTTGTTAATAGCATAGTTATTAAGGCTTGAGGTGAAGGGGTGGGGGGGTAGGGAACTGGGATAAGTTCCTAGACCTCTTTGTTAAACTTAGGAACGCCTGAACTCTTTATCCAGAAAAGTGCCAATAGATAAAATTTTAGATTCCAGGTTAGGAATCTCTGTGGTAAGAAACAAAGGAATAACTTAAAAATTTATCAAAGAAATGTTTAAGAGATGTATTAGAAAACATATTGAAGAGTCTTAAATATTTGGGTACTGTATTATTGAATTGGCCTTTCTTCATTCATAATGTGCCCCTGAACTTCTAGTCTCCATTAACAAGGTCTCCCTGTACCCTGTTGGTTGAAGGATCCCAGGACAGACACTGGTTAAAGGGGTGTCATTCTTTGTTTCAGTGAGCCTAAGCTGAACCTTTTAAGTAGGGCCTTTGAGCCATTCCCTTACTAATACTCTGGTATCCTATTTATACTATAGGTCTCAAAGATGGCCAAACATATTCTTGCTACTTTGTTACTTGAGATACAATAGGTGAAGTGAAATATATATTGAATATATATGTAATAATTGTTTTGTGATTTTTCTGGAGACTGCTCATAAAGGAACTGAAGAAGTTAAGATACATAGGCATTTTGCTTTAACCTATCTTAAAATCCCCTTTCAGTTCAATTACAAATGTGTATTTCCCTAGGGGATGGCATTCCTACTGTATTTGTGGCAGTGGCAGGCAGAAGCAATGGTTTAGGACCAGTGATGTCTGGTAACACTGCATACCCTGTTATCAGCTGCCCTCCACTCACTCCAGACTGGGGAGCTCAGGATGTGTGGTCTTCTCTTCGACTACCCAGTGGTAAGATACATGAATTTTATTTTATTTTATTTTATTTTATTTATTTATTTTTTTTTTTAAAGATTTTTTTTTATTTATTTATTTGACACAGAGAGAG
>CM053604.1:36923424-36948890 GCA_028646535.1 Procyon lotor
TGACAAATAAATCTTAAAAAAAAAAAAAAACTGATTCTAAGTGTGAAAAAAAATCTCTGCTGTAGAAGAAATCTTGGTAAGATCCTTGCCACTGGCTTCCACTGTCTACGCCTTTTCACCTCCCCCTGAGCTGTTAACAAGCTAGCATCTCATCACTTTTTTACTTCATCTCGTGGGGCAGGGTATGATTGTCCCAACCATTCCTTTCTTGGACTAGACACTAAGATATTCCAGCCTCAATCCTTATATTTTTCTTTTTTTCTTTTTATTATTCTTTCCCTTTAAGTATTGATGTTTTCTTCTATTGAGTCTCTCCATTACTTACAAGTAATTGTTGGGAGTAACTCCTTCAGCTAAATTTAGCATTACTGACTCCTAGCTCTTGTGTTTGTAACTCGTAGTTTGAACTGTACATTTCTCTGTTTGAATACTCCAAACTTAACTTCATCTGCCATCCAGCCTATTAACTGGCTGTACTCTGTCCAAACCAGAAGTGTTATTTCATCCTTCATGTTTCTTTCTTACATCCCACATCTCACTTATTACAGAGTTCTGAATTTATCTGGTTTACTTATCCTCTGTACAAAAGCCTCAAGTGGGGGTCAAATTCTACATTATTGGACTGATCTAGAAGGTCTTCATTCTCAACATTTTGAAGTTGTCCAAGGACTTACAACATAAACTGTTAACATTTCTTTTTGCAACAAAGACTCCTTTAGAAATATGAATGCCCTTGACTGTCTCCCTAGGGAATAGCACACAAAATTTACTAACAAATTCCATTAGTTTTTGCATTCCCTTGAAGCCGATCCATGGTTTGTAGTTTAAGAATCATTGATGCAACCCATCATGGGAACTTGCTTTCCTCATAATTTTTGGACTATGACTTATCTGGAGTTTTAATCTTTTTTTTTTCCCTCAATTTTTAGTTTTAGTTTATAAATTCTAGTTAGTTCACATACAGTGCAATATTGGTTTTGGGAGCAGAATTCAGTGATTCATTACTTAAATACAACACCCAGTGCACATCATAACAAGTGCCCTCTGTAATACCCATCACCCATCTAGCCGATCCCCAACCCATGTCCTCCATCAACCCTATTTTTTCTCTATCATTAAGAGTCTCTTGGGGCGCCTGGGTGGCTCAGTCGTTAAGCGTCTGCCTTTGGCTCAGGTCATGATCCCAGGGTCCTGGGATCGAGCCCTGCATCGGGCTCCCTGCTTGGTGGGAAGCCTGCTTCTCCAGCTACCATTCCCTCTGCTTGTGTTCCTTCTATCTGCTGTGTACCTCTGTCAAATAAGTAAAATCTTAAAAAAAAAAAAAAAAAAAGTCTTGTGTTTTTTTCCCTCTTTTCACTCCCCCCATATATTCATCTGTTTTATTTCTTAAATCCCACATGAGTGAAATCATAGGGTTTTTGTCTTTCTCTGATTTTGCTTAGCATGATACACTCTAGTTCCATGTCACTGCAAATAACAAGAATTCATCCTTTTTGATGGCTGAGTAATTTTCCATTGTATGTACATACCACATCTTTATTTGATGTACTTTTTAGTTCTTGGAGTAAACTATTAGAATCTATTCTGTCATTAAAATCTGTTAGTAGAGCTTCATCTTCACTCTCCATGAAACCTTCCCAAATCCCTTTTTCTTTGTTGGATTAGAAGGCACTAGAGAGGAGAAAATATAATCTTACACTTTATTTCTTCATGTTGCCTTTTGCCTTGGTGTGCTATCTGTGCCTTGTGATCTGCTAGAAGGGAGAATTGTAGAAATTACGTACTGCTTCATTCTCTTATGTTAGTTTATAAGAACAATTAAAAAGATGTGATTTTAACATCTTTTAAACTTTGGTTTTGTGGCCTCTGAATTGTCATTGGCTGCAATTTTAGCTCTTCTATATCTGCCTGCAAAAATTCTACCTGTTGGGGTGCCTGAGTGGCTCAGTACCCACAAAGCCTCTGCCTTCGGCTCAGGTCGTGATCTCAGGGTCCTGGGATCGAGCCCCGCATCGGGCTCTCTGTTCAGCAGGGAGCCTGCTTCACCCTCTCTCTCTGCCTACTTGTGATCTCTCTCTTTCTTTCTGGCAAATAAGTAAATAAAATCTTAAAAAAAAAAATTCCACCTGCTTTGGTGCAGTACATGAGAAATTTCAAACACTTATTTAGACTAGTAGATAGGACTGACCATTTCAATGGTCATTATCAATTTCCCTATTAGTTTTTTAGAGTAGGTGTATCCTCAGTAGGATAGTTTCATTGATACTAGAGAAAATACTTGTTTGAAAGTATTTTAACTGTTAGATTATACAAACCTACCTGGTTTGCTATCTTTGGGTGATTATACTTTCTTTGGGCTTGTAGGTGAACATAAAAAAAAGAAAAATTTGTCCCAGGTAAATAAATAGTACTATACCTTGTATTATAAAGGCATGCTTACAATTGCTGTTGCTTTAAAGCCTTCTGAAATGTAAACATTGTAGCCAAATAAAAGACAAAGATAAGTTGTGTGAAGCTTTATTCATTTATCTATTCATGAAATAACATGCTTTGCCTGGTTTTATTCTAGGCCCTAGGAAAGAAGCACTGAACGGAAATAAGGCCCCCACAGTCACAAAAATCTTATTGGGGGTAACAAACCATAAAAGATGTCTTAGGAAGAGTTAGGGAAGTATAAGTGCATATGAAGAATAACCAAAATGGTAGGACAGTGCTGGGGATAAGAGGAAGGTTTTTGCAAAGAATAAAGCAATGATGTAAAAGAGCAAGCCATGCAAAAATGTGGAGAAGTACCCAGACTGGGTGCAGGAAGGAAAACAGCTCTGCTTTTTTGAGAACCTGCAAACATTCCTCTATTGCTGGAGATCTGGTGAGCAAAGGTAAGAATGGAAGATGATGTAAGCAAAGGCTAGATTGCTTAGGACCTACAGGCCACACAAGCATGAAAGGAAAAACCTTTGGAAAGTTTGAGTAGGGGCATGACATGACCTGTTTAACATGTTTTTAAAGTTCTCTGGCTATTGTGTGGACAAGCAAGGAGATTGGTTAAGGAGCTATTACAGTCCAAGTGAAGGATGATGTGACCTTCAGTAAATTACTTTTTTTTATGCCTCTACTTCGAGTGTAAAATGAGACTAATAGTACTCCCTCCCTCGTACTATTAAATGAGTCAACATATGTAAAGTATCCTGACACATGAGTACATTATCTAACATCCCCTTTGGCAGACTACAGAAGATGGTATGAGTGGAACTAATTCACCATGAAAATCACCTTGAATTTAATATTCCCTTCAGCTGGTTTCATTTCTAAACAGAAAAAAGGACAAAATCAGCATCATGTGGCTTATCCACAGTTCATCTTCACCCCAGCAGTTCTGGGGAAGCCAGAGTGAAAATGTTTTAATGGTGCTTTTTGCACCATCCCCGTGACCTCAAATACTTGGCATGGAGTTTTCCTTTAGCATGGTGGTACAGTGAAAATAGCAGTAGAATGGAAATGAAAAGATTTCACTGGGCACATTACTGTGAGCTTCAGTTCTCATTTGTAAGGTACAACTAAATGTTTTTTCTGCCTGCTTCACAGAGTGGATAAAATGACAAGATACTGTACATGGAGGCTTCTCAGAAATCACAAATGGGTAAATCCATTGGTGCAAAAAACAAGGTTTTGAGTACGGGTTATGTGCAAGATCCTGGGTATGCAGCAATGAACAAGATCCAATTTCTGCCCTCAATGAATCTTGGACTCTTCCAGGGGCAGACAATTTCAAAATACTACATTCTCTTAATATGGAGTAAATGATCAGGGATTCTGAGTACACAAAGAAGAGAGGAATTTTAAAGAACAAATATATATGGTGAATGAATGCACTCTGCACTCCATTCTCAATCCCTCTTACCTTAATTTTCATTGTATTACCACTGAAAATAGTATATATTTGTTTATTGCTTGCCTATCCCAACTAAAAAATATATTCCATGAATATACTGAGTTATTTTTTTTAATTGTATCCCTAGCAACCAGTATATGCCAGATGCCAACACATACGAAGTATTTAGTAAATACTTGTTGAATAAATAAATGTGCAAATTTCCATAGGCATAGCAATAAGGAACCACACATAACTAAATATCAGAGGAGTATAACATGCAAGGGGTCTAGGGAGTGAGTAACAAAAGACTTATGTGGGTTGGGGAGATAGAAAGTAGAGGCCAAACCATGAAGAGTGTTACATGATAGGCTTTTGGATTTCATTTTGAGGGTAGAAGAGTGGCATCGGATAAATTCTTTAAAAGACCACTTTGGAAGATTCGTCTCAAAAATGGCAGATTAAAAAAAAGGCAGGAAAAACCCATATACTTATATCCTGTTTGCAATAAAACGTGATGAAAATGGCATAAGCAATAGAACCATAGGAATCTATACCAGAATTCTGAGGAATTTTTGGAGGCTACATAGAGTATGGGATCAAGACTGAAGCAGAAACTAAAACAATTCTTTTATAAAGTCAATCTTCTGAGAAGTTAACAGAATCACCACTAATGTGGTTCTTAACCTCGGATGGGTCAGGGCTGTTGCATAAAAACACCTTTGGAGAATCCAGTGAAAACTACGGAATCGGTTCTCAGGAAAATTCACACGAAATTTTGAGTATATCGGACGTCATCTGGAACTCCCTTGCCCTCCTGAAATCTAGGCATAATTAACTTAAAATCTGTGACAGTTCCACAGTCAATGAAAGTTCACAACTCTTTCCATGATTTTTTACTAATTCACAGAGATTATATTCTCCTGAGATAGAGTTCACTAGACCAGTAGTTTTGTCTTTACATTATACTATACTGATCAGACATGAAATGTACCAGGCACCACTGGACACAACTACCAGCTGGACATACCTTCTACACTGAAGGAACTCAGATTAGGGAAGAAATAAGCAAAAACTCATGTTAACAAGTTGAGTACCAACTATGTGCCAGGCAGTGTGCTAAATCCTAAAGATACTGTGGTAAGGGTAAATGTCCCTGGCCTCATGGAAATGACAGTCCATATAAAGAGAGAGGCTTCAAACGATGAGTGCTCAGAAGTACAGAGCTGAATTAGAGAATAATGGGGAATATTGCCTAGTCTGCAAGGTCAGAGAAGAAACTTTTTAAAATCTGGAACCAGGTACAGAAATACTGAAGGATAAAAAGAACAGGATGCTGGAAAAGAGGAAGTGGCAGGAGTTAACAAGATTTTGACAATATTTGTGTCCGCAGCGGCATTCAATAAAATGTCCTGTTTTTTGTAAGAGGACTCAATAGGTACTCGGTTCTGACACTCAAATATATCTTGATATTTAAGCTCTTTAAAAAACACGGGGCGCCTGGGTGGCTCAGTGGGTTAAAGCCTCTGCCTTCCGCTCAGGTCATGATCTCAGGGTCCTGGGATCTAGCCCCATATCCGGCTTTCTGCTCAGCAGGGAGCCTGCTTCCCCTTCTGTCTCTGCCTGCCTCTCTGCCTACTTGTGATCTCTCTCTCTCTGTCAAATAAATAAAATCTTTAAAAACAAAACAAAAACCCTAAAACTCCCGTGTCTTTGTATTGAGTGCCAGTAAATGCTAGGATGCATGAAGTATACGTTATCCTTAGAACGATGATAATATTTTCCCTATTTTACAGTCGGGGAAACTGGGACTCTGATATATAACTTGCTCACCAGAGTCGCATGGCCAGGACCTGAGCCTTGGCATTCTCATCCCTTACACATTATCCTTTGGCCTTACTGCCTACTGTTCCTGAACTGGAGCTCACACCGCAGCCAAGGGGATTTCATCAAACGTGCTTTGCACTTGTTGGTTCTTTTTTAATTCTGTACCTTTCCTCATATTCGCGTCTCTGCTAGAATTTTACTCATACCCAACCCCAGGTTTTCCTAAATCACCTTTCAAGACCCTTTTCAAATACAATTCCTCTATGAAGTATTCTCCAACAGCAAAGAGAAGCTGTCTCTCTCCCCACTCTCCTTCAAAGGACTCCCTAAGGTTTCTAGTTAGTACTTTACCACCCTATAGCCCTCTTATTCCCCTCCCTAGATCGTCATTCAGCTCCGCCTCGTGGGACAAGGGTGCCGCTTCACCCACAGCGGTAGCTCCAGAAATGCAGGATATTTTGAGCCGAAACTAGTAAACCCCTTCTCAACCCCTTCCCGGGGTCTGACACCTCGTTCCTTCAGACCAGTTTCAGGTAAGGTGTATCAATTCTATCTATCCACGCAAGTTGCTAGCGAAGACAGCTAAGATTACGATCTCCGACACTGACTTGGGGATTTGGGCGCTTCCGACTCCAAGACGCTTAGCAACCACCGGCTTCCTCCTCCGCTAGGCCACCTCCGAGATCCTCTTCCGGGGCAGGGGTCGCCCCGCCTCTCTCCGCGTCTCCTCCAAGATGGCGAGCGGCGGCGGCGGGGGGGTTTCGGTGCCTGCGCTCTGGAGTGAAGTGAACCGTTATGGCCAGAACGGTGACTTCACGCGGGCTCTTAAGACCGTCAACAAGAGTAAGTGTCGGGGCGGGCGCTGGGGTGGGCCTAGGCCTCAGGGAGGACGCGGCCTCCTTCCGGCGCGCGCGACCACCTCCGAGTAGAGTGGGGATCGGAGGTCCCGCCGGCTGCTGCACTGGGGCCCGAACGCCTTGCAGCCCCGATGCTCCACCTCGTCAACCCTGGGTCCTGGATTGCTTAGAGCCACGTGTACTTCCCTCTACCCACTGCGGGGTAGCGAGGGTGGAATTTAAAGAGACCGCAACTCCATACCCGTCTCTCAAACTGTTTTCTTATTCGACTCCTCCGTTTTTACAACTTAATTCGCAAATATCTCACATCACCACCTTTTCTCCATCCTTTTAGAAGAGTAATCAAAACAGTATTGCTGAGGGAGCTTTTTCTCTAGGGCCGTATCGGAAGGAGGAATCTGCTAGGGACACGTAGTTTTGAAGCTAGTGCTGACAAGGTGGAAGCTGTACAGACTGAGGGGAGAGGGGAAAAGGCTGGATATGGATGTTGGGCCTGTCACTCTCATAGATAAAATCGCTCTCCGGTGTCATTAGATCAGAGAATGTGTGAAAGCACTAACATTTAAAATAACGTCGGAAGAAAAGTTTGACCTGGTTTTTTTGTTGTTGTTTTTCCGTTTTGGGTTTTTTGTTTTGTTTATTTTTTTGTTTTTTGCTCCGTAACTGATAATCTTGAGTCAACTGCCTTTGGTGTGAGGTTTACTCATCATATTCCTTTATCCTTTACTGTGTAATTGCAGTAGGGCCATGCTTTTTAATGCTCTCTGTCATGGTAAATTCTTCTTTACTGAAGATGCAATCTATATTTGATAGATTTGAAAAAGTGATTACCAAGACAGGGTTTGGCTTTTTAAAGCAGTAACATACAAAATATGTCAGTAGCATACAGGATTGTATAATTCTAAGTATCTTATGGTTAATGTAAAAAGAAGTGATTGTACACTTTTGGTGATTTCAGAAAGTAAGGAAAATAGCTACTGATTAATTTGATTCCTAAACTTGTTTCGAATTAACTTTAGTCTTTGGCTAAACCTGCAGCCAGTACTATTCAGTAGCAGTGTAGTTAAGTATTTTGCAGGAATTACTTAATCAGCACAGTTTTTTTTTTTTTTCCAGTTGTTGGTTGATACATATACTCTTAATTGGTAAAAATTTATGTGATTCTTACACAGAATTGGGTTCCTAATATTGCCTAGGGGCAAGAAGGGTGATTGGGGTCATTTTGACACTGAATGCTGTTTTTAGCTTTGAAACTTTGCCACTTGAGTCTTTCTTTGTCCTCTTTTGATCCGTTGTCTTGGGTGAAAAGGGAAATTTTGAATGGTTTTTGAAAGTACTGCCAGCAAAATAAGTTGCATTTGTATACTTTACAACTTACAGGTTTTCCTAAAGTATTCTCATGTAATCTTCTTAATAACTTTCATACTCATTTTGTAGATCAGAAAACTGACATTTGGCAGTGAAATGATTTGCCCATGACCTAAAGACACTAATGACAAGCTTGTACTCAAACCTAAGTCATATGCTTCCAAATTCTACATGAACTTTTTTCTTTCTTGGTGAACTCTCTTTCACTTGGTGAAATATATGGGATGTAGCATGTGTCCTAAGGTGAAAAAGCTGGAGAAAATAGTTTCTTTCTTCTTTATTTCATTATTTAAAAATTTCTTTTTGCTACATGCATTTTGGGAGTCTATCTCATTGGAAATCTTACTAAATTATAACTGTCCTTTTGCCACTTCTTAGGTTAAAAATGAAGATTGGTCTTATTTTTTTTTTTTTAAACGTTTCAACTAATTGTTGCTGTAATAAAATTGGAAATGTAGCTTCTTGAGGCAGGGGGTGGGAAAATTTAGTAAAAATGTGAGAGGGGAATGGATTTTAAAACTGTTTTCCTAAAATTATTCTCTAGTACTGCAGATCAACAAGGATGATGTAACTGCCTTACACTGTAAAGTGGTATGCCTTATCCAAAATGGAAGTTTCAAGGAAGCCTTGAATGTCATCAATACTCACACTAAAGTGTTAGCCAAGTAAGTGATTCAGTTAGTTGTTTGTACAGTTTTTAGAAATATGGTTACCATAGCTATAACCATTTCCATGTTGTTCTTTTTTTCCTCACTATTTCAATGATTTTTGACCTTCCTTCCTTTTTGCTTGGCAATAGTATTTCTGAAACTGGAAGGAGCAATAATATCTTTGTTCGTTTCTGACTTAGGGAGCCTTTTTCTTTACCTCTGTCTTCCCTTTGAACCACTGAGAAGCAGGTAAACTGCTGAAGGATAGGGGTCATAAATGTAATGAATTCTTGGAGGACATAAGGAGGACTCAGAAGTTTAATTAAAGAAAAAAAAAGGCAGAGAGGGTGGAACATGTAGGGTAGGGATGTATAAGTAGAGGCCTTTAGAATGGTATGGCAGTCTTAAAAGAAAAAAAAGGCAGAGAGGGTGGAACATGTAGGGTAGGGATGTATAAGTAGAGGCCTTTAGAATGGTATGGCAGTCTTAGCCTGACCTTTGTGCTTATGTCCTTTGAGAATTGTTGAGGTGAGTATTATTTTAGGTCAAGATCATTTGGTGTCAGAGTTCTTTAGCAGTCTTTAGAATATCTAGCATTTGTTGTTAATCTTTTTCATTTATTTCATTTATCATTTCATGAAATGTGAATTTATATTTTAAATTTTTACTGTAATTTGATTTTTTTCTATAGTTATGCTTAATCCCCAAAAGAAATATGTATTGAAATAAAGTTTTTTTACAGCATATTTACTCTTTAATAAAATACTGGCTTATAAAGTTAAAAACCGTGTACAGTTGACCCTTGAACATCTCAGGGGTTAAGGGTACCAACCCTCTGCGCAGTTGAAAATCTTTGTGTGACTTTAGACTCCTCAAAAACTATACTGATAGCCTATGGACTGGCGGCCTAACAGATGACATAAACAGTTGATTAACACTTTTTTTATGTTATATGTATTTTGTACTATATTTTTAACCCATTGAGCCACCCAGGCGCCCCTCTGTACTATATTTTTAGAATAAGCTAGAGGAAAGAAAATGATATTAAAATCATAAGGAAGAGGGGCGCTTGGGTGGCTCAGTGGGTTAAGGCCTCTGCCTTCGGCTCAGGTCATGATCTCAGGGTCCTGGGATCAAGCCCCACATCAGGCTCTCTGCTCAGTGGGGAGCCTGCTTTCCCCTCTCTCTCTGCCTGCCTCTCTGCCTACTTGTGATCTCTATGTCAAATAAATAAATAAAATCTTTAAAAAAATAATCATAAGGAAGAGAAAATACATCTACGATGCTATACTATATTTATTGGAAAAAATCCAGAGATCAGTGGACTCAGGCAGTTCAAACCCATGTTCAAAGGTCAACAACTATATAGTATACTTTTTGTATAAGAAAAGGAGGATATAAGAATTTATATTTGTATTTTCCTGTATTTGCAAAAACAAACACTAGGTGGAGAAACAGTGAATAAAAGTCACTTATAGGGGCACCTGGGTGGCTCACTCCTTAAGGTATGCCTTTGGCTCAGGTCATGATCCCAGAGTCCTGGGATTGAGCCCCGCATCATCCGGCTCCCTGCTCAGCTCCCTGCTCGGTGGAAAGCCTGCTTCTCTCTCCTATTCCCCCTACTTGTGTTCCCTCTCTCACTGTGTCTCTCTGTCAAATAAATAAATAAAATCTTTAAAAATGATAATAATTAAACAAATAAATAAATGAAACTCCAAAATGAGTTTCAAGTGTCACATTAATATATAGAGGAGTTGTCAGTGTAGATAAGCAATGTTTTTATTGTTGTGTGTTGATCGGCTGTTTGGTTACAAGTGCTATGTTCATTAAGATTTTTGAATACCTATGGCTTATTTGATTAGTAGAGCTAAGAAACTTCTGTAATAACCCATTTAAAATAGTGTTCAGGGGCGCCTGACTGGCTTAGTTGGTGGAGCACATGATGCCTGGTTTCAGGGTTGTGAGTTCGAGTCCCATGTTGGGTGTGAAGATTACTGAAAAAAAAAATCTTGAAAATAATAAAATAGTGTTCAGATTTTTTTTTATGTAAGACAGTTAGTTACTTAGCTGATTCATGATTTCATTCTTAAATGTTTGTTTCAAAGGTCAAATAATTCTAGGACTATCCATGAAAGCAAGAGAGGCAAGGGAAATGGATATAATATTTTCTGCTACTTGGGAACTGATTTTCAGGCATGTTACTAACTTTGTCGGTTTCCTCATCTATTGTTTGTTTGTTTGTTTTTTTAAGATTTTCTTTATTTAATTGACAGAAAGGGAGAGAGCACAAGCAGAGGGAACAGCAGAGGGAGGGGGGAAAAGCAGGCTCCCTTCTTGTCTTCCTGATATGAGGCTCGATTCCAGAACCCTGGGATCATGACCTAAACCGAAGGCAGACACTTAACTGACTGAGCCACCCAGGCACCCCTTCCTCATCTATTGTTAATGGAGATTAAATGACTTACTATAGATCAGGTGCTTACAGCAGTGTCTGGCGTATAGTGGATGCTCTGCAGTGTTAGCTAATGATCAGATACTGGTTTTTTTTTTTTCTTTTTCAGTAACTCTCTTTCCTTTGAGAAGGCATATTGTGAGTACAGGCTGAACAGAATTGAGAATGCCTTGAAGACGATAGAAAGTGCCAGTCAGCAGACAGACAAATTAAAGGAGCTTTATGGACAAGTGGTAATTACTACTTTAAAATACGTGTTGAAAATTATCCTGAGTGGGCATGACTATACCTATAGTGAGGAGCAGGGATGAGGAACCTCAGCCCACCCTGATGCTCCACAAAACTTGCCACCAAACCAATTCTTGAGGTTTGAACATATTCCTTCCTCTTGATCTTCACACAAACAGTTGCATATATAATATTCTATGAATAAATAATTTCTTCAGGGTAATTACAAAATTAGAAATAAAAACTAACCTATGAAATTTTGACTTTTTAGTTGGAAAGATGAAGGCCAGTGGATATACTAACACAGTTTTGAAAATGTATTTCTTTCTAGTTTTTAACACATTTTGTTTTAAGGTTAAAATAAAGTAAATCATGATAGATAAGAATTTGGATGAATTTAACTAGTTTATGAATTCCCTAAAATTATCTTATTCTGAAAGGGTTTGAGACATTTATTTAAGTCTTATGTAAAAATAGAGCTATTAATGATGAGAGGACAGAAATGTTTTAGGAGAACTAACTAAACCCTCTTAAAGATTTTTAAAATGTCAGGAAGGGCAAATAATGTAATAAATGTATTGTCCCCAAGAGATAGTAAGAGTTTAATAATACATACAGGTTGGAGAAATATTTGGACAAATTCATAGATTGTAGGTTTATAAAGAACTTTTAAGGTAAGGTGGGCATATTTAGGGTCAATGCCAACATTCTGAGTTTGATGAAGGGCATGAGTCTCTGTCATATATAATTGACCTCATTTACCAAGAAGTTATTGCTCTTTGAGAACAACTTGAATGAAATAAGCAGGATTTAAGTTTTATGTACTTGATATTAACCCTATCCTAGCTGGTTTCTGGGAAAAGGAAATGAAGATTAAATACAGTGAACTCCTAAGAAATATTAAGTCCTTTTGTTAAGATCTAATTTTGTTCCTGTTCACTGGGGCTTAACAGTCATTTTGTGGGTGGGAAAATTTTTTCATTGTAAGTCAGATTTAGGTAGCAGGGTGATTTCTTTGGAAAGGTGTTTTTTGTTTTTTTTTGAAAAGGTTTTCTTTCACAACCCACTTAGGCACTTTCCTAACCTCAGGAAGGAGGTGAATACAATGACTTCTATCTGAATCATGACTGCAGATCTACATTATTATAGTAAAAATTCATTCATTCCAAGTTTTTGGAAGTGTTAGTAGCACCCAGAACTAATTGAAAAATTGCAAAGGAAAAACTGTTGACTGCCCATATCATGCTAAATAAAGTTTCCTACTTAGTGACTCAAAAAAGGGTTTGTATGATCTTTGAAACATAATATTACATTTGTCTTCTCCTTTGATCTTTTACTTGGTATTTGTCTCCCTAGTTATACCGGTTAGAACGCTATGATGAGTGCTTAGTGGTGTATAGAGATCTCGTCCGAAACTCCCAAGATGATTATGATGAGGAGAGAAAAACAAACCTTTCAGCAGTTGTTGCAGCTCAAAGCAATTGGGAAAAAGTGGTTCCAGTGAGTATCCCTGTGTACCCACACATCTATGAAACGATAATCCTATCTAGTGTTTGACTGGTATTTTGCTCCATGACAGGAGAACTTGGGTCTCCAAGAAGGCACACACGAACTATGCTACAATGCGGCATGTGCTCTGATAGGACAAGGCCAGCTGAGCCAAGCAATGAAAATCCTACAAAAAGCTGAAGGTTGGAAATTTATTAAAATTATGTGTAATTGTAATGTGCGTATAACTTGAAACATTATTTCCACAAATTGAATTTGATTTTTGTGAGATTTATAATTGGAAACTATCGATGCAGTGGGAATTTCTCAAAATTCATCTAGCCTTTCCCTTGACATTTTAGCCTATCTCCCCTATTTGTGTCCAATCCCTAAGCCAGAGTACTTAACCATTTTCATCCATACCAGACCTTATTTTTGAGGAGGTTTTTTTAATAAGTTACTATGAGTATTAAATGTAAATTGAGTTAATGTCAAGCATTTATAATAGCACCTAGCATATATAACATAAGCATCTAGTAAGTATTGGTTATCATTCAACTGGCGTTCAGGTACGGTGATAATCAGCGTGCCTTATATTAGTAACACTATGCAAGCACAGTTTAACTCCACTTAGTAGTATGTTTTCATATACAACATTTACATACTTTGAAGCTTTTAATTAAGAAAAATAGTCTTATTAGCTTATATTTGGTTTCAACTCCAGAAACATGTAGACTTTTCTCTTGGATACATATTTCCCTGGAAGCTATAAAAGTGATGTAGGGACTGCAGTGATGGTGGGGAGGAAAAAAAGGTAAAGCAGGGTCAATTTTAAATGTTGAAGATTAAGATAAAAGCAGAAATTGGAGCATGATGAGAAGAAAAGTATGTTTGAGAATTATAATTTCTTGATTATACCCAGTATTGACAGTGGTGTGGGAAAAGGACGTTCTTATACATGGAAGTTTTGAGTGTTAAAGTAATACTGACTTTGCAGTGGACAATTTGGTGATGGGTGGCAGGTCTTAAAGTTTGCATACCCTTTGATCCAAGGTTTTCATTTTAAGGAATAATTAGATTAATTAATAATTAATAATTAGATAAATGAAATTTATTGTAAGGAAATAATTAGATAAATTCATACATGTATTTTTATGAATGTTAATTGAAGGGATAGTCATAAGAAAAAAATTAGAAACATCATGAGTTTTTGTCCTATAAGAGGATTGGCTAAGTTTTACGATGACCACAGAATAAATTACCATGCAGTCATTTAAAATAAAAATATAGCTCTAGGGGCACCTGGGTGGCTCAGTCCATTAAGAGTCCTACTCTGGGTTTTGGCTCAGGTCATGATCTCATGGGTCCTGGGATCTAGCCCCATATCAGGCTCCATGCCCAGTGGGGAGTTAGTTTGCTTCTCCCCTCTCTCCCTCCCTCCATCCCTCCCTCTCTAAAATAAATAAATAAATAAATACATAAATACTTTTTTAAAGAATTGATTTTAAAAAATGATGTAGATCTGTATTATTATAATATAAAGATGTCCACAATATATTAAATGGGGAAGGGAGGTTTCAAAATAGTATATAGAATATCACACTTTCATTTTATTTATTTTTTAAAGGGTTTATTTATTTATTTGACTGAGAGAGATCACAAGTTGGCAGAGAGGCAGGCAAAGAGGGTCTAGGAGCAGGCTCCCTGCTGAGCAGAGAGCCCAACTGGGGGGGGGGGGGGGGACTCCATCCCAGGACCCTGAGATCTTGACCTGAGCTGAAGGCAGAGGCTTTAACCCACTGAGCACCCAGGTGCCCCTCATACTTTCATTTTAAAAGCAGCTGTGCATTTGCATTTAAAAAATAATAATGAAAATGCTAATAGTGATTGTCTCTTGGTGGTGGGATTATTGTCTTTACTACTTTTTTGTCTTTGATTTTTTGCAATGAACATGTGTTGCATTTATATTTTTTAAATGCCCTTAAATTTTTTTAACCTAGAGATTATAAATGAAAGAAAAATGCCAGAGAGCATTTTAGAGAGAGAATAGTCAGGGAGCAGAGAGCAGAATAGTCAGGGACTGATAGTATTTATGTAATGTTTATTATTATTTATGTTGATGCTAATAACAAATTCCAAATTTGCTTGTTATTAAAATTATCTTGAAATCTTCTTTCTGCCCAAGAATTTAATTCTTGCTCTTCAGAATGGTGAAAGGAGTGGGAGTTACCCTCCAATATTAATTTTAAAATCATTTTTCCTATAGATCTTTGCCGTCGTTCATTATCAGAAGATTCTGTAAGTATTCCACTGTAATTAAACCCAAATTTTACACTTCTGACTAATATAAATTTATAGGGTGCTTCATTGTAGTATTTATTGATTGTTGGAATAGGTGGTGATTTATTAAATATAGATTATAGTAAAAATCCTCTTGATCAATTTTTGATGGAGTCTTAGCTTGGGAAATTATAATATCAGAATTTTTATGTGCTATATACATTTTATTTTAAATTTATATTACTATAAATTCATTCTATTGTTTTAGAAATAAGGCTCAGATCTTTGAATATGGGTCCTTCCATAGGAATCCCATTCATATTTCTTAAATTAACCACAAATAATCCAACAGACATGATTTCCAGTTGTCTTAAAGACAGTTATAAAGTTTCATTACAGAGTCCTTATAGTTGTTGGTCTTTTCACTAATCTTTTATTTTTTTCTGGTGCTCACCTATTTATACAGTACTTTGCTTTTGGAATCACCTTTATCAAATTCCTAAATTTTAACAAACCAATTCTAAGGGAAGTTTTCTGAAAATTATATGTTCTCTTTAAGATTGTGTACCTTTTGAATGTTTGGAATACTTGGTAAATATGGAGATATATTTACCAAGAATTTACATTCTCCAAATGTAAATTTGGAGAATTTACAGAGGGAAAAAAGTTTCTTTTTCTCTTTAGGATGGGACTGAGGAAGACCCACAGGCAGAACTGGCCATCATTCATGGGCAGATGGCCTACATTCTGCAGCTTCAGGGTCGTACAGAGGAGGCATTGCAACTTTACAATCAGATAATAAAACTAAAGTAAGTAAGTTATTAAAATGAAGTACTTTTTATAGGAGATGAAGGCTCTTTTAAAGGTTTATTTCTTTTTGATTATTGCTTATTGTTCACAGGCCAACAGATGTGGGATTGCTAGCTGTGATTGCAAACAACATCATAACTATTAACAAGGTATGGGATATCCATGGCTTTCTTAAACTTATATTTTACATTGAAAACATGTTACCTCAGCTTCATCCTAGGCTAACTTCTTTTTTCCATGAAACAGTCCGGTTGTAGCAAAATCACAACTTAACTTTCATGATGATGATTCTGCAAGCTATATTCAGGTAATAAAACTTTTTTGCAGTTACAGTCTCTGGACTGTCTTACCCTCTTCCCAGTTTATAATAATGTGGAGAATCTATATATTGAAAAATAAATTGGAGTTTTAAAGTAAGCATATGCATATTTTATGTGTCATTTTCATCTAGGGAGTCTGAGTACATGTTTTCTATATATAATTTTTTCTTTCCAGTGGTTTTTATTTTGGAGGAAGGGAGACATGCCCACCCTCAAAGCCACATATAAAATATTGCAAGTATGAATATAAACAATCCTAAAGAGTACCATACTAGTAAAATTAACCACCATTTAGAACATTGTTTTCATGGAAAAACATTTCAGAGTTGAAATTGAAGGCAGTTTGATATCTTTTGATAAACTGTGATTTTTCAAGTGCCATCTTATTACATCTTCACAATTATATTTTTAGGTGGCAGTACTTGCCTTCAATTTGTAGGAATATAATCTGAGGCTGAAAGGAGTTCAGTAATTTGTATAAGGTCACAGCCTGTTAGAGGTAGAACTTGGATTCAGATTCCAATCTCTTGACTCCAAAGTCCTTCATGATTCTTTTCTCCTCCCATAGCAGAAATTCAGAGGGCTCCAGACCTGAGATGATAGCATTAAAGAAAGTAGTAGTTAGAGGATGTTGCAAGCCTTTGGCATGGTTTAGGTTTTCTTTCTTTCTTTCTTTCTTCCTTTCCTTTCTTTCCTTCCTCCTTTCCTTTCCTTTCCTTTCCTTTCCTTTCCTTTCCTTTCCTTTCCTTTCCTTTCCATTCCATTCCATTCCATTCCATTCCATTCCATTCCATTCCATTCCATTCCATTTATCTATCCACCTATTTATTTGACAGAGAGAGAGAGATCACAAGTAGGCAGAGAGGCAGGCAGAGAGAGGGGGGGAAGCAGGCTTCCTGCTGAGCAAAGAGCCCGATGCAGGCCTCGATCCCAGGACCCTGGGATCATGACCTGAGCTAGAGGCAGAGGCTTTAACCCACTGAGCCACCCAGGCGCCCCATGGTTTAGGTTTTCAAAAATTTTTTCTGGCATTTGAATCTTAGCAGCATTATATACTTTCTTGTGTTTGTGAATTATTTGAAATGCCAGTGAAGATGAATTCTTTTTACGTGATATAATTATGGGAAGAAAAGTGTGTGAAACACTGGATATCTTAATCTTGTAATTATATGCCAAGCTTTTTAAAAATCTTTTTTTTTAAAAATTGTGAGAGAGAGATCACAGAGGGAGAGGGAGAATTAGACTTGCTGCTGAGCAGGGAGCCCAATGGGAGGCTCGATCCTGGGACCCTGAGATCGTGACCTGAGCTAAAGGCAGATGCTTAAGGACTGAGCCACCCAGGCATCCCACCTCTATTTTTTTTTTTTTTAAGATTTTTAAAAATTAGAGTGAGAGCAAGAGAGATCACAGAGGGAGGAGGGATATACCGAACTTTCTCGAGTCAAAAGACTTTTTATTCAAAATAAGACTGAATTCAATAGATAATGCAAAAGAAATACTAAACTCAGTCTTAATCATTACATCATTTAAAAGTCTCATTCTGGGGGTACCTGGGTGGCTCAGTGGGTTAGGCCTCTGCCTTCGGCTCAGGTCAAGATCTCAGGGTCTTGGGATCGAGCCTCTCATTAGGCTCTCTGCTCAGCAGGGAGCCTGCTTTCCCCTCTCTCCCTGCCTGCCTCTCTGCCTACTTGTGATCTCTTTCTCTCTCTCTGTCAAATAAATATATAAAAAATCTTCAAAGTCTCTGGTATTGGAAAAGAACTGTGCATGTTTAAATTTTTGACTTTTTAACTGCAGTATTGGTGAAAGAAAAGATCTCTGAGCTGGCAAATTTGTAGCTGACTCTTGAAAAAGAGGGTTACAGTTTGAAGGTTAAACAACAGCATAAGCAGGTGAACATATGAAGAAATACTTATGACTTATGGGAAGAAAGTGAGAAAACAGAAGTTAAGAGGATACATACATACTAGTTAAAAATCTTTAAAAGTTTGAAAAGTTTTTTAAAAGTTTATATTGAATGGAAGGTATGGAAGGCCTTGAAAATCAAATTTTTGAATAAGTGCCCTGATAGCAAAGTTTAAGAGAAGTCTGGCAGTCATACATGACGAAGTATTAAAATAGTACAGAGGAGAACCAACTAGAAATCTAGTTTTGTTTTTTTTTTTAAAGATTTTATTTATTTATTTGACAGAGAGAGATCACAAGTAGGCAGAGAGGCAGGCAGAGAGAGAGGGGAAAGCAGGCTCCCTGCTGAGCAGAGAGCCCAATGCGGGGCTCGATCCCAGGACCCTGAGATCATGACCTGAGCCAAAGGCAGAGACTTTAACCCACTGAGCCACCCAGGTGCCCCAGAAATCTGGTTTCTTAAGAATTAATGTATGTGTGGGGTGCCTGGGTGGCTCTTTCGGTTAAGCATCTGCCTTCGACTCAGGTCATTGTCTTGGGGTCCTGGGATTGAGTCCCTCATTGGGCTCCCTGCTCAGCAAGGAGTCTGCTTCTCCCTCTCCCTCTTTTTTTTTTTTTTTTTTTTTAAAGATTTTATTTATTTGACAGAGAGAAACACAGCGAGAGAGGGAACACAAGCAGAGGGAATGGTAGCGGGAGAAGCAGGCTCCCTGCTGAGCAAAGAGCCCGATGTGGGGCTCGATCCCAGGACCCTGGGATCATGACCTGGGCTGAAGGCAGACGCTTAACGACTGAGCCACCCAGGTGCCCCTCCCTCTCCCTCTTGTTTCTCCCTCTCCCTCTGTCCTTCTCCCTAGCTTGTACTTTCTCTCTGCCTCTCTCAAGTAAATAAAATTGTAAAAAAAAAAAAAAGAATTGATATATATGAAATTTTTTTGCTGTACATTAAAATAACTTGTGCTTTCTCTCTGCCTCTCTCAAGTAAATAAAATCTTAAAAAAAATTGATATGAAAGCTTTTTCCTGTACATTAAAATAATTTTACAGTGGTTTGAAGCTTCAAACTCGGAAAAAGTGGTATTTATTTTAGATTTCTTCTTTGTCTCCTTTTAGTTTTCAAACTAGTAGAAGACCTGGTTTAAAAAACATAGGTTATCACTTATTTGTGAATATATTCTTTAACAAAGCTAGAATCCTTTGCACACAGTAGACATTCAGATGCTCAGTTTGTTCTTCTCAAGGTGCATGTAATTGTCTTCCTTACTGGAAAAGTATGTGACTTTCTATAATTCTTTTTTATTTTTATTTATTTTTAATTTTTTTATTAACATATAATGTATTAATTACCCCAGGGTACATGTCTGTGAATCGTCAGGCTTACACATTTCACAGCACTACCATAGCACATACCCTCCCCAATGTCCATAACGCAGCCACCCTATCCCTACCCCACTACCTCCCAGCCACCCTTTGTTCGTGAGTTTAGGAGTCTATTATGGTATGTCTCCTTCCCCATCCCATCTTGTTTCATTAACTTTCTGTAATTCTTAACAGGACTTTTTTTTAAGGCAGATAGCACTGTGTTTGCTGCACACAGAAGTTTGGGAATTTGAGCATCTTTGAGATACTGTCTAGGTGGGAATGGCCTTAAGGAAAAGAAAAATAGTAGCCATGTTACATTAGCATTTTTTTTGGCTAAAAATGGTTTCAAAAGAGGTGTGAATCGATTTCTGAATTTTAATGATTTGTTTACCTAATGACTGCTTTCAAAGAGGAAAGAATTACTTTCCTCATTGGTCTTCTAAATTCTAAAGGGCATAGTTTGTAGATTGTAGCTTTCTTTGTATCTTTATAGTCCTGATTTCCACTGTAAGATTTGTTTTGTCCATAAGTACTTTTCTTCAAAAGCTCAAAACAAGCAGTTAATAGTGGAAGGATAAATCAAAAGAATCAAAAGAAAACCAAGAATCCAAGACAAATTTTAGGGGTTTAAGCAACCTAACCAGGTAGATGTATTATTTTCCAAGCTCTCTTGTGTATAAAATAACTAAATGGAAGAGGAATAAAGCCTTGAAGTATTAAAAGATTAAAGTCTGAGATTGCTATTAATGGCAGATAAACTTTTCTTTGTCAGGACCAAAATGTCTTTGACTCCAAGAAAAAGGTGAAATTAACCAATGCAGAAGGAGTAGAGTTTAAGCTTTCTAAGAAACAGCTGCAAGCTATAGAATTTAACAAAGCTTTACTTGCTATGTACACAAACCAGGTAAGTAACAAATCTCTCATTGCTTTGGCTAAACCTTTTGGAGTATGGCATATGAGACATAATGAGTATAACAGTCCAATCTGTGTATATTTTTTGTCTTACACCAGTGTATGTTTCAGAATGTCATATTTCATAGATTTTATTAAACAAGTAGTTTCCCTAATTCTTTGTAAAGGTCTGCAGCTGCCTTTTAAGAGGAAGAGAACACTATTCACACTTGTAAATGAGATACTGTTCTCATCTTTTTTCTGATTTCTCTCAAAGTAGAAATCATCAAAGATGTCAACTGTGATTATAGGTTTAAGATCTGTCTTTCATTTTAGTTTGTGCATAATTATTCAAGTTACAGATGCTAAGGAGGTCAATTCTAATTCTAATACACATTAGCTCTAAAGATTTCATACTCTTCCGTAGCAGAGGTTTTCAGTGGGAGAGTGAGAGGCAGTAACATTTTTATTATTTAGAACTGAGCCACATTATTCTTGAATACTTCAGCAAGAAATACCTATACGTTTTGTTACTTTTAAGCAAAGACTGATACTTGTATTTTCTTTTTTTAAACAAAACTCTGGGATTTAAGCATCCAAATTAATATTTAGAACTAGTCCTTTCTTGGGCCCTAGGTGGCTCAGTGGGTTACAAGTCCGAGTCTTGATTTCAGCTCAGGTCATGATCTCAGGGTTGTGAGATCAAGCTCTTGTTGGATGTCAGGCTCTAAGCTGGGCATGGAGCCTGCTTGAGATTCTCTCCCTCCTTCTACCCCCTCATCCAAAGAACTAGTCCTTTCTTAAATGCTTTTGCAACTCATAGCTTAAATTAAGTAAATGGAAATCTTTTCTTACAGGAAACAATTGAGAATAGATACTATAAACCACTTCTTTTATCCTAGATAGTTTTTCACTATTGTCTTTCAGCTGAGTTCCTTTCCCTTCCACCCCCATCCTTTTCTTTTTGGTCATTCACTTAATGTTTAATTTCATTAACCAGCTTATTTTTGTTGGGGGCGGGGGAATGCTGTTTTTTAGGCAGAACAGTGCCGCAAAATATCTGCCAGTTTACAGTCCCAAAGTCCTGAGCATCTCCTGCCTGTATTAATCCAAGCTGCCCAGCTCTGCCGTGAAAAGCAGCACGCAAAAGCAATAGAGCTGCTTCAGGTAAAGGAATTATTTGAATTTTTAATGAGGTGTCATGTAGTTGTGTCCTTGTTTCATTTTCATCATAATAGCCTGCAAACTTGTAAATGAAGTGGGAAAACTAATAGGTTACATACCACTAGACAAATTCCAGAGCATCACTTTAGTTAATTCTTGAGCTACAGCTTTGTTTTATGTACATTTGTGTTTTGGGGCATCAGGGTGGCTCAGTGGGTTGAGTGTTGGACTCTTGATCTCAGCTCAGGTCTTGACCTCAGGGTGGTAATTTCCGGCCCCATGTTGGGCTCCACGCTGGCTGGGAACCTACTTAAAAAAATTTTTCTTTAAAGTTTGCATTAATAAATGTTTACCATAAACCTGAAGAATAGTTTTCATTTGAAGATCAAGTTAGCAGGAGTTAAAGGTTTGTTTTAGGCTTATGATGCCAGAATATGCTTAACCTCTTTTTTTCAATAACATATTTTCCAATGAGTCCTAGTCCAAAAACCTCAAACAATTACAGATACTAACTTGGTTTGTATCTTCCTAATCAGCTATTAGATTACATGTTTGAGGGTTCATTCCTGAGGGTTCAGTACCCTGTAAAGTGGAGCAGAGTAAATTTGGACCGTCTTGAAGGGCAAAGTTGCCTAGCAGGGATCCTAAGTAAGGAAGCAGCATCTATTTGAGTATCTTAATTAAACAAACAAAACTATTTAGTAATCTTAATTATTATTTCTCTATTAGTGATTTCCTGGAGCTTGATATTAGTACATTTTCAGAGCATAATTTTAAAATAAAATGGAAATAAAATTTTTCCAGAATTAAAATTTTGACCTGAAACCAGAACTTTAATATTTTAAAACTGGATTTTAAGTTCTTTGTAGAAGTGATAATTGAACTGTGTGTGGTTAGTTGTGTAAATTGTGATTTTTTTTTTTTCTCCAACTAAAAACATTTTAGGAGTTTTCAGATCAGCATCCAGAAAATGCAGCTGAAATTAAGCTGACCATGGCACAGCTGAAAATTTCCCAAGGTATTAATAATTATTTCATCATGATTAAAATATTTTAATGGAAACATGGTTGAAATGTTTCTGAAGTTGTGAACTGTGTGGTTTTAAAAATTTTGCAAAAAAAATTTTTTTTAGAGAAACTACAAAATAGGACTTAAATTTGTTGTTTTTAATAATATACTTTCTTCAATGTGATAATGATGATGATGTTTTTAATCTCTCAAGGTAATATATCCAAAGCATGTCTAATATTGAGAAGCATAGAAGAATTAAAGCATAAACCAGGCATGGTGAGTTTATAACTAAAATAAGACCAAAAAAGTAGCAGAATTATAGTCTATTTGGTATGTTTGATGTTCCTTTGTATTTAATTTCTGTTTATTCATAATGTAGGAGTAGTTGTTAAAATAAGTTACTTATCTGGTCTGCGTTTAATGTTATTTTGTGTTCTGCCTTGCATCGGTTTATTATTTAGGCAGATATGCCAGGCACTATTTAAGCCTTATATTACCACTAAAAGCCAACCTAAGACCTGTATAGGGAATTTCTTAGCCTAAATTATTGTATCATTTCTTCAGTGTGATATTTTGAATTAAAAAAATTTGGTGATTGTGGCCAATAAATTTAGTTTTTAGTTCTGTGATGATTCAGTCATCACAGATTTAGATCACTGATATATCTGTGAAAGCATCTATTTCAAAGTAGAGACTAATGCTGTTGGTGGTGGTATGTACATTTATTGAACAGGGACTTTTATTTATGTCTGTATTCTCTAACACAGCTTGTTTACAGTTGGCACTCAGTAAGTGTATAATAGTATTATGGTAATGCTTTCTCCTTTGAAGATTCATGTTCAAGACTGGACTGCAATTATTCTATATTAGAATCAAATATAAATTTCTAAAATTTCATATCTGGCCTTTTATTGCCTTTCAAGAAATTTATCCATTTCATCATTGTGGAACTTATTGGCATAAAAGTTGGTCAGCTATTTCCTATTTATCCCTTTAATATTTGAAGACCCTCTCTCATTCCTGATACTGGTTATTCAGGTCTTCTTTTTTGTTTTCTGATCCATTTAGCCAGAGGTTCATCAGTTTCATTGATTTTTCTCAAACATCCAGCTTCTTGTTTCTGTTACCTTTCTGTCCTTATTTCATGTTGCTCCTCCTATTCTCACTCTGCTTAGTGACATGGGTCTCCTTGCTGTCCCTCCAACACACTAAGGCAAGCTTTTTACTGGCCTTTTGTAGCTCAGGCCAGATAGAACTTATCATGGAAGTTTAGCCACACTTGTGTGTATACCTCACTAACCAAACATTGGATGTCCCAGCAGTGTTTTATTATATAAACTAATTTTCTAAGTATTATTATCAACTGTTATACTTATCTTGCTGTGCACTAGTAACAAACTGTGAACTGGCACTGGTTTAAGAGGAAAATTATATTTTATAGATAACTACCTTTGTATTTAGGAACCATTGTTGTATATGGTGTTTCTAGTTGTTATGGTCTAGAAAGATAATTTGTATGATGAATTTGGTACAGGCAGAGAGCCTAACAACTTTTATTTGCTATTTTTTCCTAGTTTTTTCATTTTCAAAAAGCTTATCCTGGGATAGAAGGGGAAATTTTATTCATTAATTTATACTTTTGGCTGAGTAGGTCTCTGCATTAGTGACTATGTACAGCCATGAGGAGGATATTGATAGTGCCATTGAGGTCTTCACGCAGGCTATCCAGTGGTATCAAAACCATCAAGTAAGTAAATGGAGTAAATTGTTTTGAGGGCATGTTTTTATCTTCTAAAAATAAAAAGCTGTAGTAGTGAACTCAAGTTATGAGAATTGAAATATTCTAAGTCACTATTTAAAGAATGGAATACTGTTAGACTGTCAAATTAATTTTTTTTAATTAATTTTTTTAAGTATACCAGATCCAAATAAAGTTACTAGAAATAGGAATTATTTCAGAATGAAAAAAATAAAAGCTCAGTTTTGAAGTCCTTTCTGGTTCATTGTGTGTATTTGTGTATAATCTCAAAAAATAATACTTGAGCGCATATGGGAGTGCTCATATTTAGTGGCTAGAGAGCTCGTGGATGGTAGTAAGTGGTGGAACATAAATACGTGCAATTATTGTATCTCATGGGGCACCTGGGTGGCTCAGTCGTTAAGCGTCTGCCTTTGGCTTGGGTTATGATCCCAGGCGCCACATTGAGTTCCCTGCTAAGCAGGGAGCCTGCTTCTCCCTCTCCCTCTGCCTGGTGCTCTGCCTTCTTGTGCTCTCTTTCTGTTTCTGTCAAATAAATAAGTAAAATCTTTAAAAAAAAAAAAATTGTATCTCATGTTTACATGGACTAGGAACACTTTCATTTTTTCCAGTATGAGTCTCTGCATAGGCAGTATCCAACTTATAAATATACAAGCACACAGGTGGCATTTATACTGTTGGCACTATTGACAGTAGAGGGTTGTCAGTGTTCTGGGAAATATTGTGTTAATGTTTAAGAACTGGTGACCTATCTTTAAGATTTGATTATGGGGAAATATTTCTAATTGTGGACAATCTAAAACAAGATAGATTGTGATCCAAATTCATACATTGAAAAATTAGTCATCACTTGTATAATTTGTCTACCTCCCTCCCTGTATGTTTGTGTGATTTTTGTTGTTGTTGCTTAGTGCATTCAATAAAACTTTGAGGAATTTGATAGGTCCATCTTAAGGGTCTAATAAATATAGTAACTTCACGCACTTGATAGATGTCTAACTTAAATTTTTTTCCTTTTTTTATTGAACCTGTAGCCCAAATCTTCTGCTCATTTGTCCTTGATAAGAGAAGCGGCAAACTTTAAACTCAAATATGGGCGGAAGAAAGAGGCGATTAGTGACCTAGAACAGCTATGGAAGTAAGTTCTGAAAACTGGAGATGTAAAAATGCAAATTTTGTTGCTGTTATTTGATACAAGGAAGTTATTTTGCTTGTTTACTTTTT
>CM053604.1:36949390-36979457 GCA_028646535.1 Procyon lotor
ATCCCAGGACCCTGAGACCATGACCTGAGCCAAAGGCAGAGGCTTTAACCCACTGAGCCACCCAGGCATCCCTATTTTGTTTTTGTTTTTAAGATTTATTTATTTATTTACTTGTCAGAGAGAGAGAGAGAACAAGCAGGCAGAGGCAGGCAGAGGCAGAGGGAGAAGCAGGCTCCCCGCTGAGCAAGGAGCCCGATGTGGGACTCGATCCCAGGACCCTGGGATCATGACCTGAGCTGAAGGCAGCTGCTTAACCAATTGAGCCACCCAGGCATCCCAACTATTTTTTTCTTTTTATGCATAGTATTCCATTGCTGGTTATCCTCTACTTTATTTACCTGTAAATTTTAGATATATATTTAGCACATCATTTAGTAATTCTGTAGTGAGTTCAAATGAAGTTTTTTGCTGATTTGGAGGAAAGATTAGTTAGCTTCGTTAACTTTTTTTTTAATTTTAAACATTTATTTGACAGAGAGATCACAAGTAGATAGAGAGGCAAGCAGAAAGAGAGGGAGAAGCAGGCTCCCCGCTGAGCAGAGCCTGATGTGGGGCTCAATCCCAGGACCCTGAAATCATGACCTGAGCCAAAGGCAGAGGCTTTTAACCCACTGAGCCACACAGACACCCCTAGCTTCATTAACTTTTAGGAAGTCAAATCTGATTCTTCCACCTGGCCATCTCAGAAACACAGTGAGGCCTATAGTGAAATGTTTAAGATTCAAGACTTGGGATGAATAGAGAATGGAAGGGATATAACCCTTCCCCACATTTGTGGCTTGAGGGGCGCCCGGGTGGCTCAGTGGGTTAAGCCTCTGCCTTGGGCTCAGGTCATGATCTCAGAGCCCTGGGATGGAGCCCCGCATCAGGCTCTTCTGCTCAGCAAGGAGCTTGCATTCCCACCCCACCCCCGCCCCCTGCCTGCCTCTTTGCCTACTTGTGATCTATCTCTGTCAAATAAATAAATAAAATCTTTAAAAAATTTGTGGCTTGATTCAGTTTTTCACTGTTTTCTCCTTTAAAAAAATTTTTTTTTTAATTTATTGAGAGGGAGCTAGAGACATAACAAATGATGGGGAGAGGCAGAGGGAGGGGGAGAAGCAGACTCCCTGCTGAGCAGGGAGTCTGATGTGGGGCTTGATCCCAGGACTCTGAGATCATGACCTGAGCTGAAGGCAGATGATTAATGACTGAGCCACTCAGGTGCTCCTGTTTTCTCCTTTTCTTTTTTTTTTTTTTAAGATTTTATTGATTTGACAGAGAGAAACACAGCGAGAGAGGGAACACAAGCAGAGGGAATGGTATCGGGAGAAGCAGGCTTCCTGCCAAGCAAGGAGCCCGATGCGGGGCTCAATCCCAGGACCCTGGTATCATGACCTGAGCCAAAGGCAGACGCTTAACAACTGAGCCACCCAGGCGCCCCTGTTTTCTCCTTTTCTGAGTGCCGTTTGAAATGTAAATTTTTTCCTAACTTAAAAAAAAAATACATCAGCAACAGTATAAAAGTAACTTCATTATGAACTCTGGTAACAAATTATCATCCTCATAATAGATTTTGTTTTTTTAAGATATTATTTATCGGAGAGAGGGCAAGTAAGCACAAGTAGGGGTTGCTGCAGGCAGAGGGAGAAGCAGGCGCCCTGCTGAGCAAGGAACCCGAAGTGGGACCTCAGGATCACAACCCAAGCCGAAGGCAGATGCTTAACCACTGAGCCACCCAGGTGTCCCACTCGTAATAGATTTTTAAAACTAAAATTAAGAATTGGAGTCTCAAAAATACTACCTTGTTCCAAATTGCATTTTATCATATGAGTCCCACCTCAAACTTTATAAAGAACTCCAAAATGAAAAATTCAAGCCAAATCTTAAGAGAATTTTCAAATAATGCCTATTTAAACGTTTTTTCCTCCCTTCCTCTCTCTCTCTCTCTCTCTCTCTCTCTCTCTCTCTCTCTCTCTCTTTTTCTCTCCCTCTCCCTCTCTGCCCCCATCCATCCATGCTCAGGTGGTTGCCTAACTGACTGAGCCATCCGGGTGCCCCCTATTTAATTAATTTTAGTATTTTTTTTCCTCTTTCAAAACAAATTTGAGTAATTAGTAAGAATATAGTTATTTTCTAGTTCTTTAATCCTTTCCTTTTCCTTAGACAGTTATTAGGGTGTTGACTTTTAGGCTTTTAAATTTCAGCACGCTCTTTTTTTTTTTTTTTTTTAATATTTTTATTTATTTATTTGACAGAGAGAGATCACAAGTAGGCAGAGAGGCCGTCAGAGAGAGAGAGAGGAAAGCAGGCTCCCTGCTGAGCAGAGAGCCCGATGGGGGGCTGGATCCCAGGATGCTGGGATCATGACCTGAGCCGAAGGCAGAGGCCTTAACCCAATGAGCCACCCAGGCGCCCCAGCACATTATTTTCATTAGGCATTATTAAAGCCTTTTATGCTAACTTTTGGATACAAAAGTTTAATTTTTTTGTTTTTAAGGTTTTTAAGTAATCTCTATTACCCCACATGGGGCTTGAACTCACAACCCTGAGATCAAGAGTCACGTGCTCAGCTAATTGAACCAGCCAGGCACCCCAAAAGTTTAGTTTCTCTTGAAGATACACTATGTTGTTGACAAAAAATAAGTTATGGTCCTTTCCCTTAAGAGAACTTAAGTCTAGCCAAAGAAAATATTGCAGTAATTGCAATAAAGGTTGCATGTTCTGTGATTGTGCAGGGCATAGAGGAATACACCGGTGGGTGTAGTCCTTCTTGGAGACAGTTGGGGTTTAGGAAATCACCTCATGGAAAAGGTGATTGTGTTGACTCTTGAGGATGAATTAGACTAAGTGTGAGCAAAGGCAAATAAGAAATGGCAGAGAACCTTTGGGAAATTGCAGGTATGGCTAGAGAGTGATTTGTAGAGAGACAGTTTAGAAGACTGTTGCATAGTGTGGGTGAGAGATGAAGCTCTTTAAAGTACTACCCTGTATGTTGCATTTCTTACTCTTTAGGATACCCTGTATGAAATTTCACAATTGAATGGCTTGGTAGAATGAATTTTCTTTTTCTTTCTTCCTTTCTTTCTTTCTTCCTATCCTTTTTTTCTCTTCTCTTTTTTCTTTTTTCATTCTCTCTCTCTCTCTCTCTCTTTCTTCTTTAAAATTTTATTTATTTGACAGAGAGAGACAACAGTGAGAGAGGGAACACAAGCAGGGGGAGTGGAAGAGGGAGTAGCAGGCTTCCTGCTGGGCAGGGAGCCCAATGCAGGACTTGATCCCAGGACGCTGGGATCATACCTGAGCTGAAGGCAGACACCTAACGACTGAGCCACTCAGGCACCCCCTCCCTTTTTAAGTGTACTTAGTAATGGTTTTAAAAAATTCAGCAAACTCACCAGGTTCAAGATTTGGAAGATAAAAACGGAAAGTAACTCTTCCCATTCCTGTGTGCTCTCCTCTCTTCAAGGTCACAACCAATGTTACTTGTCTTACATACCCTCCCAGGGATATTCTCTGCATGTATGATACCTATACATGTTCTATAGCCTAAGAATTTAGTTATCTGTTCTCTACTTTTGCCAAACCTGTAACCCTTTTTTTTTTTTAAGATTTTTTATTTATTTGACAGCGAGAAACACAGCGAGAGAGGGAACACAAGCAGAAGGAATGGTAGTGGGAGAACCAGGCTTTCTGCCAAGCAAGGAGCCCGATGCGGGGCTCGATCCCAGGACTCTGGGATCATGACCTGGGCCGAAGGCAGACGTTTAACGACTGAGCCACCCAGGCGCCCCACCAAACATGTAACTTAACGTAGTATACAGATTTTCATTCTTGTGCAGATTTCTTCTCTTTTTGCGTAGACTTAATAATGTATGGCAGTGTAAATGGTATCTGTTTTCTGAAAACCTTGCTAATCCTCTTTTTATTTTTTTTTAAAGATTTTATTTATTTATCTGACAGGGAGAGAGAGAGAGATCACAAGTTGGCAGAGAGGCAGGCAGAGAGAAGGCTCCCTGCTGAGCAGAGAGGCTCAATCCCAGGACCCTGAGATCATGATCTGAGCCAAAGGCAGAGGCTTTAACCCACTGAGCCACCCAGGTGCCCTGCTAATCCTCTTTTTAAAACCACTTTCCAAAAACTACAGTGTGTGAAGCTTGATTAAACTTAACTGGCATTGGGGCGCCTAGGTGGCTCAGTTGTTAAGCGTCTGCCTTCCTGCTCAGGTCATGATCCCACTTCTGGCTGACTCCCTGCTCAGCAGGAAGCCTGCTTCTCCCTCCCACTTCCCCTGCTTGTGCTCCCTCTCTCTCGGTATCTCTGTCTCTGTCAAATAAATAAATAAAATATTTTGAAAAATACATAAAATAAACTTTAGTATTAATATCCCAGCTAGTTTATTAACTTTGGTGGTGAGACAGTGCCAAATCTTAAATGCCTAAGGATAAAGTGCCCAGCTCACTCTTTTGCATATGTTTAATGCTGTATAAATATTTATCATGACGATAGTAATGATTTTTCTTCTCTTTGTAGACAGGGAGATTTGAAAAAGAAGAAGAAAAAAAAGAAGGGTAAGGATTATTCCTTTTTTTATCTTTAGATTTTATAAAAGCTTGAGTTTAGCCCATTATAAGTCTTCAGACAAAAATACCGTTGTCTCTGCTGTCTTTGATCACTGATGCTTGTCTTGACTATAGCTAATATTTAATTTTTTTTACTTTAAAAACTGCAACTCTAGAGAGTTTGATTGCCTGAATTCAAATTGTTGCTCTAGTTAACATTGCGCTTTTGTTGTGACTGTGAACAGATTACTTTTTTTTAAAGATATTTATTTATCTATCTATCTATCTATCTATCTATCTATCTATCTATTTATTTATTTATTTATTTGACAGAGAGGAGAGAGATCCCAAGTAAGCAGAGAGGCAGGCAGAGAGAGAGGGGGAAGCAGGCTCCCTGCTGAGCAGAGAGCCCGACACGGGGCTTGATTCCAGGACCCTGGGATCATGACCTGAGCTGAAAGCAGAGGCCTTAACCCACTGAGCCACCCAGGCACCCCCCCCAAAAAATATTTTAATGGATACATATGTGAAGTCTTTTCCTTGATGGCTTCTGAATTTTGTATCATGCTTAATAAGGTCTTTTCCCTGGCTAGATTATACAAATAAAACTTTACCAGATGAATTTATTTCAGTTTTAATGTTATTTTTTCCCAGGCCTGGACACATTCTTTAAGCAAACTATCTTGAAAACATTATGGACATATCTCATTTTCTTATGGCTTATTACACAGGAAAACTGCCTAAGAATTATGACCCAAAGGTGACCCCAGACCCAGAAAGATGGCTACCAATGCGAGAACGTTCTTACTACCGGGGAAGAAAGAAGGGTAAAAAGAAGGATCAGATTGGAAAAGGGACTCAGGGAGCAACTGCAGGAGCTTCATCTGAACTGTAAGTCATTGCTCCACAGTTGAAGTCACTCAAAGCATAGGTTGATTCTTTCTCAGATGGACTCAGGATCATTAGTAAGAATTTTTAAAATATATTTTAAGTATAAGGAATATAGTCGGATATCTTTAATAAGTGTTTTGCCAATATGCTTATGTAAAGGAAAGAAAATGTGTTTTTGGGTTGATTATAGAGTAAATATTAGGATTATAGAATTGTATTGTAAATGTTAGGATTCCAGTATCTTCAAAAGGAAGCTCACTGTCATTCAAATAATTGAGTATAAAAAAACAACAGATACTATAAATAAGATGACTAGAAGTATTAAAAATGTTACTAAACAAGTTATTCTTACATTGTAAGGTTATGAGTCATTTAAATTTTTTTCTTTTTCCTACACTTTCTAAAAATTGTCATGAACCATACATTACTATAATTATAAAGCAGTAAATGGTGTTTTCAAAAGAAAAATGGATAGGAAATTGGGGAGCCCACTTTAAAATAAATAGAATATGTGTGGGAGATTGTTAGCAGTTGAAAGTGAAATCCTATACATACATTTTTATAGTCTTTTCCTTTGTTGAATATATACGACTGACCGGCACTCTCCTGATTTGATGATTTCAGGGATGCCAGTAAAACTGTGAGCAGCCCACCAACCTCCCCAAGACCTGGCAGCGCAGCAACAGCATCAGCATCTACAAGTAATATCATACCCCCAAGACACCAGAAACCTGCAGGGGCTCCAGCCACGAAAAAGAAACAGCAACAGAAAAAGAAGAAAGGTGGAAAAGGTGGCTGGTGATGAGAACATTCTTGTTTGCAGGCTATTTTTAGTCTCACTGACACTAGGAACATAATAAAGGTAACACAGCAAGAAGCACAGAGCTACTCCCTTTCCCATCCCCACATTTTCATGAAATGGTTTTCTTGTGCATCACACAAGAAAACATCTTCCTCAAACTCTGCCTAGTCAGACGTGGCCTACTTGTACCACCTAGCTTTGCACAGATGATAAGGACTCAAAATAATTGGGCATTTTTCCACCTTGATCTCTGTTGCATTCTTTTCTCTTTGCGTGCTGTGATCTGGTGTTTTTTTCAGTTTCACAAACAAGGCATGTTATCCAGAGTTTCCTAGGATTTAAACAGAACCTACTTCTGTTTCAACTCAAGTCTGAAGATACTTGTTCCTATCAAATCCCACTTTAAATTATGTTTTAGGAGGCCTTAGGAGACTGAAAGTGGAATCTTCTGAGCATTCCAAATAATCTGCTTAGAAATATCATGTGATTAAAAAAGGACCTTATTAGTACACTGGTGTTCTTCACTTCATTACATGAATGACCACAGAAAAACTAAAGTAAATGTCATGATCAATTTTAACTATAAATTCTCTGTCATGTGATCCTGGAGTATGGGATATTATATATATTTACTACATGTATAGTAATGAAATGTGTGTGTGTGTATATATACACACATACATAAATTAGGACTCCTTTGCACCCCGTATTATTTTCAGATTATGATGACATTATGCTGATTTAGCCCCATTAAATAACTCAAAGAAAATGTATGAGTGTTGCAAGAAGTTGACTCTTAGACCCAGTGTTCTGAGGTTAGATGGGTTTGGAGTGTCTCAGTCGGAAAGATTTAATGGCCCTGTCAAGAACATGAACAGTGACTTCTAAGGTAGAGGAAATCCTCCAGAGTTCACTAGTGGGCAACTTAACAGAACTGTTTGGCCCAATTAATAGATACTAAAATGACTCACCCTTGTCATTTGGGGTACAATTATTCATTACCCTTCTCAAAGTAATGAGGTATTGTACAATCGGTGTGGTGTCAGTGTTGCTCTGGTCTTCCTTGCTTACAAGCCACTTTTCTGTCGAACAGCTGTTAGGCACACTGGGATGCCACCCTTGTTAATATTCATTTCGTGCTGCCCAGGATAGCATTGAATTTAGATTGAGTATTTCCTTGTGATCATATTACTTCATCCTTGTTAATAAAGTGCTGCTGTGTTTGACTCTGAACATATCTATTGAAACTTCTTCAAAGGTATTTTTTAACAGGCTTTTCTCCTTTACAAGAGTAAGAAATGTGGTGCTGCCTAATCAGAACCTGCAGTAACGTCTAAACAAGAGACCCTCTTATATTTGAATGACTTATTATGACATAATACTTTTTGAGCTTAGAGAATAATCTTTTGGTAAGAATGATATATTTATTCCTTTTGAATATATACCTATTACAGGAGTAATTGTAAGTTGTTATTTAGGATTCCACTGAATTTCTGGGGTGAAGGATAATCATTTTTAGGTTAACTGAGCCAGATTTTTGGTGAAAGTTAAAAATTTTGACCCAAGCAAGGCACCAAGAGTGAAATTTGTATTTCTCTATTTAGTCATTGCAATTACTAGCCATTGTTATTACCAGTCATTACTAAGCAACTGAAACCTCAATTTAAATAAGTCATAATTGTCAAATGAAGTATAAACATTTACATTAGTTTTCTAGTAATGATTTCTTTTGGACAGATCTTTAATCAAGGACATACACTTTGTGTGTGTGTACATTTATAAAAGCCAGTATGGATACATACATTCACTGTGGTATATTTTAAAATAAAATATTTTCAGTGTGTATAGATTAAGGTGTTTTGGGTTTTAGCATTTTATCAAGGACTTCCTGGTTGGTATACCTAAGAATTTTTTAAGCTATCTAAAATTGATTCTTGCCCTTCCCACAAAGCTTCAAAACTAATCTGATGGAACTGAGAGAACCCAGTCGGAACTTCAGTGACAACTTTGTATTCATATGTTACAATGTAGCTTTGTGTTCATATGTTTATAAACAAGCTGAATAGTAAACATTTTTTAACTTACTAAAAGCACAGCATTTTCAAGGCTACTTGTAAACTGCTAACCTTAAAAATTTACATCACTCAAACCTGGAACCAGCCTGTAATTCACTGTTGCTTACAAGCCTATCCGAACAGATCTGATGAAAGAAAGTCAATTTTATTACATTAAGGTAATTTCATTAGGGGCGCCTGAGTGGCTCAGTGGGTTAGGGCCTCTGCCTTCCACTGGAGTCATGATCTCAGGGTCCTGGGCTCAAGCCCCGCATTGGGCTCTCTGCTGGGCAGAGAGCCTGCTTCCTCCCCTCTCTCTGCCTGCCTCTCTGCCTACTTGTGATCTCTCTCTGTCAGATAAATAAAATCTTTTTAAAAAAAGGTTAATTTCCAGACATGTACCCTGGGGCAAATAATACATTATATGTTAATAAAAATTAATTAAAAAAAAAAAAAGCCGTAAAAAAAAAAAAAGGTTAATTTCATTAGATTGTAAAATATATTCTTGAGAGCAATTTAACAAAATAAAAAGAACCATCCGTATACTTTTCAACCAGTTTAAGAAATGTTACCACCACCTTTGAAAAGCCCTTGGGGATACCTAATTTGCTACATATGGAATCATTGAGGATGACTATTTCGTTTAGTTGTCGTTTTATTACCCATCATTACTAGTATCTTTTTCCTGGCGGACTATTAATTTTATCCCCAGGTAATTTTATTTAAGCGACGCGTAGCGGAAATGTAAAATAAAGGAACTATTCATGTTTCTCTTAAGCATCCTGAAGAGTGACCTCTAGACCCTCCTTGTGAAGTTAACAGGGGTTGGATGGCGGGAAGATAACCGCTTTCACTTTTCAGGCTTGTGATAACTGGCGGGGAAACCCCTGGGACACTGGACACTGGCTTCCGAAGCGTTCTTCCGATGGGAGACAAGTGGGCCAGGCGCCTCTAGGATGATGTGGGAGAAGTGATATGCTGGGAACTGGGCGGGCTTGGAAGGCCTTTCTGAGACACTGCTCCCAGCACGAGGGAATCGGGGCCATAGTATGACCCTCCGGAGGAAGGGTCGCCTGGGGCGATTTTCCTACCAGGGAGAACAGTCCCGCGGGCCTCTCCCAACTCCCGCAGCTGGGCCTCCCCGCGTCCCCCCCCCCCCCCCCCCCCCCCCCCCCCCCCCCCCCCCCCCCCCCCCCCCCCCCCCCCCCCCCCCCCCCCCAGCCATTCAACGCTCCCTCTAGCTCTCCCTGCTATCCCCTCCCCCCGCCCCGGATTCGGCGAATCTGCCGCGCCGCAGACCCCCGCTAGCGGGCGTCAGCTGCCCGGCAGCAGCCAGCGCGCCGGAGTACTGGCCTCCGCCCCGCAGTGACCGCGGCTGTTGTCTACGCCGCGTGGACCTACGTCTCCACCTTGCGTCCGGCACGGGGGCCACACCTGCCGGCACCCAGGGCCCAGGCTCCAGCGCGCGGGCGCGCGGAAAGAGGGAAGGAAATTAGGGCGGTGGGGATGGAGAAGGGAAAGGTGATGGAGAAGGGGAAGACGATGGAGAAAGGGAAGACGATGGAGAAGGGGAAGGCGATGGAGAAGGGGAAGGTGATGGAGAAGGGGAAGGTGATGGAGAAGGGGAAGGTGAAGAAGGGGAAGGAGCCAGAGAAAGAGAAAATTCGGGAAAAAGGAAAGGAGGAGAAAAAGATGGAGGTGGAGAAGGAGAAAATCAAGGGAAAAGAAAAGGAGAAGGTGAAAGAGAAAGGAAAGGAGGAGAAAAGTAACTGTAAAGAGGTGGAAAAGAGGAAAGAGCAGGAGACCGAGAAAGAGAAGGAACAACTTAAGGGAAAAGAGAAAGAGAAGAAGGACAACAGCGCCTTGACAAAGCCCCCGCTGGAGCCGCCGGTAAGAGCCCGGGGCCTCGACCGGCTCTCCAAGGCCGTTGTGGGCGGTCAGGCCCGAGCGCCGCCGGCTCTGTTACGTCCGAGGCCCCGACCCGCGCGGGAGGGAATCGGGTCTCGGTTGTGGGCATTTTAATCTGTGGATGGAAGGGGGTATGCCAAGCTTCCCAAGACCCGTTGCTAGCCCCTTCTCCCGTCACCTGCCTTACCCTCAGCCCTAAACCTGCCCTGCGTCCCTCCCGCGGGCAGTGTAGCGGTGAGGAAGAGAAGGTCCTGGTTGGTCCGCACCGGGTGGAAGCGGCCCTTCTCGCGCCCCATCTCTGGCCAGCGCTCGCGGGCACTGGCGCACATCCCGCCTACCGCATAGAAACCAGCCCCGAACCCTCGCGGCGCACGGACTCTATCCTACTCCTTTACATAGTGCGGGGTTCCCGAATTCGTGCAGATGTGTCTGAGGGCTGGACCTTCTCCGTGGTTACTGCTTCCATTGTTTTCCAACACCAGCGCCCAGAGGGATGGTCAGAAAGTTTTAACTGAGAGGTCTCAGAAACCAGGCACTGCAATCACAAAAAGAAATACCTATGGTACTACTTATATGAGGTACCTAGAGTAGTCAAAATCGTAGAGTAGAATTGGTGGTTGCCTGAGGCTCTGAGGGGAGGGAGAACAGTAATGACTACAGGGTCTCACAGCATCATGAATGTATTTAATGCCACTGAATCCTATGCTTAATAATGGGTAAGATGGTACGTTTTATATTATGTGTATTTTATCACAGTGAAAAAATTGAGGGGGTGTATGACAAAAAGAAAGAAAAAAACAGGCGTTGTTTGGATCAGCTTAATAAACTTGACCCTGGAGTGCCTGAGCTCACAGGTGCTTTCTGGTTCTAAACAATTTGAATTATTAACTGCGATTTGATCTCTGGTAAAACACAAACTACTATAGATCCATATATCGTTAAATGAATGACTATGGACAGGGAATAGTGGTGTTCAAAATCACAAATTATGTCAGAACTTTTGGCTTAACAATAATACTAGCTTTCCTTAAGAGAGATAAACATGAGAAAGCATATATTTTAGCATGTGTTTTGCTAAAAAAAAAAAAATGAAGTAAAACGTAAGCATCAGTGACTGCAGAATTTCTAGACAGGATAGAGTAGGGACAGCCATGTGGTTGGAAAGAGAGTAGGGAACTGTTTTTACTCACAATATTTCCTAGGATCTCAGATATCATTATTTTGGCACCACTGAGAAAGAAAAAAAAAATGCTGCCAATCAAAATACGACACTCCCGAACACTTGGGTGGCTCAGTCGATTAAGCATCCAACTCTTGGTATCTTCTCAGGTCATGACCTCCGTGTCTTGAGATCAAGCCCCGCCTGGGGCTCTGCACTCAGCCAGGAGTCTTAAGATTCTCCTTCTCCCTTTGCCCCTTCCCCCAACCCCGCCCACACTCTCTGGCTCTCTCCCCCTTCCAAAAAAAAGACTTACCATGAATTGTAAAACCCTCATTTTGGAGATGTTAAAATGAAGGGAGGATTGCTTCTTGGAATTGATAAAGTATTTGGGGTAGCCTTGAGTGGGGCCATTGGTGGAGATAGTAAGGGGGACACAATTCACACCCTACAGCCATTTCTTGGGCCCAACTCTGCTTTAAAGCATGCAGTTTAAATCATCCTATGAGGTATTCTTTATCCATGAGGTCCTTCTTCTTCACCACCACACCCCCAAAAAGACACTATCATGTTTAGATGCAGATGGGAGGGAATGGGGATGAAGATAGAAAATAACTATGGAAATACCATTTGCTTTAAAAGCCATCAAGAATTCCAAAAACGAACATGTACTTTTTCTAATTTTGTTATTCACAAGACAGTTTTAATAAATCATGCTCTCTATACAAGACCCTGTTAGACCAGATCTTCGAACATCTTACTTTCACATATATCTTATTTTCAAAAAAAGAAAAAGTGGGATAGTGAAAAAAATTCACTTTTTACTAGAAACCCAGTCTAAATCTAATATCGACATTTAGTGTTCAAGTACAAATGTAGAAGATTATTTTTTTTTCCAAACCAATGCCACTGAAGGCAATTACTAGTTTTTTGGTGAATGAGAAACTTCTTCAGTAGGCAGTTGGAGAAATAGAATTGAATTCCTGTGGGCCATTTGGCTGTATTGTTGATCATTTATTACTGTTTACGTTAAATTTTGCATCCTAAAAGTCACCTTTCTGAGCACTCTGAACTTTTCATACCAGCCTGCCCTTGTCTCTCAATCACTTGTCATAAAAATTTCTAAGTGTGATATGTTGGTGGAATGTTTCTTTATCTAAAGTTTATGTCAAGTTCAACAGGTTTTAACATCTGGTTCTAAAATAAATGTTCATTTGTGATTGGAACCTGTTTAACAATTTCTATAACCTTAGCCTTTTCGTTTATTCTTGATACTTCTATTAAAAAGTATAAGAGGGGAAACTTCCCCTAGTCTTTTATCTAGTTAGTGATCCAATTGGGAAAAGAAAACAGATCAATAATATGAGACTTCAGGTGCTTACTACATACTGAATGGCATAGTGTACATGAACCACAGAGGTCCCAAGATCCCAGACAACAAACTGAATTCTGGTTTAATCCGCAGTGGACATGAACTCAAGAAGCAAAGTGAAGTCTGGAAATTGATCCTGTGATCTATGGTACCTCCTATAAATCCTGTTATATACACAGTCTATATTTAATAGATTGATCACCACCATTCTAGTTGGGGGTATGATTAATACCATATAACTAATGGCTGAATTATAAAATACAAACTGTTTGGTATGGTTTGTTCTAGGTCTATTAAATTTTTTTTAAGTAAGCTCTACACCCAACATGGGGCTTGAATTCATGACCCCAAGACCAAGAGTCCCATGCTCTACTAACTGAGCCAGCCAGGTGCTCCTAGACATGTTAAATGTTTCATGAATTTTTATTCTGGTTTACAATTCCACAGTTATTATTGGGTCCTACCACAGGTAGGCACACTGCTAGGAGCCAGGGAAACAAGCCCCTGTTTGCATAGATTTATTGGTTTGTCCTTTGTTTTCACAGGAGAAAAATAAGCAGATCCTTGTGTTGGGCCTGGATGGAGCAGGAAAGACCAGTGTCCTGCACTCTCTAGCTTTAAACAGAGTCCAGCACAGCGTGGCACCCACCCAAGGTTTCAATGCAGTATGCATCAACACTGAAGATAGTCAGATGGAGTTTCTGGAGAGTAAGCCCTCTTTCTCATTAGTAACAGGATAGGCTTATCTTCTTATACCTTAAGCCAGACCTATTGTTAGCAACATTGCACCCTTATGAAAAGTGACACTGGGTCAGGTTTGCCTACACTTTTAGAATGCATATATCGTTTAATAGTGCACTATGGAGGAAATCACTTTCTACTCTTATTCTTTTAGTGCTGGCATAAGAGGGAGCTGCAAGGAAGGCTATAGCACCCTCTCTTATAATAGCCTCTCTTTTCCCTTATTACCCCCAATAAACATTCAATCTAAGTAAATATAGCAAACTTCCTTCTCTACAAATTCAACTATAAACAAGCCCCAAACCTCTTTTTGTAACCAGAGGGCAGCCCAGAAATCTCTATGCCAAAGTAATTCTGGAGTCATCCCCTCTCTAAATATTGTTGTTCCCCAAAGTTTCATTAGATTCTGTTCTTTACATTCTCTCCTTGGATGATTTCATCCATCCTATTGGCCTTAAATAACATTTCTATGTTAATGACTCCCAAATTTATCGATCCAGCCCAAGCATATCCAAGTATCACCAAACCTCTTCACCTAGATATCTAATTGGCCTCTCAAACCTAAAATGGTCAAGACGAAGTGCTTGACTTATCTCTATAACCGTTCCTTTCCCTATAACCTACTGGTCAGTAAATGGTTCCTTACTTATCATGTTACTCAAGCCAGAAAAGTAGGAGTCACGCTTGATGTCTCCTTTTGCACCCCAACTCCAGTCCACAAATAAAACACTATGAATTTTTCCACTTCTAAACAAAGCTTGAATTCATCAGTTACATCCTTTCCTATTGCACCTATTTCAGTTGGAAACTACACCATCTCTCCCTTAGATTACTGTAACCACCTCTTTATTTTTGCTTTCATCTAGTTACAGAAAGAAAATATGGGTAGAGAAATTGGTCATTGTGTAGGCAAATCTTTCAGTGAACAACATTATCAGGAATATAGGTTTTAATTTGTTCAGAAGCTATAGAAGAAATAATAATTTTACCTAAATAGATAGCTAAGAAAATAGTCTCAAAATATAAAAAGTGAAAAGATAGGAAGAAAGGAACAAAGGAGTGAAAAACGGAGAATTGAATTAGGGGAAGAAATGGACATATCTACTGTTGGAGTGAGGGATTTCAACATCTTGTCAATTATTAAAAGAATCAAAGAGGAAAAAAATCAGCAAAGATACAGGGAATTTGAATACAACCAACAAGTTTCATCTAATGGACAATATAAGATTGTTCAATTAGACAATTTTAGCTACACCCCAAAGCTAAAATACATGTTCCTCTCAAAGACTCATATAACATTTATCAAAATTGACCACTGGTGACCTTGTGGACCATTGACACCTGGTGGACCATACAGCAAGTGTTAACAAATTTTTCAGAGAAGGGGCATCATACAAACCATGTTCTCTGAATACATAGCAATTAGGTTAGAAGTTAATAACAAAAAGATAAAAATCCTAGTATAGGTGAAATGTCACGGTATCTCTCTCTCACACACACACACACACACACACACACACACACACAAATGAGGAACAACCCAAATGTTCATTCATGCTTAAACTGAATATATTGAAACCATATGAATTACTCAGAAGATTACACAACATTCTTTTAAAAAGTTAGTAACACAAGATGCTTTAGGGAATTAGCCTAGCTCTGTCAAAGGAAAAACAAAGAACAGACAAATCAAGACCCTTTCCCAGAAGCATTTTAAATGTTTTTGTTAAATTTCTAAAACAAAGGTCTTCACACTTTTTCTGTAAAGGGCCAGGTAGTAAATAACTTAGGCTTTGGGGGCCACATGGTCTCTAGGCAGCTACTAAACTCTGTTGTAGCGTGGAAGCAGCAACATGGGTAAGTCCACATGGACAAGTTTATCAGTGTTCTGATAAACCTTTATTTGTAGACACTAAAATCCAAATATGATATTGTTCACGTGTCATGAAATGTTATTCTTTCTCTTTTTTCCCCCCAACATTTAAAAATGTAAAATTCATTCTTTGTTCCTGCGCTCCCAAAAACAGGGAGTGGGCCAGATTTAGACTGTGGGCCCTAGTTTGCCAGCCTTTGTCCTAGGAGAAAAACAAAAACCAAATTCACTGTGTATATATTGTTATCACTACCAGAAAGTTTCTTCTGGGAAGAATCAGCAGAATGAAATAATCCAAAGGCATTTTTTTTTCCAGAGGCAAATATTCTTTAATGCCCACAGGATACTATTAAATCTTAGTGTAATGTTAAGAGGAGAAATTAGTTCTGGAATTTTCACAAAGGAAAAACATTGTGCAAGTAAGGCTGGCCAGTGAATTCAGTCTATTTAAAACTTATTTTGGAGAAAGGTATGTTTTAACCTGTCACCCTGAGTTATTTTAGTGAGGTACTCCCATTTTCTGAGCTCAACAGTTAGGCAGTGGCCCCCATGGCCGCTGTGTGTTACAGGTCAGGGTCATCCACTGTATCCACTGTAGTATCCAGTCTCTATGCTGAGTCTTTGTGTCCCAGAATGATCGAACCGCTTATGGAGGTTAAATATTCCCACCAGCCATTTCCCTAGTAACATGTCTCTGCTCATTCTCAGAACTGGATACACTCTGACACGGTGGCATTTTATCAGAACACCTGTCCAGTGTTTGGAAATTACCTAAAAGTGCCTTTGCTGCTTCCTCAGCAGCTTCTTCTGTAATGTTTTTGATGTCTTTTTTCTCTACTGTTCTCTGTAGTTGGTGGCAGTGAACCTTTCCGTTCGTATTGGGAAATGTACCTGTCCAGAGGATTGTTGCTGATCTTTGTGGTGGATTCAGCTGATCACAATAGATTACCTGAAGCCAAGAAACACCTTCATCAATTAATTGGAACCAACCCAATCCTTCCTCTGGTTGTGTTTGCAAACAAACAGGTAAAAATCTGGGCAAATATAAGTCTTACTGAATAGTTTTTTTTTTTTATTACTGAAAGAAATAGAAATGCCTACTTTTGATAGCTAGATGTTTAACAATATGCTGTATATACAGTTTAGTTTATACTTATAAGATCTACTGGATTAGGGACGCCTGGGTGGCTCAGTCGGTTGAGTGTCTGACTTCGGCTCAGGTCATGATCCTAGGTCCTGGGATGGAGTCCCACATCAGGCTCCTTGCTCAGCAGGGTGGGGGGCCTGCTTCTCCCTCTGCCTCTGCCTGCCACTCTACCTACTTGTACTCTCTCTCTCTGACAAATAAATAAATAAAATCTTAAAAAAAAAAATCTACTGGATTATAAACTCCTAGAAAATAAAGACCATTATTCATCTTTGTGTCCCTTATACTGAACAAGCATAGTAGAAATTCAACGAATATGCATTGAATTTAATTCAACAAACATTCAGTGGTGGTTGAATTGATTTCAACAAAATATTTGAGGGTCTACCATACATAAAGGAATAGTTTGCTTTAGATCAATTAGCCTGACCTGAATTTATCTCACACACATAAAAAATATTAAACAAACAACCATGGAGAAGCTGGAAGCCCGTACAGTGTCATTGGGAGTGTAAAATGGTGCAGCCACTTTAGAAAACAGTATGGCAGTTCCTTAAAAAAATTAAAAATAGAACTCCCATATGATCCAGCAATTCCACATCTGGGTATATCCTCAAAGGAAGTGAAAACAGGAACATAAACAGATACCCATACATTCATGTTTACAGCAGAATTATTTGCAATAGTCAAAAGGTAGAAGCAACCCAAGTGTCCCTCCATGGATGAATGGATAAACAAAACGTGATATATACAGACAAGTCAGCCTTAGAAAAGGAAATTATGACACATGCTGTGATATGGATAAACCTTGAGGACATTATGCTAAGAGAAAGAAGCCAGCAACAAAACAACAAATATCGTATGATCCCACTTTCATGAGGTACTAGAGTAGTCAAGTTCATAGAGACAGAGAGTAAATTAGAGGTTACCAGGGAATGGAAGGAGAGAAGAAGGAGGAGTCACTGTTTAATGGGTACAGGGTTTATTATTTTTTAAAAGATTGTATTTATTTATTTGACAGAGAGAGACACAGCGAGAGAGGGAACACAAGTAGGGGAAGTGGGAGGGGGAGAAGCAGGCTTCCCACCGAGCAGAGAGCTCAGGACCCCCTGAGATCATGACCTGAGCTGAAGGCAGACACTTAACGACTGAGCCACCCAAGTGCCCTTGGGTGTAGGGTTTATACTAGTGATGGTTGTCTTGGGTTGTGGGAATGAGAAATGGGAGTTACTGCTTTGTAGGTACAGAGTTTGAGTTTTGCAAGATGAAAAGACTTCTGGAGGTGGATGATTGCACAGCAGTGTGAATGTACTGAACTGCACACTCATACATGGTTAAGATGATAAATTTTGTTATGTGTATTTTACCACAATAAAAAAAAGTTCAAAAAATTAAACATCTATAGCATTATAATAGTAAAGTCCTCTTTCATTTGCTAAGATTGCCAGTCATTAGGGAACTTGATTGTTCCACTACTTTTAAGGGTGAATGCTTATGACAGTAAACGAAGTAATTACAAATGATGACCTAAAGGAGGAGCCTATGTTACAGTCTAGCATAGAAGCTAGTCCTGGAGATTATATTTAAAAGAAGAGCTGGAGCTTTTGTTTTGTTTTAAACTGGGGCATCTTAAATACCACAAACTACAAAGACCATGGTACATGTATGTGAGATCTGTAGTATTCCATTGCATGGATATACCACGATTTTACCATTTTCATCCTGGGTGTTTGGGTTATTTCCAACTGTTTATTGTTATAAACAGTGCTACAGTGAATCTTCATGTATGTGTCTCCTTGTAGATGTGTATCAACATTTCTCCAGTGCATACATCTAAAAGAGGAATTGCTGGGTTTTTGGATTTGTATGTAATCAGCTTTACTAGATCTTACCAAGCTAGATCTTTACTAGATCTTTACTAAGATCTTTACTAGATCTTACCAAAGATATTGTACCAATTTATTCTCCAACCAGAACAATATGACAGATTTTTGCAACTCCACGTCCATTTCAATACTTGGTATTGTCAACCTTTTTCATTTTTGCCAATCTGATGGGGATGAAATTTTATCCTAGTATTCTAATTTGCATTTCCTTAATTACTAGTGAGCTTGAACATCTTTTCAGATGTGCATAGGTTATTAGTTCTGAATTCATTTCATTCTTTGAAACTCATTTCCACATCTGTGAATTGTCTTTTATTTATTTATTTATTTATTTATTTTTAGAGAGAAAGAGAGAGCAAGTGAGAGAGAGGGAGGGGCAGAAGGAGAGGTAGAGAAAGCATCTCAAGCAAGCTCCATGCCCAATGTAGAACCCGACGTGGGACTTGATCCCATGACCCCAAGATCATGACCAGAGTGGAAGTTAAGAGTCAGTCACTTAATTGACTGAGCCACCCAGACGCCCTTGTGAATTGTCTTTTAATATATATCCCCAAATTTCTATTAGGATGTTTATCTTTTCTTTTATTTGAGTTATAAAAATCTTTAATATCTTTTGGAAAAATAATCCTTTGTTACTTATAGGCATTGTGTATATCTTCTTCAGCAGCCTGTTGACTATTATTTTACTTTGCTTATGCTTATCTTTTTTATACATAGTTGACCATATGATTTTGAGTTTATTTCTGGGCTTTGTACTCTGTTCCATTGATCTGTGTGTCTGTATTTGTGCCAGTACCATACCGTTTTGATTACTACAGCTTTCTAATATAACTTCAAGTCTAGAATTGTGCTACCTCCAGTTTTGTTTTTCTTTTTCAAGATTGCTTTGGCTTTTTGGGGACTTTTGTGGTTCTATACAAATTTTATAATTGTTTGCTCTAGTTCTGTGGAAAATGCTGTTGGTATTTTGTAGCTACTCCATTAAATCTGTATGCTGCTTTGGGTTGTCTAGACATTTTAACATTATTTGTTCTTCCAATCCATGAGCATGTGATGTCTTTCCATTTCTTTGTATTGTCTTCTATTTCTTTCAACAAAGTTTTATAGTTTACAGAATACAGGTCTTTTACCTCCTTGGCTAGGTTTATTCCTAGGTATTTTATTATTTTTGGTGCAATTATAAATGAGATTTTTTTCTTAATTTCTCTTTCTGCTCCTTCATAATTAACGTATAGAAATGCAACAGATTTCTGTACATTGATTTTGTATCTTGCAACTTTACTGAATTCTTTTATGAGTTCTAATAATTTTTTGGTGGAGTCTTTAGGTTTTTCTTTTTTTTTTTTTAAGATTTTATTTATTTATTTGACAGAGAGAGATCACAAGTAGGCAGAGAGGCAGGCAGAGAGAGAAGGGGAAGCAGGCTCCCCACCGAGCAGAGAACCCGATGCGGGGCTCGATCCCAGGACCCTGAGATCACAACCCGAGCCAAAAGGCAGTCGCTTAACCAACTGAGCCATCCAGGCACCCCTAGGTTTTTCTATAATGTCATGTCATCTGCAAATAGTGAAAGTTTAACTTCTTCCTTACTAATTTGGATGCCTTTATTTCTTTTTCTTGGCTGATTGCGGTGGCTAGGACTTCCAGTCTATGTTGAATAAAAGTGGTGAGAATAGACATCCTTGTATTTTTCCTTACCTTAGGGGAGAACTCTCAGTTTTTCCCCATTAAGTATGATGTTAGCTGTGTGTTTTTCATATAAGGCCTTTATTATGCTGAGGTATGTTCTCTCTAAACCTACTTTGTGGAGGGTTTTTATCATGAATGGATTAATTACATTGTCAAATGTAATTTTGTTTTTCTGCAACTATTGAAATGATCATATGGTTTTTATCCTTTCTTTTATTGATGTGATGTATCATGTTCCTCGATTTGCAAATATTGAACCACTCTAGCATCCCAGGAACAAATCCCACTTGATATTTTTTTTAATGTGTTGTTGGATTCAGTTTGCTAATATTTTGTTGAGGACTTTTGCATCTATTGGCTTGTAGTGCTCTTTTCTTGTGGCATCTTTCTCTGGTTTTGGTATCAGTGTAATGCTGGCCTCATAGAATGAATTGGGAAGTTTTCCTTCCTCTTTTTTGAAATATTTTGAGAAGAATAGGTATTAACTCTTCTTTAAATGTTTGGTAGAATTTTTCTGCGAAGCCGTGTGGTCCTGGACTTTTGTTTGTTGGGAGTTTTTTGACTATTGAATTGATTTCATTGCTGATAATTGGCCTTTTCAAATTTTTATTTCTTCCTAAGTCAGTTTTGGGAGGTTATATGTTTCTAGGAATTTATCCATTTCTTGTGGGTTATCCAATTCGTTGACATACCATTTTTCATGATATTCCTTTACAATCATTTGTATTTCTGTGGTATCAGTTGTTATTTCTCCTCTTTTGTTTTTTGATTTTGTTTATTTGAGTCCCCCACCCCCTCCCCCCAGGAGTCTGGCTAAAGGTTTATCAATGTTGTTGTTGTTTCCAAAGAAGCAGCTCCTGGTTTCATTGATTTGTTCTATTGTTTTTGTTCTTGTTGTTCTTGTTGTTTTTAGTGTCCATGTCATTTATTTCTGCTTCAATCATTATTATTTCCTTCTTTCTGCTGGTTTGCAGTTTTGTTTGTTCTTCTTTTTGTAGCTCCTTGGCGTGTATGGGTAGATTGTTTTTCTGAGATTTTTCTTACTTCTTGAGGTAGGTTGATTGTATTGCTATAAACTTCCCTCTTAGAACTACCTTTGTTGTGTCCCAAAGATTTTGTACCCTTGTGTTTTCATTTTCATTTTTCTCCATGTAATTTTTGATTTCTTGGTTGACCCATTCATTGTTAAGTAGCATGTTATTTAGCTTCCATCTATTTGTACTCTTTCCAGATTTTTTCTTGTGGTTGATAACTAGTTTCATAGCATTGTGGTCAGAAAAGATGCATGGTAGGTGAGTGAAAGAGAGAGAAAGAGTACCTGCACATGAGTTGGGGGGAGGGGCAGAGGGAGAAACAGATTCCCCACTGAGCGGGGAGCCAGCTGTGGGACTGGCTCCCCAGGACTCTGGGATCATGACCTGAGCCAAAAGCCAATGCTTAACTGACTGAGCCATATTGGCACCACTCCCCTTCTTCCTCCTCCTCCTCCTCCCCCCTCCTCCTTCAGCTCTCCTCCCTCTCCCTCTTCTTCTCCTTTTCCTACTTCCTCCTCCTCCTCCATCTCTCTTCCTCCTCCTCCTTCTCTCCTCCTCCTCCTCCTTCTAAGTAGACTCTGCATCCAATGTGGGGCTCCAACTTATGACCCTCTGATGAAGAGCTCCATGGTCTACTGAGCTACCTGGGTACCCTATCCCTAATGTGCTTTTATTACTACAAGAAACCCTCCTTTTAATCCAACATTCTCCTCATATTTTTGTCCTCTTCAATTCCATCAGTTAATTTATTACTTTGAGATATTGTACACAAGTTACTGGATCCATTAACACTGTTCAAATGTTACTACAGGCTCTAAGAATAAGTGAATTCTGATCTCAGACAGGCAGTATATTGGGATGACCAATATCTAAAAATGTAATCAACTGTAGCCATATGCCACCAGAAACATTTGTCTAGATATGTCTCCTGAGGCAAGGGAAATAAAAGCAAAAACAAACTGTTGCGACTACATGAAAATAAAAAGCTTCTGCACAACAAAGGAATCCATTAACAAAACAAAAAGGCAAGGGGTGCCTAGGTGGCTCAGTGGGTTAAGCAGTTAAGCCATGGCTCAGGCCATGATTCTTGGTCCAGTTTTGGGATGGACCCCTAAGTTGGCTTCCTGCTCAGTAAGGAGCCTTCTTCTCCTTCTCCTCTGCTGTTTCCCCCTGCTCATGGTCTCTCTATCTCTCTCTCTCAAATAAATAAATAAAATCTTTTTTAAAAAGGCTAATACTGATTGGGAAAAGATATTTGCAAATGATATATCTGATAAGGACTTAATATCCCAAATATGTAGAGAACTTACACAACTCAACATTCAAAAAACAAATAATCCAATTAAAAAATAGAAGATACAATGAACAGACATTTTTCCAAAGAAGACATACAAATGTCCAATAGATACATGAGAAAGATGCTGAACACCATTAATTATCAGGAAAATGTGAATTGAAACCACAATGAGATATCACTTCATACCTGTCAGAATGGCTAGAATCAAAAAGACAAGAAATAAGTGTTGGGAAGGATGTGAATAAAGGACTTCTCTCCATTGTTGACAAAGTAAATTGGTACAGTCCCTGTCAAGAACAGTATGGTGGGTCCTCACAAAATTAAAAACAGAAATACCACATGATCCAGTAATTCCACTACTGAATATTTACCCCAAAAAAACTAAAACACCATTTCAAAAAGGTATATGCATCCCTGTGTTTATTGCAGCATTATTTATATAGCCAAGATAAGGAAGTAACCCAAGTGTCCATCAGTAGGTAGATGGATATACATATATTGGAATATACGTATATTGTATATGTATATACATATATTGGAATATTATACATATATTCATATGTATATCCAATACAATATACGTATATTGGAATATTACTAACCATAAAAAAGAATGAAACCTTGCTATTTGTGAGAACAGGGGTGGACCTAGAGGGTATTTTGCTAAGTGAAATGAGACAAATATCATATGATTTCAGTTATATGTGGAATCTAGACAACAAAAGAACAAACCAACAAGAGGGAGCAATAGACCAATAAATATAGAGAACAAATTGATGGTTGCCAGAGGAGAGAGTGGTAGGGGGATGGGCAAAAAGGAGTGAAAGGGAATGGGAAGTACAGGCTTCTAGTTATGGAATGAATAGGTCACAGGGATGAAAGATACAGCATATAGAATGGTATGTGCTGAATATAATCAGTGGTATTGTAATAGCATTGTGTGGTGAGAAATGGTAGCTACACTTACGGTGAACATAGAATAACATATAGAGTTGTCAAATCACTATGTTATACACTGAAAACTAATGTAACTGTATGTCAATTATACTTCAAAAAAAAAGTTATCCTATTGAATATAATTTTGGATAAATAAAAAAGAAATGGAAAAACAAAAATAGAAGCAGGTTGACTACAATGTTTGGAAAACTAGGTATTAGAATGGCTTAACTTCATTCCGAATATTCTTTCTTGATGATAGTTCATAACTGCTGGTATAATTCTGCTGCCCTTTATTTTCCTCTCTCTCATTTTTTTGATAAGTAATCTCTATGCTCAATATGGGGCTTAAACTCACAACCCCAAGATCAGGAGTTGCATGCTCTTCCAGCTAAGCCAGCCAGATGCCCCACTGCTGGTATAATTCTGATTAAAATCTTTATATTCAGATCATAATAATGGGGTCACAATATCCTTTACATTAAAATGGAGGTGGGATCATTGAGAGCAATAAATGAGAATAATAAATGTATCTATCCAAAAGGATTGCAAAATAACCAACTCTTTCCTGTCTTTTTTCTATTCTGGGTGAAGGATCTTGAAGCAGCCTATCGTATTACAGATATCCATGAAGCTTTGGCATTGTCTGAGGTGGGAAATGACAGGAAGATGTTCTTGTTTGGAACCCAAGTGACTGAGAACGGCTCAGAAATACCTTCCGTTATGCAAGATGCCAAAGACTTGATTGCACACCTGGCTGCAGATATGCAGTGACCATGCTCAAGCCCACTGTGCAGCTGTCAATCAAAATCTCACTAGGAGTGTTGAGTGACAGGTTTGAAGCCAAAGGTTTCCACTGTCAAATAAAAAATAAGCCATTTCCTATTTTCTTAATGCATGACATATATACAAAGATAATGTTAATTAAGATCCTCTCTCTGTTTAGATTTTAAACTTTTAAAATATCAGTAAAATAATATATTTGGAGGGAATCTGGATTTTCAGCAACAAAATCAAAGTGAACTTTAGTAAGCCTTCAAACCATTTGCAGTTTTACGATGACATGAGATTTATAGTAAAATATTTTAATAAACTACCTCTTTTTAAGTAAAAATCCAGGTGTCTTTCCTTAAGTAAATTCACTTAACACTGTAAGGAAAGAAATATCAGGATAAGGCAATGAGAAAAGTAAGCACTATCAGACATACATAGAAATATAAATTAATAGCATCTAGAAAGATTTAGAAAAGGCTTCTCTTTTAGGAGCCTGATATACTAGAATAGGAACACTGAGGATTTGATTTGTAAGTACTTGACATTTTGCTTTTATGCATAGATAAGCTTTCTTCATTAGAAATATTTTATAACTCTGTTTACCTATAAATGTGATATAAATCCAACTTTTAACCTTAGTGTCTTGTCTTGATTTAAAAAAACAAACAAAAGGACTTCAGTTTCTAGTCAGTATGTGAGAAGCTCAGAAGCTGCCACTCCATTCTAACAAGTGAAAAGCTAAACAGACTGAAAAATCAACAACTCTTCTAGGATCCATAAGAGAGGTGAGGACACAAGGTAAACTGCCACCCCCAAGACTGAAGAAACCAATAAGAAAATACAGAGAATAACAATTTACTGGACCAGAGTTTCATGAGTAGAAATCAACTGTGGGAACCAGTGCCAGGGTAGGAAAACCAGAACTGTAATTGATGAATTGCCGGAGGTTCAGGTGGATGACTATGAGTAAAAACTCCAGGGGATCCAGGCATAGTGAGGTCTCTACAATTTTGTGAGTCTTAGCTCCAGGAGATTGATGAGATTCCCACAGCAAATATCAGAGAAAAATCCCCTGGTGCTTCCAGAAGAGGGAAAAAGTAACCATTTAGAAATATTCCAAAGCCCTCTATCTTTATTAACAAGGCCTGCTTTCAGGGAAAACTAGTTAACCAGAACCTAACTTGCTGGGGTATTATCAAACCCTAACCTGGGGAGGAGAAATACCCAACTTCAGCCCATTCTAGGCATCTAGTCCCTTATAAGCAAAGAAGAAAACAAAGGCAGACATGTGAAGTTCACAATCCAGAGGCACAGGCTCACTAAAAGACTAAGACCAATCATAGGACTGTAGAACTCTTCTCCCTCCCACACCTCACCACCACATTACTGAAGGTCTGTTTATAGCAGTTTCTTTTACTTGTACATGATGCTTGGCTATCAAGGAAAAATTATAAAACATACCATAAAGCCACTGGGTGGCTCAGTTGGTTGATTGTCTGACTCTTGATCTCAGCTCAGGTCTTGATCTCAGGGTTGTGAATTCAAATCTTTCATTGGGCTCCACACTGGAGGTGGTGCCTATTTAATAAAAAATAAAACAAAACAAAAAACAACCACAAAGAAGAGACATCAGAACCATATGCAGCATCAGAAAAAAAAAAAAAAAAAAGAACAAAAAACAACTCTGAACAGAATATGCAGGGACTATAGGACAAGTACAAAAGATGTAAAATGCGTGTAATGGGAATACCAGAAGGAGAAAAAAGAAATAGAAGAAATATTTGAAATAGTAATGAGTGTGCAGATTTCCTCAAATTAATGTTAGACATCAAACCACAGATCTCAGAAGGTCGGGCATACCAGTAAGAATAAATGCCCCCCAAATTACACATAGACGTATCATTTTTTTTTTTAAGATTTTATTTATTTGACAGAGAGAAACACAGTGAGAGAGGGAACACAAGCAGAGGGAGTGGTAGCAGGAGAAGCAGGCTTCCCGCCAAACAGGGAGCCCTATGCGGGGCTTGATCCCAGGACCCTGGGATCATGACCTGAGCCGAAGGCAGACGCTTAACGACTGAGCCACCCAGGCACCCCAGACATATCATTTTTAAGCTGCAGGAAATTAAAGATAAGAAAAAAATCATGAAAGAAGTCAGAGGGAAAAAAACCACCAATAGAGGAACAAAGATAAGAATGACATTTGAATTTTCCTCAGAAACTATGCAAGTAAGAAGAGAGTGAGTGAAACATTTAATGTGTTAAGAGAGAAAACCTACCAACCTAGAATTCTGTACTTTGTGAAATTATCCTTCAAAAGTAAAAGAGAAAGACTTTCTCAAATTAACAGAAATTGAGGGAATTTGTTGCCAATAGACCTGCCTTACAAGAAATTTTTAAAAGAAGTTCTTCAGAGAGAAGGAAAATTATACAGGTCAGAAATTCACATCTACTTAATTAAAGGAAGAGTATCGGCAAAGAAATAAGTGAAGATGGGGCACCTGGGTGGCTCAGTGGGTTAAAGCCTCTGTCTTTGGCTCAGGTCATGATCTCAGGGTCCTGGGATCAAGCCCTGCATGGGGCTCTCTGCTCAGCGGGGAGCCTGCTTCCCCCCTCTCTCTGCCTGCCTCTCTGCCTACTTGTGATCTCTCTCTCTCTGTGTCAAAAAAGTAAATAAAATCGTAAAAAAAACATAAGTGAAGGCGAAATTTAAACTTCTATTTTTTTTATAAAAGATTTTATTTATTTAGTTGACATAGAGAGCACAAGCAGGGGGAGTGGCAGGCGGAGGGAGAAGGAGAAGCAGGCTCTCTGCTGAGCAGGGATCCTGATGCGGGGCTTGATCCTGGGACCTTGAGATCATGACCTGAGCCGAAGGCAGCTGCTTAATGACTGAGCCACCCAGGAGCCCCTATTCCTTTTTTTTTTTTTTTAAAGATTTTATTTATTTACTTACTTACTTACGAGATATTTCGAGCATGGAGATGGGGAGGGGCAGAGGGAGAAGCAGGGTCCCTGCTGAGCAGGGAGCAGGACACCAGGCTTGATCCCAGGACTCCTGGATCATGACCCAAGCAGACTACAGATGCTTAACTGACTGAGCTAGCCAGGCACCCCTGATAAAAGGATTTATTCTGCAAATCCTTTCTTTTAAAATTTGGGATTTGTGGCAAAATAAAAAACAAATTTAGTGAAGATGATTAGCTCCTTTAAATATTAGCACACAACCTCCACTATCAAGTATTGGGTTGAAATGAAACATACTTGAACTTAGGCATACATGTGGAAATGTTAATTGCCCTCTGAGAGATGAGATGTTAGAGTGATAGTTTAAAGTCACTGGCTTTTTCACAATAGTTTAAAGTCACTGGCTTTCTCACCTTCAGAGTTGCAGAATAATGATGAACAGTATCATATCACAACAGGCACTTGGGTTTCTGAGGTCAGTCAGACCTTCCTTTATCTGTCCTATGGAAGTTGGATCACCCAATGATTCAGGATTGTCAGAAACCCTGGATTTCAGCATCTGCCCTAAAGATTGCCAACTACTGCCCTTTGGACAAATCCCTTAACCATATTTTGTCTTGGTCTTCACTCTGGAAAAGGATTAAATCATATGCAGACTACTTCCTGCCCTAAACTATGATTCTATCTCTTCTGTTTTCTAAGGTAGTTGGGGCTATATATAAGTTCCTGGATACCTATTTCAAAGATGATGCCAAAAGCTTTTGGGATAGGGAATGATAATTCTGTTCAGTCTTGTTTTTCTCACATTCTGATTTTAGCTTCTGCATGTTGTAATAAGGGTGTGGCTGGAGTTTTTTCCCTCAATGAAGAGCTATGGAGTGCCAACATGATGGTGGCTGCTTAATGCTGAGGATGATTAAAGCAGGGAGTTTAGGGGATGCCTATGTGGCTCAGTCGTTAAGCATCTGCCTTCGGCTCAAGTCATGATCCCAGGGTCCTGGGATCGAGCCCTGCATCAAGTCCCACATCTAGCCCAGCATCGGGTTCCCTGCTCAGCAGGGATCCTGCTTCTCCCTCTCGAACTCTCCCTGCTTGTGTTCTCTCTCTCTCTCTCTCTCACTGTGTCTCTCTCTGTCAAATAAAATCTTAAAAAAAAAAAAAAAGCAGGGACTTGAGATGCTCTCAGGCTAGCAAGGGAGGTACATGACATAGGGGTTCCTAATGAAATGACACTCAGCCAAGACAGGTTGTTGGAGAGGCTGCCTGGTTGCCAGTCTTCCCAATAGGCCTCAGAGGTGGCATTCATTACCTTAGAATAATGATCACTGCCAGCCTTCCAGGCTCAGAAACTTTAAGGGTAGTTAGCACACTAAGCATGGATCTGTCTTTTTCACTTCTTGATTTAGTCAACATTTATTGAGCACCAACCAGATACCAGAACTCTTGCAGTTAAAATGATGGAAATTAAACTTAAATTTGTGTGTGCCAAAAAGGGGCATTTTGGGGAGCTCATTATACTGGAAAATCTAAGACATGGGCAGATTCAGGGGTTCGGAGATAATAAGGCTGTCTTTCCATCTCCTGGTCCCGCTAACTTCTCTTTGGCTTCATTCTCAGATTCCCTCTGCAAGGAATTGCTCTCAACACTAAGCTTACAACATCCATATGGCTCATGATCCCAGAGTAAAATGGATCCTTTCTTTTAAAGCAGCCATCCAGCAAATCTCATGGAGGAGCAAGATCAGTTCTGCTGAGCTCTCATATTGATCTCTGAACCAATCCCGGTGGCCAGATTGCCCAGACCTGGTGTTGGGGGTGGGGTGAGCAGGATTAACCCGCTCAACTGTGTAAGTTGAGTTATACAGTTCCCCACAGAAAGAATGGGTTCTACTTTTAGAAGAAGGAAAGGATTCTGGTCAGGAAAACAACAGGAAGAATGACAGCTATTCACAGCCATCCACTGTACTTAGCACTGGGCATACAACAGCCACCAGGACAGAGACTGTCCCTGTCATTAGGGAGTTTATATTCTAGCTGTGGAGGCACACACAAAAATAAAAAAGCAGATGAAATAATTATAAATTGTGTTGAAGCAAGGATCTGAGATAGAAAGTAATAGCAGGAACATTTTTAAATTACTGTGGGTTGGAAAGACTTGAGTGGGTGATTTAAGCTGAGCCCTAAAGGATAGAAAAGAGCCAGTATGTGAAGGGAGGGAGGAGTAGGCTCCTCCCACCTGTCCAGGCAGTAGGGACAGGTGTAGAAAGATGCTGAAATGGGAAAGGGTTTGACATGTTAGAGAAGATCGAGGAGGCTGGAATGTAGACAGCAAGGGTGGATCATCCCACAGTAGACTGGAGAAAAGAGCGGCAAGGACCAAGATCCTGGGGCATCTTGTGGTGCAAAGCTTGAGATTTATTCTGAATAGTTTGGAGGATCATGATCGTCATTACATCAATTTGAGGACGCTTCAAAATCCAGAGAGATTGTGCATCCTTGTTGTGTTCCTGATCTCAAAGGGAAGGCTGTCAGCTTTTCCCCACTGAGAATTATATTCTCTGTGGGCTTTTCATAGATAGATTTTATGAAGTTGAGGAATGTTCCTTCTATCCCTATACTTTGAAGAGTTTTAATCAGGAACGGATGCTGAATTTTGTCAAATGCTTTTTCTGCATCAATCGAGAGGACCATGTGGTTCTTCTCTCTTCTCTTATTGATTTGTTCTATCACATTGATTGATTTGCAGATGTTGAACCACCCTTGCATCGCAGGGATAAATCCCACCTGGTCACGATGAATAATCTTTTTAATGTGCTGTTGGATTCTATTAGCTAGGATCTTGTTGAGAATCTTGGCATCTATACTCATCAGGGATATTGGTCTGAAATTCTCCTTTTTGATGGGGTCTTTGCCTGGTTTGCGGATCAGGGTAATGCTGGCTTCATAGAAAGAGTCTGGAAGTTTTCCTTCTGTTTCTATTTTTTGAAACAGTTTCA
>CM053604.1:36979957-36995352 GCA_028646535.1 Procyon lotor
AAAAAAAAAGAATCCAGAGAGATGATTGTGGCCTGGACTGGCCTTGGTGAAAGGAGATGGAAAGAAAAGAGTGGATTAAAAACACATTTGAAGGATGAACTGGAGTTGCCGATGTACTGGAGGTAGGGAGGGGGGTGAGGGAAAGAGAGAATCCAGATTAATTCCTAAATTTCTCCTGGGAAAGATGTAAGTCAGTTTCATGAGATTGGTGGATAAAAGCAGAATGCCAATATGTAACTGTGATGTGGACCAGAATTAATTCTGTGTGATCCTAATTTCACCCAGTAAGGGAAATTCCTGGGAAGCTAGATCAGGTCAGAAAGTTGCCTAGTGAGCATGAATCTGTTGATGTATGGTGGAATCAGGTCACAGATCCATCTCGAGAGGGCCTGAAGAACCAGCTATATGTAATGTTTGCAATCTGTTGGCTTTGCGCTCTCTCCTCTCTGCAATTTTTGAATAGACATAACCACTAGGATATGATATTTGAAGGCATTCCATTTAGTGGTGGACTAGTACCGATTTGGGGGTGCCTCTTTAAGGTGAATTTACAGAACTCTTGCCTCATTGTTCACATGTTGAGTTAAAACACTCTGATAGCTTTATTTCTCATTTCTCCATCATTTGAGATATAATTCTTGAATTTCCATACAGTACTGTACATGTTTATATATCATGTCTGAGGGAGCATATTTCCTGATTCATATATGCCACTCTCTTCTCGTTCTTCTAGATGACATCCACAATCCAAAATGTTTCTCTTTTAACTTTTTGCATCTGTGAGACGAAGTATATCCAAGGAATACCCATGGTGTGCAAAAAGTGTACTTGGGTTCACCACATACTTGGACAGATGACCTATTCTTGAACACCTCTAGTGTCTTCTCCCAAACAAAAACAAACCCACTCACCCATCAGGGAAACCCTACCACTTCTTTTCTCCTCTACCATACCGTCATGGCCATGAAAATTAGCTGAAAGTACTCCTCCGGATTGGGAGAGGGCCAGATCACTTACCTTTTAAAATCTTTTAGTATAATAGTGATAAAAACAAAAGAGAGGGTGTATCCAAAACCAGGGCTATAAAAATTCTGGTATATTTTTATACCAGAATCTTGTATTTCTGGTATACATACCACAATCCTGTATTTAAATACAATGGTAATTACAGGGGTTATAAAAAACAATGATTTAGGGGCGCCTGGGCAGCTCAGTGGGTTGAAGACTCTGCCTTCAGCTCAGGTCATGATCCCAGGGTCCTGGGATCCAGCCCCGCATCAGGCTCTCTGCTCAGCAGGGAGCCTGCTTCCCCCTCTCTCTCTGCCTGCTTGTGATCTCTCTCTCTCCGTCAAATAAATAAATGATACCTTTAAAACAAACAAACAAAAAAAAACAAAACAAACAAACAAAAAAACAATGATTTATAGTGCACTTCAGTAGACAGGTGCCTTGTAAGGAAACACAAGTTGTGGACTAACGTATTCTTGTAAGCCCGTCAGTGTTTCTTTGTGACTGTGTGTAAAACTTCAAGCGAAGAAAACTTTAGAAATCTAAATTTGAGATTTTCCCTGAATATTAAGTTTAGACCAAATGACATGTTGGTATCGCCCATCTCCCACACCCACATTATGACTGTTGTGCATTTACTAGACACTGCGGGAAGTCAATCTTAGCGATCGAGGGCCTTAGAATATTACCCCTCCCAGGATGATTAGGGAACAAAGGCCTCTGGAGAACCGGCGCCACAGAACCCCTGAACCTAACAGGGACCTGTGTCTGCTGTCTGAGCGGTGCCATAACTAGGCCGGAAGCTGCTACGTTGTCCCCAAGGCCTGGGTAACAAGCACTCCGGAGTCCTCGACCTTAACCCAAGGAACAACCTGTCTAGAGGCTGCCAGTTTATTTGGGCCGGCGGATGCGCGCACGCGCGCGGGTGGACGCCTAGAGCGACGCGCGTCTCCTTGGCAACCGGAGAAAGTGCGAAGGCCCCAGAGCCGGGCTGCTGAGGCCGGGGCGGGCTGGGGCGGGGCTTGGCCCCTCCGGTCCAGCAGAAGACACACAGCGCGCCTGCGCCCCGCCTAGAGATTCGGCGTGGTGCGCAGCTGGAGCTTCTGCGCACTGATGGAAAACGAAGAATTTTCAGTCTCATCTTCCTTTACGGATGAGCCTGGCGCGACAAAAATATCCGCTCCCTCCGAAGTCGTTCCTAAGCCCTTAGTACTCAGGCTCTTTGACCTGCACAAGCTTGAGGGGCCTGAGGAGCCGGAGGAATCTGAGGAACCCGAGGAGCCGGAAGAGGACAGGCAACAGAGCCCGCGAGACCAATGGAACGAGTTTGATGAGCCCGAGGAGATTTCTGAACCCCACACGCCCTACAAGCCTTATGAGCCCCACAAACCCTGTGAGCTCCAGAAGCCCTATGAGTCCCGCGAACCCCATAAGTTCCAGGAACCGTATGAGCCCCACAAAGCCTACGAGCCTCACGTACCCCGCAAGCCCCGTAAGCTCCGTGAGCCCGGTAAACCCCAGGAGTCTCATACTCCCCGAGAGTCCCACAGGCGCAACGAAATCGAGTTGATTCCTAAAGCTGCTGCCATGGTAATCTCCCCTTCTCTGGTGACCAGGTTCCCGCCAAAGATTCCGCCATCTTCCCTGAGCGGTAGGTGTTGGGGCCCTTCCCTCAGCCACCCCGCCCTATCTGGAACTGGGGGTCCGAATGTGAATGTTTGCATGTAAGAGCTTACTTTGTTTTGAAGAAAGATAATTTTTGTGTCATTTACCTGCTACTTTGCAGTCACCTATCTTTGGACCGCATGTGACTCTAATGGGTAATTGAGGACTTTGGTAAATGAGAGAAACTGAGTCTCTTCACTCTCTCCTCTCTTTACCTGATGACCTCCTAGCTGTTCTTGATTATTCATTGTAACTTCTTTTTGAAGCTCTTCTTGATTCTTCTCTATAGTTAGTCATTGCATTTACTCTGGGTTGCCACTTTGAACATTACCTCTGTTATAGCACTTAAGATGCTCTTTCTCTCCAATTAAAGGGAGGGATCCTTAAAGGGAGGATATTTTAATCAGTGTTTGGCACTTGGTGGCATTCAATAAATGCTAGCTATTACATTATTAAAGTTGTAGGAACAAAATACTCATTGAGCAGGAATTCAAAGTGTACTAATCCTCACCAAGTTCGCAAGATACCTTACAGGGTGAATGGGTCTTGGGTATAAATATCCCTTGCTCTTATCACATTGGTTCACTTAGGGCTTTCCTTCCTTCCTTCCTTCCTTCCGATTTTATTTATTTGACACACAGAGAGAAAGATGACAAGCAGGCAGAGAGGCAGGCAGAGAGAGAGGGGGAAGCAGGCTCCCTGCTGAGCAGAGAGCCGGATGAGGGGCTTGATCCCAGGACCCTGAGATCATGACCTGAGCCGGAGGCAGAGGCTTTAACCCACTGAGCCACCCAGGCGCCTCTCATTTAGGGCTTTTCATTGATGATCCCACTCAAAACAATTCATTGTCCACATTGGGCTTCCAGTCCCTCAGCTGACCACTTTTAATCTCATGTTTTCCTTGCCTCCTCTTTATCAGTTTCCATTCTGTGGTTTGTCTGTGACTCACTTACACATTCCACCACCCTGTTGACTCTATCCATCATATTTCTCCAAGCAAAACCCCAACCCTGGTTAAACCTAACCATCCATCCTCTGCCTACACCTGAGCAGCTGACTCTTGAACAAAATCCCACAACAATATGGTTTCTTTTACTCATGACCACACACCTTACTGGTTGCTTGATATTTCCTAGCTAGCCCACATTATTCATCTAGTAAGTTCTCCTAATCTCAGAAGATAACTGTCCTCTTTACTCTCCTCCAAATGTTACAGTTTTGACCCCCAAACAGCTGAAGACTTTGTCTTACATTTTATTGAGCAAATAGAAAGTCATGAGGTCTCATCTTTTCTTTTTTAAAATATTTATTATTTATTTATTTGACACAGAGAGCACAAGCATTGGGAGCAACAGAGGGAGAGAGAGTAGCAGACTCCCCACTAAGCAGGGATACACATGCAGGGCTCCATCCCAGGACCCTGAGACCATGACTTGAGCTGAAGACAGACCCTTAACCAATTGACCCAGGCACCCTTAGCTCTCTTATTTTCTTACCACTAATCTGTTGCCTTACCCAAATCTACACCTATGTGTTCTTTTTATATATTTCAAAGAAGAATTGTGCCTTTTTCTGTGAAAAGCAAAATCCTCCGCTTGTGTTTTGGATTCCACTCTTGTCTCCTGAAGAATTTTGTTCTTGTCATAATCCCCCTTCTCTCCTACAGATTTAATTTCTCCATTTCTTTTTTTTTTAAGATTTTATGTATTTATTTGACAGATACAGCAAGAGAGGGAACACAAGCCGGGGTAGGGGGAGAAGGAGAAGCCGGCCTCCAGCAGAGCAGGGAGCCTGATGGGGGCTCGATCCCGGGACCCCAGGATCATGACCCAAGCCAAAGGCAGATGCTTAATGACTGACCCACCCAGGTGCCCCTCTCCATTTCTAATGAATCAGTCCCATGAATGCTCACATATACTCTATAAACATATACTCAAGAACCCTTCATCTTGAAAAAAAACCCTTGATCCCATATCTTCTTCAGACCCCTACTTCTTCCACCATAGCCATCATTTTTCTGTTCTTTCATTGCAGAACTTGTCCAAAAAGTTGTCTATACTCACTCAATTTTCCCGTTCATTATTCTTTCCTCAACCCACCTAGTTAGGCTTATTTTCCCTCCACTCCACTGAAAATGCTCTAATTTACTGCCTTTCTCTCCACCACCAACCCTATTATCATGCATGGAGATTTCAGTATCCATATGGATGATTCACTTGGCTTCTCAGTTCTTTGACCTCCTCACTTTGAATGATGGTGTCCTTCACCCCATCTTAGGCATCCACTTCTCTAGCTTTTGTAATGTCAATTATTGTGCCATTTCCAAAATTTCTATATCAAGCACTCTGATTTCTAATCCTGTCCTATCTTTCCAACTCACTCACTCCTCCTTGTACCCTCTCTATCAATTCTTCAGCTTCAGAAGGACCTTTAACTTACTGATGTTATTAAACTTCATTATGTATCACCACCTTTTGTCTACTGTCTCCCTTTACTCATTTGATAGTCCACAGTCTACTAACGGAATCACTCCCTTGCTTTTCCCCTCTATCATTCTTGCCCAGTTAATCCAGTTCTTGCCTGCATTTGAACAGCAATGACAAGAGAACAACAACTATGCTGACTGATTTTAAATTAGTGACTTTGAAATTCAAGTGGGCTCTCAGTGCTTCTTGGCAAACATACTACATTTCTCCTGTCAATTCATTTTCCAGCATGGAATCTACAAAATTACCAGCATCTGTACATATATACTCTGCCTTCTCTCCTGTTAATGATGGACAAACTGTCTTTATTGCTAGGCCATTCTTTCAACCTGTATGTTGGATCCCATCCTATCTAACTTTAAGCTCTTTGCTCCTAAAACTAGCCCCTCTCTCTCATGCCTCATTTTATTTCCTTTGCTAGGTCATTCACCACATGAACATGCAGCAATAACTCTCATCTTAAAACAAAACACCCTCCCTTAATCCCATGTACCCCTCCATGTATGACTTCTATTTCTCTGCTCCTTCTTGGAGAAAAATTCCTCAAAACGGTTATTATCTCCATATCCTCACTTCTCATTCTCTTAAGAATCACTTTAACATTCATCTCCTCTACTTGGCTGAAGTTGCTCTTGTTGAGGTCATAATGACCTTGCCAAAATCAATGGTTAATTCTTCATCCTTGTCTTACTCATTTGATACATACACTCCCTCTTTCTTGGATGTCATTTTTTACTTGCCTTCATTGTCTTCCTGTCTCATCAGTTGTTCCTGATTCAGTTTTCTTTGAGTCAGGAACTTTTCTTCCCAGCCTCTAGCTTGAAGTGAGAGATGGCTCGTTTTCTCAGATTCTTTAGAACTTTCCTTGATCCCTAGGCAACGTCATCACTTCCATGGTTTTAATTGTATGCTGGTAACTTCTCAGATCTTTTCCCTTGAGTTCCAGAGTTTTAAAACCAATTGTCTATTTAATATCCCTACTTGAGTATCTAGTAGGCATGTAAAATTGAATGTGTCCATAACTGAACTCTTACTTCCACACCAAACTTTCTCTTTCTTCACTGTTCTTCATTTCAGCAAATGGTGCCGTCACTCATTCATCTAGGTGCTAGGATCAAAAAACCTTGGAGTCATTCTTGACACCTGTTTTCCTCTTACACTCAGCCTCCAAACCATCAGTGAACCTTAATTTTGAGATATGTCATGACTGAGCACTTACTAACATCTAAAGCTTCATCATCTCTGTAAGCCACTATCATCTCTTGCTTGATCTACTACAGTGGCTTTCAGCTTGCTCTTGCTTCTACTCTTGCCCCATTCCCTCCCGCCCATCTCCAGTTTATTGTTCATACAGTGGTCATGGGTCTTAGAACATAAATTAATTATATGCAACTCTCCTGCACTCACCTGTCCAGAGGTGGTTCTCATCTCACATAGTTGGTAATCTAAAGTCCTTCGCAGGCCCTCAAAGCCCCACTTGATCTGGCCCCTGCCTGCCTCCCCATTCAAATGTCCCACCATCTCTGCTCTCCAACCACGTGGGCCTCCTTGCTCCCACCTCACAGTCATTTCATTTAACTTTTCCTCCACCAGGACAGTCTTTCTTCAAGTATTTGTCCCCTTATGAAGATATACCAGATCACTCTGTCAAAAAGAAAACTCTCTAGCCTGCTCATTTTCTTTAAAGTACTTGTCTTACTGACTGTACCGTATTATGTGTCTGTTTACTGTTTTTATTAAGCTCACAGAGGGCAAAACCTTTTCCACTATTTCATCCTCAGTGCCTCAGGCAGTGCCTGGAACAAGTTAGGACTTAGCAATTATTGTTGAATGTATGATTTCTTCATTTAGTCTGTCACCAAGTCCAGTGGTTCCTTCTCTTTCCTTAGGGTTGTTAAGAAAATTAATTAGGTTAATACCTGTAAAGCATTTAGAGGCAAATTGTGGTACTGGTAGGTGCTTGGTAGATGTTAGCCATTATTAGTAGTGGTGTTAGTATTTTTATCTTACTTGACCTCTGGGCAGCATTTAATACAATTGACCACGCCCTTCTTGACACATATACCTCTTAATCTTGACCTCTGTGACACCACAGTCCCCTGGTTTATCACCTATGTGACTGCTTGCTTCTTGGGCTCATTTGCTGAGTCCTCCCTATTTTCCTGAACTCTACAGAGCTCCATCCTGACCCCTTTTCTTTTTTCCTTAATTTTTTTTTCACTTTTCCCTTCCAGGCTGTCATATGTACACTTATGGCTTTAAATAGCATGTCTATACTGCTGCCTCCTAAATTTATATAGTCCAGCTCTCCTCTCTTTCCTGAGGCCCACACTCCTGTATTCAAACTGCCTACTGGATACTAAATATAGGCATCACAAAATGATATACTTTGAGACAGAAGTCTTGATTTTTCTCCCAATCTTGTTCCTCCTTCACTCCTCCAACTGAATGCTTCCAGAGAATGGCAAATAGATTTCAGGGGAAACAAGGATAGAATCAGGGAAACTATTTGAGAAGCTCATCTAGAAATCCAGGTGAGAAATGGCTGTAATTGGGATGAGGGTGTACCAACAGAAATGAATGAATTCAAGAAAATAGAAAAAGTAACAATTTGCATTGAATGCATTTGATTTGAAGGTGAAGGAAGAGGAGTTAGGGAGAAATAGATTTTTTTTGGCTTGATCAAACTGGATGCTATTTTATAAAGTAAGGATACCACCCTTACTATGTAATCCTGCTTGTGGCTTCCCATTGCTCTTAGGATAAACCAGAACTTTGCAGAGGTCTCTAGAATTCCATGGGCCCTCTGACCTCACTCCCTTCCACTGCCTCTTGCTTGCTCTGCCCTAGTCGTACTGGCTTTTTTTTTGTTCTTTAAAGGGCCAATCCCATACGTACTCCTGCTTCAGAATATGTATTTGTGGTTTCCTCTCCCTAGATGCTTATTATTTTTCCAGGATTGTCTTGTGATTATTTCCTATTCAGATCCTAGTCCATTTTTATTTTCTTTTTTCTTTTTAAATTATCTATATTTGTCTATCTATGTATTTTCCAAGTTTTTATTTAAATTCCAGTTAGTTATGGAGCACCTCGCTGGCTCAGTTGGTGGAGTATGTGACTCTTGGTCTCTGAGTTGTGAGTTTAAGCCCCATATTGGGTGTAGCAATTACTTAAAATTTTTTTTTTAATCTTAAAAAAATAAATTCTGGTTAGTTAACAAACAATGTAATATTAGTTTCAGGTGTAGCATTTGGTGATTCAACACGTACTTAAAATACCAAGAGATCATCACAACAAGTGCACTCCTTAATCCCCATCACCTATTTCACCCATTCCCCACTCACCACCCCTCTGGTAACCAGCAGTTTGTTCTCTAGAATTAAGAGTATGCTTTATGGGGGCGCCTGGGTGGCTCAGTGGGTTAGGCCTCTACCTTCGGCTTGGGTGGTGATCTCAGGGTCCTGGGGTCGAGCCCCGCGTCAGGCTCTCTGCTCAGCGGGGAGCCTGCTTCCCCCCTCTCTCTCTGCCTGCCTCTCTGCCTACTTGTGATCTCTCTCTCTCTCTCTGTCAGATAAGTAAATAATTAAAAAAAAAAAGAGTATGTTTTATGGTTTTCCTCTCTCTCCCCATCCCATGTTCATTTGTTCCATTTCTCAAATTCCACATATGAGTGAAATCATATGTAATTGGTCTTTCTCTGCCAGTCCACATTTTCAAAAGGTGGGAAAGCCTAACTCTTAGAGGGCCTTCCCTGTCCGTGTCTAAAGTAACCCCCTTGGAAGTACCTTGATGATGAGACTCTCTCTCAAAAGTTCTCAGACTCTGCTTTAGAAAATACTACTTTAAAATTTCCTATCTTACCAATTTGTTTTTTAGATTTTAGGTTTTCCTTGTTAAAAATCCTGTCTTTACTGGGTGCCTGTGTGGTTCAGTTGGTTAAAAATCCTCTACCTTGGGGCGCCTGGGTGGCTCAGTCATTAAGCGTCTGCCTTCAGCTCAGGTCATGATCCCAGGGTCCTGGGATCGAGCCCCACATCGGGCTCCCTGCTCGGCAGGAAGCCTGCTTCTCCCGCTACCATTCCCTCTCCTTGTGTTCCCTCTCTCGCTGTGTTTCTCTCTGTCAAATAAATAAAATCTTTAAAAAAAAAAATCCTCTACCTTTACATTAATTCCTTAGCTTAATAAATCTCGAGCATATTTATACAGTATTTATATAAAATCATGTAAATATTAAGAAATCTTTAGTCAGCATGACACCTTGCTTCTGCTCACTCAATAAGATTCCTTCATCCAACAAATATTTGTTGCCTATCTTCTAAGGCACTCTTTGTGTCCTGTGGGGCTGTGAAGATTGACTGACACATGGCAGCTTGCTTGTGTGTATATTTTTAAAATTTATATTATAGGATAGGACCCATCAGCTATCACCTTACTAATGTATCATCACCTATTCTTCAGTGTCCCTGTTGAAATTTATAGAGAAACTTACTATGTTCAGGGTAGACGCTGAGCCATAGATGAATAAGACAAGGATCCCATCCTTGAAGGACTGTCAGTATGGATGGGGAGGCCGAACACATCTGTAACAATAACACATCCACATAGCATACAAAGTAAAGTGGATTAGAGTATCCCACTACATAATTACTTAATTTCCTGAGTTGAATGGCAATACTAACCTCTACTTTTAATGGAGAAGAAAGACTCAGAAAAAAAATAGGACCAAAGCATTCATTTAAGGTACTTACCTAAAATAGGCTGAAATAGAGATTAAATATTTAATCTCAAAGTATACAGAACTAAGAGTACTTCATTTGGATTTTATTTATTTATTTGGGCTCCATGCTAGCATGGAGCCCAAAGTAGGGCTTGAATTCACAACCCTTAGTTGGAGACCTGAGCTGCGATCAATAGTCAGATGCACTTAACTGACTGAGAAACCCAGGCACCCCTTAATTTGGATTTATAAGGGATTATGGAAGTGATTTAAAAGAAAGAATCTCAGGCAAGTGTGGAAGTATGGAGGGAAATCATATTGAGTAAACTTTTAATTTAAACACTTTTTGAAATTTGTAATTTGTAACCAAATTTGTAAATTTGGTTAAAAAACCAAAACAATCTTTAAAGACTACAAGGATGGGCTCCTGGGTGGCTCAGTCATTGGGCATCTGCCTTTCGCTCAGGTCATGATCCAGGGTCCTAGGATCCAGCCCCACATTGGGCTCCCTGCTCGGCGGGAAGCCTGCTTCTCCCTCTCCAACTCCCCCTGCTTGTGTTCCCTCTCTTGCTGTGTCTTTCTCTGTCAAGAAAAAAAAAAAAAGACTACAAGGAAATGTTGCTTTTCTACTCTGTCCTCTCTCTCTCCTTTTACAAGTAGCCACTTTTAATCATTTCTATGCATCTTTATATAAATACAAGAAAATTCTGTACAAGCTTATGTATGTTTCCCTTTCTTATCAAAGAGTAGCACATGCTTTCCTGTTCTTCACTTGACAGTATATCTTCCCTTAAAACTACATGTAGAGTTTCCTCATTTTTTAAAAAATCCGATGCTTCATATTTTATGGCAGAGTTGTGCCACTATGAGTTTAACACTTCATTTGTTCCAGGATGTTGCTATTATTACAAGCAATGCTGTAATAGATGAACCTGTACATGATGTCGTTTAGTACACATCATACAGGTGTGCCTGTAGAATAAATTTCCAGAAGTGGGATACTGGAGGGTAAACACACCTGGAACTTTGATTTAACAAAATTGCCTTCTGTGGGGGTTGATGGATTTTGTACGCCCACTGAAAGTGGCAATGAAAGTCTTTTCTCTTATAGCCTCACCATCCTAGTGTGGGGATGAACTTTTGGCTTTTTAAAAATCTAATTGATAAAAAAACCTAGGGTGTCAATTAAGTTTTAATTTGCATTTATCTTCCTATTTGAATGACATTAAGCATCCTTTTTGATATATATCTTTTCATGTCCTTTGCCTATTTTCCTTTTGACTTGCTAGGTATTTTTCTTACTTACAAGGAGATTAGCTCTTTGTCTGGGATATGTATGACCTGTTTTGTTTTCTTTCTGTTTGTTGGTGGTCTCCTTGTTTTTACTTGTTTTTATTGCATTTTATTCTGCCACAAAAATATCTTTATAGTAAAATTTGTCAGTCATGTCTTTTATGGATTCTGTTTGGAATCATAATTAGAAAGGTCTTCTTCCACTTCTAGGTTATGAAAAATTACCCATGTGTTTTCTTTATAATCTTTTTTTTAAAAAAATTTAAATATTTGATCTATTCAGAATTTATCCTGGTGTTTGGAGTGAGTTATACATCCAGCTTTCTTTCTTCTTTTTTAAATATTTATTTATTTATTTGTCAGAGAGAGAGAGAGAGAGCACAAAAGCAGGCAGAGTGGCAGGCAGAGGCAGAGGGAGAAGCAGACTCCCTGCCAAGCAAGGAGCCTGATATGGGACTCAGTCTCAGGACCCTGGGATCACGACCTGAGCCGAAGACAGTCGCTTAACCAACTGAGCCATCCAGGCGTCTCTGCCTCCAGCTTTCTTAGCAGCTACCCAAGTTGCCAGTGCTGTCTTCACATAGATGAAATCGGGCAAAAAAGCATGAAAAATAGATTTGAAATTTGAGAGAAAGGGTCATTAAAGTGTACATGTGAGAGGGGGCACAGCTTCATAGCTAGCTTGAGGATGTAATAGTTTTGAGCTCTGGTTTACACAGAAGTCCCTGGTTTCTGTTGCTGTATTGCTTCACTGGATGGAAGGAATTGCCTTGTTTCTGCCTCTGCCTTCTCAACCTCAAGCAAAACCTTTTCCCACACTCTCCTATCTCTTGCCCATGACCTTGAGCTAAGGCAGTGGGGAGCACAGTGCCAGGGAGCCTGTCTAGGAGGAGAGCAAGAAGAATGAACAGTAGTGATGGATCACATAGCTTATTACATCATATCAAAGAACATCCCACTGTTTGTTTACATTGTCATACCCAATATAGAAGTGGACTGCTTCACGGCCAATATCTAAAACAATAGTGCACATAAAACAAGCACAAATTTTACTTCAAGAAGCCTTGAAAACTAAAGTAGATCTTACTGAAATATCTTATAGGCAGCTATACCATTGAACATAGAGTGAAACCTACTAAAAATGCTCTTGAGGCATCACTCTTCCCAAGTCCCAATCCTCGTGACAGCTAATCTCCAAAAATACCTGTTTTATTTCTCTCAAGTTCCAGCTTGCCTCTCTCTCATCTCTCTTCCTGTGCCTGCCCTCTAGATCTATTCTGAGAGGTGCTTCCTGCCTTTTTGTAGGTCAGTGGTACCCCATTCAGTATAACCCAGGGCTAGAGGCTGACCATCTCAAACATGGGATCCTTGGGAGACAGGGTGGAGGGCCAAGTGGGGAACCGTTACACTTAGACATTTCATCCTTCTGTGTGACCAAATGCTTTACAGTGCTTGCAATGGGACTCACAGTGGACAGTGCCTCATCACTGCCTTCAGAGAAGAACAGGTTTCATGAGGCTCTCTCCCAGCAGATGGCAGCCTTCTCCATCAAATGGCTTGGATCATTGCATTTTTTAGCTCTAGGTGGCAACGTGAGTGGTGTAGTTTGTGTGCTACAGAATAAAATAGACATTTAAAGGGCCTACTGCAGCCATAATGTTCTGATTATCTCTTAGAGGGAGCTGGAGTTCATCATTTTGCTCAAAATCCTTTAGGGACTTCCTCCTGGTAGCCTTTAAATAAAAGCCTGACTCCTGCAGGGCTCATTGGGATCTGGCCCAACCACAAATCCTGCTGTCCTCGCTTGCTCCCTTCCCTCCAGCCACCCTGGCCAACTCTCTTCCTGTGCCTTTTGCTTGATTCCACCTCAGGACCTTTACACTTACCATCTCCTCTGTCTGAATGCTTTTCCTTCCTCTCCTGGTTAGAGCCAGGATTTGGTTTCAGCCTGTTTGATTCCAGAGGCAGTAGTCTTACCCATTAAATATTGTGGTAGAGCCTAAACTTGTCTGCTTTGAAAAGTACCAGTGCCTGTGTTCCATCTCCAAATATTGTGGATTTACTTGGTCTAGGGTGTGACCTGGGCCCCACAATTTTTAAAATATCCCAGAGTGATTCTAATGTGCAAACAAGTTTGGAAACCACTGTAACAGTGCTTTGCCTCGGACATTAGCCACCTGAGAGCTATTCTGTCCCACCAATTGGTAAAATAACATCAAAAGTATTTCTAAAGTAAAGAGTATGAGGGGTGCCTGGGTGGCTCAGTCAGTTCAGTGTCCAACTCTTGATTTCGGCTCAGGTCATGATCTCAGGGTCATGGATTGAGCCCTTCATCAGGCTCCACACTGAGCATGAGCCTCTTGAGATTCTCTCCTCTCCCTCTCCCTCTGCTCCTCTCTCTCTCTCCCTCTCTTAAAAAAAAAAAAAAAAAGTGCAATCTCTACCTATGGGAGAAACTACCATGAAAGGGCAATGGGAAAAGTGTTATTCATTCATATTATCAGTATTTGTAGAAATGTTTTTAGGATTGATTCAGTGTCATGCTGACTTTCTGACCTGTTTTTATAAGCTGAGAACCAAGCTTGGTGATACACAAAAAATCCACAAACAAGTGTTCCGTCTGTGATGGGTGACAATATGACTGGGCACTAGGGGCGTATTTGTAGACTACTCTTCCCTTTTCCTTAGATCTGAGTCAGGTTAGCCTTAAAAGGTAGAATAATAGATGGGGCGCCTGGGTGGCTCAGTTGGGCATCTGACTTTTGATTTCAGTCCAGGTGCTGATCTTAGGATCTTTAGATTGGGCTCCACATCGGGGGTCCATGCTCAGTGGGGAGTCTGCTTCTTTCTCTCTGTCTCCCTCTCCCTTGGCCCTCCCCCCACTCATGTGTGCTTTCTCTCTAAAATAAATAGATAAATCTTTTTTAAAAAGTAGAGTAATAAAAAATATCCCAATTCAAAAATTCCACCTATTTTTTTTTAAGTTTGTAACCCATCTACTACTATACTGTAAACTCCTTGAGAGGTGAACTTACCTTACTTATTTTTGTTCTCTCAACACTGGCATTGTGCTGCACATAGTAGAAACCTAGTCACTACTGGGTTGTTGTGTTTTCTACAGTCTTCCCACATTGATACCCTAAAGTTGTAACTAATGATTCTGATCACCATCCATCTACTATATGCAGGGTACTTTACGTATATGTCACTAATCTTTTTTTTTTAATATGTCACTAATCTTTATATAGACATACCTATTACCTGGGAACTGGGTCTCAGAGAAGTTAAGCAGTTTGCCCAAGGGTGTATGGCTCAGTAACAGAACTGGAGTTTGAGCTATGTCTGTCTGATGCCAGAGCACACCCACTTTCCTTTACCTAAAATACTTCAGAGGGTAGGCAGTGGTACTTCAGAACTCTCAGATGTGATTAAAAATTCCTAAGAAAAAACTGTCTGAAACAAACTGTCTTTATGAGGCTATTATAATAGGCCTTTACATAACTTGGCCTGTATGATCTCCTACATTCTCCCAAATTTAGCAAAAAATTAAACATGATTTTTTGGTTTTTTTAAGTGGGCTCCATGCTGGGCCCTAGTGCAGGGCCTGAACTCACAATCTTGAATCAAGACCAGCCAAGATCAAGAATCAGACACCTAACTGACTGAGCCACCCAGGCAACATGATTTCTTTTAAATATTTTATTTATTTATTTGACAGAGAGAGAGAGAGTATGAGCAGGGGTAGGGGCAGAGGGAGAGGGAGAAGCAGACTTCCTGCTGAGCGGCGAGCCCAACTCAGGGCTGGATCTAGGGACCTGAGATCATGACTGAGATCTGAGCTAGTCAGATACTTAACCAGCTGAGCCACCCAGGTGCCCCTGAACCACAATTTTTTTTTTTTAAAAGATTTATTTATTTATTTATTTATTTATTTATTTATTTATTTGAGAGAGAGATCACAAGTAGGCAGAGAGGCAGGCAGAGAGAGGGGGAAGCAGGCTCCCTGCTGAGCAGAGAGCCCGATGCGGGTCTCGATCCCAGGACCCTGAGATCATGACCTGAGCCAAAGGCAGAGACTTTAACCCACTGAGCCACCCAGGCGCCCCCTGAACCATGATTTTTAATTTGCTTAACCATTTCTTCTGTTTTGGACACTTCAGGTGTACCCAATTTTCCACTGTTACCACAATGAACATTTTGTGCATATATTTTTGCTATGCTTGGAA
>CM053604.1:36995852-37010942 GCA_028646535.1 Procyon lotor
TTTCGTTTCTCTTGATGGCTGCATAGTATTCCATTGTATATATATACCACATCTTCTTTATCCATTCATCTGTTGATGGGCATCTAGGGTCTTTCCATAGTTTGGCTATTGTGGACATTGCTGTACAGCACCCATTCTTGATAAAAACCCTCAACAAAGTAGGGATAGAGGGAAAATACATCAATATCATAAAGGCCATATACAGAAAGCCCACAGCTAATGTCATTCTCAGTGGGGAAAAACAGAGCTTTTCCTCTACAGTCAGGAGCAAGACAGGGATGGATGTCCAATTCTCACCACTGGTATTTAACATGGTACTGGAAGTCCTAGCCTCAGCAATCAGACAACAAAAAGAGAAAGCATCCAAATTAGCAAGGAAGAAGTAAAACTTTCACTATTTGCAGATGACATGATATTCTATGTAGAAAACCCAAAAGACTCCACCAAAAAATTGCTATAATTAATACATGAATTCAGCAAAGTCATAGGATATAAAATCAATGTACAGAAATCTGTTGCATTTCTATGTACCAATAATGAAGCAACAGAAAGAGAAGTCAGGGAATCAGTCCCATTTACAATAGCACTGAAAACCATAAGATACCTAGGAATAAACCTAACCAAACAGCTAAAAGATTTGTACTCTGAAAACTATGAAACATGAAAGAAATTGAAGATGACTCAAAGAAATGAAAAAATATTTCATACTCATGGATTGGAAGAACAAATATTGTTAAAATGTCTATACTGTCCAAAGCAATCTACACATGTAATGCAATCCCTATCAAAATACTACCAGCAGGGGCACCTGGGTGGCTCAGTGGGTTAAAGCCTCTGCTTTCGGCTCAATTCATGATCTCAGGGTCCTGGGATCAAGCCCCGAATTGGGCTCTCTGCTCAGCGGCAGCCTGCTTTCCCCTCTCTCTGCCTACCTCTCTGCCTACTTGTGATCTCTCTCTCTCTCTCCGTCAAATAAATAAATAAAATCTTAAAAAAAAATACTACCAGCATTTTTCATGGAGCTAGAACAAACAATCCTAAAATTTGTATGGAACCACAGAAGCCTCCAAATAGCCAAAGCAATCTTGATAAAGAAAAACAAAGATGGAGGCAAAACAATTCCAGACTTCAAGCTCTATCACAAAGCTGTAGTGATCAAGACAGTATGGTACTGGCACAAAAGCAGACACATAGATCAATGGAACAGAATAGAGAACCCAGAAATGGACCCACAATTATATGGTCAACTAATCTTCAACAAAACAGGAAAGAATATCCAGTGGAAAAAAGACAATCTCTTCACTAAATAGTGTTGGGAAAACTGGTCAGCAACATGCAGAAGAATGAAACCAGACCACTTCCTTACACCATACACAAAAATAAATTCAAAATGGATTAAAGACCTAACTATGGGACAGAAAACCATCAAAATCCTAGAGGAAAACACAAGCAGTAACCTCTTTGACATTGGCTGTAGCAATTTCTTACTAAATATGTTTTTTGAGTCAAGGGAAACAAAAGCAAAATGAACTATTGGGACTTCATCAAGAGAAAAAGCATCTGCACAGCAAAGGAAACAATCAACAAAACTAAAAGGCACCCTTTGGAATGGGAGAATATACTTGCAGATGACATATCTTATAAAGAGTTCGTATCCAAAATTTATAAAGAACTTATCAAACTCGACACACCGAAAGCAAATAACCCAGTTAAAAAATGGACAGAAAACATAGACATTTTTCCAAAGAAGACATCCAGTTGGCTAACAGATACGTGAAAGGATGCATAACATCACTCATCATCATGGAAATACAAATCAAAACTACAATGAGAGGGGCCCCTGGGTGGCTCAGCCGCTAAGCAGCAGCCTTTGGCTCAGGTCATGATCCCAGAGTCTTGGGATCAAGCCTGCATTGGGCTCCCTGCTCAGCAGGGAGCCTGCTTCTGTCTCTCCCACTCCCCCCTGCTTGTGTTCCTTCTCTGGCTGGCTGTCTCTGTCAAATAAATAAATAAAATCTAAAAAAAAAAACAAAACTACAATGAGATATTACCTCACATCTGTCAGAATGGTTAAAACCAACAACACAGAAAACAACAGGTGTTGGTAAAGATGCAGGAAATAGGGGATCCCTCCTCTACTGTTGATGAGAATACAAACTTGTGCAGCCACTCTGGAGAACAGTTTGGAGGTTCCTCAAAAAGTTAAAGATAGAACTACCCTATGGTCCAGCAATTGCAGTACTGGGTATTTACCCAAAGGATGCAAAAATGATTCAAAGGGATACGTGCCCCCAATGTTGTTTACTGCAGCATTATCAACAATAGCCAAATCATGGAGAGAACCCAAATGTCCATTGATTGATGATTGGATAAATAAGATGTGGAATAATGGAATATTGCTCAGCCATCAAAAGAATGAAATCTTGGGAGGAGTGTTAAGATGATGGAGTATTAGGGGGACTCTGAGCTTGCCTCATCCCTTGAACACAGCTAGATCAATGTATCATTTTGAACATCTAGGAAATCGAGCTAAGGATTAAGAAAACAGTCTGCACAATTAGAGAGAGAGAATGTGGCAGATGCTCGATTGGCAGCCATGATTTGGGGGAGATTGGGGGAGAAAAAAGCAACAGTGCCTTGGAGGGAAAGTAGCCCTTTTCTTGGAGAGAAGACCGAGAGGAGAAGAGAGAGCAGCACATAGGGTTTGCACAAAACATCATGGTGTGGGCATCTCCCGAGTCACACTGGGAGAGAATGTTCCCCTTCCTAGAGTACATTTGGAAGAGGGCCTAGTGCCTCTGCAAGGACAAAACACCCACCCGATGCCGCTGAGTGGCTGTTCAACAGCAGGGGACAAAGATGTGCGCAGAGGGCAGATACCTGGTCACAACTCTTCACTGTGCTTCATTCACCATACATTCCAGGCACCTGTGCGGCCCTGCAACTGCTTTTCTGGGACAGAATGGTGCCAGTGCAGCTGCGCTGCGAGGTTATTCTCTGGGGGAGGGGAGCAGATCCGCAACTTGCTGGGTCCTTTAAGATTGGGAGTTTTGAATCCCAGCCAGAGGCCAGAGATAAAGCACAGATAAAATACAGAACTGTGGTGCTGGGTCAGCAGCCTGGGCCCAGACAGATTGAGAGTAGGGATCTGATGGAAACCTTGGACACAGGAGGGGTGATTATTCACTTTTCTGTGAGGGCCTCCTGGACATCCCATGGCTTGGGTTCCCCCTACCTGGGGATGAGAGAACGGGAGATGCCAACTTCCATAACATGCAAAAGACAGAAACTTAGACAAAATGACAAGGCAGAGGAATTCTTCCCCTAAAAAGACAAGAAGAAACCACAGCCAGGGATTTGCTCAGAACAGATATAAGCAATATACCTACACAAGAATTTAGGATAGCAGCATAAGCATACTGGCTGGGTTTGCAAGAAGCATAGAAGACATGGGAGAAACCTGGCTGCAGAGATAAAAGACCTAAAAACTCATCAGGCCAAAATAAAAAATGCTATAACTAAGATGCAAAACTGACTGATGTAATCATAACACGGATGGAAAAAGAGAATCCAATAGGTAATATAGAAGATAAAATTATGGAAAATAATGAAGCTGAAAAGAAGAGGGAAAGAAAGTTATTAGATCATGAATACAGACTTAGGGAATTTAGTAATTCTACAAAGCTCAATAATACCCATGTATGAGGAGGAAGAATGGGAAAAAGGGCAGAAGTTTTATTTGAACATATTTATTTGAACATAACTTCCTTAATCTGGGGAAGGAAACAGGCATTCAAGTCCAGGAGGCACAGAGAACTCCCCTCAAAATCAACAAAAACAGGTCACCACCAAGACATATCATAGTGAAACTTGCAAAATATAAAAAGAATGAAATGTTGCCATTTGCAATGATGTGGATGGAGCTAGAGATTATTGTGCTGAAAAATAAGCCAGTCAGAGAAAAGACAAATGCCATATGATTTCACTCATATGGGGAATTAAAACAAATGAACATGGGAGAAAAAAGAGGCAAACCATAAAGCAGACTCTTAACTACAGAGAACAAACTAAAGGTTGCTGGATGGGAGGTGGGTGGGGAATGGGTTAAATAGGGGATGGGTATTAAGAAGGGCACTGATTGTGATGAACATTGGGTGTTGTATGTAAGTGGTAAGTCACTGAATTCTACACCTGAGATTAATACTACACTGTATGTTAACTAACTAGAATTTAAATAAAAACTTGAAACAAAAAAAAAGTCTGTTAAAGAGTTCAGGCGAGTTTTAGGGAGAATGTTTTTCCTTTTTGTATTAGAAACACTTACCTTGGGGCGCCTGGGTGGCTCAGTCATTAAGCGTCTGCCTTCGGCTCAGGCTCAGGTCATGATCCCAGGGTCCTGGGATCGAGCCCCGCATTGGGCTCCCTGCTCGGCAGGAAGCCTGCTTCTCCCACTACCATTCCCTCTGCTTGTGTTCCCTCTCTCGCTGTGTTTCTCTCTGTCAAATAAATAAAATCTTAAAAAAAAAAAAAAAAAAAGAAACACTTACCTCGAGTAATTTTCTTGACCTCTTGCCTTATTATTCCTTTATTAGACTTTCCAGAGGTGTGGGGGTGGGAATGACTTCTGTTTGATGTAGTTGGGAGAGAGAACTGCCCCCTTCTGGGTCCTATTTCTTTGGGACTGCCTGTCTATGGTGAATGAATGACCTTTGTCATATACTTTCTGTCACACAGCTAACTTAGCCCCTACAGGGAAAGGCTTGCAGTTTAGGGGGCCAAGTTCAATTCAGGGATGTCAGGAATCCACACAACTCTCTTCGATATCATTTCATCAATAGTAGAGAAAGTATTTTTATTCTATTTCTCTGACTCTTGTTTCTAAATGTGGGCAAAAAAGGGTTGTTATTTATTGGCCCTTCAAACTCCAAGCAGGTACATAAATAACTACAATATGAGTACAGTAACATAGGTGCTGTATTAATCTGCACGGGAGAAGCAATGCTGCAGTAACAAGATCCAAAACTCTCAGTGACTTAATGCAATAAAAGTTTATTTCTCCCTCATGTCACAGTCCAGTGTGAGATGGCTGGCCTCTTTTATTAGCCAGGCCATCTGGAATATGTGGCTTCCAGAGTCACTGGAACAAGGGAAGTGGAAAATGGAGGAGGCACACTAGCTCTTAGGTTCTTAGCTTGCCCTGGAATTGGTATTCAGCACTTCTGCTGAAATTAGTCGTAACTATTAACATGGCTCTAAATAAGGAAGGGGCAGCTGGGTGGCTCAGTTGGTTAAGCTTCTGACTCTTTGATTTCAGCTTAGGTCATGATCCCAGCGTCATGAGCTTAAGCCTCATGGAGGACTCCACGTTGGGCATGGAGTCTGCTTAGATTCTCTCTCCCTTTCCATCTGATTCTCTCCACTCCTTCTCTAAAATAAATAAATAATAAAAATAAAAAATTAAACAACTGTTATGAACATTGGGAAGGGTACGTGCTATGGTGAGTGCTGTGAATTGTGTAAGACTGACGAATCACAGACCTGTACCCCTGAAGTAAGTAATACATTGTTAATAAAAAAATTAAACAACTGAAAGGCTTGGAAATGTGAAGGAACAAAGGGACATTTGGTGAGCACAGACTGTGTCTGCTATATAGGTAGGTTCAGAATAATGAGGGAAGGTTCAAAGTAGCAGAGTAGAGAAGAAAGGGGGTTGAGTGGTAATCAAAACACATTTTGCCTATTTTGTAGCTTTCGCAAAGCCAAATATGCTGTCTGAAATTTATCTGTGCAATCTCTTCAGAATCCAGCGCCATCAAGCCATTTACAAATTAACTTAGTATGGGAATTGAGAATTTTTCCCATGAAATGTGCGCTTTATCTGGGGTCTTCTGGAGACAATAAGCTCTTGGTTTTATTGCATATTTATTGTCTTTGTTTCACTATGTTCTGTATTATTTATGACTTTAGGAGTGAGAATTTTGGGTCCATAATATTTTTGAATACTTTGAGCTTTCAGTACTCTTCAAATAACATCAAATAGGGCTCTGGGTTTTTTCCCCCTCAAGATGGGATTTGTTTGAGTAGCAGTTATCTAATATAACCATATTTAAATATGGTTAAGCATTCTCTCTGAATTAATCAGTTGGTATTTGTTAGTTTTTTTTCTAGGAAGAGAATCCAAGATCTTTCTAGGCCTAAAAAACAATGGGGAACCCCAGATAGGTAAGGCAACATTACTTAGTCTTGTTTGTGAGGATTGTGTTCCTTACATTAAATAGGTAAGTATTATTCTTACTTGTCCATTAACCTTGCATCCCAGGTGTACTCACTCTGTGGTCAACTGAATCCACTGAACCAATACTGTCCCCTCAGTTAAGTCAACACATGGAAAGCTAACCCTAAGTCAGTAGTTCTCAAATTACTCTGCACATGTAATCACCTGGGGACCTATTAAGACACTGATACCTGGGCCCTATTCCCCAGAAATGCTGATTTACTTGGTCTGGAGTCCAGCCTAGGCTTTAGGGGTGTTAAAAACCCCCAGATGATTGTAATAAGCAAACAGGTTAGAAAACCACTTTGAAATTCTTGTGTCCGTCCTTTGGATTCAACTTTGCTGCATCTAACATACTGTCTCTAAGCCTCTGCCTAGAGCAAACCTCTTCTCTGGATCTCCGGCCAGTAGGACCCAGTGACCTCCCATCCTTGGGGATGGGTCACTCATCCCCAAGGGTCACCAAAGGGTCACCCATCCCTTCCCTTTTCTTCTTTGGCTCCTAAGTAAAGTCTTAATTTTTTCTTTTTTTTCTGATCTCCTATTGTTTAAAAAAAAATAATATACTTTATTTTTAAAGCAGTTTTAGGTTTGCAGAAAAACTGGCCAGAAGTACAGAGAGAATTTCTGTATTACTACCACTTCTCTTGTTTTTCCCATTATTGACATTTATTACAATTGATGAAGAAATATTGACACATTATTCATTAAAGTCTGTAGTTTACATTAGGGTTTACTTTTTGTGTTGTACAGTTCTATGAATTTTGACAAATGCATGTCATGTATTCACCATTGTAGTATTATGTAAAATACTTCCCTTGGCCTAAAAATTACCTGTGCTTTGCCTATTCATCTCTTTCCCTCTGTGCTCCTTTTTTCAAAACTCTGGCAACCACTGCTCTTTTTACTGTATCTATAGTTTTGCCTTTTCAAGAACATCATGTAGTTAAAATGATACCATATATAACTTTTTCATATTGGCTTCTTTCACTTAACAATATACATTTAAGGTTCTTCCATGTCTTTTCATTGCTTGGTAGCTCATTTCTTTTTAGCACTGATGAATATTCCATTGTCTGGTTGTACCACAGTTTGCTTCTCCATTCATCTACTGAAGGATATATTGTTTGCTTCCAATTTTTGGCAATTATAAATAAAGATGCTATAAACATTGATGTGCAGGTGTTCATGTAGATAAAAATTTTCGACTCATTTGGAAAACATCTAGGAATGCAATTTCTGGATCGTATGGTAAGAATGTGTTTAGCCTTGTAGGAAATTGCTAAACATCTTCTAAAGTGTCTACTAATCCCACTATCAATGAATAAAATACTTCCTGTTGTTCCACATCCCCACCAACCTTTGGTGTTTTTGTATTTTGGCCATTCTAAAGGTGTATAGTGGTATTTATTTCATTGTTTTAATTTGTAATTCTCTAATGACGTGATGCTGAACATATTTCATATGCTTATTTATCATCTGTATATCTTCTTTGGTGAAGTGTGTGTTCAACTCTTTTGCTCACCTTTTAATTGGGTGTTTGTTTTCTTACTGTTGAAATGCAAATGTTCTTTGTCTATTTTGAATACCAATTTTTTATCAGATGCTATAGACTGAATGTTTATGTTCCCCTAAAATTCATAAATTGAAAACCTAATCCCCAATATGATGGTATTAGGAGGTAAGGCATTTGGGAGGTGATTTAAATCATGAGGATGGAGCACCCATGAATGGGATTAATGTCCTTAAGAAAGAGACCTCAGAGAACTTCTTGCTCCTTCAGCAATGTGGGAACACATTGAGAACACATTGGGAATGCAAGAAGATGCCTGACTGTGAACCAGAGAGCAGGTCCTCACCAGGCACCGAATCTGCTGACGCTTTGATCTTGGACTTCCCAACTCCCAGAATTGTGAGAAATAGATTTCTGTTGTTTATAAACCATCCCATCTATGGTATTGGTATTTTAACCTGAGTTCCAGGTTACAATATTGTAAGATCGTCAGAGATCAAATATGTGTCTTGCAAATATTTTCTTTTAGTCTGTGGCTTATCTTTTAATTCTCTTAGCAGTGTCTTTTGCAGAGCAAAATTTTTAATTTGAAGTTCGACTTAACCATTTTTCTCTTTCATGGATCATGCTTTGGTCATATTTAAAAATGAGTTGCTAAATCTAAAGTCACCTAGATTTTCTCTTATGTTACCTTCTAGAAGTTTTATAGTTTTGCATTTTACATTTAGAGCTATGATACATTTCAAGTTAATTTTCGTGAAAGGTGTCTCTAGATTCTAGATCTGTATTTTTCCATTGATCTCTTTGTCTATTCTTTCACCAATACCGCAGTCTGATTACTGTAGAGTTACAGTAAGTCTTGAAGTCAGGTAGTGGCAGTCCTCTAATTTTGTTCTTCTTTTTCAATATTGTGTTGTCTATTCTGGATCTTTTGCCTCTCCACACAAATTTTAGAACTAGTTTGTGAATGAATATCCGCAAAGTGACTTGTTGGGATTTTGACTGGGATTGCACTGGATCTGTAGATCAAGTTGGAAAGAACTGATATCCTGACAATATTGGCTCTTTGTATCTATGAACATGGACTCTCTTTCCATTTATTCAGTTCTACTTTGATTTCTTTTACCAGAATTTTGTAGTTTTCTTTATAGAGAACTTATGTTATTAGATTTACACCTTTGTGTTTACATTTTTTGGTGCTAATGTAAATAGTGTTCTGTTTTTATTTTATTTTTTAAAAGATTTTATTTATTTATTTGACAGAGAGAGAGAGAGGGAGAGAGATCACAAGTAGGCAGAGAGGCAGGCGGGGGGAGAGGGGGAAGCAGGCTCCCCACTGAGCAGAGAGCCCAATGCAGGGCTTGAGCCCCCAGGATCCTGAGATCATGACCTGAGCCGAAAGCAGAGGCTTTAACCCACTGAGCCACCCAGGTGCCCCAGTGTTCTGTTTTTAATTTCAAATTCCCATTGTTCATTGCTGGTGTATATGAAATCAGTAGAATTTGAGTAATAGTGTTATATCCTGCAACTTTGCTATTACCTAAAAGTTTAATTTTTAAAGGGCTTGTTTTTAAACATTAAGAATATAATATGCTTTAAATTCTCTCTTTTTCATGAATGACTACATACACATATACATTGATGAGAGATATGCATTGATAAGAGAAGTGTTAATGAATATTGCTAGAACTGTCAGTAATCTCAGAGCACTCCTCTTCGAACTACTTCTATTTGAAACCATTAAAAAATCTGAAGGAGTGATTTGATTAGGCAATTGAGCTAAAAAAAGTTAAGTAACCCAGCCTGCAGATACCAAAACTGGGATTTGAATCTATGTTCATTACACACAAAGCCCATTTACCTACATTATATCACAATGGCTGTTTTAGAAAGGCGTGGTCCCTTTGATAGCATGGAGAATTAGAATCAGGAAGATTGATTTGGGGCTATTACAGTAATGCAGGAGAGAAATAATGAAGTTTTGTCTTAAGAGAGTGGCTTTAAGGGTTACAAGAAAGATTAGAGTCAAGATAGAGATGGATAGGACTTAGTGACAAATGAAGAGACTGAGGGAGAGAAGGACTCAAATATGATATATAGGTTTCTGTTTTTAGAAATAAGGTGGAAAATGTTGTTATAGCTGCAAAAGGAAATAGGAGAGGGGGACAGGTTTGGAAGGAAGGTACATTTTGTCATATGGGATGCTTTTGAAACATCCAGTAAGCATTTAGAAATATAAATTAAACACTCAGGAGAATACTTGAAAATTCTTGGAGATACTATTTTGGAAACATCAGTACTTAGTGATACTTTTTTTTTTTTTAAGATTTAATTTATTTTAGAGAGAAAGAGAGCATGGAGGGAGGGGCAGAGGGAGAGGGAGAGAGAGAATCCTAAGCAGACTCTCCACTGACTGTGGAGCCCAGCATAGGGCTCCATCCCATGATCCAGAGATCATGACCTTAGCCAAAGGCAAGAGTCAGACACAACCTATTGAGCCACCCAGGCACCCTTTTAATTTTTAAAAAAATTTTTTAAAAATATCGAGGAAGAGGGAATATTAGGCACATGCCATTGTTTAAGTTACAAAAGACACACTGCCTAAGGAAATTGAAAAGGAGTAGGCAAGAGAGAATTAGAAGAAGACAGATGTTAGCTGACTCTATTGTGATAATCATTTCACAATATATGTAAGTCAAACCATCATGCTATGTGCCTTAATCTTATAAGTAATGTATGCCAATTATTTCTCAATAAAACTGGAAAAAGGGGGAAGGTAGGAGGGAGAGGGGGGAGAGAAAGAGAGAGAGTGTGAGTGGAAGAGAGAACCAGGAAAGAGAAGGCCTCAAAAACCAAGGAAGAAAATTATTAAAAGAAAAATGGCAGGGCGTCTGGGTGACACAGTTGGTTGAGTGTCTGACTCTTGGTTTTGGCTCAGGTCATGATCTGGTGGTTGTGGGACTGAGCCCTAGGTAGGGCTCTATGCTCAGTGTAGAGTCTGCTTCAGATTCTTTCTCCCTCTCCCCCACCTGTACACGTGTGCAAACTGTCCCTAAAATGAATAAATAAAATCTTAAAAAAAAAAAAAGATAAATGGAAACTATGAGGATACAGTCAAAGAATTTGTGGTTGGCCAGACTGACAGAGATATTAAAGACTGTCTCATAAATCTTCGAGTATATATAGCAGTTTATAGGGATGAAAGCTAAATAAGTATGTTATAATAGGAGAGGGTGTAAGAATTTCAGAACAATAACACTCTGGAAATAGACTAATGAAAGCTATTTTGTATTTTATGACTCTGGAAAACACAAAACTAGAGACTAGAGATTTAGCTGTTCAGAAAAGGATGACTGAACACAGAACTCTCAAGAAACCTTTCTAGGTCCCTTATTCTAGAACTTTAGGAGCGTGATTGTGTCAGATATTGTTATATCTCATAGATCCATCAAACAGGTACAATATAGTTAAGAATCCTATACTCTGAGGTCAAGTCCTCATTATGGACTGTAAAAGATTAAACATTTATTTCCCTGATATTGTTAGCTATATAAGAGCTAAACATAGGTGATTTTTAAAAAAATTTGTTTTTTAACATAGGTGATTTTTAAATGCGATCCGAGTAGAGTCATCTGATGATATGTTACTTTGATATGTCAGTCTCCCCACTTTCTGATGAACATTACATCCACATTTTTCTCAACTGTATAGTGTCTGCTCTTTCTCATCCCACTGATCCTTTCCTTCTAGCTTACTTTGAGCCAGCTCTCCTGCCTTTTACTTAATTCTCAATACTTTTCTTTCATGCTATGTGTTTTCTCATTTTTATAGCCAAAATTTTCTTTTTTAAAAATACATGTATTTGAGAAAGAGAGAGCATGAGAGAGAGAGATCACAAGCAGTGGGGAGGGGTACAGGGAGAAGCAGACTCCCCACTGAGCAAGGGAACCTGATGTGGGACTCGATCCCAGGACCCTGGGATCACACCTGAATTGAAGGCAGATACTTAACCGACTGAGCCACCTAAGCGCCCTATGGCCAAAATTTTCAAGCAGATAATGATCTCATAAAGGTTCAGTCCTTAGAAGTCATCATCAGGACCACGTATTATATACTGACATAATTGCTGTGTCTAAAGTACCTTTTGCTTTGAATTTGAAGTAATGAATACAAAACCAGTATACACAGTTGAACATTGAACAACACAGGTTTGAATTGCATGGGTCCACTTGTACCCAGATATTTTTTTTTGATAAATATAGTACAGCATTTAAAAGTATTTTCTCTTCCTTATTATTTTCTTAATGACATTTTCTTTGCTGTAGATTATTTTATTGTAAGAATACAGCATATAATACATAAACAAAAAATGTGTTCATTGACTGTTTATGTTATCAGTAAGGCTTCTGGTCAACAGTAGGTTATTAGTAGTTAAGTTCTGGGGGAGTCAGAAGTTATATGCAGATTTCCAACTGCATGGGGTAAGTGCCCCTAACCCCTCATTATTCAAGGGTCAACTATATTTATGTCACCTCTGCTTCCTAATCCCTGACTCCCTTAGCCTTTCTCCACCAGAGCTTTGGTATTTATCCCTAAGATGCTTTTCACTTTTTCTATTACTGGCCAAGTCCCATTGTCTTTTGTTTTTTTCAGTTTCCGTTCTTGATGTCTAAGTTATATTTGATGCTTTCTGATATATATGATGCATCTTGTCTTGAAATCTTCCTCTCCCATTCCATGGTGCTCTTACCTCTTTCCACCAGTCTTCTTTAATGGAAACAGAATTACTATCTTCCCCAAAGTCACTCCCACTCTGGCCCTTGTCATCTGAGGCCCTGACTTTTGCTGTGGCCTCCTCTTCTCCCTGTAGTCATTCTCTCCTCTCTCTTTTGTTTTACATCACCATCAGGCGAGTCCCCAGTTTTCACCATTCTTTCATTCATCAGACTGTGATAGAGCACCTGGCATGTATCGCATGCCCTAGGGGGAAATCTCCAAAAGATTAAGTCATGCTCCTTCCCTTCCCTTCACCTTTGGGTGAATGTAAAGGCTGGAGCAGCAGGTGCTCTTTGTCAAAATTGTGGAGGACCTTGTAAGCCATGGTAAGGAGTTGGGGGTCCTTGTTAAAGTCTTTAACAAGGGGGTGACTTGATCTGATTGGGGTTTAGAAAGATCACTCTGGCAGTGATGGGCTGATGGGATCTGGACAAGGAAAGTAGCAACAGGGATGAGGAGAAATGGACAGATTTAAGCCATATTTAGGAAATGGAATCAGCAGAATGTAGGGGATGGGAATATTAATTCATTCATTAATATTACTGATGGTGACTGGCTGATGCTTGCAAAGTAGAGAAATAAACATTGTATACAAAAATATAAAGTTAAAAAAAAAAGGCCTTTTAAATACTTAAGCTCAATTAAGTGATGATTTCAGTTATATGCAAAGTTAGGTTACCGAGGTACCTTCTTCTGACTCCTGCCTTCCCTACCCATTGTAGCAATGTTACTTAATTATTTTCCAAAGTGCCTGTGTCCAAACATGCCTTGACCCATACTTGATCATTCCCATTTCTCACAGTTACCTCACATGGAATATGCCTCATTTCTGAAAATCTGTGCCTTTCACTTTCTTTCACGAAGCTTTTTCAGGTGAATTCCTCACTGATTCTCCTCTTCTCCTCACCCTCTGCTCAGGAAACATGCCTATTGAACAGACTAAAAGATCTGCTGTCAGTACTTAGCCCACTACTTGGCCCACAGTATTTCACAAATGGGAACTACTAATATTACCCTGATACTGTTTTATTTTCTGGACCCCTGGTATAGGGCTTCACCCACAGTGGGAGCTCAGTGTTAAGTAGATGGCCTAACAGATGCCTGTTTTATGTTGACCTGATTATAAATTACAGTGTTAATTATACAATGACAGAAACAGAACTCTTTCAGAAAATAGGTTCATTTTTGGTCACTGTGTTTTAGGACAGTAGGTAAAACACTCTTATTTTTATTTTAACTGCATAAGTAGTTGATCTATTTCTAATGATTGGAAATTGTTCAATTCTGTAATAGAGATAGTTCTAGAAGTAGAGTGAAATCAGTGTGGAAGCCATCAAGAGCCATTTCTAAGATGTCCATTAGTAGTAAATTCCTTACCATTTGATTTTTCTGCTTTTTAACAGAAAACTGTTTTGGGGGAATCAAGATCCTATTTGCCCTGTTGCCCAGGTTGCTTTGAAAGCACAGGTGACCAAAAGACTTGAGGACCTTGCCCGTCCTAAAGAAGTCTCCCACCGATACGTACCTAACAGGTTAGTGTTTGTGTGTTACCAGGTTACTTTATCAGGAGTCCCTAGGGAAAATGAACACAGAACTCAGCCCCTTTATCTGAAAGCCATAAGTTATCCAATCTGTAGTAAAAAATTATTGAGGATTAAAGATTCTATATATTTCCTAATCTGATGCTACAGTAAAACTTTTCCAGAGCAAGACTAACATTTAGCTATTGCTAACTTGTATTATATCTTATAATGTTTTGGCTTACCAGGATTTTGAGTTTGTTTTTTTTTTTAAAAGATTTTATTTATTTATTAGAAAGAGAGAGAGAGAGAGCACGAGAGCAAGTGGGGGGAGAGGTAACAGAAGAGGGAAAGAGAGAATCTAAGTAGATTCTTGCTGAGCACAGAGTCCCACACAGGGCTTGATCCTATGGCCCAAGATCATGACCAGAGCCAAAATCAAGAGATGGCTACTCAAGCCAGTCACCCAGAGGCCCCTTGAATTTTTAATAAAGTGGCAGTATTATGTTGGGATATGTACCATATATAACATTGTTACACATGAACTGTTTATGCATGCAGCTTCTTGTGGATTTTGTATACCACCATAGGCTTGATTACCATTAGTTAATTATTACATGTAAAGGTAATAATTGATACCCATTGCCAATTGACTTTTAGTGCATGTTTGTTGAATGACTAGGCTTTCTGCTGGTTGGTTCTTTGAAGAAAGACTGTTGAGGGAGGAGGGAATGAGCACAAGTAGTGAGGGAGGTTAAAGTAACAGGAAAAAGGTGAGGATACCAATATTTATCTGAAGTTTGGTCTCCAAGATAATTGAGGCAGCCATTTCTCTATCTCTTTTTGATTACGACTTTAGTCAAAAGTCAGCAAGCTTTTTCAGGAAGTGGGTAGATAGTAAAGTTGACCACAAAGTCTCTGTTGCAACAACCCAACTCCACTACTGTAGCAGGAACAGCCAATGTTCAGCATGCCTATGTTCCAATAAAACTAAAACTTTTTTTTTT
>CM053604.1:37011042-37028356 GCA_028646535.1 Procyon lotor
AAAACTAAAACTTTTGTATCTATGCTTATGAGGGGTATTAGTCTGGATTTTTGTTATATTTTTCTTATTCTTTGTGGTAATGTCTTTATTTCTTGTAATGTCTTTACTTGTTTTTGGTAATTCTGTCCTCATAGAATCAATTGGAAAATATGTAGAATTTGCATTTCTTTTTTATGTATTTCACAGAATCCACAATGAAGTCATCTATGTCTGGAGATTTTGGTGGGAAGATTTTTTAAAAAATTTTAATTTAAATACAATTTAAAATATACTGTATTGTTAGTTCCAGAGGTAGAACTTAGTCATTCATTAGTTACATATAACATCCAGTGCTCTTTACATCACGTGCCTTTCTTAATGCCCATAACCCAGTTACCCCATCCTCTCACCCACCCACACCTAGCAACCCTCAGTTTGTTTCCTAGAGTTAAGAGTATCTTACGGTTTGCCTCCCTTCTTTGTTTTCCTCTTATTTTATTTTTCCTTCCCTTCCCCTATATTCATCTGTTTTGTTTCTTAAACTCCACATATGGGTTAAATGATATGATATTTGTCTTTCTGTGACTAACTTATTTCACTTAGCATAATATAAATTCAATTTATTTAATAGATATAGGGCCATTATGAATATGTCAAAATAATGCTTATTAAGTGGAGCATGGGGTCACAGTTCAACAACAGACCATAACAGAAATTGAAATAGAGAAGTTCATTACTCACGGATCCTAGAAGAACCTGGCATGCCTCAAAGAGTCACACGTGGAAGTTAAAGTAGATTGCAGAGAAAGGCAGGACCTAGGGCACATGCCTTATTAGGGTGTGAAAGTGGAGTGCTTTGGGCTTCCTAGGCCAAGGCCAGACTGGTCAATTCAAACAAAAGCAGGGTTTTGGTAAGCTTCTTGGGACTCATATCTAAAGGATGCATAAAGAAAAGAAGGCATTGGGAGTTGGGAGACTGTTGGTCACAGGGCTTTTGGCAAAATCCTATTAGGAATGTACATTAACTGGTGACTTGGTGAACTGGTATCTAGGGCATGTGCTTGTGAGATGGGGATAAGGTCATTTTAAGGTCCCTGGAGACTGCTTGGTCAAACAAAGTAGGTGCTGTGGCAGCAAGACCATGGAATTGCTTAGTGAACTCTTGACAAGGGCTCTTCAGATTACATATTTCTGAATGAGCACTGGTAGTGTGTGTCTTTCAAAGAGTTTATCTATTTCACCTATGTTTTAAAATTTGTTGGCATAAAGTTGTTCATATAGCCTTTAATATCTATGTAATCTCTAGTGTTTGTCTCTGAGAGACTAAAAAGGTGTTTGGTTTTAAAGCAGCAAATTTTCCCTTTACATTAGTCATTTAAAAGAATGTAATTTATTACAGAAAATTAATCTGTTTTGGAATAGGATATTAGAAACCAGCTGGAACTTAATGGCTGCAACCATTTCTGATTTCTCTGGAAATCAGAGAAAAATAGCTCAGCAATAAAGGGGTAAACTTTCATACCTGCTCCTAGGCCTAGAGTTGGAGGTTTTGGAAATTACTGTTGGAAATTACTGTTGGAATTTACTGTTATTGGAATTCATACTCCTTCCACTCAGTTCTTTTCTCTTCTGTAACTTCCAGGGCTCAATATTACTACAGCTGTGGTAGAAACTCTGTAATCTGGGATATCCCACCTCCTGCACTGTTTAGCCAACCCTCCAAAAGGATCCAGAAGCTGGCACTGCCCAACAGATTCAAGAAAGAATATCTAACAAATAGGTAGAGTACCTCAGTAATCTCCATGAATTCTAATTAAATTTCATTAAACCTCACAATATCTTTCTTATTTTAGTGTATGTAGTTTCATAAACTAGAAGTCAACTTGTGGTTTAAAGGATCAGGGTAAAAACTCAACTGTATGCAGCAATTGTTGGTAATCAGAGGATTATAACCAGTAATTACATTTGTGGGTTTTGTTTGTTTAGAGAGAGAAAGAAAGAGAGAGAGAGAGAGATAGCACACATGAGCAGGTTGGGGCAGAGGTGGAGGGAAAGAGAATCTCAAGCAGGCTCCATGCCCAGCATGGGGCTCAATCTCATGACCCTCAGATAACGACTTGGGCTGAAATCAGGAGTCAGACACTTAACTGAATGAGCCACCAGGCTTTTGTAATTACATTTGACTCAAGTTGTGGTAAAACTAAAATGAACTTAACATTGTCAGCCAATTCAAAGGAAATATGCAAATAAAACATTACAAATTTTTGCAATTTGTGGAGCTTGATGTTTCTGCTATGTTTCTATGACTTTTCAGATGTTTTTCCTTTTGCTTTGAATGCTGAATTTCTCCTTGTCCTTAAAAGACAGCTTAGGTGATACTTCCACATGGGAGCTAAGATTGTGATGTGGTTTTTGGAAAACTGTTAAGTTGCATTAATGGAACATGTGTAGTGTATAATTACAGGGAGGTGCTAGCACTACTGTCTAGTACTTTAGTCAAGACACATTAGGTATGTGTGTCCACTTATGGATGTTACACCTTAGGAAACTGATAATAAATTTGAGAATATTCAGAAGGAGCTGAATGAAATATTGAGGCCTCTGAAAACTATGTTGCATGAAAGATAGTTAAGAGAAATGACATGTTTAGCTTAGAGAAGAGACCAAGGAAGCAATGGTAGCTGTGCTCAGATATTGAAAGGATCAGCATCTGAAACGAGGAAAGAGAGAAAAGTAAAATTACTTCATTTTGATGATCCTAGACCTAGATCTAGAACAAGGAAGTTACAGAGCAGCAGGTGTCAGCTAGGTGTAGGAAAATCTTTCTGAAAAGCTGTCCAGTAATAGAAATGTTTATCTGGAGAAGTCAACTGCCACCTTCACCCCAACCCCTGAAAATGCTTATTCAAGCACAGGCTGGAATGATGAGTTTACATGGATTTTAGAAAAGATTCCTGCATTCAGAGAGAGATTGAACTGGACAACTTGGGTCTTTTTCCATCATAGACTCCAGCAAAAGAGGCCCAATTCTTAATAATCAGTTCATTTAACAAAATCTGCTAATTTAGTTAAGATGTACATATAATTTGATAGTTATAGATCTATATTTATTTATTTATACACTTATATATCTGTATTTAAAATACAGAGGTATACTTTGTTAATATGTCACCACTTTTTAAAATTAATTTATTTTTAAAATTTAAATTAAGTTAATTAACATATAATGTATTATTGGTTTCAGAAGTAGAGGTCAGTGATTCATCAGTCTTATGTAATACCCAGTGCTTATTACATCACATGGCCTCCTTAATATCTATCACCCAGTTACCCCATCCCCCCACCTACCTCCCCTCAAGCAACCCTCAGTTTGTTTACTATAGTTAAGTCTTTTATGGTTTGTCTCCCTCTCTGATTTTGTCTTGTTTTATTTTTCTTTCCCTTCCCCTATGTTCCTCTGCTCTGTTTCTTAAATTCCACATATGAAAAAAAAAAAGAAAGAAAAAAAAATTCCACATATGAATGAGATCATATGATAATTGTCTTTCTCTGATTGACTTATTTCGCTTAGCATAATACCCTCAGTTCCATCCATGTCATTGCAAATGGCAAGATTTCAGTTTTTTGATGGCTGAGTAGTATTCCGCTGTATATGTAAATCACATCTTATTTATCCATTCATCTGTCGATGGACGTCTGGGCCCTTTCCATAGTTTGTCTATTATGGACATCGATGCTATAAACATTGGGGTGCTGGTGCCCCTTTGGATCACAGTTTGTATCTTTGGGATAAATACCCAGTAGTAATATGTCTCCACTTTTTGAGAAACCTGAGTTTGTTGTTTCATATAAGTGAAACCCCCTTGAATGCTAAAACCTTCTGTATTTTTAAGTTGTTTCCCTACCTTCCTAAGCAGACTTCTTTGCTACTGAACATACATGTAACCTTTGTTCATTAGCTTGAATCTTCATTATAAACATCAACTCTTACACTTCAATATTGAAAACCTCTCAGGAGCTGTTTAAGTACGAAGCACAGTTTTTCTTTAGGCTAAGTATTCTGACTTCTATGCTTTTAGATTATTAGATATTTGCTTATAGTTTTCCTATCTTTTTTTTTTTGGTTGGGGAATGGGCTCTAGCCTCTTTTTTAAAAATTTAATTTAATTCTATTGTAGTTAGCATACAGTGTTATATAAGTTTCAGGTATACAAATAGTGATTCAGTACTTCAGTATATTACTTAGTGTTCATCAAGATAAGTGTACTCTTAATCCCCTTCACCTATTTCACTCCTCTGCTTACCTACCTCTCCTCTGTTAATCACAGTTCTCTATAGCTAAGAGTTTGGGTTTTTGGTTTGTCTCTCTCTCTCTTTTTTTTACTTTATCAATTGTTTTGTTTCTTAAATTCTGCATATGGAAGAAGTAATATGGTATTTGTCTTTCTCTGACTGATTTATTTCACTTAGCATTATACTCTCTAGATCTATCCATGTTGTTGCAAGTGGCAAGATTTCATTCTTTTTTATGACTAATATTCCATTGTGTATATATACCACATTTTCTTTATCCATTCATATACTGATGGACACTTGGCTGCTTCCATAATTTTAACTAGCTTCTTTTTTCCCCAATTCTGTGCATTAGAAGCAGATAACTAAGCTCGTTAGAATTGTGTGAAGGGGAAAAAAAACAAGTGTTTAATGAAGACACACAGGGCTCTCCAATAAATGTATTATATGAACTTGGACTTTGTGTAATATATTTTAGCTGATTCACTAGAGGAGCTCAACAGCAGACTTGATAGTTTGAAAAAGGAATCAGCAAACTTAAGGATAGGTTAATTGAGGCTATCTGAGGAACAAAAGAAAAAAGAATGAAATGAAATTAACAAAGCCTCATGAACAAGTTGAATTTATCCCAGGAATACAAGAGTATGTTGGATTCAATAGACTACAATCAATATAATAAATCAAACTAATAGAATAAGAAAACCAAAACCATGTGATCACTTCAAAAGACTCAGAAAAATCATTTGACAAAATTCAATACACTTTCACAAAAAAATTCTTTTTTTTTTTTTAAAGATTTTATTTATTTGACAGAGAGAAACACAGCGAGAGAGGGAACACAAGCAGAGGGAATGGCAGCGGGAGAAGCAGGCCTCCTGCCGAGCAGGGAGCCCGATGCGGGGCTCGATGCGGGGCTCGATGCGGGGCTCGATGCGGGGCTCGATCCCAGGACCCTGGGATCATGATCTGAGCCGAAGGCAGATGCTTAACAACTGAGCCACCCAGGCGCCCCCACAAAAAAGTTCTTAACAAACTAGGTACAGAGGGAATTTCCTCAGCCTGATAAAGGGCATCTACAAAAAAACCCACTGCTAACATAATTAATGGTTAAAGACTGAATGATTTCTCCCTAGGATCAGGAATAAGACAAGGATGTCAGCTTTCCCAGCTTCTGTTCAGCATCATACTGGAGAATCTAGTTAAGGCAATTAAGCAAGGAAAAGAAGTAAAAGGCATTCAAGTTGGAAAGGAAAAAGTAAAACTATTTCTATTAGGAAGGCACAGAATCTAAGAGCAATATACAAAAAACAATTGTATATCCATTAGCAATGAGCAATCTGAAAATGAAAGTAAGAAAACAATTCTATTTGCAGTAGCACCAAAAAGAGCATTGTAATACATGTAATGTCATATTACTCAGCCCTAAAAAGGCAGGAAATGCTAACACATGCTCCAACATGGATGGACCATGAGGACATTAAGCTAAATGAGATAAGCCAGTCACAAAAAGACAAATACTGCATAATTCCACTTATATTTGGTTGCAACTGTAGTCAAATTGGTAAAGAAAGTTAGGATGATGGCTGGCTAGGCCTAGAGGGTGGGGGAAATTGTTTAGTTACTATAGAGTTTCACAAGATGAAGAGTTCTGCAGATGGGTTGCACAACAATGTGAATGCACTTAACACTACTGTAGTATACACTTAAGAATGGGTAAGATGGGGCCCCTGGGTGGCTGAGTCGGTTAAGCATCCAACTCTTGATTTTGGCTCAGGTCATGGTCTCATGGATCATAAGATCGAGCCCCACATTTGGGCTCCATGCTCAGTGGGGAGTCTGAATATTCTTCCCCTCTGCCCCCTCATACTTGTGCTCTCTCTTTCTATTTATTAAATAAATAAATAAATAAATAAATAAATAAACAAATAAACAAATAAATAAATAAAATGTTAAAAAAAGAATGGTTAAGATGATAGATTTTATATGTATTTTACTAAAATTAAAAATAATAAAAAACAGGGGTGCTTGGGTGGCTCAGTCATTAAGCGTCTGCCTTCGGCTCAGGTCATGATCCCAGGGTCCTGGGATGGAGCCCTGCATCGGGCTCCCTGCTTGGCAGGAAGCCTGCTTCTCCCGCTACCATTCCCTCTGCTTGTGTTCACTATCTCGCTGTGTTTCTCACTGTCAAATAAATAAAATCTTTAAAAAATAAAAAAATAAAAAACAAAATACTTAAAAGAAGTTCAAGGCATGTACACTGAAGACTATAAACATTGTTAAAAGAAATCAAAGACTTAAATAAATGGAAAGACATTTCCTGTTCATAGATTGGAAGTCTTAATTTTGCTATGGTAACTCTCTCCAGATCTACATATTCAGTGCAATCCCTGTTTATATTCCAGCTGCCATTTTTGGTAGAAATTGACAAGGCAATTCTAAAATTCATATAGAAAAGCAAGGGACCTAGCATAGCAAAAAACAGTCTTGAAAGCTTGCTTGCTTATTTATTTATTTATTTATTTATTTATTTATTCATTCATTCATTCATTTAAAAATATTTATTAATTAGAGAAAGCGCACACGTTGGGGGGGGCAGAGGGAGAAGCAGACCCCTGCTGAGTGGGGAGCCCAGTGAGGGGTGCTATCCCAGGATGCAGGGATCATGACCCAAGCCAAAGGCAGATGCTTGACCAACTGAGCCATCCCCGCACCACTGAAAACTTATTTAAAATCTACAGTAATCAAGGGCACCTGAGTGGCTCAGTGGGTTAAAGCCTCTGCCTTCGGCTCAGGTCATGATCTCGGTCCTGGGATTGAACCCTGCATTGGGCTCTCTGCTTGGCAGGAAGCCTGCGTCTCCCTCTCTCTCTCTGCCTGCCTCTCTGCCTACTTGTGATCTTTCTCTCTGTCAAATAAATAAATAAAAATATTTTTAAAAAATGAAAGCTACAGTAATCAAGACAGCATGTTGCTGACGTAATGATAGGCATATAAATCTATGGAATAGAACTGATAATTCAGAAGTTAATCCTTATGTTTATGGTCAGTTTATTTTTGACAAGAATGCCAAGACAATTTAATTGGAGAAGAATAATCTTTTAAACAAATGGTGCTGGGATAACTGGATATCCAAATGAAATTAAACCCCTACTTCACACCATACACCAAAATTAATTTAAAGTAGATCATGGGCTCCTGGCTGGCTTAGTTAGAGGAGCATGTGACTCTTCATATCGGGGTTGTGAGTTTGAGTCCCACATTGGGTGTAGAAATTACTGAAAAATAAAAAAATCTCGGGGGTGCCTGGGTGGCTCAGTCAGTTAAGTGTCAGACTCTTGATCTCAGGTCCATGCTGGGCATGGAGCCTACATAAAAAATAATAATAAAATTTAAAAATCTTTAAAAAATTAAAATGGATCACAGACCTATAAATATAAGAGATAAATTTATAAAAGCCCTTAGAAAAAAACACAGACATCAATCTCTTTGACCTAGGCAATGGTTTCTTAGATATGACAACAAAAACGTGACAAAAATAATAAATTGGATTTCATCAAAAGTAAAAACTTTTGTGCATCAAAAGACACTATTAAGAAAGTAAAAAGACAACCCACAAATTGGGAGAAAATATTTGAAAATCATATATCTGAGGGGGACCTGGGTGGCTCAGTGGGTTAAAGCCTTTGCCTTTGGCTCAGGTCATGATCTCAGGGTCCTGGGATTGAGCCCTGCATCGGGCTCTTTGCTCAGCAGGGAACCTGCTTCCTCCTCTCTCTCTGCCTGCCTCTCTGCCTACTTGTGATCTCTCTCCTCTCTATCAAATAAATAAATTAAATCTTAAAAAAAAAATCATATATCTGATAAGGGACTAGTATTCAGAATATATATAATGTATATATATATAATATATTAACATATTTAATATATTATATATATAAAATTTTTAGAACTATACAAAAAAGTCAATACAATTTAGAAAATGGGCAAATGATTTGAGTATACATTTTTCCAAAGAAGACATACAGATGAGTAAGAAATACACACAAAGATGCCAAATATCATTAATCATTTTCAAAATACACATAAAATGACAAGATACTACTTCAAACCTTCTAGAATGGCAATAATAATAATAATTAATAGAAGATAATATGTATATGGTGAGGATGTGGAGAAATTGAAGCCATCATATATTGCTGGTTAGAATGCAAAATGTGCAGTTTAATTGGAAAACTACTTTCTAGCTCCTCAGAATGTTAAGAATAGAGTTATATGATCAGCATTCTATTTCTAGGCATGTACCCAAGAGAATTAAAAGTATATGCTCACACAAAATCTTGTACATGAATATTCATAGCAGCACTTCATAATTGCCAAAAAGTGGAAACAACTCAAATGTTCATCATGGATGAATGGATAAATAAAATATGGTAAAGCATTTAATGGAATATTATTCAGCCATAAAAAGAATGCTATACTGATACATGAATCTTTTTTTTTTTCCAGATTTTATTTATTTATTTGACACAGAGAGATTGCAAGTAGGCAGAGAGTCAAGAGAAGGGGGGAAGCAGGCTCCCTGCTGAGCAGAAAGCCTGATGTGGGGCTCAATCCCAGGCCCCTGAGCTAATACATGAATCTTGAAAATATGCTAAGTGAAGGAAGCCAGACACAAAAGGCTACATATTTGTATGATTCTATTTATTTGAAACTTCCAGAATAGGCAAATCCATAGAAACAGAAAATAGATTAGTGGTTCTGGGGGCACAGGGTTAGGGAATGAGGTAATGGAGAGGAACTGTTAATCAGTATGGGATTTCTTTTTAGGTGGGGATGAAAACATTCTGAATTTAGATAGTGACAGTATTTACACAACTGTGTGAATGTGCTAGAAACCACTGAATTGTACACTTTAAAAAGGTAAAATCTATGGTATGTTAATTGTGTGTCTTTTTAAAAACTAAAAGACTACCCCTAGTGTGTAATTATACACTTATTTATGAAAAACTTTTTTCATATTAGGTTTGTAGATTTGTTGGTTGATTGGTTTTTGTAGCAGGAAGAGAATGTGTGGGAAACAGCCTATGAAAACTGACCAAGTTGCTGGGAGTTATGACCCGTACTATCTCAAACTGCACTGCAGAGGAGACCGGCTGGTACAGAGAGGTCCTTGGTGGTAGCTGGAATTTTTATCTTAGGGATTTAACATGAGATCTTTGTAGGAAGTGAAGTGGTTTTTATTTTATTTTATTTTATTTTGTTTTATTTTATTTTATTTTATTTATTTGTTTGTTTATTTTTTTGAAGTGTTTTTTAAACTTCCAAGTTTCAATCCATCAGGGGATCATGAAATCGATTCCAGTTTTTTTTAAATGAAATCAAATGAAATTTTTAAAAAAATTTTTATCAAATGAAATTTTAAAAATCTGAAAACCTTGCTCAGAGCAAGCATTGTTTCATAATAATTTTGTTTCAGATACATGCGTGTGCACACACACACACACACACACACACAGATTTACATGTACTGTAGCACAATATAACTTCTTACTGTAGATCATAGTAAAAAAAAAATTTTACAAAATACCAATATGGTAGAAAAAAACCACTAATGATTATGGGGAAAGAGGTTTCTGAGATAGGAAAAATTATCCATAATTGATCAGAGGTTGAATACAGCAATGAAGAAATGCAGTTATTTTTCCTCCAATGATTATAATATTTCATGTTCCATTTCTCTATAGGCCCTGCAGTGATTACTTAACAAGAGGTTCTCTTCAAATCTCTTATCCTTCTGCCCGGATATTACAACTCTCTGTAGCCAAAGCCACAAATCCAAACTATGTTCCTCCAAGAAGGGTAAGTGGGTCCATGTGAAAGAAACACTTCCTAATTGATTTTGTAACAACACGTTTATAACTGTAACATGCTCTCCTCTTCTTTCTAGGTATTTTTTACTTTTCTCCCTTTTTATTTTCTCCTCTCATCAAATGAACTTTTCTGACTACCTCCTCTATGCCTACTGTGTCACCTAGGATTTGATCAGAGAAGCAGAACAACAATGTAGAATTAGACCTTAAGCAATTATGGAAGCTGATAGAGAAGTCCACGGAAGGCTGTTTTGGCAGTTGGAACTTGGGTCTGATTATAAAGAGATAGTAGAGATAGGTCAGCAGTTACCTGGAAGGAATCTACTTCAGGGGAACGTATTACAGGTTTTTCAGGCAAGGGGACCCTAACCCCTTCAGGCAAGGGAAGAATGGCTGATTATATTAGTAAGGAAGGCTCCGCAGTATTTATGGGCTTAAAGTCCCCAGCTTTGTTGGAATCTGCTCATATATCCCTATACCAATTTTCAAGGAATAGGAATTCCTTCCCACTTATTGCTCTAACTTTAACATAGGAGACCATACAAATTTGGTAATTCAGTTTGCACTGTAATTAACCCACTCACAGAATTAGGTTGTGAGTTTGGTTTACAGAATTTTCAGCCCTATAGGTATAGAATATAAAGGTTTCTTTTAGGGAAGTTACAGAAACTTTCTGGTCTCTTACTCTGGGCCTTAAGGCCTTAAAGGCCCAAGCCAGCTATTTTTTTAAAAATTTTTATTTATTTATTTTTTTAAAAAAGATATTTATTTATTTATTTATTTATTTATTTATTTATTTATTCGACAGAGAGAAAGAGAGAGAAAGATCACAAGTAGGCAAAGAGGCAGGCAGATAGAGAGAGGGGGAAGCAGGCTCCCTGCTGAGCAGGGAGTCCAATTCGGGGCTCAGTCCCAGGACCCTGAGATCAAGACCTGAGCCAAAGGCAGAGGCTTTAACCCACTGAGCCACCCAGGTGCCCCAAGCCAGTCATTTCTTAACTCACTTTCTCTAGTGCACTTAGAAACAACCAAATAGGGATGCCTGGCTGGCTCAGTCAGCTAAGTGTCTGCCTTTGGCTCAGGTCATGATCCCATCGTCCTGGGATCGCATCTCACATTGGGCTCCCTGCTCAGTGGAGAGCCTGCTTCTCCCTCTGCCTGCTGTTCCCTCTGCTTGTGCTCTTTCTCTGATAGAAAGATAGAAAGATAGAAAGATAGAAAGATAGAAAGATAGATAGATAGATAGATAGATAGATAGATAGATAGGTAGATAGATAGATTCATTCCAACTAATCCCATTATACTTTATTTCACTAAAATAATTTCTGGCAGCAGCTGCTTGGTTACCCAAAGTCTTGCTTTTTGTTTTGCCACTACATGCTATGGACTACCAGTATTTTTTTTTAAACTGCTGGCGATAGGATCATTAATACCTTTAAATCCGGTCAGCTCAGAAAACAAATTCCAGATAATCTAGAATCAATACAGAGAACCAATTCTTGAAATTGTGATTTGATTATCTGTTGCTTCCTAGCAAAGCACCCCCAAACTTAGTGGTGTAAAACAACAACTGTTTTATTACGCTCAGGAATTTTATGAGTTAGAAATTTTATGAGTCTCAGCTGGGGTATCTCTAACGGCTTGGTTGTCTGAAATGGTAGGGGGCTGGAAGTTCCTTCACATCTCCCTTGGTCAACTAGGGCTGCTATAACAAAATAGCAGAGACTGGGTGGCTTGAAAGACATTTATTTCTCACAGATCTGGAGACCAGGAAGTCCCAAGATCAAGGTGCCACCAGATTCTCTTCTTGATGAAGGTCCTCTTCCTGGTTTGCAGACAGCCACCATCTTGCTGTGTGCTCATATGACTTCTTCCTTGTATGTGCACGGAGAAAGAGTCCGTATCTCTCTTCTTATAAGGACACCAATCGCACTATGAGGGCTTTACCCTTATCACCTTATTTAAAACGAATTATCTCCCAAATGCCTCACTTCCTAATATTATCACATTGAGGGTTAGGACTTCAATGTATGCATTTGAGGGGGGCGGCATAAACAGTCTGACCATAACAACATCTGTATGTGGGGCTGAGGCTGATGTGACTTAAACGCGAGACTCCATTGGGAATATTCACAGGAGCATCTTCATGGGGCCTCTCTGTGGCTTAGACTTTTCTCAGCATAGCAGCTATATTATGAGAAGAAGTATCCTAAAATGGACTGTTTCAAGGGTGAGCATTCCAAAAGAACTAGGTGGCAGCTGCATATTTTTTTATGATTCGGCCTCAAAAGTCACATAATGTCACTGCAGTCATACTCTGTTGATCGATGCAGTTACAAGTCTGGCCAGGGTCAAGGGGACAGGGACACAAACCCCACCTCTCCACGAAAGAAGTGGCAAAGAATTTATTGCCTCTTGGGGTGCCTGGGTGGCTCAGTTAGTTAAGCAACTGCCTTCAGCTCAGGTCATGATCCTGGAGTCCTGGGATCAAGTCCCGCATTGGGCTTCCTCCTTGGCAGGGAGTCTGCTTCTCCCTCTGACCCTCACTCTTCTTACGCCCTCTGTCTCTCTCTCTCAAATAAATAAATAAAAATTAAAAAAAAAAAAAAAGAATTTATAGCCACTTAAGAAAAAACCTTGGTATCCTTGAGCATGGTTTTTGTATACATAAAAGACTATTCAGAAGTATGGTCTTGTTTAAATAATTAATGGTCTTTTTAAAGCTTTAAATTAAAAATCTCTCTCTTTCTTAGGCTTTTACATTTAGCTTGCAAGTTTTATGACTCTATTTATAATTCTGGCAGTTTTGACAATGACTTTGGAGAGTTCTGAATAATGTTTGATTTGGTTTCTAAATGTAATCAAATGCCTTCAAATAATTTAAATTATATTTATTAATATTTTAATTTGATTTCTTTTTAAGCATTTTACCTTAGTCATCTACATTAGCAAACAAAATTTCAAATATTAAATAGATATTTAAAAATCGAATACATCAAATTCATAAATATGTGAATTTTTGTGAATTTTGTGAATTGTGAGTTTAAAGTTTCAATATTATCAGAATGACATAAACTTAAGATTTCAACTTAATGTTATAATTCTAAGTCAAATACTCAATTATATATTTCAAGTTGCAGTTGTAGGGTGATCATTCTAATAAGCCTAATTCTCTTAAACATAGACCTGCTTTTATTGTGTTTTGTTTTGTTTTGTTTTTTAGTAAGCTCTATACCCAGTGTGGGGCTCAGACTCATGAGTTCAAGAGTCAGGTGCTCTACTGACTGAGCCGGCCAGGCACCCCCCATGCACATGCTTTTAATTTTAATAATATACACATACTTTTTATTTTATTTTTAAAAGATTTTATTTGTTTATTTGACAAAGAGAGACACAGTGAGAGAGGGAACATAGCAGAGGGAGTGGGAGAGGAAGAAGCAAGCTTCCCACTGAGCAGGGAGCCCAATGCAGGGCTCGATTCCAGGACCCTGGGATCACGACCCAAGCCAAAGGCAGACGCTTAACAACTGAGCCACCCAGGTGCCCCTACATGCTTTTTATTTTAATAATTTCTAATTTACTGAAAAAATGCAAGAATTAACATTTTGTTCCATTTGTTTTATTATTTTCTCTCCTCCATGTGGGGTATGTGTATATGTGGGTGTATTTAATTTTTTCCTGAATCCTTTATGAGAGGTACAGACATCATACACCCATTTGCCTAGATACTTCAGTATGTATTTCCTAAGAACAAGATCATCATCTTATGTAACCACAGAATTATTATCAAAATCAGGAAGTTTAATTGATAAATACTATATCTATTCCATGGTCCATATCCAAATTTCATCAATTGCACATACTTCTTTTTTTTTTTTTTAAGATTTATTTATTCATTTATTTGAGAGAGAGTCAGAGAGAGCAGGGGGAAGGGGCAGAGAGAGAGTGAGAGAGAGACTCTCAAGCAGAATTCTTGCAGAACACAGAGCCGACACAAAGCTCCATCTCAAAACCCCAAGATCATGACCTACACCAAAATCAAGAGTCAGACTCTTGACCAACTGAGCCACCCAGATGCTCCATTGCACAAACTTATTCTTAATACAAAGTATTAATTCTGTGATTTTAATTCTCTTAACTTTTTACAGTTAATGCTGAATCTTCCTACGTACCTTAGGCTACTTTTCACCAGAGACTTTGAATGGATGAGCTAGAGAAGGTCATTTTTTAAAAAGATTTTATTTATTTATTTGAAAGAAAGAGAGCATGAGCAAGGGGGAGGGAGAAGCAGGCTCCGCGCTGAGCAGGGAGCCCGATATGGGGCTCCATCCCAGAACTCCAGGATCATGACCTGAGCTGAAGGCAGACACTTAACTGACTCGGTTACCCAGGTGCCCCTGTAGAAAGTCTTTTAACCTCTGTGAATGTCATATTTAGTCTCTTCTTATGGTAATTTTGACAGAGACTACAATACTTTTTTTAAAAAGGTTGGTTTCATAGCTCACTTAGTTCCTATCCATCATTCTATCTATAGATGTCTGCAGTTCCTATTCAGACTAATCAATCCGTGTAGATTTTTAAAATCTTTGACTCAAGGGATTTTGCCTTTGAAGACTCTTATTTTATATTCAGCAGATACTTTTGAGTATCGACCATTTGTACTCTGCATATCTCACATGGCTTTGTCTAACTTACTGTCCTAATTTATAAGGTCATTTTACCTATATGTTTCCCCCCCCATCATTCGCAATCTGAGTATTTTCTGAGAACAAAAATTTGAGAAGTAAAGTTACCAGATTAAGGATATGGATATTTTTGAGACGATTCATATATTATCCCAAAACACATTCCAACAAAAGTGATTTTGATTTACATATTCACTTGGATTATTTGGGCTGACTTTTACACTGTACTCTTGCCAACATTAGATATTATTTATTTTACAAAGTGTTAATTTTAAAAATGCTATCTCATTAATAAAACACTTCAATTTCTCTGATTACTAATAAATTTAATAGTTCCCAACATTTATTTTACCTGTGTAGGTTTCTTTTGTAAACTTGTTTATTCGTAGCTTTATTTATTTTTCTACTGGTCTGTATATTTTTTATTGATTCATAACAGTTCTTTACATATTAGAGATATTCTTCATCATATAGATAAGTATTTTTCCCAGCTTGCATTTTAAAATTCTGGAGTTATAATTTATATAAAATGCATAAATCTTAAGTGTATAGCTAATGAGCTTTTAACAAATATATATATCCATTCAATAACTACCTAATCAAGATATAAAACAATATCCCCCAAATTTTCCTCCTGTTTCTGGTCAGTTCCACTCTACACCTGCCCTAGAGTCAACCACTTCCAGAGTCCTTTCATCATAGATAAGTAGTATTTCTTATTCTTTGTAGGTTAATATAAGATTTATATTATTTCTTCCTCTTAAATATTTGATAGAATTTACCACTGAAGCAATCTGGGCTTTGTGTCTGTAAAATTCCATAAAGTACTAATTAATCATTTCTAGTGACTAAAGCTTTATCTCCAACAGACTCTGGAAAAACCAAAGAAATATATGACAGCTGCTGTTTTCAATTAAGGCTTATAATCAAAAAGGAAATATATCATTCATTTACTCAATTTATTAAACACATATTTCTTAATCAATTATATAATACAGGATACAACAAGAATGATAAAACGGTTCCTTTCCTTAAAGTAAATTTCAATTTAGGGGCACCTGGGTGGCTCAATGGGTTAAGGCCTCTGCCTTCAGCTCAGGTCATGATCGCAGGGTCCTGGGATCGAGCCCCACATCGGGCTCTCTGCTCGGCAGGGAGCCTGCTTCCTCTCTCTCTCTCTCTCTACCTGCCTCTCTGCCTACTTGTGATCTCTCTGTGTCAAATAAATAAATAAAATCTTAAAAAAAAAAAAGTAAATTTCAATTTAGAGGAAACCGTAGACCTATAGGTAAATAATTAAGATTATTTGATACTCATAAAAGAGAATAAATAAAGTATTGAGAGATATCAGAGGAAGAGTGGGAAAATCCAAGAAAGATTTTCTTATCATGGAATTGTGCAGACAGATAGGACCTTAGGTTTAAATCCCAGCTGTGCAATCTATTTACAATAAAAATTTAAATAAATTTCTGAACTTCATATAGTACCTTAGTTTCTCCATGGGTGAAATGCAAATAGAAATGATACCTTAGGTGAAGAATAAATGAATTAGTACATGTAAAACACTGTCAGCATTAGTATCATCTTACCACAAAAAAGGATTTGCAAAATACCTTGTATATTATTTTTCTGCCCACAGTTAAAACCCTGTTTTATTTCCAGTTATTGATTATATTCCCTCTTAAAGTCTTGTGGTAAGTTTTGAGTTTGAATACTAGTAATTAAAATGGAAGACCATATAAGTTGAATACATTTCCACAATTCAGATAGTGAGAAATGACTTGGAGGACTAGCACAGCATTGTCAATGGAGAATGTGATTCTGCCTTTCTTCCTCTTGGCTTTGGTTTCTTTTTTCTTTTTTTTTTAAGATTTTATTTTATTTTATATTTTATATTTTATTTTATTTTATTTTATTTTATTTTTTTATTTTATTTGACAGAGAGAAAGAGCGAGATCAGAGAGGCAGGCAGAGAGAGAGGGGGAAGCAGGCTCCCTGCTGGGCAGAGAGCCCGATGCAGGTCTCCATCCCAGAACCCTGAGATCATGACCTGAGCCGAAGACACAGGCTTTAACCCTAAAACCCTCAGGTTTACCTGAGCCACCCAGGAGCCCCTGGTTTCTTTTTCTTACCCGTTCCAATTAGAAGAGAACCACTTAAATGACATATCAGATAAAGGGCTAGTATCCAAAGTCTATAAAGAACTTCTCAAACTCAACACCCAAAGAAAAAATAATCCAATCCAGAAATGGGCAGAAGATATGAACAGACATTTATGCAAAGAGGACATCCAGATGGCCAACAGACACATGAAAAAGTGCTCAACATCACTCAGCATCAGAGAAATACAAATCAAAACCACAGTGAGATACCACCTCACATCAGTCAGAATGGCTAAAATTAGCAAGTCAGGAACTGACAGATGTTGGCAAGGATGCAGAGAAAGGGGAACCCTCCTACACTGTTGGTGGGAATGCAAGCTGGTAC
>CM053604.1:37028456-37046374 GCA_028646535.1 Procyon lotor
ACCCGAATGTTTATAGCAGCAATGTCCACAATAGCCAAACTATGGAAAGATGTCCATCAACAGATTAATGGGTAAAGACAATGTGGTATATATATACACAATGGAATACTATGCAGCCATCAAGAGAAATGAAATCTGGCCATTTGCAATGACATGGATGGAACTGGAGAGTATTATGCTAAGCAAAACAAGTCAGTCAGAGAAAGACAATTATCACATGATCTCTCTGATATGAAGAATTTGAGAGGCAAGGCATGAGTTTGGGGGGGTGGGGAAGAGAAATGAAACAGGAAGGGATGGGGAAGGAGACAAACCATAAGAGACTCCTAAACTCATGAAACGAACTAAGGATGGCTGGGAGGCGGGTGGGTAGGGATAGGGTGGCTGGGTTATGGACATTGGGGAGGGTATGTGCTATGGTGAGTGCTGTGAAATGTGTAAGCCTGACAATTCACAGACATGTACCCTGGGGCAAATAATACATTATATGTTAATAAAACAAAAATAAATAAATAATAACAATTTAATGAAAAAAATAATAATAAAGAAGAGAACCACTTGCATTCACTTTAAGTATGGGGACTTGTGATAATGTGAGTCCCAGTTTCCAAAGTAGTTAAGAACAAAGCAGAGAGAGAAAAAAAAAAAAAAAGAACAAAGCAGAGCTCTCCCCCTTATGGTGTTCTCATGTAGTAGGCCTGAACCTAGCCTCTTGGCTGAGTTTTTCATTCCACAAATCAGCATCACCGTTTATCCCTTAGTCAATAGGTAATGTTGCCATTTCCTACCCATCTTCAGTTTAACAGTAAGTTCCTGAAAAGCTGGGTTGGAATTTACACAACCTAGTTTGAGAAAGATGGAAATTGATCCTTTCGGCTATGATCATGGGTTACTACAAGACTCTCATCGCTGGATTTGTTGAAAAGTCTGGTCCAGAGGTCAGACAGTTCTTTGGAACCTTGATGAAGATGGTATTTATTATTTGATATTTATAGATCCTATTTTATTTCTTTCCCCTAGATTGAAACTGAGATTTCAGTTCCTGCCCTGGGTGCTGTTGCTACTCCAAGAACTGTAGACCTTGCCCATCCAAGGATCAAGATAGAGGGTCTGTGCTTTGAAAGAGAACGAAGTGAACTTCCCATCCGTCCTGTAAGCCACCACTGCCTTGGCATCCTTCACCTTACTTTTTGGTTGTTCCTAGCGAGCTGTTTTTCTCCTATAGGGCATAGGTCAAAGTCATTGGGAAAGATAGTCTTGACAGAGTGGTCTGTGGCATGAAGAAGACCTATCTGGGGGCATGTTGAGAGACTGATGATAGAGGGCAAAGAGCATGGGCTTTGGAATCTGTAAGAGTTGGGTTCAAATTCCAGCCTTACCACTAGCTATGTGATGTTGTGGCAGTATTCCTGAGCCTTACTTGTTCGTTCAAGTATTTGAATGCCTACTTATGCCAGCCAACCATTACCAGTGAACTAGATGGAGGGAGACAAAAAAATTAGTGAATAGATAAGATAATGTCAGGTAGTGATAAGTGAGATGAAGAAAATAAAATAGGAAATGATTGACTATGGGTGAGGGTGAGGAATAAGCTACTTTGTATATGATAGTCAGGGAAAGCCTCTCTAAGGAAGTGAAACCTGAGTGACCAAAGGAATAAGCTAGGTGAAGTTCTGAGAAAAGAATATTTTAGTAAAGGGAAGAGAATGTACCAAAATCTTGAAGTGGGGATGACCTTGAAGTCAAGGTGAGCAAAGAGAGTATAAAGTTAACAGTTCCCACTGGGAGGACTGTTGTGATTTGAAATAATAGAGAAGGCACTGGTGCTGAGCATAGAGCCTGGCACATTCGGTGGCTTCCCTCCCTCTTCCTCCTTGACACTCCCCTCTATTTATTGTAGTGCCGACTTGGTGCCCAGTCCCCACTGAGTTTTCAGTAAATATCTAATGACCGTGTTGCCAAGGAGGTTGGGTAAATTTTACCCTAAGAACTGAGGATATGATATGGAATTCTATTAGGAAAGGAAACTAGCCTGGGATTCAAAACCCCTCAGGAAAGCATCTTGTGACCCTTGGACAAATCACTTTATTTTCAATTTTTTGGTGTACAAAATGGGGGTTACAGTTGTTTTTCTTCGGTTGCTAGGTTTGTTTGGGAGTTTATACAAAATCTTTTTAAAAAGTGATACCACTGGAGATAATCATACTCTTAGAACCCCAAACAAGTCTGTACAAGTGCAAAATAGCACTCTCAGGGATACAGAGGGGTGTTTGGTATCCATCATGATTCTTTCAAGTGAGCATTTAAGAGAGAAACTAGGAGCTATAGGTCATCCTTCCAATTTCACCGATAAAGCAATGTAATAGAAAGGCAACCTGGCAAGTGTGATTTTCAAAGTAAGACCAGAAGGAGTTGATCAATCAGTCAATCAATATATATTCCACACCAGTTATGCACTTACTCTAGCTTTTGGCAAACGTGCTTCTTTCAAGAAGTTTATATTCTAGTGGGGAGAAGCAGACAGTAAACATGCCAACAAAGAGATAAATGAGCAAAGTGAGGTGTTGGTTAAGTGCTATAAAGAAGATTGAATAAATGTACTGTAGAGGAGGGTTGTCAGAAAAGCTGATGGATCTTGGGTGAGGGAAGATGTCCCTGAGAACATGATGTTTGAGTCTAGAGCCTTGAATGATGAAGAGGCAACCCTGATGCAGTTGAGGAAAGAGGATTTCAAGCAGAGGAGATAGCAGGTACAGAAGTCCCAAGGTGGGAAGAGCTGGGCCAGAGGAGCTTTGTGTGGCAAGGATCAAGGTGATGAAGGTGGGGAGAGGAGGGAGATGAGGTCAGAGGAACAGGATAGCAGTCAGATCACGTGGGGCCTTCTAGGCCACCATAAAGAATCTAAATATTATTCATAGCAAAATGGGAAACCGCTGGAAGGTTTTAGACCCTGAGAGTGACCTAATCTGACTTGGGCTTCAGAAAGTACATACTTCAGAAAGTACATATCATAGGGTTATTATGATAATTAAGTGGGAATAATGTAGGTGCCCCAGTTAGAACACTGTCTAACTCATGGAATGCACTCATTAAAATGCTCATTCTCTCCCTCAGTAATGGGTACGTGAAGGCTAGATCTTATGGAGCAAAAATGGAAGCAGGGAGAGTTTGCTGCTGTAATCCAGGAGAGAATCCTGGATGGTGATTCAATTAGGGCCATGACTGTAAAGAGAGGATGTGAAAATTGGGATATATTTTTGTATCTTTTTCTTCTACTGTAGATATCTCGTGCTGCCTTGCTATACAAACCTACCCCTCGAGTAATAGCTCTAGCTAAGGCCAGGCCTCTTCATCAAGATTATCAACCTGACCGTGATGCCCACTGGCCAGTATCGTATGCTGCTATCCATTGCAAAATATCTCCCAGAATTCAACAACTAGCTAATCCAAATACAAGGTATGTCAATTTATCATTAAGGTGGGACAGGAAAACCGGGGGGGCTAGGGAGAGGGAAAAATTATCCTAATAAGACCAATGAAAACAATCATAGAAATACAAGAAATTTTCAGAAACATCTCACTTGTTACATTAATTGTGACAAATCTATAGTCTTACCATAAATATAAGGCAGCAGTTAGAGGGTTAATGGACTAGTATTGAAACTTTATCTAGGAAACAACTCTGTAAGGATGGATATGGGATTATTTATCTAACATATTGTTAAGTGAAACAAGTACTTAACAGCACACAATGCTAAGAATGCTCTAAGAAAATAAGTATGTGCCATGTATTTACTTGCAAGTGCCTATACTATCTCAGAAGAGTATGCAAGAAGCTAGTAACAATGCTTACCTTTGAGACCTGAGGGAACTGGGGTGGGAACAAGATTTATTTTTTACTAAATAGGGCTTTTATGTTTTTCCATGTCTTTGCATCATGTACATGTATGACCTACTGAAATAAATAATACATTCAACAAAGAAGAAAAGGACTCTAATTCCTGTTTACTTTTTTCCCCCAAAAACATTTATTTTATTTTTTCAGTGTTACAAGATTAATTGTTCATGCACCACACCCAGTGCTCCATGCAATACGTGCCCTCCTCAATACCCACCACCAGGCTCGCCCAACCCCCCACACCCTCCCCTCCAAAACCCTCAGTTTGTTGCGAAGAGTCCACAGTGTCTCATGGTTCATCACCCCCTCCAATTTCCTCCCACTCACCCTTCCCTTCCTTCTCACAATGCCCTCCACGTCTTCCCTTACTTTTTAGAAGATTTCTCAACTTGCCTGAACCTCAGTTCATATTGTTTCCTTCATGAGACAATGCCTCATCCCCCTTTTAAGCATCATCAGGAAAACCTAAGAGAAGCTGAAAAAGTCGTAGAAGTCTTCAGCTCAGGGAACTGGGAATATGTTCATTCTTATATAATATTTTTATATATTTATAATGTGTTTGCCTTTAAAAGAAATAAAGTTCAACAGCAACGAAACGAAGCTCATTTTCTGTTCATTGACAAAAGAAAGGGGAGAATAAGGTCAAGTATTCAGGGTCTACTCCAGTGGCAAAGTTATTATTTGGTGGTAAGGTGCCAAGGGTTGGAACTTCAAAATTTTAATTTCTTTAAGTCCACTAACTGCTGGGCTTGTTTTAACATTGTCAAATTATTGAAAAATTTCCAGAATTAACTTTCTGTCGAAAGAGCCAGGGCTTTGGAATCTGATAGATACATGAATCTGGATTTGACCACAGGTCATTTTTATAACTTCCCTGAGCCTACGTGTCCTTATCTGTACAATGGGGGTCATGACACCTATTTCATGGGGCACTTATGAAAAATCAAAACAGGATAATACCGTAGAGCCTTAATACACCTAGCAGATGGTTGAGAGATGTTAGTTCCATTTTCTGTTCATTTTTTTTCAGGTTGCATTCTTTTTGCCCCATTTCAGGTCTCCTGTGCATATTATATATTATGATCCAGATGTCTTTAAAGTCAAGCCAGCTGCTTTGAAAACACAGTGTTCTCCAAGGATCCAAGAGTTGGCAGAACCTCATGTGCGTTAAATACAGAAAGCCACATCAGTCAGACTCTAGTTATGTGTCTATAGAAAGCATATTAGGTGACTTAGTTCCCTATTCTGGTCCCGTCACCTTGTATCCCCACATCCTCCCAAAAACCATACAGACCCCCAGAGAACACCACTGCGACCATCGAATAGCAATTCTTAGTGTTACCTGCAGTCCTGTCTTTAGCAGATTAGGAGACTGGAGCATCAATAAAAGAGAAGCTGAGAGTCTGCCTTACCCTTATTGTATCTCCTCACAAGCATCTTGGCCATCTCATTGCTCTGACCTGAAGAAACACCTCCTTATGCTTGCCAGGTTTGTTTTTCTTTTCCTGGAGAGATCCTTGTCCTCCAGCAGCTGGTCTCTGCTCAGTTCCTGCTCTCGTAAGTCCTGGGAATTGAAATAATTCTTTGTGTTGCTTTTCCAACATCCCCTCCTTAACCGAGAAGTAATGCTGAAATGGGGAAGACTTTTGGGATAACTTGAAATGCTTTTCATAATCTGTAGATGAGATTTAGGGAGCAGGTTACCTTCAATAATCACCCCTGCCCCAGTCTCTGTTCCTTCACTCAGGCTGTGTCATTTATCAGGAATGACAAAAAGCAAGGTATTTGGTAAGCATTGTAATTCTCTGTCAAATTATATCTGCCCAGAGTTTTTAAAGTTTAATTGTTTTATTCTCTTCAGGGATCAGTATTTTACAAATGAAACTAAGTTTTATGATATATTTAGATTTACGTGAAAACGAACTTATCTGAAAACTGGTGTTACAGATGATTGAGTTCTATCTCCAGTGCTTTGTGTTAAGGAGGAGATAACTAGTGTTATGGAGAGGCAATATTATATAGTAGTTTTGAGCTTGCATTTTGGAATCAGGCAAACCTGGTTTAGTCTCCCTCATGGATCATTTACGCCAGGTATGTGATTTTGAACAAATTTCCTAACCTCCCCTCCGCCCCACTACCCCTCTCCCCGTGCCTGTTTCTTTATGTGTAAAATGGGTTCCTGCTGCATTGTTATAAAGATTAAATAAAATTATGGGGGCGCCTGAGTGACTCAGTTAAGCATCCAGCTTGTGATTTTGGCTCAGGTTATGATCTCAGGGTTGTGAGACAGAACCCCACAGCCTGCTCTGCACTCAGTGGGAAGTCTGCTGCTTTCCCTCCCTCTGCCCCTCCCCCGACTTGTTCTCCCTGTCTCTCTCAAATAAATAAATCTTTTAAGAAAAGAAAATTATGTAAAAAAGTATGAACTGGAAAAAAATTGTTTACAAATTTAGCTCCTTTTGTCTTCTAAGGGGGAGTGGCATAGTTCATATCACTGGGAAAATAAATACCTTTATGGCTTGATTAATACATTGAATGAATGTTTGTTGAGTGTCTTTGTTTTGCTGGGCACTGTGGCAGGCATTGGAGATAATCACACGAACCCCAACATATGTGGCCTCTGCTCTCATGGACTGTTGAGCCAATTGGGAGAGATGGATGTAATTCACACATTTACAAATGTAAAACTACAGTGGTGGCACAATGCCATGACAGAGAGGTTATATTGCTGGAAATAACATTATAGAGAACTCTGACTCTCTTGGGAGGACAGAGGAAGACTTCTTTAATGAAGGGACAATTGGGCTGGAATCTAAAAATTGAGTAAGATTAACTAACTAATAGGGGATGGGAAGTCAGTCTAACTAGTGGGAACATGTGTTTAGTGGACATTTGTTGATTTGGGGGCCAACCTGCATCCATTTCTCCTCCTTCTGGTAAGAACTCCCAGTTTGCTTTTGGAGAATTACTTTGCATTGTTTAAAACTTTACTGGTGGGAGCACCTGGGTGGCTCAGTGGGTTAAAGCCTCTGCCTTCAGCTCAGGTCATGATCTCAGGGTCCTGGGATCGAGTCCCGCATCGGGCTCTCTGCTCGGCGGGGAGCCTGCTTCCCCCTCTCTCTCTGCCTGCCTCTCTGCCTACTTGTGATCCCTCTCTCTCTCTCTCTCTGCCAAATAAATGAATAAAATCTAAAAAAAAAAAAAAAACTTTACTGGTACTTTTCCCCCCCCAATATTTTATTTGTTTGAGAGAGAGAGAGCACACAAGCCTAAGGGGCAGAGGGAAAAGGAGGAGCAGACTGCCCACTGGGCAGGGAGCCCAAAGCATGGCTTAATTTCCAGGACCCTGAGATCATGACCTGAGCCAAAGGCAGACCCTTAAACGACTGGGGCTTTGGATTTTATGCAGAGTGGTGCGAGGGGTGGGGGTATAGCCGGAGCTGATATTTCCCAGTAGCAGTGCCCTGATGAGACTTCATTTTGCTCCTACCTCCCGAGTCCCTGGAGCTACCGTGATCCTTCACCTACACCTTTGACTCAGCAGCTGCCCACAGCCTTCTAGTAAATCCCCTGTGGCAGGTGGGCAGATGCACTGGGGACTGAAAAAAAGCCAGTTTCACTCAAACAGAGGTAAAAATGGGGTTGCATGATGCAAGAGGAGCAGAAGGAGGGGAGCCAGACCATGCAGGGCCCTGGAGGCCATGTTGAGGTCTTTACTTTTTATCCTAAAACCTGTGAGAGTTGTTGGAGTAATGTATGTACAGGGATAATGTCACCAGGGTTGCCTTTTGAAAAAATTCCGTTGGACAAATAAATCAGAGAGGAAACAGTAGAAATAGGTAGACCAGGTTAGGAGGCTATTTAGTAGATCAGATGGAAGATGAAAATAGTCTGGTGGTACCATAGTAGAGATGGAAAGAAGTGACAAACTTGATGGATTTGAGGAAGTGAATTTTTATAGGATTTGGTGATGGGCTGGACATGGTGTGGGAGAGAGGGAAGCATTTAAGAATTCCTGGATTTCTAAGTTATGAAATAAGATAGAAGTGTCCGAATACACAAATGGACAATGGCCTGGCCATATATGACAATAGAACTCTGACTTACAGCCTTTGCGGCCACCACCAGGTTAGGAAGCTAAACCACAACCTCTGTAGCAATTAGCCCAGAAAGGTCAGGATCTGGTCAGTGGTCCTTTCTGGTGCCGATTTTTGCCCCCATTTCCAAGTCAGGGCCAACCAGAGAGAGCCAAGTATACTCACTAGGCCAGTCACACAGGATGCCCTGTTTCTAATAAGCTCTTCTCTGAGCTCCCCACGCCAGGAACCTTTAATCAGAACAAGCCCAAAACTGCCTCTGTGTCCCCTGTAAAGCTTTAGCACTCCTCTGCCTTTGAGTCTCTGCCAAATGCAAGTGGTGATGGCTGACTCACAATAGCAAGCTCTAAATAAATAGCCTGGTGTGTCCTCATTTGGGCAATCTCGATTTCCACAATTCACCCCTTTACCGGGAGAGGACCAGAAGGAATCTAAAGAAGCATGTGTTCAGTTCTGGACACTTTGAGGATGCCTTTCAAATGCTTTGAGCCCAAAGGACATGCCAGGTGCCAGGTTATCTTATGACTTGCATAGCTCCTAGGCACTTGTATCTTTCTGGGTTCTTCCTTATATTAATATGAAAAGTTACATTTTATGACTGCATTGATATAAAGATGGACATATTAATATTGCATATTAAAAATATTTTTTTACTAAAATTTTCTTTTTCCCTTCTCATTTAAAGCTACATTTTTGTGAGCTCCTAAAAATACTATGAGCTATGGGCATTGGGCCTACTGTGCCCAGTAAGGCAGTTGGCCCTGTTCAGGTAGGCAGTCCGTTTATTGCTGTGTTGCTGCAGGTAGACGTGTCTGTTGAAGATTAACAGGTGCAAGTCATCACTGTCAAGTGTGATTGAACCCCAGGGTGGGGGGGTGAGAGAAGAGGGACCAGGAAAGTGTGAACCCTGACTTGATATTTGCTGATGTTGAGGAATTGCTATCAATTATACTTAGGAGGGTATTGGTATGGGGTTTATGCTCTCAAAAGCAGTTCTTTTAGAGGTGCGGGCTGAAACACTTGTGTATGAAGATCCGGATAGCCAGAGTTTGCTTTGAAATAACCCCAACAAGGGAGTGGATGAGAGCGTGAGTTGATTGTTGAAACTAAGTGATGGGAATAGAGCATTCTCACTTCTATTAGACGTGCTTCAAGTTTTGCATAATAAAGTGCAAAGCGGAAGGGAAACAAGATGGACAGCGACAGGTCTCAGCTGTGGCTTGGGGGGCCTGTGCAATGCAAAACTGCCCTAAAACTGTACTTTCAATCAGGTCTGCTTTGCTCCCAAATGTTTGGTGTCAGGGCTGTTTGAGGGGGGAAATCAAGGCAACATGTCTGTATCCCATGTCTGGGGACAGTGTGGAGAAATCGTATGTACAAAATGGTGAGTTAATTCATAATTTGGTGGAAGTAGGTTTGTGGGGTTACAATTCACTGGGAATAAGGTAATATAAGATAAACTGGTACTCTCACCCCACCTCCAGGAGAATAGGAGGGGCTCGGGACTTTCACCAAACTTATGGTGCCAGGAGGATTTTCAAGTTAATTCTCTTTGAATGTTCAAGGGTCAGCATGCTTCCATTGACCTCTGGGTTACAAATGCTTGACATGTGAAATGTGAAGACCAAGTGGGAAGGAGAAGATTTGAAGAGACTTGTTTGTTAACCTGGATTTGGTTGAAGGAAGGACAATGGTGACATAAATGTTAAATGACTTCCTGTAGTCAGGGAGAGAGGGGGTGTAGGAGCCTGGTCCTGGAAGGAGGCTTCGCCAGGTATTAGCTATGCAACCTTACACAAATTACCTACCTTCTCAATGACAAGGGGCTAACAGTACCCACTGTTGGGATTTGAAAGTTGCCAATAAATTATACCCCTCTCTTCCCTCCCTCCCTGAGTTCAGACACAATTGAGAAACCCAGGCAGATGGAGTTCAAAATAACTCATTTACAAAGGATAAAGCTATTTGGAGAAGGTGATTTTGGTAAACTAAATGGCTTTGCCAATATGCCACTCTTCCTGAATTGAATTGAAACCCTCCACAGGGCACACCTGCCCCCCAGGAGCAGACCAAATGCACTCTGCCCATGGCTCTGAGATCTCAAGAAGGAAGAAATGCACTCCTTCTCCCAGATTCACTAGGAGAGGAGTCACTGCTCCCATGGGTAGGAGGAAATGGGCGGAGGTGTGTGAGGGCAAAAGGCAAGAAGTTCTTTTCTGAGGAATTCTGCCTCTCCACATGGAAGAGCTGGGACTTCCCAAGGAACACTGGGAAATAAATGTTCATCTGTAACACCTCCCTCACTGGGTTCTTGTGAAGTTCTTACCAGTACATAGTAAGTGGGTTTTGTTTTCTCAATCCTTATTAGTCGGATTAAGAAGCTTCTCATGTCTTTCTGGATAATGGAGTTTACTCCGTTTGGTGATGGCAGTTATAGTCCCAGTGAAACCCAGCCCTCTCAAGAGGTGGAGTCTGCTTCCCCACTCCTTGAGGCTGGGCTGGCCCGTGACTTGCTCAGACTGAGAGACTGTGGCAGAAGTGACATGGTATGACTTCCAAGCCCTGGCCTCAGGAAGCCTTGTGGCTCCTGCTCCTGCCGTCTTTGAATGCTGCCCTGGGGCTGCATGGGAAGACAGCCAGCCTCCTTGAGAGACCACGTGGAGAAGCTCAGCTCTCTCAGCCCTCTCCTCTGGGCCATCCTCCCGCTCACCCTCTGCACCCTTGTGAGAGAGGCAGCAAGACCAGCAAAAGCACTGTCCAGCTAATCTACAGAATTGTCAGGAAAAAAATGGCTACTGTTTCAGGCTACTAAGTTTTGGGTTGGTTTGTTATTCAGCAATAGTTAACTGAGATGGGTGATAAGCTGATGGAGCATCAGGCTGATGCCAAGAGGGTTGGGGAGGAGTAAAGGGTTCTGACTGCAGCGGGCTGGTTGTGAGCATATCCTTGGTTTTGGTCTGCTAAATGAGCAGGCAGACATTTCTCCCCCAATTAAGTGTTTTAAGCCCCCTTTTCAACTTGTGTGATAACCTACAACCTACAGCAGGCCTGAGCTGAAGTGACCCACGGTTGGTCAGTAAGAACCTCCATAAACTGAGGCAGAGGAGCGTGGTGTTTGCTGACAAAGCCGAATCTCCCATCTTAACTGGTTCCCCACTCCTCCTTCCAGAGGGTTTTGCTTCCTAAGGACCTATCTGAGGAGGTCCTGGCCCATGGCCTCCCTTGGCAGCAGAGACATACCACAGGCAGTAGGGAGAGGGAGCCTGAAGATACATGTTCTTTCTTAATTTGTGTTCGTTTTTCTTTTCCATCTGGGAGGGGCTGCCAGACGGGAAAGTTCCCCACCCGTAGCAGCATGCATCTGCCTGCCTCTCTCTGTTGCCAAGGCGTGGTCTGCTAGAACTTCCAGGACATTGAGCATCCTGGCCTGGATTGCAAGACAGGACAGGCATAAGACTGGGGACAGAGAAGCGTGGCTCTGTGCCATAGGGGAGCAGAAAGAAGCAGTTTGTTTTCAGTGTGAAGGCGGTAGCAAAGTCGCCTCAGGATGGTGGGGACACAGTGGTGGTGGTCAGGCAGCCACTCTGTGGAAAGCAGTGGTGGCTCAGGCAGGTGGACATCAAAGGAAAGCGGTAACAGACCCCAGGTAACACACCCTTTTTTGTGTAACAATTTAGGCAGGTGGGAGTGCCTCAGGGTTTAGAGAGTTCGAAAGTACCACACTCCTGGCTTCAGCAAGCATAAAGCATAGCCTACCTCAGGAAGCCATTTTGAGTTCTGGATTCTTTGAGATCATTACCATATGGTTGACCATTAATGGAGAAAGAATAAGTGCACTGTATGATTTCAAATACACAGGGAGGAAGTGTAGACTTGTAGCTGGCAGTGTACTTTCTGGAAGAAGAATGGCAGGATTTCAGCCCTGGACCCACCACTTACTAGCTCTGTGTCTTTGGATAAATTAACTAACCTCTCTGAGCCTCAATTTCCTCACTTGTAGAATGGGGGTAAGTATAGAATTGTCAAATGCTTCCCCTCAAAGCACCACCAAGGAGGTGCGTTTATAGCTTACTAAGATAAGGGAGATCTTTATTCATAGAATGTTAGCCGCAGCTAGTAAGGAAAGGGCAGTGGCAAGGTGTTTATGAGTTTGGGATCAATTAGGATTGGGTAACAGTTTGATAGAGACAGCAAGACAAGAGTTTCTGAAGGAGCCTTCGAGAATTAATGAGACCAGTGAAATACTTCGGTCAATAACAAAAGTTATTTGCAACTTCATCTGTTTAGGCAAGAGTTTCCTAAAGCTATATTATTGAAGGCAGTAGCATAGTGAAAGTCATGTTAAGGTAGAAAGTAAACTGTGTTGGGGTCCAGGCACATCTCAGAGATGCTGCAGCTTTGGTTCCAGACTACCACAATAAAATGAATATTGCAGTAAAATGAGACTTTTTTTTTAGTTTCCCAGGGCACATAAAAGTTATCTTTATACTATACTGTATCTATTAACTGTACAAAGCATTAGTGTCTAAAAAACACTGTACATATCTTTTTAAAAAGATTTTATTTATTTGAGAGAGAGAGAGAGCACAAGCAGGGGTTGCAGAAGAGAGGCAGAGGCAGAGGGAGAAGCAGGCTCCTTGTTGGGAACCCAATGTGGGGCTCCATCCCAGGACCCTCGGATCACGACCCGAGCTGAAGGCAGACGCTTAATTGACTGAGCCACCAAGGGGCCCCTACACTGTTCATATCTTAATTTAAAAATATTTGGGGGTGCCTGGGTGGCTCATTTGGTTAAGCAGCTAATTCTTGATCTTAGCTCAGGTCTTGATTTCAGGGTCATGAGTTCAAGTCCCATTTTGGGTTCCATGCTGGGTGTGCCTAAAAAAAAAAGAAGAAAAAAATTATTGCTAAAAAAAATACTAAGCATCATCTCAGCTTTCAGTGAGTTATAATCCTTTTGCTGGTGGAGAGTTTTGCCTTGATGGTGGAATGCTGCCGTGGCTGCTGAAGGTTGGGGTGGCTGTGGCAATTGTTTAAAATAAAACAATGAAGTTGCTGCATCAATTGTCTTCCTTTTACAAACAATTTCTCTGTAGCAGAGATGTCAAGGAGTGCTTCTCTCAACATTGGAGTCAATCCTCTCAAATCCTGTTGCTGCTTTGTAAGCTTATGTAATATCCTAAATCCTTTGCTGTCATTTCAAGTCTTCGTTGCATCTTCACCAGGAGTAGATTCCATCTCAAGAAACCACTTTCTTTGCTCACCCATAAGAAGTAATTCCTTAGGGGCGCCTGGGTGGCTCAGTCGTTAAGCGTCTGCCTTTGGCTCAGGCCATGATCCCAGGGTCCTGGGATTGAGCCCCACATCGGGCTCCCTGCTCGGCAGGAAGCCTGCTTCTCCTGCTACTGTCCCCTCTGCTTGTGTTCCCTCTCTCGCTCTGTTTCCCTCTGTCAAATAAATAAAAGCTTTAAAAAAAAAAAGGAAGTAATTCCTTATCCCTTCATCTTTGCCATTTTATTACAACAATTCAGTCCCCTCTTTAGGCTCCACTCCTCATTCTACTTCTCTTATGATTTCCACCACACCTGCACTTACTTCCTCTACTGAAGCCTGGAACCCCCCAAAATCTTCCATGAGGGTTAAAATCGACTTCTTCTAAACTCCTATTCTTGTTGATATTTGGGCCTCCTCCCATGAATCATGAATGTTCTTAATGACATCTAGAATGGTGAATTTTTTCCAGAAGTTTTTCAATTTACTTTGCTCAGATCCATCAGAGGACTCACTGTCTTTGGCAGTTAGAGTCTTAAATGTATTTCTTCAGTAATAAGACTGGAAGAAAGACTCACAACGATCCCTTGATCCGTGGGCTGCAGAACGGATGTCGTGTTAGCGTGAATGAAAGCAACGTCAGTCTTGTTGTCCCTCTCCATCAGAGCTCTTGGGTGACCAGGTGCATTGTCAATGAGCAGGATATTTTCAAAGGAATCTGTTTTTCTGATCTTTAGGTCTCAACAGGGAACTGAAAATATTCAGTAAATCATGTTGGAAGCGGATGTGCTGTCATCCAGGCTTTGCTGTTCCATTTACAGAGCCCAGGCAGAGTCGATTTAGCATAATTCTTAAAGGCCCTAGAACTCTTGAAATGGTAAAGGAGCATTGGCTTCAATTTATATTCACCAGCTACATTGGCCCCCAACAAAGGCCTGTTCTTTGAAGCTTTGAAGCCAGGCATTGACTTCTCCTCCTTGACTATGAAAGTCCTAGATGGCGTCTTCTTCCCATATAAGGCTGTTTCATCTATGTTAATAATCTGTTTACTCTAGCCATCTCCATTCGCTCTCTTAGCTGGATCTTCTGGGGAACTTGCCGCAGCTTCTAAACAGTACTTGCTGCTTCACCTTGCACTTTTATGTCATAAAAACAGCTTTCTTCTTTAAACCTCATGAATCAACCTCTACTGGCTTCAGACTTTTCTTCTGCAGCTTCTTCACCTCTGTCAGCCTTCATGGAATTGATGAGGGTCAGGGCCTTGCTCTGATTTTGATTTTGGGAATGTTTTGATTTAAGGGAATATCGTGGCTGGCTTGATCATTGGTCCAGACCACTCACACTTTCTCCATATCAGCAGTAAGACTTTTGCTTTCTTATCAGCTGTATGTTCACTAGAGTAACACTTTTAATTTCCTTCAAGAACTCTTCCTTTGCATTCACAACCTAACTGATACAAGAGGCCCAGATTTCAGCCTATTGGTTTCAACATGCCTTCCTCACTAAGCTTAATCATTCCTAACTTTTGATGTAAAGTGAGAGATGTGTGACTTGAATGCTTCAAGGCCATTGTAGGGTTATTAATAGACCTAATTTCAGGGGATAAGGAGGACTGAGGAGAGGGAGAGAAACTGGGGAATGGCTGGCAGGTGGAACAGTCAGAACACACCAATATTTATTTATTTATTTATTTATTTTTAAAAGATTTTATTTATTTATTTGAAAGAGAGAGATCACAAGTATGCAGAGAGGCAGGTGGAGAGAGAAGGGGAAGCAGGCTCCCCACTGAGCAGAGAGCCCAATGCGGGGCTCGATCCCAGGACCCCGTGATCATGACCTGAGCCGAAGGCAGAGGCTTTAACCCACTGAGCCACCCAGGCGCCCCTTCACCAATATCTATTAGTTACAGTCGCCATCCTTTATGGGCATGGTTCGTGGTGCCCGAACAATTACGATAGTGACATCAAAGATCATTCATCACAGATCATCCATAGCAATACAATAATAATGAAAAAGTTTGAAAAATTATGAATATTATCAAAATGTGACACAGACACACAAAGTGAGCAGGTGTTGTTGGAAAAATGGCACCAACAGACTTGCTCAGGGCTGCCACAAACCTTCAATTGGTGAAAAACACAATATCTGCAAAGCTCAATAAAGTGAAACTCAATAAAAAGAGATATGCCTGTACATGGGAACTCTCTACTTTCCACTTGATTTTTCTGAAAACTTAAAGCTGCCCCCAAAATGAAAGTATTAATTAAGGAGAAAAGGTAAACTGGTGGAAGAGGAGTTTGCTGCATGGTAGGTACTTTCTTGGGGAAATCTTGAATCATCCAACACAAATCAGGCTAAAACATGCTTTTGGTTCTTCATTTACTTTGCATAAAGGTGCATTGTTTATTTTGCAAGGGCATAAAAGAACAAAATGAGAGCAATAGCATGTCTCACACCCGTTGCCAAAATAAGCTCTCTCATTAGGTTAACAATCATGAACATTCAATTGGTCTCCTCAGGGAAGTAAATGTCAGCCTTATAGGAAAGATTCCAAATCTCCCTCGGTTTATTCAGTAAATAAAGACTGTATCTTGGTGATTCTTATTAAAGGATTCACCACATCAGCAAACATACATGAAGGTGTTTAACAAAGTGCTTAATTGTATCTCACTGATCAGCAATCCCTCATTTAATTTCATCATCAGAACACACAGCTTTTGGGTGCCTGGGTGGCTCAGTGGGTTAAAGCCTCTGCCTTCAGCTCAGGTCATGATCTCAGGGTCCTGGGATCGAGCCCCGCATTGGGCTCTCTGCTCAGAATTGGGCTCTCTGCTCAGCGGGGAGCCTGCTTCCCCTTCTCTCTCCGCCTGCCTCTCTGCATACTTGTGATCTCTCTCTTTCAAATAAATAAATAAAATCTTTAAAAAAAAAAACAAAACAAACACACAGCTTTTGCTCAGGCAGAGGACCAGCTCCTTAACGCCCTCCCTGCGATAGAAGTGTGGTAACCGGGAGACTTCAAACTCGTCCTCCACAGCCAGACCCCAGTCTCCTCCAGCCCTGGGACCACTCACCTTCTCTGCCTTCAATCATGGACACAAACTCAGATCTGTGTAAAACATTTTCTTCTTCTCCATAACTCAGCTTGCTTTCTAACCTGATCCTTGTGCCGCTAAGCTGGTGGAAAAAATAGCCTCACACCGTTCCGGGGTTCCAGGAGCCTCCCCAGTGCCAAGCTGTTGAGTAGTGGGGCTTGAGGGTGGGGTGGGGTGGGGAAGATCCTCTGGGCTTGACCCACACAGTTCCTGCCAAGACTTGTCATCCCTTTTCCATATGTTTCCTGCAGGTCCTCCAGCTTTCTGTTCAGATATATGCAATATCTATGACGGGGATGTGGGAGTCTCCGGCAGCACTGCCTTTGATCCTGCCTGCCTGGACACAGCCATTTTCTCCGGGATTTTCTTTCCTTAATAGTGACTATTTTGCAAAGCCAGACAGAGATCCTTTCTGCTCCTGGAATCCCTGACCTCTCGTTTTTGCCCCTTTACTCCCACCTATGAACAAACATTTCCAGTCTGGGGATGACACAGATTCTCTTTCTTTCATCTCCCCCACAATACCCCATGCCAAGGATTCCCTAAGGGCTTAAACTTTTTGGAACAAGGAGCAAAATTACTTTCAAACTCTCTTTTCTCCCTCGCTGTATCCCTCCCCCAAGGCAATGAGGCTGGAGCCTACAGGGATGGAAAGGAGCCCTACAGAGAAGAAAAGGAAGAAATCCACGCTTCAAAATATTATTTGGCCATATATTTTCATTGTATGTAGGTCTTACTTCCCTTAGTATATTTTAAGCGTCCTGATAGTGTGAATTGTTTTCTTGTGTCCTTCACAATACCTGTGGAGAGAAAAGGTGTGTCCTCTGACAAACTCTGGTTGTTATTCCTTAAGCCTTGGCCAGTTTTGAGGAAAGCTTTGGAGCTCTCCTGTGGGGTCGTGATGGTCACATCCCTGATGCTAAATCACAAGACTTCCCCTCTCAGTCATTGACAACTATGACATTTTTGGTCACCTTTGGAGATATTGCCTATATCTGAAAATAATTCACCAGAATGGATGGAATTTTAAAACTTTTTCATCAGGTGGAAAGGTTTGGGTCCAAATCATTAAATAGGGTGGGAATATAAATCATCATATTACTATTACATCATATTACTATTAGTGTGTGGGGAGGGAAGAGGCAGAAACCTTAATACATGAGTCTCCTACCCCAAATGCTGTGGTGTTGATTCAAAATTTTCACATCTTATACTCCTTTAAGCTGAGGTGCCAAAGGCCTATCTTAAAATATAAGTGTGCTATTTGATGATGTCTTAGATTATCTTGGTAGTTACTCTTCAGGGCACAAACCTGGAAGGAATGAGACACAGGACAGATACGTTGTGATGGAGAAGGGTGAAAATTTGAAAGGGAAAAGGCCACCGTCTCCCATGAGTGACTGGAATTAGAAATAAAGTATGAAAGGAGCTCTGAAACCAGGACAAAAGTTGATAATTTTAGGCCCTATTTCTGGGGCAAAGGGATTGTACGAGCCTATTTCTGGGGCAAAGGGATTGTACGAGCCTATGGGCTTTCTTCAATGTAAGTTGTCCAAC
>CM053604.1:37046874-37063992 GCA_028646535.1 Procyon lotor
TTTTTTTTTTTAAGATTTTATTTATTTATTTGACAGAGAGATAAAGCACAAGTAGGCAGAGTGGGAGTCAGAGGGAGGGTGTGAAAAAGGCTCTCTGCTGAGCAGGGAGCTTGACATGGGTGGGGCTCAATCCCAAGACCGTGGGATCATGACCTAAGCCGAAGGCAGCTGCTTGACTGACTGAGCAACCCAGGCGCCCCTCAAAGAGTCTTTTCTAGACATTTCAAAATGCACAAACAACCTGAGGAAGTTATGCCTGCTTGTATTATGTTACAAACTCCTACAATCAGGTAGCCTAACCATATACTCATCATGCAGGTGCAATACCAGGAAAGTCCCTAACTACTGTTCCTCACTTACGCAGTTATGGCTCAGGCAAAAGTATTGTAGAACCCAGTATACATTTTTAAAAAATACATCATGATGAAATGTCCCCAGAATGACAAATGAATAGCCTTTTTCAGAGTCAGGCACTGGGAATAAGAACCTCTTCAGAAAAAAACTCTAATTTTTGTTGACATTCTAAAGTGAGTAAATGGCTACAGGACAATATGACAATTCTACTTGACTCTCAGTTATCTGTGTGTGGCTTCACTGGATTTGATTTTTAAAATACCAGACTGATTTCTATCATCAGTCTTTAAGTTTTGGAGCACCTTTCCTCTTCTAAGAAAGAAACTTATTTCTCCCTACCCTGTAGCCTATCGATCTAATTAAAGTAATGTCTCCTAAGTCAAGCAGAATTAGGAAGCTAAATGGGTTACCCAAAATGAAAAGCTTAAAACATAGAAAGGATATTTATAGGGGCATTTGGGTGGCTCAGTCAGTTAAGCGCCTGACTCTTGATTTTGGCTCAGGTCATGATCTTAGGGTCCTGAGATCGAGCCCCGCATAGGGCTCTCTGCTCAGCAGGGAGCCTGTTTTCTCTCTCTCTCTGCCTGCCTCTCTGCCTACTTGTGATCTCTCTCTCTTTCTGCCAAATAAATAAATAAATAAATAAAATCTTAAAAAAATAATAAAAATTAAAAAAATAAAAAAGGATATTTATAATCTGCCATTTTGACTTACTTGTGCTATTTTCCCTCTCCCCAGTTTAGAAAGGTGGCCTTTTGTTATTTGCTTCTAGCCTTAGTAGTGCAAATTTTTCTTTCTGTTTAATGACTTTCTTTAGAAAATATTTAAGATTTTTTCCCCTCATCGCAGAAATCTGTCTGAAAATCTATTTTCTTGGTGTATTAGGGCATGAGAGATTTTCAAAGAGATTTGATAATTCAATTTACTTCACAAGTGGCACCCCTCCTGGATTATCTGGTTTGAAAAGCCCTGAGCACATGGCTGGGCTGGTGGAAATCTCTAGTACAAGCTGTTTTTGTCCCTTTGTTTATATTTGATCATAGGACCAAACTCTGTTTGAGATGTAATGAATATTCACACTCACTAAGCATTAGCACAACCATACTAACAATACCCAAAGCAGGCAGAGACCCAGGCATTTTCAACCCATCAGACAAATTTCTATCCTACGTATTCAAAGTGGAATAAAAATGAAAGGTCAGGAAAATTGAAGTTATAGTGTATTCTCTGATCGGTAACCACAAAGATGCAACATATGATTTCTTAAGAGCAAAAAGCAGGGGTGCCTGGGTGGCTCAGTCGTTAAGTATCTGCCTTCAGCTCAGGTCACGATCCTGGAATCCTGGGATTGAGCCCCACATCAGGCTCCCTGCTCGGCGAGGAGCCTGCTTCTCCACTCTCCCACTCCCCTTGCTTGTATTCCCTCTCTCAATGTGTCTCTCTGTCAAATAAATAAATAAAATCTTAAAAAAAAAAAAAAAAGGAGCAAAAAGCAGCCTCCTGTTCACTACCAAGGTTAGGAATATGTGTTTCTGTTCTCTAAGATTCTATCAGAACTGCTTCTTGCTAATCTGCAACAGCAGTATGGATACCTAAATTCAATAGGAATATTTTTACTATCCCACACCCTAAGTGAGAAATTGAATGTTTTCCATATAATAAGGAGACCAGATATCCAGGTTTGTCTGGGACCCTTCTGATGTATGCTGTTGTTTTAGTGTAATTAATCATAGCACCCCCTTTACACATAGATGCTCCAGGTTAGATGAAATTAATTGATCACATTAATTTAACAGACAGACTGAATATTAAAGAGCACCTTGGTTCAAAATGTTTCATGGGCTCTTTAGTGGTCCTGTGAAGTAGAAACTAGGCACAAAGTGTTCAGCATACCAGGGACAGAGCCTGGAATAGGTCACTGTATTCCCCTTTCTCACCTCAGTGATATTAGTAAGCTGTTGTTGGGAAACAGCATGGTCATTTAAACCCAGGCTATGCTGAGCATTAGAATTTTAGAGGGGAAATGATCTCAGAGGTCATCTGGTCCGACATCTTCACTTTTCTGGATGATAAATTATTATACTTCTGGAAACATGAAGGTCATTTTTTAGTTTTCGAAGTTGTTTCCTGAGCAGAATCTCACTGGATCACAATTGAAGTAGGCAAGGAAGGAAGTTTTTAGACACGTTTTGTAGAGAAGAGAACTAAGTTTCAAATGCTAAAAACAAACAAACAAAAAATCAAACCCTTCAGCCAAGGTCATGTGACTATTTAGTAGAGGAGCTAAAATTGAAATGCAGGTATGACTCTTTGCCCAATGCTCTTTCCAATATCCCATACCAGTTTAATATTTTCATTCATGAATGAGGATTTAAAATCTATCCCCTCCATGTAATTCAATAAAGTTATACAACACTCCCTCTGTAACTAATGCTGTACCCTCAAAAAATTTTTATTTCTGCTGCTTTCTCCTACCTGCAAAGAGCTCTGGCCAACAACGGAACTGTTCTGGCTTGACAGCGCCCCTTGGTGGGTGGCCCAGGAATTGCAGGGCACAAACCTTTCCCATCTCCTTCTTCCTTGTCCCTTGGGTAGAAGTATGAAGAGGTGAGCACTGTGCCAAATAATTTCTGACTTTTTCTTTACCGTTCATTAATTATATCTCAGATAACCTAACTCTCACATCAACGCTTCTCGGCGTTCCCCTTCTCCTTCCTTCCCCCTCTTTATTTCATTTTTGACCCGAATACAGCTCTAATGGTTATGTTTTTATGGGTAAGTCATACTTCCCAAAGTGAAAATAAATTTCAGTCACCCTGCATCCAATATGTGTTCACTGTACATCCCACAATGTGTCAGGGACTGTTCCTGACTCGGGATACATCACACTTGGGCTGTAAACCTCTACCCTCCCCCAAGTTCCCTGAACTCCCTTCAATATCTGCACCAGAACGTCATTTCTCTGAGCCGAGGCTTAATTAAAACTGCTGTTTCTTAAGCATTTGCTTTCCAAGTGAAAGGAGAGCTTACTAAATTTCCCTAGGATATTTCCACAGGATGATTTTCTACCTTTTTTTTTTTCTGTAACAAATATATAACATTTTAGTTACACTCCCTCCTGTGGGTAAGCTTGGGATTATCTATCTATCTGTAATTTGCAACGTTCTGTCTAGAGGAAACTTTTTCTGAATTCGTAACAATCACTATAGAGATAGACTTTTGGAAAAGCAACCTGAAACAACAGGCAGATCTCCCATGAGGAGATTGTGGAAGTGGGGTTGTCTTCTTTCATTTTATCCATTTATTTTTGAGGAGGTTCACTCATTCTTCCACTTATTTCATAGCACAAAGAAGCCCAAGATTTTATTACTGTCTTTAACCATTTCCCCCATGTTTCTATGTACAAAGCTTCTACTTAGAGCATGAGTTGGGCTACCAGTGAAAAGAACCTAGTGTGTGTACAAAGAATTTTATGTCCAGGGTTAATTAATGATTAATTCACTGCTGGAAGACCTTTAGAGACACCACTCCCTCCCTTTTCATATATTGCTATTTTCTATAAGTAGCTATAGAAAGTCTAGGCCACTGACAGATTTGTTTCAACAACAGTTTCAGGAGATTCCTTAATTCAACAAAACTCTATAAATCTAGAGTTTTACAAGTAAGTAGCAGCCATAGTCTCTAAGGTCCAGCTGGTCTGGTTGAAGCCAACATTTCTGTTCCATTCTGTCAGATGCTGACACCTTTTCTCATTCATCCACTATATTTTTCACATCATGTCATCTTCAATTATGTCTGTAGCAATTAAAGAAGAGCGTGTGGGGGAAAGAAAGCCAGCCCAGCTGGTGGTGCTGGTAGCAGTCACTGAAATGACTAGCTAATCCATTTCGCTGGGTCAGAGCCACCTCTGGTCCCATGTTACTGTTTTGAAACGTGCCACAGGGAGGGAGACATTGCTGTGAGACTGGCTCTGCCCCACAGGGGTGCTGGCATCGATGCAGGACACTGCCTTACTTTTGTCCTAGGAGGCACCACCTGGCTTTACTTCTCCTCTTTCCACAACCACCCTTCATGGCTCTTCTGTCTATATGGCTACTTCATGTAAAGAGGAAATTTAGTGTAGTGGCTAAGAACATGGATGCAGAAGCTAGACTCTCTGGGTTTGAATTCCTGCTCTAGCACTCACTAGGCTTGTATTTGGGGAAAGTGATATAAGTTTCCATTTACATCAATTACTACATGTATAAAATGGAGACAAGAAGAGTGCCCGTCCCCTAATGCTGCTTCCTCTGATGGTTACATGAGTTAACTTGTGTAAGACATATGACTGTGCCAGGCACAGAGTAATTGCTCAATAAGTATGTTGTTATTGTGCTAACAGGCATAAGGCTTCTGCGTGCAATTCAAAAACAAGAATCAGCTCTATGCTGTTTTAGGCAATGAGGACTAAAAGATATTAGAGGGCAGGAAAGTTATTTTTTCCAATGTAATGTTTTGGTTTTGAACTTGGTCAGTCTTAGTTGTTGAAGACAATGTCTTTCCAACTTACGTCCTCAATCAAGTCATGCCAGATACCACTGGTTAAGTTCAGCTCAGCAGACAAATGATGAGCACCTATTCAGTGCCAGATTCTCCTAATGAATGCTGGTGAAATATAAATGTGTAAGACCCATCCCCCACACAACAGCATATCATTTAGTGGAGAAGACAGGCCCAGGAACAAATTATTTTAAAACAATTTCAATTTGGTCATTATTCTCATAGGCCAAGACAGCCTAGAAAAGTCTACTCACCAACTCACAGAGTATTTGTTCCTCCTTATTTTTAAGTCCTCACTACTCTTCTTCTGCCTTATTAATGCTTCCTCATTAATAGATGAAAGGATAAATTGAGAAGTGCTAGTGAAAAATGAGCAAAAAAACCCAAACAAAACAAAAACCAACAACTAAATTCAAATCCACACACAGTACAGAAGTGCTAGTGAGAAAACATGCTAAAGATATGACACCCTCACCGTCACCCCTCCCTACCTCATTAGTTTTGAGAAATTCCATCCAGGGATACATCTTATGATGAAGCAATATAGACAGCATTTGATTTTTTTCCCCCAAAATGTTCTGATTTCAACCCTTATACTTTACCATTCCAGAAAAAAAATTTTTTTTAATAAATTGCAGCCCAGAAAGACTGAAACTATAAACTGTTCTTACTAGTTTGTCCTCATGAGACAACCCACTGAATACCTACCTCATAGTCATTGAAAGAACACTATCTTCTGTAAGCAAGCACTTTACAGTTTAGAAATACTTCCCCTATAATAATATCATATAAACTTTACAACAAAGCTGTGAGCTAGATGAAAGAGTTTGTTGTATCCCTTCTCCACATGAGAGAAATGGAGGCTTGGCAAAGTGATATTTTCTGTTTTGTTTTGTCTTTTTTTTTTTTAAGTAGGCTCCACACCTATTGAGGAACCCAACTCAGGGCTTGAACTCACAACCCTTAGATCAAGGCCTGAGCTGAGCTCAAGAGTCAGATACTTACCCAACTGAGCCACCCATGTGCCCCCAAAGTGATGTCTTGAATGATCAGTACTTGGGACTTCTAATTGTTTGTACTCTAGGACTAGATTAACTCAAATTTCACTTTGCTCTTTATTCTGCTGGGTTTCCTGGAATAGAGGGGCTTCTAAGGCAGGAGGAAAGCAAATTGGAAGATGAACTCCTGGGAAGTAGTTCGGTGAATTAGCAACTACACACAGCACACGTGACAGCACACACCAAATAGGCAGAACTTAAAAGAAGGCAGCACTTCATATTTTTAAGCCTCGGATTTCCAGCTGCCAAGAGAGATGCCATCCCACAGCAGGGCTGAAGCATCAAAAACCAAACCTGATGACACCTGTGCGTGACAAAACCCGGGGCACAGAGAGGTCCTTGGGATGGCGTGGGCACCGCCGGCTGGCCTGAATGGCTCATATTCAAGGAATATTTGGCCTCTAAGTGTTCCCGCCTCATTGAATCAAGTGCAGCATGTTCTAGGAGGATGAATGCTTGTCACTGTGAGCTGTCAGGGGGTTCGCCATGCACCTGAAGCTGTTACACTGAGTCCAAAATTAAGAGCTCAGATTTTACTGCACAAACTTGAACAAATCTCCCCAATTTATCTATACCCCAAAGAATGGAGTCAGAACAAAACCGGAGAGGGGCGAGTCCATTATCCTTTTGTGACCTCAGTGTCAACCAGACACCAGGCTTTCCCAGGAGACATGGGGAGGTCTGCAAGAAGACTGCAGAAGCAGCTAAGGGAATGAGGCTGGAGAGACCACAGCCAGTCGGCAAAGCCTGTTCCACACTGGGAAAGACAGGCTGCCACCAGCCCCAGCTCTTCACTGAAATAACGGCCAACTCCAATTAGAGCTCACAATCCAAACAGGTGATCCAGTAATACCTTAGAATCTCTGACATCAGTAGAGCATAGGGAGAATATTTATCTATCTATCTATCTATCTATCTATCTATCTATCTATCTATTTATTTATTTAAGATTTTATTTGAGAGAGAGAATGAACAAGTAGAAGCAAGTGGGGGCAGGGGGAGGGGAGAAGCAGAGGGAGAGGGACAAGAAGACTCTGACAAGGCGCTGAGCTTGCAGCCTGATGCAGGGCTTGATCTCATGACCCTGAGACCATGACCTGAGGGCAGATCAGAAGTCAGATGCTTAACCGACTGAGCCACCCAGGCGGCCGAGGAGAATATATTTTAAAGGTATAAATCAATGTTGTTGCCCAAGATACCACAAACTGCCTTTACTGCTTAAGCCAGAATAAAAGGTAGAATTCTGAGCCTTCCGCTGATGCTACAAACAAATCAGTTAACCTTTCTCAGTCACAAAACAGGACTAATTCCATCCTGATTACCATGAGAGGACTGTGAGAGAGACCCAAAGAACTAATAGCACCCTGCTTCTGAACTGGAGTTTAGCACCCCGTGCTCATGGTATTGCAGGCCAAACCCTTGGGCATGTTATTTGGTTTTTCATGTTTATACCCTGTTTTAAACCCACAGCCTAATAGTCTCTTTTGTACTTCCTGTCTATCCCTACAGCCTTTCTTTTTCTTTTACTGGGTCACTTGAAATTCAGACCTATTGTTTTCATTCGGAGACTTTGATATTCACTTTGCAGGGGTGGGGAGTGAGGGGGTGGATAATTGATATGATTAACATGTTATTTTTTTTAACTTTTTTTTTTTTTTGAGTGCAGAATCAAGTCCTGACTTCCAGGAACTCTGTAAAAGGGAAAATGGGAACATTTTTAGCATCAGACAGACAAAAGACCTACTGTAACTGGTTTTTCATACATCTTTTGTATTGTTTTTGGTGACCCATGGAAAGAACAAGCTACCCTAGAGACAGGCCCTAAACTCTCAAAAAACACCTCAAATCTCCTGCTGGGCTGGAACAGGAAATACTTGTATATAGTAAATAGCAAACATATGGAAACTTTTAGCCCCAAGAACTTACACAAGCTGAATACATGAAGAGCTGAAAGAGGTTTAGGTATTGCTCATGGATGAAAAGAATTCATAACAACTTTGGCAAAAATTAAAAAGTTTGCCAGTATTGATGAGGATGTGGAGCAAAGGAAATGCTATATACTGTTTGTATAGTTTGGTTCAACAGCTTTGGAAAGGAAGTTGATATTACGTTGTAAAGGTAAAAGCCCTGTATCTCAGGGCACCTCGGCGGCTCAGTCCGCTAAGCGGCTGACTCTTGATTTCCAGCTCAGGTCATGATTTCAGGGTTTGAGATCGAGCCCCAAGCAGGGGTCCCTGCTCAGCAGGGATTTTGCTTGACATTCTCTCTCTCCCTCTGTCCCTTTCTTCGCTTACCTGCTCTCTCTCTAAAATAAATAAATTTTTAAAAAAAGGCCACATATCTTATGACCTGCTCCACTCGAGTATACCCTAGAGAAACCCTCCTAGATGCACTTCGGAAGGCATATGAAAAAAAATGTTCCAGGGCACCTGGGTGGCTCAGTCAGATAAGCATCTGCCTTCAGGTCAGGTCATGATCCCAGGGTGCTGGGATGGAGCCCCACAGGCTCTCTGCTCAGCAGGGAGCCTGCTTCTCCCTCTCATTTTACCCCTGTTTGTGCTCTCTCTCAAATACATAAAATCTTTCTTAAAAATGTTTGTTCTAAGAGGCAATGCTCATAATAGCAAAAAACTGAAACCAATCCAAATATCCAGCAGCAGGAAAATACATAAATTATAGTAATTCACAAAATGGAAACAGCACTGAATATGACCGAACTTCTCTATATGCAGAAATATGGATGAATCTTGGAAACATGTTGATGGGAAAAAAGTATTTGCAGAATAATTACATATAATACTACTTTTGTACAATTCAAAAATATACAAAGCTAAAATAATATGTTCTTTTAGGAATCCATACATATGTGATAGAACTAATTTAAAAATCAAAGGAGTGATTAATGTGAAAGTCAGAATCTTGATTTCCTCTGGGAGCAAATAAGCCATAAATTGGGATTGGGCAGGAAATACAAGTAGTCTTTGTAATGATTTAATATTTAAACTGGGGGGGGAGTGTTCACTTGTGTTAATTTATTCTTCATAACTTATATGTATATTACAAATATCGTTTTAATACCTAATGATCTTTGAAAATGAGAGTGCCTACTTCCCTAATCTTCTAGGTAGACTTGAAAGAAAACAACTTCCATGCTTTCCCTGAAAATGTAATTTGGTCCCAATAATCAAATGAAACTCTGGGCAAGATGGATCATTGATCTGATCAGGGATACCTTCTTAAGAAAAAATAAACTTCCTAATTTCAAAATAATAAATGCTCATTATAGAAAATGGAGAAAACCAGAAAAAGATACAAAGAAAAAAAATGACATCATCTGTAGTCCCATAAGTTAGCTATAATCACTTAACACTCTGTTGTATTTTTCTTTAGTTTTTTAACTATGTAAAACTAGAATTGACAATAGTATTTAAAAATATGCTATTTCTATTTGGAATCCTCTTTCCCAGAAGAAAGTAAAGATGTTATTTTTATATGGTGTATTCATAGTCTAATGTTCAGTTTTAAGTTCTATTATACAAGTTGCCCATATAAGTGATAACTTAAATTTTAGCAGTTCCCTCACTGGAAACTTTAAGAAATAGGAAAAGGACAATCATTTGTCAAGTTTGTCAAATATTCTCCACTATAATCTTTGGCTACTAAATCAATTACAGGTCTTTGTACGAAGAAGTGGAATTTTTCTTTTGATGACCTGCTTTCTTAAACTCTGATTTCAATATAAAAATACATTTTTCTGAGAGAGTTTTAAAGGATTTTTGAAAGCAGGAGAAAATTTCTCTTGATAATTCATAAATTTATTTTTTAAAGATTTTATTTATTTTTTATTTATTTTTTTTAAGATTTTATTTGACAGAAACACAGCGAGAGAGGGAACACAAGCAGAGGGAATGGTAGCGGGAGAAGCAGGCTTCCCGCAGAGCAGGGAGCCCAATGCGGGGCTCGATCCCAGGACTCTGGGATCATGACCTGAGCCAAAGGCAGACACTTAACACTTAACCTGAGCCACCCAGGAGCCCCTAAAGATTCTATTTATTTATGTGAGAGAGAACACAAGCAGGGGAAGGGGCAGAGGGAGAGACAGAGGGACAAGCAGATTTCCCGCTGAGCATGGAGCCCAAGGTGGGGCTCCATCCCAGGACCCTGAGATCACAACCTGAACCAAAGTCAGAGACTTAACTGATTTAACAGTTAAGTTACTCACCTAACTTAACTAGGTGCCCCAATAATTCATAATTTTAAAGGCAATTTCCCCATTCCTGACCATATATACAAAAAGATTAATAACATGGTGTCAAAATGTTTTTTTCTGGTGTGTATTTGTGTATTTTAAAAACTTTATTCCTTTAAGGGCACCTGAGTGGCTCCGTTGGTCAAGCATCTGGCCCTTAGTCTTGGTTCATGCCATAATCTCAGGGTTGTGGGATCAAGCCCCACATCCAGCTCCACATTCAGGAAGGAGTCTGCTTGGGATTCTCTCTCCCTCTCCCTCTGCTCCTGCTCCCAATCTCTCTCTCTCTCTAAAGTAAATAAATAAAACCTTTTTAAAAAAATTCTTTATTCCTTTAAAACCTCCTCAACCTACCATCTACTCAACTTTTGAGATAATAACACAGCATCAGAGGGAGATGATATTGTAATGCATTTTTACAGGTATAAAGGATGAGTTCTAAACATTTATCATTGATTTTAATGATTAAATTATAAAATCTTATAAGTAAGAGCTGAGATATTTTTTTATATCCCTTCCCCCACTGGATTCCTAACGTAGATGCTGATTCAGGAGGACTGCGGGGTTCTGGACATTCCTACAGGTGACTCTGAGGCCCAGCCAGGCATGAGAGCTACTACTCTAAGCTTAAGGACATTAATCAAACAAAAAACAAAAACAAACACACACACAAACAAAAAACGCTTCCTTTGAAAGCAGACTTCCTGTTAGCCTGGAGAGGAGGATCAATATCCTACTCCTATTTGCTAATTTTTTTTTAAGATTTATTCATTTGGGAGAGAGCAAGAGAGAGGGTCGGGGAGGGGCAGAAGGCAAGGGAGAGAGAGAATCCCAAGCACACTCCACGATGAGTGTGGAGCCAGATTCCAGGACAGGATCTGGGATAGAGATCATGGCCGGAGGGGAAATCAAGAGTCAGACGTTCAAGCCCCAAAGCCACCCAGGAGCCCCCTGTTTGTCCATCCTGAGACACACTGACAGCATGGGCGCTGCCCCTCACACTCTGTCCAGAGTGGTTCAGTAAGTGATAAACGAAGAGCCTCCACTTCTCTTGGGTTTGAGGTGGCACCTTATTTTCCACACTTAAGAAAATACTAATGCTTCAAGGGCCCATTGCTTCGTGGAAGTCCGGAGTGAACAGGAAGGAAATTTGAGCCAAAGAAACTTGAGAGATGGCCTTCAAAAATGATTCCATGGCTTTTTTCTCTTTTGGCCAACTCACCGTGGGACTGTTTACGAGGGGTATCTACCACCGATAACCATTTGGTTTGATACTAGTGGCTTCACGAAGAGGTCAGATGGCGGGAAGAAGATAGTAATTGTGAGCTCACAGCAGTCTCTGCAAGTTACCGCTTTGTAGCACTCTCTGCGAGTTAGTTCATACAGGGAGATACCTTTAAAATAACTGTAGGGTTAGGGGACAAGTGCCCAACTGCCAACCAGGTGTTGGGATTAATTCAGGAAAAAGCCAGCCAGCTGTTTTCATTTAACCTCTTGAAAAGGTTTTATCTTCCCCGGACTACAAAAGAAAACACAACTACAGGACGAATTACTCTTTGAATGTTCCGTAAGTTATAAATATAACGTCAGCGACAATAGAACTTGCGTTGAGATGAAAGTTTAAGGACCTTTAAAATATTTTTAGTTCTTTTCATCTGAAAGTGTTTAGACTACCTTCAGAGAGACTTTTCAACGATTTCCTTACTGGAAAGAGTTGAGAAGCTTTACAAGGCCAAGGTTACTAGGGTGATTTGGTTTTTAAATTTCCTTGAAAAGAGAGTGAAGGAGAGAAGAAATGAAGCAACGGCTGTGAACACTTGTCAGCCGAGGAGGGCTGACAGGACAGAAACTGGGCTTTGCAGAGAAAGTGCAAACAGATCTCACTCTAGAGGGCAGATCTTTCATCCTCATATCTAGAAATCAAGCTTGTTTATTTGGTGTACCTTGGAGAAGTAGGTGCGTTCAAATGGACTTCCCACGCGTCTCCTTAGCAGCCAGACAAGTCCAATGGCCCTCAGCCAACTAACCCAAGGAGAACTTTAAAGTCAACTGGTAGCTACCGGTGAAACTACATACAAAGTCCTGTAACAGGAAGCCACACAAATAGAAAAGAAAATGCACCTGATTAAATATAAGGACAACAGTAGCCCCCGAGTTATGTAATAGTGAGTATGTAAGAGATAAAGAAGTACATGCAGAACAGTCCTTGAATCTGAGTCCACTTGAGAAATCTATGCACTTGGTTAATATTTCTGAAGGACAGAGAATTCTACAAAGCAAAAATTTTCATAGAGAAGAGGCAGCATAACTGTGTCCATGGAATTAGATGGAAGCTTTCCAAGAAATAAAATCAGAGGCAGTGGTGTCCTCTCCTATATTCTTCTGGGCCAAATGAGCAGGGGTGGGTGGTTCCAGCAGGCAGCTTTGGCTGGAGCCGGTGTCCTGTGAGGACAGTCAAGGCTCTTTCCAAAGCCCCTGCCTTTGAACTGTTGCCCTCCTGATCTTTTCTGCCAAACTAAAGACAGAATGGCTTGCTGAGAAGGGTCGCACAGGTCTGAAACCAAAGCTAAGGCTTTCCCCTCTAGGGTGCTGGTCATTAACTGGGCAACACTGGGATAGGAAGTCGTCCTGTGCCTCATTCCCCTGGGCTGTTCCGGGAGAGAACTGAAGACGTTCATCTCCAAGGTTCTTTCCAGCTCTGAACTTCTGGGTCAAAGAAAAGGGGAGTCAGGTGCCAACAGGAGAGGAGGTGTTTCTGACCTAGAATCACTGGTCCGGATTTTTTCAATGGGGGAGGGGGCATATAACTCACCTAAAAACAGAGATTCCTGATGACCTGACAAGTGCCTTGAGCCCAAGACTCTCTCATGGTGGAGAGAGTCATGTCCTCCCTGCAAGCCTCCTCAAGTGACCCAGAGGAGAGGTAAAGACTTTTACGAGGGAGCACAGGAAGCAGGTCACAGAAAACGTTGTAGTAGCATCGGGGACGTTACGCAGGTTCCTCAATGGACTGTGGCTCCTTCCCAGGCACAAACCACATCAAAACTGACTCAGGATTGTGCTGGATGATTTTGCAATTGTTTGTTTAAACAACAAGCCAACCTGATTCCCACACTTGTGCTTCTCTCTTACTGTCAGCAATGTCCAGTCCTGACCTGTCTCTGCCAAATCCTTCGCAGAGAGCTTCAAGACTGGAACTTCCCATACCTCAGTACATCTTAAATTGTGGGAAGGGAGAGGAGGGACGCACACCTGCCCTTTTTTTTTTTTTTTTTTTTAACCCAGTTCAGAGGCTATTTAGATATGGAGAGGATGCAGCAGGAAGTCTTGTTACCCAAAATCTGCCAGAGCGATGTTTGGCTCTGAAATAAGGAAATACGAGAGACCTTGAAGCCGGTAATGAAGTGGGCTCTCGCCAGTAGCTCTGCCATAGTGTTCAGACCACGCAGGGCAGGGACAAGCCGCGTTGACTGGAGGCTGCGGATTCTTGGCTTCGGAAAAATGGGGCTGGCGGGGCGGGCGGGATGGCAGAGGAGGTGGCAGATTGCAGAGTGACTCGCACAAGCCCTCCGGTGGACATTTCTCCTGATGCTCAGTTCCCGGTCTTAGCACCGCCAGGAGGACCCGACCTCTGTAAAAGGGAGAGATGAAAAGTGCCGCTCCAGTTCCCCCACTTTAAGAAGTAACTTCCGTCCTTTGGGTCATTTCTTTGGAGGAGGGGAGGGTGTACTGCCCTCCTGGGCTATAAACCACTTTAGAGGCAGAAAGACGCGCGGACCGGTGAGGCGTGTCCCCACCCCCGCGACCTGTCGAGACTGTCCCCGGGCAGCTCCCTCCCCCGGAGGCGGATTTGAAGGCGATTTTCCAGATCACCGCCGCGCTTCCTCCACTCCTTCCTCAGTCCCTAGAGCCTCGGGGCCAGGAGGGCGCGCCGAGCCCCCTTCCTCCGGCCGCCGCCCCGGGCCCCGGGGAAAGTCGCCGGGAGAAGCCCCCCGGGCAGGCCCGGGGGCCGGGAGACGCGCGGCTCGGCCGGGGAACCCTCGGGCGCGCTCTGCCGGGAGCTCCTGCGGCGGCCGGGGACTCGCGCGACCGTGCGCCCGCGGGAGGGACGGCCCCGCGCGCCGAGGTGCCGGGCGGGCCGCGCCCCGGATCTCGGTCCCTGCCCGCCGCCCGCCGCCGCGCTCACCGCCGCCGCCGCTTTCCTCCCCGCAGCCGCGCCGAGACCATGTCGGCGGAGACCGCGAGCGGCCCCACCGAGGACCAGGTGGAGATCCTGGAGTACAACTTCAACAAGGTCAACAAGCACCCGGACCCCACCACGCTGTGCCTCATCGCGGCCGAGGCCGGCCTCTCCGAGGAGGAGACCCAGGTGAGCCCCGCACGCCCCCCACCCCCTTCCTCCGGCTCTCGCCTGCCGGGGCGGTCTCCCGCACGCGGGGATCCCCCTGGCCCTTCTCCGACCTTCCATCGCTTCTGCCCGCACCCCGGGAGCCCGGACGCCGCCGCGCCGCATCCCGGGGTTCCGGCTCCGCGCGCCGGGTCTGCCCCTCCAGCCCCAGTCCGCGGTGGCTCCCCCAGGAACCATTCAGAACCCTCACTATCACCAGTCCTTCTCCGCGCTTCGCTGCTCTCCCCCACGGGCCGGGAGGACCGCGCCATGCCCCCCCTCCGGCTCGGGAGCTCCGGCCTCTCGCCTTGCTTCCTCCTCCTCCCCCAGCTCAATTTCTCCCCTGGGCTGTGAGCGAAACTTCCCGAAGGGATGACTTGTGCGCTCTCTGAGCGCCCCCCACCCCCACCCCGCCGCTCTTAAATCTATTCCTGAGTAAGGGTGTCGGGGCGCAAAGGGACTTTAGCGATCAGCTGTAAATTCAGCCCTGGGTTTGGCAAACGAGGAAACTGAGGCCAAGAGGGAGAGAGCTGCTAGGATAGCAAGGGTCTTTCCACCATATCACGCCGCAGCTTCCCCTTAGCTGCAGAGCTAAGATTGTATATAGCCAGGGAGGTTTCATATTTTAAAAAATTCCCGGGCTCTAAGATGTAGTCTTTTTCTGGAGTTTTCCAAGAAGGAAAGCATCTGACATTACAACTGAAGGGAGTGGAAGCAGATGTCCCCTTAAGTGTGCTGATTGATTTATCTATTTTTAAAAGCTCCTACTTTATTCGGAATATTGTTTAGGGTAGAGAATGCAACACTGCACATGATGAATAACCTCCAGGTGCAATGTTGGCTCCTTCAGCTGACTTAAAAAAAACAAAAGAAAAACCCACAACCCTAATCCAGAGTTTACTACAACTTCTTTTTTCCCCTTGGTCATGGAAAGACAATTAGTTATGCATGATAATCCTACTTGGAACTGCCCTAGCATCTCTCCAAGGGAGCCCAAAGCACTTCTACACCTCTAGTCTCAGCTGGGAAGAAGAGATGGTCTTATTTTTCCCATTTTACAGACTAGAACATCAGGTACTTTGACCTCTTTTCACCCTGAACCATACTCAGCTGAGGCTTAGGAGCTTGTAATGGGTGCTCCAGGATATCCTAGAACCAAGACCTTGCATCCCAAGCCTAAAGTGATTTTTTTTTTTAAGATTTTATTTATTTGACAGAGAGAAACACAGCTAGAGAGGGAACACAAGCAGAGGGAATGGTAGCGAGAGAAGCAGGCTCCCTGCTGAGCAAAGAGCCCGATGTGGGGCTCGATCCTAGAACCCTGGGATTATGACCTGCGCTGAAGGCAGACGCTCAGCGACTGAACCACCCAGGCGCCCCTAAAGTGATTTTTACTAATTAAGCCAGATGCACTTTGGAGAATTTGCCCACAGAAAATCCTCTCATCCCTAGGTCAAATAGAAAGTCAAGCATATCCGTTTTTAGCAAAGGGAATAGCTGTCAGACTCACCAGAACCAGAACTTAATGGAAGGTGATTTAGTGTAACCCAAGCCCAGCAGTTCATGTTTCTTGGAACCCCTTGAGGAAGCAGCTTGCTGAAGTTTTCTCACTTAAAATCCCACACTATATTTAGAAAAGAGGACTGATCAGAGAGATAATAATAAGGTGTCTTTTTAAAAGGCTGTAGATTTATGGTGGCACAGTCCCAGCTAGGGGTCTAAGCTCCTCTCAGCCTCTGCTTCTCCCACGGGTAATCATCCTCGCCAGCGGCGAGGCAGAATAATTACGTTGCCCTCTGTGATGGCTGATCCTTGCCAGGTGTTGTGCCGGGCGCCCTCCTCGTCATAAGTCATTTGTGTATCACAACAGGGCTACGCGGTAGGTAGCATTAGCCCAGCTGGACAGATGAGAGAACCAAGGCACAGAAAGGTTGAATAACTGGCCCAAGGCCACAACTCGGAAGTAACAGGGCTAGGATTTGAACCGTGGCAGGCTGGGTCACAATCCAGACTCCTCTAACTACCTTGCTATCTTCACAGAAAGGAAGAATGGGACCCACTAGGGGATGGAGGCAAGGAATGAACATTTCATTTCTGTTGTATTTCTTCCTGGAAACAGAAAAATCCATGTATTGCATGATAGGCATCTCAGCTATGTTCAATCTTTTTCTTTTCTTTTTTTTTTTTAAAGATTTTATTTGTTTATTTGACAGGAAGAGAGATCACAAGTAGGCAGAGAGGCAGGCAGAGAGAGGGGGGGAAGCAGGCTCCCCGCTGAGCAGAGAGCCCGATGCGGGGCTCCATCCCAGAACCCTGGGATCATGACCTGAGCCGCAGGCAGAGGCTTTAACCCACTGAGCCACTCAGGTGCCCCCAATCTTTTTCTTGAGCTTCACCTTCTATTAAAGAACTGAAATGAAATCAGGTGAGGGGCAGGAAGAAAGAAAGGGCACCTAATTTTGTTTGTGATTGAGGTCCACCAAGTCAGACTTTTGACAGCAGGTTCAGCTGCCCCCTCCCCCTCTCAGCCA
>CM053604.1:37064492-37115994 GCA_028646535.1 Procyon lotor
CAATCAATTATTATTTTTTATGATCCAACCACCATTCTTATTTTATGACTGTAATTAGGTAATGAATAAAATGACATGCACTTGGTATTTTGTGGCGCTTCAAATTATTCCAAAGTCCAACCATGCATGTTGCTTGTTGCCATGAAACTCAGTTATATGGACCTTATTTTTTTACCCAGTTGTTTTTATGAACAGGTGTTCAACTAATGGAATAAACAGAGGATGTGCAGCTAGAGCCTTCTTATTAACATCACAAAATAATTAAAAAGGACAGCTACTCTACAAAGTCCAGCTCAGGGGATAACTCAACCTACTGTAGGCCGTGTCTCTGAGCATTAGAGAGATGTTGCAGAAAGGTTGGGGGGTCACCTGGGTGGCTCAGTCAGTTAAGCATCTGCCTTCGGCTCAGGTCATGATCCTAGGGTCCTGGGGTGCAGCCCCTTGGAGGGCTCCCTGCTCGGCAGTGAGTCAGTTTCTCCCTTTGCCCCTCCCCCACAACTCATGCTCTTTTGCATGCTCTCTCTCAAATAAATAAATCTAAGGGGGGGGAGAGGGAGGAGAAGGAAAAAGGCTGGAAAGAAAGGCTTCAGAAGACCCTCACCCTGCTTCCAGAAATGTCACTTAAATTTCCAAGTGACTTTGGACAACTTAATTGCTTTGAACCTCCATTTCTTCATCTACAATTGAAGGTATCTCCACCTGCTACAGTAATCCTACTCCCACTTGTCTCACAGGGTTGTTGTAGGATTCAATAAGATGGATTAAGTTTATGAATAGCACTATAAATTATAAACACTATATAAATACAAGATATCCCTATTAAGGTTCCTATGCCTTTCCTTGTGACTCAGGATCTGATGTTGGGCAATTGAATGCCATCAGGTTTTGCAAACATTAAAATAGCAAAACATTTTAGGAACTTCACTCAACCCTATGACTAATAAGATCCCTTAGAACATTTCATTTGCTTTGTCCAGGTAATCAATGGCCAATATGGAGAAATGAAATGCTTCCAGAACTGACCAGCCCAAGTTGAAGAACATGACGTTGAAAAGGGAAGATCATTGAAGATCACACTCTTTAAGTTCCAGAATATTATTTCAATCTCTTATTAAAGTTTTGGTAAGGTACTAAGGAACTCAGAAAAACTTATAAACATTTGGACTAGGATTTGTGATATCATGTATCTCCATTTCTCATGGACAATTCAGTATTCCTCATTGCTTAAAGAAAGCATAGGCCAACTAGCCCACCCCTCTCCCTTCCTGTTTCTCATCAACCAGATCTAAAGTGTGCTCAGCCATACGTAAGAGTATATTCATTATGGCATCATTTGTGACAACTGAAAGTCTAGTATTGAAAAGAAACATTCAATACTAGAGGATTCAACAAGCAAAGAGTGCATAGAAATAGGAGACTAATAAAAAGCAGTTAGAAACAATGCATTGGATATATCAGAAATATAATTGGCAACATAGGTTGATCTTAAGAATATGCTGTTCAGAGAGAGTAAGATTAAGGGTGAGTGGGAGAGCAAAAGAAATAGAATGAGAAGTAAAACCTAAGAAGGGTCTTATGTGTACCACAAATTAATGAATATGATGACACAAGCCTCAAAACAAAACAAAGACTTTCAAAAGTAAAGGACTGTTGGGTTGCCCCATCTTTCAGAGCTTACCTGTATATTTCTTCCTAAGGTATTTTTTGCATAAGGAAGGACTGCTTCCTGGCTCAGTCAGTACCCTTCATGCTGCAGTCCCTGGGCTTGGTCTGTTTCCTCTCAGCTGGCCAGGTGAATAGCTGATGGTTGGCCTCTATGATCACCCTTTAGGCTTTTCCACACCAATATCAAATGACTTTCTAGCCTTCTCTTATCCAAGTTAACCTTTTGCTGTTCTTTATAGATTTGTTTCATTATTATTCAGCCATCTAGGAGCTCTTCTAAGCTAGTTTCAAGGACCAGAAGACTCCCTTTTAAATTGTTGAACCTGAACCAGGTATAATGCTACTGAAAGAGGAGATGACCTCCCCCTTTCTTTAGTCCTGCTTCCTTCCCTCCAATGCCAGCCATCTCCCAAGGATGCCATTCTGCCCCCCAGGAAGAGCATGAAGAATGCATAATAAAGGGACAGATACTTCCATGCACAAGTTACTGAATTAGAGTATTTTCTAAAATAGACTTCACTCCTGGACACCAGTAAACTGGAAATTTGGAAAGGAGTGAGGGGCATAAGAGCTAGAGGCGTTGTGTATATAAATTTTCTTAGGGAGAAACCACACAGGAAGGAAATGAAAATACAGCAGGGAAGACTAGAGTATCTAAGCAGCTCCATCATGTCCTCAAGAATTTGAGGAAACTTCCATCGTGATCCTGTAGACCTAGCGACTACCACAGTAGCCATCAGTTTCCTGCCCAGGACACACTAAGAGTTCAGAACTGATCAATGTCTGCCTTAAATTGTTTCTGGTTTTGTTTTTAACATCCAAGGACACAGTAGCTCTGAAAGATCTGGAGGATTTTCATATTTGGCCACATTTAATAAAAACTTCCCAAAGCAAATTACAAGAAATTATATGAGAATGGGTAAAAATTAACTTCCCTACTTTTAAAAGAGCTTCTATCATTATCCAAACATGGCCATAAGCTAACATTAGAACCTGAAGCAAATAAAGTAATTTGACCTTGTGATTAACAATTCCTTGAGCCCCTAGCATTCATGTTGAACCTCTGTTTGGTGAGCCAATATAAATATACCAGCTGTCCATCTGGGCTGCACGGATGCAATGCTTCCCACTGGGAACCTGAGTCACAGAGGGAGAGAGTGACTTGGCAGAGAGACCAGAATGAGGCGTGGGGAGGGCTAGGTTCCAGAGCCAGGTCAGCCACCAACTAATCCTAAGATGCAGGACAACTCCTTTTACTCTTGAACCTTCATCTATGGTATTCATAGGTAACCATATAGTTTATTGCTCAGGCTAAGTATTTTTTAAAACGAAATGGGGTGCTATTAATAATCCACTGGGACAACTGATATTTCGGGCTCCCTCTGCTTCAAAATTTCATTACAGCTGAATAAAAACTGAAAATAGGACCCAGGTTCCTGAGCATCAGACTCATACTTTGCTCCCTAGGCTAGACTGTCATCTGCTGGGACTTTTCTACACTGGGAGTCTATGGAAGAGTGTTTAACCTATCACTTGAAGATCAAAGAAGGGAGTTTCCCAGCAAATAGAAAGGACAGCCTGACCTGTACCTGTTTGGTCACGTATCCACAAGCCCAAAACCCATGTGTGTTCAGAATCAACAGCACCGGCATGCCGAGTCCACATTGGGGTCACTGAGGGATGGGGTGGTCAAGGGACCCAGGGCCAGGAAGAGAGCAGGCGCACGCACGCCCTGCTCCAGGAGAATCCCTCCCTTATAGTTGCAGCCTCACGCCAGTTCTCTACCACCCTGTGCAAGGCGAGCAAGACGGGATGGCTGTGGTCCAGGGGCTGCCTCGGGATCCTCAGGCGCTGGCTGTGAAATGGGCAGGTAAGCACTTTATAAATTTCTGTGGGCCGTATGCCATCCTTCTGCCCACAGATTCATTTTGCATTGTTCTGTTGACCATCCCCATCCACCGGGCTTTTTAAAAGTTTGAGGGAGCCGTCGACAACATCTAAACATTAATCGGGGTTCAGTCATAACACAGTCTTAACCAAAAAAAAAATGTGCGAGCGAGCTAAACCATTCCACAGTAAGAGAATTTGAAAACAAAGGAGAGAGGGATGTGTTCAAAGACAAGCCATCCAAAGAAGGCAGAAATTCTGTCACTGTTCTACAAAACAATCTTATCAGCCGTGCAATTGTGCCAAGTCATTCTTTAAAAAATTATCTTTGGTGAAACTCTGAAAGGCCAGAGGAAGAAACATCAGGCTTCCCAATGGCAGCGTTAAATCAGTGTGGGCTGCCCACCTGGCGCCAATAGCCTAATCCTTTCCTCCGAACCCGAGTGCCCGGTCTCCCCGGAGCCAGGGTGGTACTTACATTCCCCCTACTCTCCTCACTGCTCCGCTCACCAGGGAAGACTGTGTGCCCTCCGGCTGCCCAGCTGCTCTGGGCTCCCAGCTGCCTGCAGATTCTGCTTCCCCACAGGTTAGTCACACACCTGGCCACACCCCTCTCCGGAGGCAGGACAGGCCACACGCCACTGCCACTTGCCAAGGCAAGCTGCAGCAGTCTCAGCCTTCCGAGGGAAGACAGGGCTGTCGAGGACCCAGAGTCCCGGGAACTGAGGAGGCCCGTTGTCCCCGGCTGCAGAACTGGGTCCCCAAGGAAGGAGGCCCCTTGTCACTAAGGCTAGGCCAGCTGTCCTGCCAGTGCCAGCCGTCCACACGGGAGGAAGAACTGGGTAATAGCTATAAAGCCCTGTGAGCAGAATTTCTTGACATTTTATCTCCATTGTGGTGTCCTTAAGGTGGCTCTCTGTTTTTCAGAAAGATAAATGCAGCCGTCTCCAATAAGCACGAATGCATTTAACAAAAAAAGACCAATTCAGACCAAGCATTCTGTCGGGCCCCGCAGTCCATAGGGATGAGATTTGAGGAATTCTGCTCCAAACCCCGAATTTTGGTGTATTTTCCCCCAGCAAGCTGCTTGGAATTTTTACCAGTTGGGATTATACATTTTGCCTAGAACTTTGATCCTCCTAGGAGATTGCCCCCAAATGGTAATTACGTATTTAGATAACATTTCAAAGAAGTCCCAGATACATTATCTTGCTGGGACCTATTTAATATCCTGGGACATAACTCATTAAACAATTATTGTCTATTAACATCATAACTTTAATTAGTTTTCCAGAGATGGAGAAGCCAAGCCCGGAGGGGATGAGACCCTGGAAATCAGATACGTTTGGACTGGAAGGGAGCAGAGAAACCAGCTAACACACGGAGCTGGCCCAGGCAGAGCAGGGGTGGGGGTTGGTCCCAGGGGCACCCCTGCACCCACCCAAGAGCCACGGTGAGGAACAGACAGGAGAGGCAGTAGCCACAGAGACCCCTCACGCTGCTGCCCGGGACCGACCTGGAACTCACACCGAAAACCCCCCAGAGGTGCCATATCGGCTCCTTCCAGGGCTGAGAATTTGCGCTGATCCTCCCAAAAACAACTTGGCCGCTCTGGGCACCTCAGCAGAGAGCTTGTTGTGTCTGCTGCGTGTCTCTTGGTAAGTATGATCCCCAGGCTTATCCCAGAGATTTTGGGAGGGAACAAAAGGAAGCCTTCGTTTTGAAACATCCCTTCTCACCATCCCTTCTCACGTGTTAGCACAATCCCTAAATAGTGCACCTTTGTGGTTCTGAGTTAATTCTTCCTCCTGGCTGCCCTGAGCCTGTCTGGGTTCCAAGAATTTGCTTGAAATGCGCTGATGCCTCGTCCTAGCTAGAGCTGCAAGTATGGTTTTGAGGACCCAGGAGCGGGGTTTCAGGGGTTCCTCTGAGATCCTGCTGCTGTTTTCCCTGGGCCTTGGGAGCGGTGGTTGTATGGTCAGGGGCGGATACACCCTCTCCCTGGGCTTCCCTAGCCTCCTGTGTCAAGGGAGAGGTTGGGGTTTCACAGGTTCTCATCCCTGGCGGCTTAGAATCCCCCAGGGAGCTTTAAAAAACAATGCCAGGACCTCACACCCAGGGATCCTTATCTCATTGGTCAGGGTGGGGCCTGTCCTGGGTATTTTTAAAAACACTTTTCCCCGATCTGCAATTGCTAAATTAGATGATCTCTGGAAATTTCCAGGTTCTATATAAGCCCTCGACCCTGACCGTTGGACCCTCCATTTTATTTATTGAATTAATTTGTTTCCAAACATACTTTTTATTTTCAGTATGTTGCATAGGCTGATTTTTAGAAATGCCCTTAATTATATAGAAAAGCTGTATTGTTAAAGTATTGTTTGTTGGAGCATAATTGGCATAGAATACTGCACATGTCTGAAGTGTATACCATCAAAAAAAAAGTGTACTATCAAAAAAAATAAAAATAAAGTGTACCATCAGATACATTCTCACCTGTAAGAAATGGTTGCCACAATCACAACAGTGAACATATCCATCACCCCCAAAAGTTTCCTGTGCCCCTTGGTAATCCCCCTACCTCTCTTCTCCCCCCTCCTCTTCCCCAGGTAACCACTGATCTGCTTTCTGTTACTATACTTTTCATTTTCCATCACTTTATACCAATGGAATCGTACAATATGTTCTATTTTTTGCCCGGCTTCTTATTAAACTTTAGATGTCCAGCTCTTTGAGAATAGGAGCCCACCTTGTATTTCTTTTCTCTTTCTCCAGGCCCCCAAGTTATCTCTGCCCAGATAAACCCCTTACTCATTATTTGCATGATGGGAATCAGACCTTGGTGAGCTTGCAAGTGAGCTTTGATTGGGTGGCTGACTCCCCACGTCTCCTCTGTAGGTTCCTAGCCAGCAGTTCCACTCAGTTTAAAAATGATACATTAGCCTAAATGTATTCATTTGGGGCCCGTGGAGTTCCAGGGCTCCAGAAAATGAGCATCAAGGTGTGTGTTGGGGGCAGAGGGAACTACCTGGGAAAGGTCTTTGGCTTTCACTAGATTCTTAATCACCAGATTCTTGACCCCAAAGGAGGAACTATGGAATTTATGTCGTGTTTTATTCCTATTAAAATCCTACATGTATTTTATTAATGTGATGCCTAATTGTAACTCCTCTCTGGTCCGCTCCCTCTCCTCTCCTCTCCCCCTCCACTCGGTACCTTTATTTTGTTCTCTGCTCTGGTTATACTTCACCCTGCTCCACTTAAGGCCCGTGGAGTTGGCAGTGCTGTCCCCCAGGAACTTTCCGCATTCCTCTTCTCTTCAAGACCTTCTCACCTAAGTTACGTGGAGTGTTGTGCCTCTTGATTCAATGATTCCTGTCCTGCCTTATCTAACACTTCCCCGAAATACCTGGGTACCACTGGGCTCCAATATCACAAACCGACATTGCTTCAAAACCCCAGAGCATGGGATTCCTTTTCATCTTAAATAACATCAATGTTTGCATTGTTGTAAATAAGTATGAGAAGAACCAGACATAACAAGCAATAGCACTGAGGATTCACCACTGAGCCGCCTCTATTTCCTCCTGAGATACCTCCTCTTACTCTTCTCTACTGAAGGCAAAAAGGTATTAAAAAGTAATACAATGTCTGATTTGAGACCAAGATGAATAATGACATCAGCTTCTAAATGATAAATCCAAATGCATCTGGCCCAGTCATGCAAACGCTGGTTTCCAAGTGTCTTCCAGAGAGAGGAGAGAGCAAGGAAAACATCTTGCCCACTGGCTGAAAAGCCAGCATGGGTTCCACCTTGCCTCCGATCCTGCAACCCTTGCATTGTCTACAAGGGTCTGCTATCTCCACCCAGCTGTGCTCTCTGGCTCCCTGCTCGGGACCAGCTCTTAACTTCCATTCTCCCTTTCAGCCCTGCCTGCCTTTCCCCGGCAGAAGAGCACAGTCAGCATCGCAGTCCAGTGTCTACACAGTTTCATTCCTCTGTGTGATAAAGGCAAACCTCTGAAAGTTACTTACGTGGAAGCGGCAAAGGCAAGCCCTGGATCTGGAAGCCGAGTGTGCTGATGCCAGCCCGCTTAAATAGCTCGGTTGGGTGACGCGGGCTGTTGGTAGCACGTTTATTTACGCCCGAGAATGCACGCTCAAGCAAGGACCTGAAAAACCTGCAGCGTGGGCAGCAGGGGAAGAGCTGAAAGTATGCCTAGGTTACATCTCTCCTGGTTCTTCGAGTCTGATAGGCAGGCGGTGACTTCTGAGTTTCATGGAACTTTCTCGGCACCACCTTCTTGTCCCCAATCTCTTTCTAGGCCAGGCAAGACTTTTCGCCGAGATTACATGAGAGATGCAGCTGAGAGAGGAAGGAAGAAACAAAGGACCCGGGACCGTTGCGCCAAGTTCCTTATTTTGAATGGGTTTCCAGTTAGATGTTGCTGTATTTTAAACCACAGGCTTGGTGAGGTTGATTTCACAGCTCTGTCGGCTGGATGCCAAGTTAAGAGCCTGGACAGTTGCCCGATCAGTGAAAAGTTGTGTGTATGTGTGTGTGTCTGTGTTTCAGGCACAGAATGTACAAATAAAGAACAGTTATAGGGGAGGTAAAGGCCACGAGGATACAACTTTAGATCCCCTTCAAAAACGATTTTAGTTTCTTTCTCCTGAAGCTGTTCTTTCCTCCTGACTCCTCCTCCCCTTCCTTCGTTAGTGAAATTCCTATCTAAGAGTTGAGAGATTCCCCACCAGAGCTCAAATAAAAAGGCAGTGTGCGAGCTAGCCTGTGGGAAGATGCACTCCAAACGTGAGAGAGTATTCTGTGCTTCATGTGATCGTCAGTGGAAGCATTTCTGAGGGTGAGGGTATGTATGTGGGTGTGGGGACCCAGTTAGCCGGTGTTTATCCGTTTTTTTATAGTTAGATATGGCAGTTAATAGTCAATTGCAGCATTGCTAAACACATCAGCTAGGTATGATTTTGAGAGGATGAAGGAAGGGAGACAGACTTAGATGAGATCATTTATGAGAGTATCTGTGTATATTTGCTGGTACGTAGCACAGCCTGGTAAGTGCCACCCAGATTTACACAGCCTATATTCTTCACTTCGCTGGACAAAGAAAAAGCCCACTTGATTCTCTCGGGAACAGCAGCCATATGGGAAAGAAGATCAGCAATCGTTAAGAATATTTCTTTCTCTCTTGGAAAACGGGGGAATGGTTATAAAACATGTGTGGGAGAATAGTAGAGACAGGGGGGCTGGCCTATCCCAACCCTGGTTACCAGAAGAATTCTTTTGTTGCCTAATTCATTGCCTAACTTTTGACTGTTCTACGGCCAAATCTGGATTCTCGCCTCCCAGATTTCTTGAATGCAGGGTCTATGTCTTGTTTATCATTTGACACCCACAGAGCCTGGCATGAATTATTAGGACAGTGGCAATAATGATGGTGATCCTGATGTCTGGGTTTATAAGAACCGAGGTATTGTCTGTGTCCCATTTCGTAGTCTTCAGAGTGACGGCATTGCCTTCTGTCATGGCGGCAAAGTTGATGCGGTGGCTTGGTATGTCCCATCCTTAAATGAAAAAAGCCAAAGACAGGTAGGAGGGAAAATGGGCTTTCTCCTTAGTGTCCCTCTCTGTTAGAAAAGTTTTTCCAGAAGCCATCAGCAGACTTCCAGTTGTGTCTCCTTGCTGAGAAGTGGGTCAAATGGCCACCACATTGGTTGAATCCACGATGGCCAGGCCAGGCCAGGGCAATTTTGTTTCACTCAAGCAGCTTTCTATGGCCATGGCACTTGTTTTTTGTTTGTTTGTTTTTGATGAAAACAGCTTACTTCGACTCTCAGCAAAATTAAACTATTTCAACAACCCACAAATAAGGGAAGTAGCTGGCTACAGTGATTTGTGTGTGTGTGTGTGTCTACATGCTTGGATTATAAGTCTGTATCACTACTGATTTTCTGCATATCCAAGGAATAGCATAGAATCTTGCAGCCTCTTATCTTCTCCTACGTCAGATGGGATTAATGATGCTGTTAGTTCTCAGAAACATCAAGCCTAAGCATAAAAAGGTTGCAAAACAGTCTATAAGGATTTAAGACTCATTTTCCTGCTCCTCCTCTTGTCTATTATATTTCAGTAGAATCCCATATTCCCACGTTTGCATCTGGGAGCTCCAATTGCTTCGGATTTGTAAACTGGAAACAGACGGCTGATACAGTAATTCTCACCTGAGTTTTAATTTTCTCCCAGTGATGAGCAAACTTCAAATTAACATGCAGATAGGCAATCTTGTTTTCCTTCTCTTCACTGTTCTAGACCTCTTCCTTGTAATGGGCTTCAGGAACTCTTCTCTCCATTGATACAAATCAAGAGAATTAGCATGAAGGATGTGGTGAAAATGACAGTATCTGGGAGATGGTCGGTGCTCAATAAGTGTGTGTTGAGTGACTGGAAGAATGATGGAAAGGACAGAGTATGGACTTTTGGACCATGCAGGCTTACATTCAAGTCCCAACCTCTCCCATTTCCCATCTATGTGAGTCAAGGCAAGTTATACAACTTCTCTCAGACTCAGTTTCCTCATCTATAAAATAGGTTTGCCAGAAGGGCTAGAGATAATATATGTAAAGCACTCGGCATAATGCCTAGAACATAGTATATGCTCAATAAATGGTAGTTGCCACTAACAGTTACAAAAAGAAGCCCAGTTTTCCTTAGTCATTTTTGTGGAATCCACACATGGTGGGCACAAAATAGTGGACCAAAAGCCCCGGGTTCTATAGCAACGGGAGCATTTGGAAGAGCTACCTAGAAGGCGGTGATATCTGGACAGTGGGCAGCTATTCCTTTCCTGCTCAAAGCCAGAGGTCACCGAAGTGCAGAGGGACACTTTACATATGAGGAACATGCCATGGTGGCGGGATCAAAAAGCCATTTTCTGGGTAGGGCTTTTAAGAAAACCCCCAAAGACATTGAAGAAAATTTATCATGAGGGATATAAACCTCCCCAGGGCCAAAAATCTGACTTGGACAGAAGCAAATTAGGTAGAAGAGTGACCAGAGTACACAGCATACTTGCTGAAAGTTCTACCCCCATGGTGTGAACTTGCAGAGTGACTGAGAATCTCATTCCATCTGCAGATGGTGTGGAAGTGCTGACCCCCTAGCATGCCCTCGCTGGGCCCAAACCAGCGTGGGAGGTAGCAGAGGATCAGCAGTGACAGAGAAGCTGGTTGCAGAAAAAGATGTCGGCTAACCTGGGTTGGAGATGTTTCCCATGGCTGTCCCTGGTGAAGAGGGACTGAGATATAAAAGGACCACACTCCGGCCTCTTGTGAACTGGTAGTGATTAGGTCATTCTTTTAGTGAAGGGCAGGTATGCATTTCTAAGTGTGGATTCCGTCATCTTCCCTAATCCACTCTCTGTCCTTGTTGACTCCTGAGTCAGTGGATGACAAGGAGTTAGGATGCTGCGGCCCATGCCCCACGCCCACTGTCGAGGGAGCCTGGGGAAGACGGTTGCAACTGGTGTGGTCCATGTCGCCTTTGCTCTTTGACTTAAAAGTCATCGTCTCCTCTCATTCCATTTTATCTCATCTAGAATCTAATGAATGGGGAGGTCACAAAGCATCATTTTCCCTAGAAACCCCATTTGTGCTCTTGATTGGAGGAGGGAAAGGCTCTTAGTAAAGGAGAGCATCGGCCATCTGGGGAAGGAGGAAGGGGCAGGGGGCATCAGTCTTCACCCACGAATGCCTCCAAATACGTCTGCTCCTCTCTCTCAGTGTGAGGGCTCACTGCTGCCAGCAGGAGCTGCAGGGTGGCATTCTCAAGGGTGGAGCCTCACCCGAGAGGCTGCCCTTCCATGAGTGACAGGAAGGTGTTGCAGGTTGGGGCCACCTCAGCCTGATTGTCCCCCTAATACACAGGGTGAGGAAAGAGAGTCCCCACACCCATGAAATTTCAGGGATAGGCCCTGTGCTTTTAGAAAGCAGCGGGTGGGGAGCTGGGGTGAAGAAAAACAAAATCCTTTGGTAGAAACTTGCCTGACTGGGTGTTAAACCCAGGCACAGTCCATGCTACCAGTCCCCACACAGCGTGACCTTTGTGGCCATTTCTCAGGGTGACTCACTGGAGCCCCAAGGAGGAGAGGAAGAGCAGGTCCCGCCTCCTCCCCAGGGGTATGGCCACCCAAGCTCCGTCTGTTTAAGATACTTGACTTCTGTGAGTGATTTTGCCTGGAAACAGAGAGGAAGAAGAAAAGAAAAAAAGGAGCTAACAAAAATATAAAGCTTGAAGACAAACCAAAAAACAACAAAAAATGCATGTTTGATACCGTGGAAGAAGGGTTGAACATACTTTGGGCTAAAACTGTGGATCACCTGAAGGAAGAGAAAAGTTCTGATTAGCAGCTACAGATCTTTTCCTTCCTCCCCCCTCCTCTCCACCTCAGAGGCGGCAGGGTGGACTCAGCATGTGACTCCAGAACCTCCCATCCCCATCTCCGTGCCTCAGCCCCTGTTGCATGAGGAGGGAGTTGAATTAGATGATCCCTCTGAGGTCCTTTCTGTTTTAATCTTCTGCCCTCAAGAAGAGAGAGTCAGGGGCCACTGGGTGGAGAGGAGGCCATGCTATGCCCCAGCAGCCATAGGGGAGGATGGCTCCCCCCACTTAGGGCTGAGAGAAATGAGAAGAAGCATCAGTGGACAGGTACGATGTAAGCAACTATTATGATATTGAAACCCTCCACTCACCACCATTGGTAAGAATCCACTCCCCAAGGCTCCCTAGTCCCCCTCCTCAACAACCTGGGCCTCCCCAAACCTCCCAGGATCCAGCAATTCGAGGTAGCACCTGGCTGTGCGTGTGTGTAGCCGAGGGAGCAACTGGGACTCGCCCCAGTGACAATTCTTCACACATGTGTTTGGTTAATGCCTGACTTTCCACTACAGTCCAGGGAGACATCTTAAAAGAGGAAACCCCGAGTTGAGCGAGTTTAAGGGGCTGAGGCTGGGGGTGGGGGTGGGCGAAGAAGGGAGGGAGGGTGGAACTGTTTATACATCATCCCTGAAAAAACCTCTAAAGTTCTTCATTTCTGCTTTTGGCAAAAATATGCTCCAGTCTGATTTTGTTAACTAATTCAGCACAATTCTGCTCTGCATATTTCAGCAAAAACTTCCCTCCTCCATGGCCTTCTCTGAGGTTTCTGTAATGACGTCCTGGCAAGGCAGTGGGCGATGATTTAAGGTCTCTTGTAAAATGGCTTCTGTTGTGGTGAATTACATAAGTGGTGGTGTACACCCTTGCATCTGACTTCTACCTCTCCAGAGAGTCAGCTCCCAGACTGGTCTTTCCAGTGGGTTCTGAATAACCTGCAAGAGGCCCTGGTGCCCTGAGTTGACTTCTGAAAGATGACATTGATGAGGGAGCAAAAGGCAAGCTGAGGGCAAAACACAAACGAACACCCCACCCCCCACTCCCAGGTGGGATATTTGTGACATTCCTCAGGCACTCCTGGCTGCCCAAGGACAAAGGGGAGAAATGGTCAACTGAGAGAGCTCACAGTCACTTAGGACACGAGTCTCCATCACTCCGCAACAATCTTAATGATTTACAAGAAAAGAAAAAGCCGTCTTACCAACAGCCAGACCTTCAGAAACCTACAGACTCAATTTCCTGAGGCCCTGACATCAACCTCCCCTCCATAGGATAGAAAATTTTATGTGATCAGTCACTCCTCGCAACCCCAGGCAGGTCCTTCTGCCCACAAGTCCTGTCCCTGTGTTATAATGAAACTACCTTTTAGCACTGAAGACATCTCCAGAATTCTTTCTTGACTATTAGTACACATTTCACATCAACACCGCTGACTGTGTTCCCTGACTCAAAGGGAAATAAACTGCATTTTTCATGGTGCTGCCCATAGTTGCCCCATCTGTTCCAAGGCCAAATCTCAGGCTGAAGAGAATTTAGGGTGGTAACAGGATTCGAGGGAAGGTTCTGAAGAAAGTGTGGACCTGGCTCAGACCTATGGTGACCAATGGCTCTGGTTCTCCCAGCGCTGTCTTGGTGTAGCACTGGATATCCCAGGTCCTAGGAAACACCCAGTCCTGGGCAAACTAGGATGGTTGGTCAACCTGTCCTAGTTTTCTTACATTGTAACCAGTAATTTAACCTCCTTTAAAAAAAAAAATTATTTGAGCAGGGAGGGGCTGAGAGAGAGGGAGAAGGAGTCTTAAGCAGACTTCACACTGAGAACAGACCGCAGTGTGGGGCTGGATCTCAAGACTTTGAGATCATGACAAGAGCTGAAACCAAGAGTCTGATGTTAACTGACTGAGCCACCCAGGTGCCCCAGTAATTTAACCTTTTTGAGCCTTTGTTTCCTCATATGTGAGATGAAGATAATGATCACCACCTCATGTGATGTTTGAGGAGTAGGGTCGATATCCACCCAAAGATTGTTTAGGAAGAAAAGAGAGGATTGGGTGGCAAAAGTAATGTCTTTGTGCCTCTGTTCCAAGGAGGAAATGTGTCCTCTCTCCCGTGTGTTTTGACCTTCCCAAGTACAGATGTGAGCACAGCACTTGAGGATGCTGGAACAATTTAGAAAGCCTTGCAGGCCCTGGCTAATACAGAAGGCTGGATTAAGGTCTCTCCCAGCCCTATGATTATCTGATTAAGTGTAAATGGCAGAGGCAGCTGCCTGGTTACAGAAGTCACTTTTAGCAGCTACCATTTAAGAGTCACAAATAAGGGATTATGAAGTCTTTTCTTTTCAGCTTCCTTGTTGTCCCTCAGCTATTGTGCGCAGAGATTCTTAACTAATAGCCATGTTCTGAGTGACTATTTCCCAGTAACTACTGTTTCAGGGCTGAAAAAGGAAAAGAAATTAATGTTTTCAAAAGACTCCCTTGCAAGGCCTTTTGCAGCCCAAGGGTGAATTTCACAGATGTCTTAATCCCTGGCAGTAGAGGCCAAGGGCTGTCTTGGAGACCAGAAGCAGCAAGCAAGAACTCCCACAACAAAAGGGAGGCAAGGGAATTATTTATTCAAATGTCCTGATAGAAGAAAGCTTTAATCAAAGGCACCATAGAAAACAAGCCGCAGGCTGATAGGGAGTATTTGGAACATGAAGGTGTCAAAGGGATCCAGGCTTTTTCTGAACAGAAGGAAATGACTGGGGAAAATGGTCCTTCCTACTATTGAGCAGAGCTATGTCAGCACCAACAACACAAGGGGGCTCTTATTAGGAAGGTGCCAAGGGCTGGAGATGATTCAAAGTGCGACCGTCTTTATCATCCTGGCCCTCCCACCCCCCCAACAAATGAAGTCAGAGACATTAGAATTAGTGCCAGATCCTGATGGAAGATAGAAGTTTGCAGAAATTAGAAAAATCAACATGCAAGACTCTGGCACCAGTGATAACTAACTAGTCCAAGGCAGTTGATGGCACAATTTTGTGTAATTAGGACACATCTGGGAGGAGAGAACAAAAGGACTCTCCAATCATGAATTTACTGATTTACATAAACATTAGTGTGATCGATGGTTTCAAATCCAATGGTGCCGCCTTCATATTTAATCCCAAATTAATGGGGATCAGGATGCCAAGGACGTGATATTGCTGGCTTTTGTTGGCACACAAAACTGCCCACCAGACTCTGGGGAAACCTGCAAAGTAGATGTTTCTAGGTCACAAGTTATTTCTCTCCTGTGTTGCCCACCCCTTTCTAAAGAAAATTAAAGTCTGGAACAATTAATTCAAAAGTCAAGAAATTTGATTATCTGAGTGATGGATTAAGCCATGACCATTAACTAGTACTGTGTGACAAATCACTCCAAAGCTTAGTGACTTAAATTAACTACAATTGTTTTATTACTTCTTCCAATTTCTGAGGTCAGGAATGCAGGGAGGGCTCAATGGGGAGATTCTGGTCTGGGGCCCCTCATATGGTTGCAGTCAGACAGTGGCTGGAACTAGAATAGCAGAGAAGCTAGAGAAGCTGCAGTCTTACTGGGTGTCTCCCTCATGTAGTCTCAACGCTTCTCCATGCAGTCCCTCCATGAGCGCTGGTTGAGCTTCCTCACAACATGGTAGCTAAGTGCAAGTAATTCAGCTCCCAAGGCAGCAGCATCAACTTTTATGACATGGCCTTCGAAGTCATCTGGCATCACTTCTACCACATTCTCACACTGGTTACAAGTGGGTCATCAGGCCACTTAACTCAAGGGGAATTAGTGGAGAACTCTTAATTCTTACTGGAGAAATGGCAAGGTTCCAGAAGAGTGATGTGGGGTAGGAGATACTATGGCCATCTTTGGAAAATACAATATGCCATAAGATAGGATAACTGATGATCATAAACTTTGAAAGGAATTTTTGTATTTTAGGAAAATAATGTTGGGACACCTGGGAGGCTCAGTCATTAAGTGTCTGCCTTCAGCTCAGATCATGATCCCAGGGTCCTGGGATCAAGCCCCACATCAGGCTCCCTGCTTCTGCCTGCTTCTCCCTCTCTAACTCCCCCTGTTTGTGTTCCCTCTCTTGCTGTGTCTCTGTCAAATAAATAAATAAAATCTTTTTAAAAAAGAGGGAGCCTGGATGGCTCAGTTGGTTAAGCCACTGCCTTTGGCTAGGGTCATGATCCCGGAGTCCTGGGATCAAGTACCATATTAGGCTTCTCCTGCTCTGCGGGAGCCTGCTTCTCCCTCTCCCTTTGCCTCTCCCTCTGCTTGTGCTCTCTCTCTGTGTGTCAAATAAATAAATAAAATCTTCAAAAAAAATTTTAAAAAACAAAATAATGTTAACCCAATAGATCTCTAAATTAGTGAAATAGGTACTGAAGAACCTAATGGTAACTTCCTTTGACTCCTTCTTCTCCATGTTACCTCTGATTCTTCGGGATCGAAGAGTAGGGTGTAATGTGGTTTGCTGGGACCACCATAATAAAGTACCACAAACTAGGGGGCTTATGCAACAGAAATGTATTGTCTCTCAGTTCTGGAGGCTGGAAGTCTCAGATAATGGTGCCAGCAGGATTGATTCTTCCTGAGAGTCGTAAGAGAACAATTGGTCCACGCTTCTCCCTTAGCTTCTGGCAGTCTGCTGGGACTCTCTGTTGTCCCTTGTCTTGTGGAAGTATCCCTTCCATCTCTGCTTTCATCTTCTCATGGCATTCTCCCTGATTCATGTGTCTCTGTCCAAATCTCCCCTTTTTATAAGGACATCAGTTTATTGGACTAGGGGCCCACTCTACTCCAGTGTAACCTCATCTTACCTAATTATATCTGCAATGACTTTATTTCCAAATAAGGTTACATGCTGAGCTTCTGGGGTTGGACTTCAACATGTGAATTTTGGGGGGCCATTCAACCCACATTCTCTCCTTTTCTGAAGGAGGGAGCTTCTATTGATATGGTTTCTAAGAGTATGAATGGGAGAGTAGAACCTAAGTACAAGTAACATCTTCAAATTTCATTATCTTCTTCCCATGGCCCTTACCATTCTCTCCCATCTCCTAAACCCCTTCAAATTTTAAGTAAAGGTTTTCATTAAAGCCATTGATGCCTTTAGAGTATTTAGATTAAAGGTGTTTTTAATTAAAATGTCATTAATTAATTAATTAATTAATTAATTTTAAATGTCATTATCAGCTGTTGGTTACGGAACCTCATTCTCTCCCAGATTCTCTAAAATCCTAACGCCACTAGTTATAGAACTTTTAATTGCCTAAGATTTTTCAAGACTTTATCCTCCTTGGAACCTAGGGCTCATATCTATGCAGCAACTTAGTTCATATACGAGAACAATTTATTGACTTGGGGAATGTGAGATTGTTCTCTCCTAATATTGTGCAGACATTTAAAAATGTATTTCCTTTGGATGTTTAAAGCAAAAAGAAATATAGGCACCTCCTGCTGCCTCATTAGGGAAGCCACAGGTCTTTGGTTTTCCTGACCTAGCACTTATCTTGTACTTGATGTTTTCAAAATATCGTCCAATCCTTAAATAGTCAGTTCTCACTACATCTTTGTGAGATATGAGGATTCTTGCCAATTTTAGTAAAGTGTTTGAAGCAAAAAGCACCAAAGTAACCTGTGCAAGGCAGTGTAACAAATCAGGACTAGACCCAAATGTCTGTCATTTCATGAGTTAAGCTTTGTTTTGTGCAAACAAAAGGACAGATTCTCATGACCACATCCCTTTCCCCTCTTCCCAGAAGCCCACTTTTCCTTTTGCTCTGCAGTCACTGGAGGAGCAGCCAATAAGGCAGGGTCTAGCAGATATCCACTAAGAGCAGGCCTGTTCTTTGTGTTTCTAAAACACCTCCTGGAGAATCTCAGAAATCAGAAGGGGAACTTTTGGGATATGAAGCCCCAGTCAGCAGATGGGCATCCCAGTGCAATCTCGTTTGTACCCACTGAGTGGTGAGATCTGGGAAAATCAGCACACATATCAATCCTAAAAAATGGTATGGAAGGTGTTCCTTCTAGTCTTAGAAAACTGTAATCTTCTTGATCAGAGACTCTACTGGAAACAAGCCCTCTGAAATTCTTTGGTCTAGTCTTAAGCCAACAAACAATAATTGCAAACTTTACAGTCTTTCCTAAATTCTAGGAAGGTGCTGCCAGACAGAATCCCAGACATCTTATGTGGCTGACTCCCAAGGAAGACTAGTAGACACACAACACTCTCTAGTATTTGCAGAGTTCTTGGTTTTTCCTCTGATGAGAGAAGATCGCATATCATTGGCTGGTCCTATATTTGAGTGAAGGAAAATTAGTGGCATGCAAATTATCTTATTTAAGATCATTCAAGACTCCACCCAGACCAGCATTTTACTTAGGCAGGCCATTAAAGCAAAAAGCAAATGCAAATCACAAGCTCCTCTGCCAATTTACCAATCATACCCTTTCCCTTCTTTTCTCTTTAGTGATTCACTTTAAAGCTGAGATTGCCTCTTTACTTGGCAGAAATATAGCTAGTAAAGCATGCTTTGTTTTGATTATAGGATACTCAGGTAGGATAGCATATGATGTGGTTCTCTTTCTAAGCAAGAATATAAGTTCAGGGAGCACCTGGGTGGCTTAGTCAGTTAAGCATCTGCCTTCAGCTCAGGTCACAATCCCAGAGTCCTGGAATGGAGAGCCCTGCATCATGCTCCCTGCTCAGTGGGGAGCTGCTTCTCCTTCTCCCACTCCCCCTGCCCGTGTGTGCATGCCCTTTTTCTCTCTCTCTCTGTCAAACAAATAAATCTTGAAAAAAAAAAAAAAGAGTATAAGTTCAGGCTTCTCATCTTCATATCAAAATGACATGTTGGTCCTGCACACCTAATTCTAAGCACAGGGATCTAAGCAGTTAGGCCTATTTTCCTAATCAATACTAAGAAACACATCTCATTTTTCAGTTCATCTTAGTTTAGATTTTCAGGTATAAAACTTTTATATTCACAATGTTTATTATTTATACATGTCTTAATGATTTTATTTTTAAAGAGTTTTTTACTACAAGGCACCTCAAATCTGTTTTTTAATAATGTAAACATGGTATTAATAATAAATAAAACACATATTATTCAACACTGAGAATTTCCTTAAAAATCATTGTGTTTTGTCAACCTCTGGAGGTTGACTAGAGAACCAAAAAAAAAAAAAAAAAGATAACCAGTTCTGGTATTTTGCTGGGACACACTCATACTGCCATACTGAAGTTAAGATACTGAAATCTTTGTGTGAATTGTTTAAAGCCACTGCCCTAAGCCTCCTGAGGACCTACCACAGGCATCGAACTCTGTGCCTCCCCTGGGACATCTCCCTTATTCACCTTCTCCAGGATCCAGTAGCCAAAGGACCAACTCCAAACTATGACCAGTTTCCATTCACTCGTGTTGGGAATCTAGCTATTCTGGCAATGTCTTTTAATATCCCCCTTAGAGGGAATGTTTTTTGCTACTCTTGCATCCCTTTAGTGCAAATAATAGCTTCACATTAATTTTTTCGCAGGCAATGATCTGAATGACTCAGCCACCCAGGCATCCCATAGACAATATTCTTTTAAGGGCAGGGTAGTAGTGAAGAATACAGATTCTGAAGCTGGACTGCTTGAGTTCAAGACCTGGTTCAGCTTCATATGGGTTCTGTATCTTCTCCATACCTCATTTCTTTATCTGTGAGTTAGAGGTTAAGAGCGGCATCTCCTCATAGGATTGTTGTGAGGAATGAACAGTGAGTGTAAGTCAAGCAGTTAGAACAGTGCCCATAGTAAGCTCAGCACATTAGCCATTGTCACTGAGCATCTAACATGTGTCCAGCACAGTACTAAATGCTTACCTTATCCCCCCAACACCCAATCAAGTAGGTATTATCGTCCCTTTTTTTTAATCGTCCCTTTTTTAAAGAGCACAGAATCTCAAAGAAATTAAAGAAATTAAGAAATGTGCCTAGGGTTACCATGCTGGTGATGGATAAAGCAGATTTAAATTCCTATCTCTTTGACCCAAACTTTATTAACAGCACTGTTCTCCCATCACCCCAGCTTTGGCAAGCATCCCTGATCCCTCCTGTTCCCTTGCTCCCAGCCCTAGTCACCAAGCCTCTCACTTCTGTCCCAGTGGTGTCTCTCACATCCATGCCATTCCATTCATGCCTTGTGCTAACACTCCATTTCAAGTTCTCATTACCTCATGTCTAGATCATTTCAAAAGCCTCTTAACTAGAGTCCCAGACTCCATGTCTCTAAGTCACCCCCTCCCGCGATCACCACATTATCCCTAAAGAAACTGCTTCTATCACATGATTTCACCATTCAAGCCCCCCACCCCCGCCACCGCCACACACACCCTGTGAATACCCAATGTCTACTGACTATAGTTCAGCTATTTAGAATGACCTTCAAATTCCTTCTTAATCTAATTCCAATCTTTATTTCCAAACTTCTCTCCCAGGAGTCCTCTGTAAGAACCCTATGATTTAGCCAAGACTGTTTCCTTGTTATTCCTTAACCATGCTATTTCTTTTCCCACCTCCAAGACTTACCCACACCATTCTTCATGCCTGGCCCACCCTCCTCCTCTCTTCTAAATCCTGCATGTTCATCATAACCAAGCTTGGCCACCCTCTCCACTGTGACACCTTCCATGCCCACTCCAGGGGAGTGAGTCTTCTCTTTTATCTGACTTATACCCCTCACTTGACGCCTAGACCCCATTGCCTTATATTATAAATTTGCTCTTTGTTTGTACATGCTCTGTTTTCCCAGGTACCTCGTGACTGTCTTATAGCTAGGGGGAGTAAAGGAGATGGATGGTGGGAGGGTTTTGATAGGGAGACTGTGGTATAGCTTGGTGGTTAGGCCTTTGGCTCAGGAATCAGACAGCCTGGGTTTGAATCACAGCTCTGCCCTAACTACCTATCTAGGCAGTCTTTATCCAGACATCTAATCTCTCAGTGTCCCCATCTATAAAACTAGCACAATGACTGTCCCTTCCTCATAGAGTTATTGTGAAGATTAAATGAGCTGGTGTGTAGAGAGCCCTTATCCAGGGCCTGACACATAGATAAAGCTCAATTAATATTATTTACTATTACTTTCATTATCGAACCAAAAGAGAGAGTGTACAATGAGCTAGACAACAAATAAATTACCTTATTTAATTTTATGAAAACCCGATAAGTTAGTAGATCATGCCTTAGCTCTGCCCTAGCTCTGGAGCCTTCTCACCAGCCCCGAATCAGGACTTTTCCGTAAGAGGTAAGTATACCTCAGCCACGTGGAAGCCATGTTTAATATCCCTATTGCAGCTGAACTCAATTCTGACAGGCACAATTCCTGTCACTCTGGTGCAGGAAATAGCAACATTTCTCCCTGGTGACCATTAGGAACTTCATTTCTAGTATTCAAAAAATTCTATTAGGAGGGACTGACCCAATTTAAGTCTTTCCTACATTGGTCAGCTTTCTCTTCAGAGTGAGCAGGAGGATATGAGATTGAAGAATAAAGAGAGAGAGTAACAGATATAGATTCTTTCCAAAAAGGCAGGGAGGAGGCAGGATTGGACTAAACTCAGGTACCCTAGGCTGCTGCCACCATAACCCCCTGGAGATGCTGGGGCAGATGTGGTTTCACAGTTGGCACAGTCTTTTCAGAGAATCACGTGGCTGTTTCAAGCTGTGTAGATCTTAAGTCCAGCCTCAGGTCAGAAACCTGTCTGGAGCAGGCTATGGGTTGTTTTGGTTATGATTTAGCAGTTTGCTTTAAGTCATGACCTTGGTCTGTCCTTTGTGCACCTACCTAAGAAATGAAGAGAAGTAAAACAAAAATACTCAGGAGGTGCCCATATCAGTGGCACAATACCCTCTCCCCCACCCCACCTCCCTTTTGCTTGTTGGAAGAGTTTGTCCTTTCACCAGAGTTGTGAGTTCTAGCTACTCACATTCTCAGATTCCTTGTAGCTAGAGCATAGATATGAGGCCTAATTTAGTCCAATTGACCTGTAAAGTCTGCTAAGAGTCTGATGGGAAATTCCTTCTCCGCTGGATATAATCTTGTTGACACGGGGGTGCCTGAACTGCTGCAGCCATCTTGTTAGTATGAGGTAGATAGGATTAACATACCAAGGTAGGCAAAGCCAAGAGTTCCTGATGACATCATCAATCTGATCTTTTAAAATTGGACTGAATCCAACTTAATAGTATATGAAGCAATAGATGTCTTTATTGTTTAACTAATTTTGTTAGATATGCTGTTAGTTGTCACCAAAGCCATCTTTACTGACGCGGTGGCCAAAAACATTTTAACCTTCAAAGCTGTAATGCTATATCTCTATAGGTTACCGTAGTCAAAACAAATATATCTGGCCCTTGTTAGCATGTTCTTCCCTATTTTTTAACTGGAGACAGGTTAGGAAATATGCTATACCCACTTTATGGAAGAGTATACAGTTAGGTAATCCACATTTGAAACCTGGCTTAACCTCTGTGACCTTGGGCAAATTAACTTTTCTGTCCCTCAGTTATGTCATCCATTAAATGGGGAAATAATCAGCCTGCCTCCTAGAATTGGATCCAAAGAGCTAATAAATAGAAAATACGTAGAACAGTGTCTGGCCCACAGCAAGTCGTCAATTTACATTAGCTTTGTTTTCATCCTTCCAGCAATGCCCCACCCTTCCCCAGGTTTCCAAGGCATTTTGCTGTCACACTTTCCACCTACATTTTCCTTTGCCAGGCGTTTCTGGGAATAGCTGAAATGTGGGACAGACACAGTCAGCTCAATCCTCTTGTTACTACGCATACCACAAGACCATCAGAAAAGAATTTTAAGAGAAAATAACAAATATTTTGTCTGGAAACACCATATAGAAGCCCAGATTCCCTTCACTCCCCAGATCCCATGCTCTGAATGTCCTTTACCCCATGCACTCAGACTCTGGGGGTTGCTTGTCCCACAGGCCCCTGGGGTGTGCCCTTGGCAAGGAGTGTGTCTCTCGTACATCAATAGCCCTAGTGAACAGAAACAGGAAAACCCCACAAGATCCTCTTATATCACAATCATTTTTTTTTAACTTTGCTACTTGCCATTTCTCCTCTTCTTGAGCTTGTTTGCTGGGCCAAGAATCTCATCTTGTCTCTTTCTCTTGGGAGACTTCTCTTCCCATCAAACAATGATTGTACATCCTTTGTCTGCCTACCACCCCCCAGGGACTCAGAGTTGGCTTCAGCTTCTTATATCTGCATTATGCTTGTCAATCTAGATTGGCTTTCAGCCAATACTTCTGTATATCTAATCTGTGGAGCCCTTGGCAGCTTCCAAAGTGTTTTGGCCCAAGTTATTTAATCCTTACAAAAATCTTGTGTGGTGCACATTTTTATTCCAAACCTGACCCCTTGGGGCTTTTTCTTTCTCCTGTAGTGATCAAGGGCAGGAGGGAGATGGAACAAAAATATTTTATTTTCTTTGCAGTATGGGTCTGAGGTGATAAGGTCTTCATCTGGTTTTACCTCAGCAGTGAGCATTCCTGGAGGAGAGAAACCAAAGACCTTGCAGGAATCACCAGAAGTCCACCAGAAACTTGAGAACTTGACTTTTGAAGGAACAACAAACACCTGATACTTCTCTGGGTGGAAGGATCAGGTTGTGACTGGTGGTGGGCCAATACAGAAGAGAGGGAGAAGGAAGAAGAGGCTCTGGAAACTAGCTGGCATAACCAAGTACTTCCTGACATGAAATCTTTTGCCTTTTGTATGAGAGCAAAGAAGCACAATGGCCCCCTTCGGATTAAAGATGCTCTATTGATGGACTTATCGTAGAGCCCCTCAAACATTTATACTGGCAATAACTAGGCTTGAGTGTGACCCCACCCTGCGTCCTGCAGGGGTGAGGGTTCCGATTCTCTATGAACAGTTGATGGGTAGGGGAAGTTTGCCTGAACCAGACTGCAGATTCGTGGAGTCCTGGTTGCTGCATTCTGGAAGGTAGGAGGAAAGGTAGGGGGCCTCTGCGTGTGGGCTGGTACCACACAGCTCTGCCACCTCAGTATCTGTCTGAACTGCCAGACTCTTAGAAAAGTTCCTTTCATGTCTTCAGTTTTATTCAGTGCCAGGTTGGGAGGCCTGGAGAGGGGTCAGGGAAGAGGCTCCATTGCGTTAATCAGAGCAGTACCAAGTGACAAGTAAATGTTGTTCTTTCCTTTTTATCTTTTTCTTTTCTGCCTTCTAGGAAGATTAAAACAAAAAAACAAACAAAAAAAAAAACAACCCAAAAAACAAAACCCAACTCACTTTTTACTTTCAAGCACACCCTGTTCCCTCACAAGGAAAAGAAAGCCCACAGAGCAACATTTATTCATAAAGTCTCTATTCAGCTCTCCTTGCTTGTTTTTGGCTCAGGGTTTAGCTAACTGGTTCCCACAGAGCACAGACCAGCAGGGGAGGTGAGATTTAGAGTAGAGAACAGTAAGGAGACCTGCTCTTCCAAAATGCAAGGGAAAACCACAATATTTCTGGATGTGTGGCATGAGCACAGTAGTGACTCTATTCTCCATTTCCCCCTTTGGATGGGAGCCTGCCCACCTCAGGGCTGGCCAGGCTCACACACCCATTCCTGCCTGGGCACATTCTCTCTCTGAAAGGGGCTGCCTTGGGGGGAAATTGAATGGCCTCTTGGAGTGGCTTTCGTGGTAGAGTGATTCCCTGTCTTCGAAGGAGACAAGTGAGCCATCCCTCTAGCAGCTCAGGGAGAAAACTCTGGAATCATCCTCAATGCCTCTCTTTCTTCCATCCTACTTCCAGTCCACTAGCGTATCCCATCAGCTCCCCATGCAAAATTCCTTCAGTAGCTATATCAGTATCTGTATGGATAACCATCTAAATGATAAAAGTGAGTCAGTATCTATATGTCTATGTGGTTCGACAAGAGAAACAGAACCAGTTGGAGATGTGTAGTAAGAGAGTCATTGCAAGGACTCAGCTTTCATCATTGTGGGGCTGGTTAGGAGAGTCTGAAGTCCATAGGGTCGGGGGGCCTCAGGAAAGGCAAGTAAGAATACTGAGGTACCAGGTGAAGCTGCTGTCCACCAGCAGAGCCGATTGCTCCTCTGGGAACCCTCAGGTCTGCTCCAAGGGCTCTTCACTGATTGCATCAGGCCCACCCTGAATCTAGGATAATTTACCTTAAAGTCAACCCACTAGGGACTTTCATCACACTTACAAAATATCTTCACAGCAACACCCAGATTAGTGTTTGACTGAATAATTGCTGACTGTAGCCTAGCTAAGTTGACCCATAATACCCTCCATCCCATTGTCGAAGCCACCATATTTTTCCTCTGAATTACTAGGGCTTCAGCATCTTTACCAATTTCCGTTTCTACTCTGATCCTCCCTGCCCCTCCTCTAACTGTTTTCAGCAGAGCAGCTGGAGGGATCATTGCTCCATTGCTCAAAGCCCTGGTGATGGGCAGAATCATGGTTCCCCAAAGATGTCCACATCCTAATCCCCAGAACCTGTGAGGATGGTATCTTGCATGGCAAAAGGGACTTTGCAGGTGTGCTTACGGGATGGGTGGGAGGGGCAGGGAGATGGTTCTGGATTACCAGGTGGGTCCAATCTAATCACATGGGTCCTTAAAAATGGAAGACAGAAGCAGAAGACTGAGAGAGCTTTGCTGAGGGGACTTGGCCTTCCACTACTGACCTTGAAAGTGCAGGAAGGGGCCACCAAGTCCCCAGCAAGGAACAGGGGACCTCAGTCAGACAACTGCATGGAACTGGATTCTACTAGCAAACCCAGTGAGCAACAGAACGGATTCTCCCCCACAGCTTCCAGGGTAAGGAATGCAGCCCTGCAGAGAACTTCATTTTATCCTGGTAAGACCGCGCTGGGCTTCTGATCTATAGAACTGTAAGATACAAATGTATGTTTTTTAAGCCACTAGATTTATAAGATTTATTTTGGCAGCAACTTCCTTCCCACTCAGTGTGAAAGCCAGGCTCCTCAGAATCCCCACCTCTCCTCCTCTCTGACCTCACTTCCTACTACTCTCCCTGAGGCTCCCCTCACCCCCTTCATCAACACCAGGGCCTGGACCAGACTGAAGCTCATGAGGTATCAGCCTTGAGATGCCAAAAAATTCAGTAATCAAGATAAGGAACATTTAAATGAAATACCAAAATTAATGCAAAAAAAAAAAAAATCCATGGTACACAAAGTATAAAAACTTGGACACAGAGCTGGATTTAACCGTGCATTATATGGCTCGCCTCCTGCTAATTTCAGCCCTGATCTTTTTTGCTCTTCAACTCCCAGCACTTTCCCATTTGCTTTTGCCCCAAATATCTGCAAGGCTTTCTCCCTCACCTGCTTCAGGCTTTGCTCAAATATTCCCTTTTTATGAGCCTTCCCTAACCCTCTATTTAAAGTAGCAGTATCCTTCCAAAGCACTCCCTGACCCCTCCCTTCCTTTGTATTTCCCCAAACGTGTTACACATCTAATATTCTAGTTTGTTTATTTGCTACTGTAGGGGAGGCAAAATTTCTCTATCCTTCTAGGGTTTCTGACTGGACTGTCTAACAGATTAAAAGGAGAAGAGCATACAAATTTCATTTTAATAAAAATTTGCCTGTACGTAGGAGTCTTCACAGGAAAACATAGACCCAAAGAAATACCTCAGTCCATGCGCTTATATACTAAATTGGAAAAAAGAGCGTCAATTGTGGAAAAGTAAAATATTTGGAGAGACTGGAAGAAGATAAGAGAGATTTTAATAAGGCCTGTGTATATAAATTTCTCTCAACCTCGACTCCCCGTCTTTGGTGATAAAAATGTTCTTTTTTCCTCCTGGTATTAGGAGGGCTTCTTTCACACTGGGAATTTCATCTCTCCTTTTCAGGAAGAAAAGGAAAGTTCAGAGTGCTTTCTTTGTACCTGTTGTTTTTCAAGTGACTTTACCTCAAAATAATATGCCAAAGCAGCATATTTTGAGGTGGCACGTTCTGAATTCCTTAATATTTACTGTTTGCTGCTGTTTCATCAAGGTCTAAGAGTATGTGGCATCAGGTAAGCCCTCAGGTGGGAGTGAAGGAGGGAGAGAGAGAAGTGTGGAAAGTGTCAATGGCCGAACAGGGTGTATAAATACATTGAAGGAAGAACTTTCTCGATTTATTGAAGCCTAAAATCCCTGAAGAACTCAATTTCAGTCTGTCTAAGGAAACATTGATTTTATAAGCAGGGTTATTTTTTCCTCTCCCAAAGGGGAAAACCATCAAAAGCCAGTATGTTCTATTAGATTAATTAGCAGATTTGGATTAGCTGTGTACTTCCTTTTCTAGGACATTAGCTCAATTCTGTTTCCACTGAAATTCTGAGAAATGTTTGAATCCCACGCAATTTGTCCAAAATCCTTTGAGATAGTCTCTGCAAGCTATATTTAATAATCCCTAGAGATTTTATTTCTGTCTAGTTTACCCTCAACAATTAAAAATTCCATTTTGATCCCTTTTCTCTATTTTTTTTTTGAGTAGATTCTAATGGACCTGTTGTCAAATATTGGTGATAACTTGCATCATAAATTATTTTTTTATGCCACAGTAAAAAGAATATTGTAATAAATGTATTACAAGGTTGATTAGGTTGGAAGTGAGACCCAAGTTTAACCGCCATTCATTGACTGACAAGCACCCATGAGAACCGGGGGTTGGGGAGTATATGAGCTGGGATTTAATCAGAGTGAAGTTACAGTTGGTGGCACATGGTGAATTCTGAGGATTGTGGGCCAAGATGGCCAATGTGGGCATTTATAGGGCAATTAAGCTGAGGAGGTGGGTTAGGAAAGAGAAGAAAGGTGTAGATGGAGGCAAAGAAGGGGAGGTGGGGAGCAGGGGGGAGGGAGAGACTCAGACAAGCCAGAAATTATGGACTCCATTCCTTATAATGCTTCCAGTTCCCATCCTTGAGTCTTTGCTCCCTGTCCATGAACTCCCCATGAGCTATCCCCACAGCCTTCCTTGAGCTGAGTTGAGGGGTTCTTTGTCCCTTGTACTTGGAAGAGCTGACAGCTGACTTACTGGGTGTTCACTCTCTGACTGGATTGTACATTCTTGAGGGTGGCCATTGAAAAGGCAAAAATTTCCTTGAGCACACTTGGGAAACCACAGGCAGGTTTATGCAATCTTTCCCACTGGAATTCAAGAGTGGGTTTTGATGGTTTTAATGTATGACAGAAAAATTAGGGGAAAAAAAATTAACTAAATATCTCAAATAGTATCTTGAATTAGATCCTAGAACAGAAAAAGGGTCTTGGTGGGAAAACTGGTGAAATCCAAATAAAGTCTGGAGTTTGGTTAATAATCATAGTAGTAGTGATTTCTAAATGATATATACCACGGTTATGAAAGATGTTAACATTGAGGTAACCTAGGTGAAGAGTATACAGAACCTATGCTATCTTTGCAGCTTTTCTGGAGGTCCAAACTTATTACAAAATAAAAAGTATATTTAAAAAACAACAACTTTCAGGGGCACCTGGAAGTCTTAGTTAAATGACCAACTCTTGGTTTTGGCTCAGGTCATGATTTCAGAGACGTGAGATTGAGTCCCATGTTAGGTTCGGAGCTAAGTATGGAGTCTGCTTAAGTTTCTCTCTCTCTCCCCTTTTGCCCCCTCCCCCACAGGTTGTGCATGTTCTTATGCACAAGCTTGTTCTCTTTCTCAAACACTTTCAATTCCTAGATAGAGAAGGAAGTAGCATGATAGAATAAAAATAGCAACTATAACAGGGGTCAGAAAATCTAGAGTGAAACCTGGAGAACCTTGGTTTAAGTCCATGCTTGGCTTCTTCCTTGCTGTGCAGTCTTGGCCAAGACACTTCATCTCTCTGATCTTCAATTCCCTCACAAATTCCTAGTGCCATTTGGGGAAGCAAACAACCCTGACAATGATAGCATGGTGGGATGAGCCAGGGTGGTGGTGTGGGAAGGAGAGGGAGCTGGTCTAGCCTGGACATCTGGACTGCATATAAACGAATTCAACCCTTGGCTTCTGGTACTTACTTTATGCACTTTGACAAATAGAAAAGATCACTGTCCCTCATGCCATGATGAGAGCCTCTTCAGAGATGTATGTTATATATGTAGAAAATTGCATATCCCTGTGTACACACATTTCGTGGGTCACCTTTCAGGTAATATTATGTCATTGGCATTTTTAGTGTCTGTAGTTGTCCTCATATTTTTTAAAGATTTTATTTACTTATTTGACAGAGAGAGAGAGATCACAAGTAGTCAGAGAGGCAGGCAGAGAGAGAGAAAGGAAGCAGGCTGCCTGCCAGGCTCCCTGCCCCGATGCGGGGCTCGATCCCAGGACCCTGAGATCAGGACCTGAGCCAAAGGCAGAGGCTTTAACCCACTGAGCCACCCAGGTGCCCCCTCCTCATAAATATTTTAACTACAAATTAAAACACAAAAGTTTATATATGTCTCCAGTGCATAGAATGTTTTATACATAAATGTATTAATATAAATAACACACATATACATATAAAACATACTATTAAATACGCTGCTTTGGCATATATAATATATGCCAATATAACATACTGGTCAAGACAGGCCCCATCTGAGGCTAGAGTCAGGCTCTGGGTATGAATCCGAACTCCACTTACTGGGTGATGCCCTGTGCTTCATTTCTCTCACACAGGGAAAAGATAGAATGTGTTTCAAAAGACAATTGAGATAAACTGATGTAGTTTATGCAAATTGAATGTAATGTCTGACCGTAAACACCCAATAAAAGATTGGCTTTGAATATAACTATATTGTGACAGTTTATAATCACTTAAACATTACAGAAATGTAAAAATCTTCCATAATTCTACCCACACCATCCAAGATACTCATTACAATTGTTTGGTGCCCATTTCTCCTCTCCTGCTTCCCATTTGGGGTCTTGGAATTTTTCTAGTCCGTTTGTTGTGGACTCCTTCTGTTAAAAACAGTAGTCCTTTATCATTATATTTGTTGACTATTTCCCCCAATCTGTTGCTTATTTTTTGGTTTTGATTATTGGCTTGGAGGTTACATAGAGGTTTGATAAACATGATTTCACAGACTATGTGAGATATATATATATTTTAAGACTCTATTTATTTGAGAGAGAGAGGGAGGGAGAGCATGAGTGGCGTGGGGAAGGCAGAAGGAGAGGGAGAAGCAAACTCCCCGCTGAGCAAGGAGCCTGGGATCATGACCTGAGCCGAAGGCAGACGCTTAACCAACTGAGCCACCCAGGCGCCCCTGTGAGTGATATTCCTGTCCATTCCCAGCCTGATTTCCTTCTCTTGAGGAAGATCAGGGGGTGTAGATAGTATCAAGACCTCAAGGAAGGGGGCTGGATTTGGGTGCTCCATGTCCTGTCCATCATGGTGGCACCTTCTGAAACATCCTTGTTCCCATCTGGTCTTCAGTTCTGTGTTCATACAGATCTTGACCCTGAGGCCTCTTCAGGTACGCTGGAGTCTGCCAGTGCCGTGACTGGGCCCTCCTGGCCACATCGCTGATCCTGTCCTGTTCTGGCAGATGTTCAAGCCTCTGGGAAATGCTGAGGCCGGAGCCGGCCTTCTCAGCCTATATAAGCCACACGCCATTTCTCCTCTCCTCTGCTGCCCTAGGCCAAACTTAGGAATGCAGGAGTCTTCTTCAGGTTCCTCCCATTCTTTGGCTTATAGGTGTATCTTCCTAGGAAGTAGCCAGGCCCCACCTGAACAACCTTTTTAGGTTGGTGAATATTTGAACCCCAGGAGCTGGTAGGGGTGGGGGGTCTTTTGGAATGACAGCTGTGATGGAGCAGAGAGAGAGCTTGAAGTGGGGTATAGGTACAGCAGAGGCCTCTGTCAGTTCCTAAGGGGGCTCTGAAGGTGGATGACCTCTCAGGGGCCCCCGAAGGTAAAGCTAGTAGGCCAGACTTGTGTTGTGCCACATGGCAGAATTGTTATTACTGGTTGTCTCTAGGGAGAGGGTGTCATCTTGGGCCAGGCAGCCTCTCGCCTGCTCTAGGGAGGGTCTCCTGGTGAGATGTCCATACTCCTGGAAGCTGAAGGGAATGAGCCTTCAGTCCTGAAGGGGGTTCATGGGCAGCTGCCACAGCCTCCCCCACGGTGGCCCACTGGCCTCTGAGCTTTCTTCGTGCCCCCTGGCCCCTCTCTCTCCTCTCTCATTGGACTATAGAATCTTTATCAAGTCTAGAGGGATAGCTTCACCTTTTTTTTTTTTTTTAATTTTATTTATCTGACAGAGAGAAACACAGCGAGAGAGGGAGCACAAGCAGAGGGAGTGGTAGTGGGAGATAGCTTCACCTTTTTATAGTCTTCCCAATTTATTGTGTTTGCCCCGAGGCCTGGGATTTTGAAATTCCAAAGCCAAAAATGAGTGTCCTTTGTTTACATTCTGCTGTGTCATCGGTTCCCTGGGACAACGGAACAAAATGCCTGGCTGCCTGAACAGTGGGGGAGGGAAAGAGTGACAGGAAATACCAGGACAAATGTTCAATGTATTATCCGCCACATTCGGAAAACACTACACAATGTGTGCTTAAGGTTTACATGATGCGAATGACCCAAAATGACGCTCCATGGTTCTTCCTACCTGGTGAGGATATAAGAAGAGAGAGGGATTCTGAAAAGGGGAAAACCTTTCAGAATCTCCAGGGGTTGGGGTGAAAAGGGATTGGTAAAATCTTTAGCCAAAGGGAGCACAGATTGATTTATAAATCCGAGAGCCTTGTGAAAGCGGGATATTTTCAGAGGCTTGAAGAGGTGGAATCCAGAGAACAGAATGCTTCTTGACAGAAGGAGGGAAGTCTCTTCCATTTGAACTAGAGGGGAAGAGGAGACTGAGAGGTATACTGAGGGAAAGTATCTCCCTCAAATGGTGTCTTTTCACTAAGAAACTGGAGGCTAGGTCATTTGATGCGAGCAAAAGAGGAAATGCTCTCATGGAATGAATTTTGACAAGAGAACCTTGAAATAGCTCCAGGGGAGCAAAAGAAAGTCCTTTCCAGGGACATAGGGAAGAAGTGTCGCTGGGCATCTGAAGAGCCCCACAGAAATAGGTGTTACTCACTGAGGTTGGGAGTTTTTCTCTGGTAGCACTGAACAGAACAGGTGTGGGCTCAGATAACGAAGGGTAATGATGGATTTTTTTTTTTCTTACAATTAAAAAAAATTGAGGGGCACCTGGGTGGCTCAGTTGACTAAGTGACTGCCTTCGGCTCAGGTCATGATCCCAGGGTCTTGAGATAGAGCCCCGCATCGGGCTCCCTACTCAGCAGGAAGCCTGCTTCTCCCTCTCCCACTCCCCCTGCTCGTGTTCCCTCTCTCACTATGTCTCTCTCTCTCTGTAAAATAAATAATGAATAAAATCTTAAAAAAAAAACAAAAACAAAACACTTGAGCTGTAATTGACATACATTATATTAGTTTCAGATGTACAACATAATGATTCTGGCGTGCCTGGGTGGCTTAGTCAGTTAAGCATCTGATCTTTGGTTTCAGCTCAGGTGATGATCTCTAGGTTGGGAGATTAAGCCCCCTGTTGGGGGCTCTGCACACTTCGGGGAGTCTATTTCCCCTCTCCCTCTTCTTCTGTCCCTCACCCTGTTCTCTCTCTCTCTCTCTTTCTCTTTCTCTCTCTAAAATTAATAAAATTTTTTTTTTAGATTAGTCAGAGCACGAGTACAAGCAGGGGGAAGCGGCAGGCAGGGGCAAGGAACACAATACCCGGACTCAAACCGAGCACCCTGGGATCGTAACCTGAGCTGAAGGTAGACACTAAACTGACTGAACCACTCAGGCATCCCTGAAATAAATACATCTTAAAAAAAAAAAAAAAAAGACAAGGGCATGAGCATAAAAAGAAATGAAGTACTGATCTACCCTACAGCACAGATGAACCTTGAAAATATTATGCCAAGTAGGAAAGACCAGACAAGAAAGACCACATATTGCATGATTCTATTTGTGTGAAAAGTTCAGAGTAGGCAAATCCATAGAGAAAAAGCAGTGGTTGCCAGGGGCTAGGAAGAGAGGGGAATGAAATGATGACTACTACTACTACTCCTTCTTCTTCTTTTAATATTTTATTTATTTAGAGAGCTAGAAAGTCTGTGTGAGTCAGGGGAGGGACAGAGAGAGAGGGAGAGAGAATCTCAAGCAGACTCTGCACTGAGCATGGAGCCTGAAGTGGAGCTTGATCCCATGACTCTGAGATCATGACCTGAGCTGAAACCAAGAATCAGATGCTTGACCAACTGAGCCACCTAGGTGCCTCAAGAGTGACTTCTTAAGTGACCTCTTAAGCTCACAAAGGAAGTGAGCTTCCTTTTGCCAAGATGAAAATGTTCTGGAACTCGATAGCGGTGATTATTGTACAACATTGTGAATGACACTGAGTTATACATCATGAAATGATTAAAATGGTGAATTCTATTGTGTTTGTGTCCAAGTGTGCATGTACACACATACACAACTCACGGCTGTGGGGAAAAAGCCGGGAAGACAGGCACAGGCAGTTCATTTATTATAATTGCCACCATCACCACCCGCCCAGGTCGTAGGCCCTGCCCTACGTCCTGGCCAGGCTCCTTTTCCTGATTCTTGGCCTGCCTGCACCTGGGCAGAAAGGACCCATGTGTCCTGCCCAAAGATATGGATAGATGGCTTCTAAACTTTCTTCTCCTCTGATGTGTGGGACACTCCTTCCCCTTCTCCTTCCCATAGATTCTCTTAGAGATGTACCAGTATGACCTACAGAGGGAAGAGCAAAATATCTGGAATCAACTGGATCCACATTCAGATCTCTGCTTTGTCATTGTGCTTGCCATGTGACCTGGAGCCCATGATGTCATGGAGGCTCCATGAGCTTCCTACTTCCTTGCTTATAAGGAGGAGATTATGACTACCTCCTGGCCGGAGCACTGTAGGGATTAACGTCTGGGGGGCTGGCACAGAGTAAAAGCTAAGTACATATTTCTAATCGTTGCCTTTTTTTTTTAATCAGAAACTCGGAAATTCCTATCAAGAAGTAGGTATTTAACCACCACCAACGTAGTGGGATCTAAATTTTATAAATCCACTTGGCAAATCCCAGAAACTTCTAGGCCCAATTAGATAGTTATGGGATCAGAACTACCTTTGAGGCATGCCTTGCTGAAGTTAGAGAACAGCTAGGTGATGATAATTAGACTTTATATGTGTCAACCAGATTTGCTATAGATTAGGGCTGAAATGAGGGCATAATCTTATATAAAAATTGAGGAGGGCATGTAGTGCATGGAGCACTGGGTGTGATGCATGAACCATTAATCTTGTAAAACTAAAAAAATATATTTGGAAGGAAAAAAAATAAAAATAAAAAAAATCAAAGCCACAAGGTCACGTTATCTTAACAGAAAAGAAAAACAACAGAATTACAACATGCTACTGCCCTTTACGTGAAGGAACTAAGCCCTGGGCTGCCCTCTCAGCAAAAACCTGCTTTAACATAAGCCAATGAGACAATAAATGGGAATCCAAAATAACTCTGGAGTAAAATCCAACATGTATCCGTGAAGGAGGGTGGCTAAGGTGTGGGGGTACTGCCTCTCCCAAGGGCTCTGTTAAACCCCTGAGGCCTAAAAAGAGGTTCTCATATCGCCACACCTTTCCTTACCTTATGTTGACAAAAAAATGCAGCCTGCTGGGTAAGGAAAGTTAGTGCTCCCCAGATTTTCCATGAGTTCTTGTCTTAGTCTGAGTGCCTTCCAACCCCCTGCCCCAAAGCAGAGTCTGACAGAAGTACCTTGGCATAGGGAATTTACCAGAGAGATCATCTGAAGTAGGAGTGAGGAGCAGGAAAGGTAATGCCAAAAAGGAAAGTGTGTTATCAAGGTGAGAAAGGTACAGAAGGTTTCCTGCCACTATACCTTTGGGTGAGCCTTTATCAGCCAGCTTCCATCTCCCAGTGACTGGAAGTTACTGAGAGGGACGTGAATTCCCCTGTACCCAGCTTATTCTTACCTGTTGTCTAAGCAAGGTCTCATGGTGTTGGAGAAGGCCCTGGGGCAGGATGCTGAAGGACAAGACCTCATGATTACAGGAGGAATGCTGTCGGTGAGAACAGTAGCCATGGCTGAGTTCAGAGGTGGCCAATGCGATGTAACGTGGGCCACCGGATGTGTTTGTTTCAGCATTCTACATTGCCCAGCCTCTCTTGCAGCAAGATGTGGTCATGTGATCCTTGAGTCTTCACGGAGGCATCTGATAAATCCAAGAACATACTCTTTCTATTCCTATCCACTTCATCAGGGAGGCGACAACCTCAAGGCAAGTGAAGGATTGATATAGGAGGGAGTTGTTTCTCAAAGTCAGGCAACAGCTTCAGCATGGGAACTGTGAGGATAAGGAGATCCTTTTTTTGTTTTTTTCCCTCTGAGGAGCTAGATCTAACAGGCAGTTGATATGTTTTGATAGAACCTCTCATCTTCTTGTAAATGTAGATGTAAGCTTAGGATTTGTTTAGAAGTTCTGAGTTTGGGTGCCTGGGCGGCACAGTCAGTTGGGTAACCAATTCTTGGTTTTTGGCCCTGATCATCAGAGTCATGAGATCGAGTCCTCTGGTAGAGCTCTGTGCTCAGTGGGGAGTCTTCTTGGGATTTTTTTTCTCCCTCTCCCTTTGCCCCTCCCATTTGTGTGCTCTCTCTCTCTCTAAAATAAATAAATCTTAAAAAAAAAAAAAAAGTGGGTGTGAATTTGGTTTGGTTAAAATCAGATGTCTATCCCTGAACCAGTTACTATGGCCAGAGTGTGGAAAGTTCTGATTGAAGAGTCCTGGATCGTGTGACCTATATATCCACCTTGTTTACAATCCCTGAAAGTGAAGACCAGGGGTGAATCAGGGTGAAATTACTTTAAGAAAAGGATAAATAGGGGCGTCTGGGTGGCTCAGTGGGTTAAAACCTCTGCCTTCGGCTCAGGTCATCATCTCAGGGTCCTGGGATTGAGCTCCCTGTGAGGCTCTCTGCTCAGCAGGGAGCCTGCTTCCCCCTCTCTCTGCCTGCTTGTGATCTCTCTCTCTGTCAAATAAAATCTTTTTTAAAAAATGCATGAACAATAAATCTTGTAACACTGAAAAAAAAAAGTAAAGAAAGAAAAAAAATGTTGGATAGCAAAAGCAACATATCTATAGAACACTCTTGTTTATTTCTTTATTGGGGTATCACTTAAAGCAGGTGAACTATACCAATCTTAACCATACAGCTTGATAACTTTTTACATACACGCTTGACTAATCACCACCCAAATCAGTATTATTTTCAGAACCCTCAAAGTTTCTCAGAACTCCCCAAAGATAACCAGTATTCTGACCTCTAACACCATAGACTATTTTGCCTGTACTTGAACTTCATATATGTGGAATCTTTTGTGTTGCTGCTTTCACACAATATCATGTCTGTGACTATACAATGAAATAGTACTTGGCTGAAAACAAAGAATGAGACCTTGCCATTTGCAGCAACATGGATGGTCTTGGAGGATATTATGCCAAGTGAAATAAACCAGAGAAAGATAAATACCATATGATTTCACTTATATTTGGAAACTAAAAAACAAAACAAATGCACAAACAAAAAGCAGAAACAGACACATGAATACAGAGAACAAATGAGTGGTTGTCAGAAAGGAGGGGTATGGAGGGATGGGCAAAGTGTTAACAGGAGTGGGGATACAAGCTTCTAGTTATGGAATGAATAAGCCACAAGGATGAAAGTTACAGCAGAAGGAATACTGTCGGTGATATTATAATAGCACTGAATGGTGAAAAATGGCAACTAGTGAGCATATCATAACAAATAGACCTGTCAAATCACTATGTTGCACACCTGAAACTAATGTAACCTTGTGTGTCAGCCAAACTTAATTTTAAAAAATGGTTAAGGTGAAAATAGAGTACATGTAGAATTGGGCCACCTGAAGAATAATTACATTTAAGAACAAAAATTATGTCTGTGAGATCCCTCCATGTTGTTGTGTAGAGCGGTAGTTTATTCTTTTTCATTGCTGTGTAACATTCCATTCTACAGAATATTATCCAAGCCACTATTAACAGATATTTCAATTATTTCCTGCTTTTGACTATTAAGAATGAAGTTGGCATGAACATGCTTGTACATGTGATTTGGTGGACATGAGCACTCCTTTCTCTTGGGTGTGTATATCCAAGAATGGCTTTGCTGGGTCAAAGGATATGTAAATATTTAGCTTTAATAAGTATCGCCAAACAGTTTTCACTCCCCCTGGCAGGGATGAGAGTTTCAGGTGTCAACAGTAGGTTTTATCGGTCCTTCTAATTCTCTACTCTTCTTGATTTGTCAAATACCTTTCTCAAAGAGATATAGATATTTGCTAATGGACTGCAAGACTCCTAGCCATGGAAAAGGTTCTACAGACCAACTGTTAAAGTCTGAACTCAAATACTCAGTCCTGACCCTAAGGGCAACAGGAACTCAGAAATGGGAGGGATCAGCACCGACATGGGAGAGAGAAAAATTGGGAGAGGTTGAAATGTGTGGGGCTTTGACCTGTCGGTGTGATGTGAATGAAGGAAGGGGAACAAGAAGGCCTCCTGTCAGAGTGCATAGCTTCAGCAAAGACAGAAAGGTAGGAAAGAGTTTTGAGAGAGATTAGGGAGAATGCTGACCTTGAGCAGAGAGTACTTCTTGAGAGAAGCAGTTCACATGGCTGGGTTGGTCTGGAGAGGCCAGGCTCACGCAGGGGCTCTGAGGTCAAGAAATGGACTTGGGGCTTGGGTGGCTGAAGTAGGGAGGTGAGTGGGGTGTTAACTGAGTACGTGAGGTCCTAAGTGGAATCGAGGTATATGGAATGAGGGTCAACTGGTCTTATTCAGTCTCTGTTTTTTCCTACTTCTCTCATTGAGGAGCATCTCACCATGATGAGTAGGATAATCATTTATCTTTCAACAAGGCCCTTGAATGTAAGCCAACTTCTTCATTTGGTTCTCAACCAAAGAGCTAGATCTGTTCCTGTGCTGCAGAGAAAACCAGATGTACCGGATTGAGAAATGGTATGTCTGCACAATGTTCTTTAGAGGCTTTTTAAAGGATTCTCAAGGGGCTAATTCTGACTTTATGTGATTCATACCATATGGGCTGAATTCACTAGATTAGAAGGCTTGTGGCAGGTGTATTTGTATAAGGCCATGAGCACAAGCCTGGGCTATGGGCCCTGAGGATGGAGAGGAATAGCTCCACTTCCTCTGCTCTCCTTCTGGAACTCCCATGACTGGGCCCATTTATCTCCCCACCTGCAGACTCAGGCCTGCACTGATCAGTTGATTCATTTGTTCATTCATTCCCTTATTCATTTAGCAAACTTTCCCTAGATGCCTAGTAAAAGACAAGTACTGGAGTTGAAGATGAAAACACAGGGTTTCTGCCTTCAAGGAGCTCACAAGTAGGGAGCTCACAAGTAGGGAACACTGACATGAAATAATTGAAAGCAAATAAGATATCAAAAAAGGCTATAATAAACGTAATGCAGGAGATAGTAGGAGACATCAATTCTACTTGAAGAAGTCAAAGGAATGTTTGAAGCTGAGACTTGAAGGATGACTTGGAATTCGCCTGATAGACAAGATCAGGGGATGGTCTCTCAAGCAAAAGAGAGTTAATCACAGCATGTGAGGAAGACTGCAAATGGTGTGGCTAGTACAGAGTTTATGTGCAGAAGTAGCTGGAGATGAGGCTTTGACTGTGAAGGGCTGCAAACAGCAAGCTAATATGGACTTCACCCAGTGGACAATGGGGAAGCCTTGTAGTGTTTGAGCCAGAGCTATATAGCCCAACAATTAGTAACCTCACACTGATGCTAGTATGAAAGGTGAGGCAGAAGGAGTGAACAGAGAGACAGGAAAATCAATGTAAAGGTTATTGCATCAGACCTACTAAAGGAAGATACAAGCTTAAAATGAGCCCATCCCAGACATGATGGAGAACAGGAAGTGGCTCTTGAGGAGGTAAAAATCTCTAAGACTTAGTGAGATTAGAGGAGGAAGGGGGAGGCCAGGGGGAAAGGGGAGGATGCCCATACTTGGTCTGGGTGGAGGATGGGGCTGTTATTTGGGAGAGGAAATGTTGGAGAAAAAGAAGGTTTGGACAGGACAGGAGAAAGAATGGGGAGAGGAAAGAGGTTTAATTTTGGTCATTTTTGAGCTTGAAGTGTCAGGGTAACACATGCAGCGGAATGTCCAATCTGGCATTCATTTAGGATCATCAACACGCGAGTGCTGGCTAGAGCCTGGAATCATTCAGGGAGACACAGGAGATGAGAAGAAAAGAGAGACGGGACAATGCCATGGAGACTTTAAGAGGAATGTGGTCAGAAGTGCCCCCCACAGTGAAGGAGACAGAGAAGCATTTAAAAGATAGGAATAATGCTAAAAGAAACTGTAAAGTGTGTGCGGACCATTTCTTCTTTTTCATGGTGTATCCATACCACATAGAAGGGTCCAGTTCATAGTTGTTGCATGAATTAATAAATGAATGCAAATGGAGTGGTTTCATAAAGATAAGAAGGCATTTCCAGAAGAGTCCACACACAAGTGCTCTGAAGAAGTCATCGATGCAGGATGAGAACTATGTGTTCCCAGACTGATGTGCACCTGAAGTGGGAAGCATTAGGACAGCCCCAGCTGCCCCAGCCCCAAGGGCTCAGCCTGAGTCACTGCCCTCTGTACGGAGACCTGGGGTGTGGTTTCTCCAGTGCTGACCAGAGGATGCTCCTTCTATCGTGGCTGTCATCCTCAAGCCCTCCTCAACTTCCACCCGGTGACCTACAGCTGGATCGCTGCTCTTGGCTCAGTTCCCACGTTCCTACTTCAGCACATGGCTGTAATTAGTTATCAATTGCTATGCAACAAAGCACTCTAAAACTTAGTGGTTTAAAACAACACATATTTATTACCTCACAGTTTCTGGGGTTGTGAATCTGGACATGGCTTAGCTGGGATCGTTGCTTCAGGATATCTCCAAAAGTTACAATCAAGTTTCAAATGAGGCAGGATCCATTCCCAACTCACTCAGTGGGTATTGGCCGTTTTTCACAGGATTGAGGGCCTCAGTTCCTCCCAGTCTGTGGGCCACAGGCTTCCCTCAGTTACGTGTTGTATGTGCCTCTCCCACAAGACATCTGACATCATCAAAAACAGCAAGAGAGAGTCTGCTAGCAAGACCCAAGTCACAACCTTTTGTAACCTAATCACAGAGGTGGCATCCCATCATTGTTGCCATATTCTATGAGTTACAGACAAGTCACCAGGTCCAGCCCATAATCAAGGGGAGCGGAATTACACAAGAGTGTGAAGGCACAGAGGTAGGAATCGCCAGGGTTTATTTTATTTCTTTTATTCTTCCAAATTTTTATTTAAATTATAGTTAGTTAATATACAATATAATATTAGTTTCAGGAGTAGAATTTACTGATTCATCACTTATACCTAACACCCAGTGCTTATCACAAGTGCCTTCCTTAATCCCTATCACCCATTTAGCCCATTCCCCACCCACCTCCCTCCATCAACCCTCAGTTTGTTCTCTATCATTTAAAGTCTCTTATGAGGGATGCCTGGGTGGCTCAGTCAGCTAAGTGTCTGCCTTCCGCTCAGGTAATGATCCCAGGGTGCTGGGATCAAGTCCCACATTGGGCTCCTTGCTCAGCAGGGAGTCTGCTTGTCCCTCTACCTCCTGCTCTCTCTCGCGTGCTCTCTCTCTGTATCTCAAATAAATAAAATCTTTTAAAAAATTAAAAAAAATAAAAGTCTCTTATGGTTTGCCTCCACTGGGAGTCATTTTAGAAATCTGCCTATTACAACCACCTAGAACGTCCATTCTTCCCCAAAACTTAGGATCTGTTTTGCTGACGATAGTTCTTTGGTAGTCATCTTCACCATCTTGGTTGAACTAAAGCAGAAAAATCTTACAATCTTAAATTTTGCTGTACTAATAATAGCTAATGCTTATCTGGTGCTAACGATGTGCCAGGATTTACATGAGCATTATATGAGCTTTATAAATATTACCTCGCTTAATCCTCACAACAACAGTGGACCCTCTTGTTAACTCGTTTTATAGACAAAGCACCCGAGTCACAGAGAAGTAGCCAAAGGTCACACAGCTATTAAGTGGTAGAAATGGGATTTGAGATTCCAGAGTTTGGTATCAGAATTCCTACTGGTAACCATTCTGCTGGTCTACAACTTGACTATAAGCTGGAGTGCAATGTTGTCCAGTCTCAGCATGTTATGACATTAAAACAAAACATTAAAAACATAAAATATTAAAAACATTGAGCAACCCAAACAGAAATTCCAACATTTAATTATCATTAAAAGATTCTATTGAAACTCTCCAGCAACATGTTTTGTGTCTCAGAGCCTTTCATTTGCCAAGTATCCTCTTCAAATGTTCTCTGAAACCCAGCCCAGGCTATTTTTCATTCTCTTTTTCCCTATTTCTCTCTTAGCTCCTTATTATATAGGTTGACCTGGTCTTCTGGCTTCATTCTTTATTATATTGTTTATTTAGCCCATGACCTGAATTTTACAGAGCAAAGGGTAATCCTGAAATTAACCAAGCCACCAGGAGTTTGCCTCCTTTCTTCCTAGTTGTCCCATCTGGTTTCTCTCTCCCTACTATTATGTCCTAAGGAAAACACGGAACATGTAGACAGAATTCTTCTAAGTGAGGAAAGGAGAGAGAGAAGCTAAGCATCAAGAGAAAATTCTCTTTAGGTGGTGGAGGATATGGACGGGGAGAGGATAGGAGGCTAGGAACACATAAGCTGATAATCTTGGTCTTTGTCACATTCCAAGAGATGCGTGACTATTGTGCAATATTCTGTCACAGATGAAGCTACCAAGCAGAGAATCTTCCTTCTCAGATCTCACTCAACTAGCTCTTTCCCCTGAGGCTGTGAATTGAATTGAAGCCCATGGAGAATCAGGGAGAATGAGAGATGCTTCTTGTTCTCCAACCCACTCTGCCAATCAACAGACCCAAGGTCCACACTTTGCTTCCAAGTCAGGAGTCTGTTCACCAGAAGCTTGCAAGAGCTGAGTCAGGAAAGATGAAGTAGCCATGCTTCATTTTCTCTCAAAACAGGGCTATTAAATCCTGTAGTGGCTTCCTCTGCAAAGCCCCTCCTCCAGTGGTCCCTCTTATCTGTTTCTGCTGCCAACACCTCCATTCATAACTTCTGTGCTGATCTCTTCAACTGTCCCCTAAGTCATACCCTACTTCCTGTCTTTTTCTCTACCTCAATCCATTTCATGTACCACTGTCAGTTTAACCTTCTCCAATGCCAATCTAATCTAATAACCCCCTTGCTCAAAATCTCAGTTGCTTCTCTTTCTCTGTAAATTCCTCATCAGAACCTTAAAGACCCCAAAGCCCTCTTTCTAGACATATTCTTCTACATGTATTGTATGCTCCATCTAAAATAGATGACTCACTGATTGCCAAGCATTTTCTGCTTCTCTTCCCCATGCCTCCTACATCATTCCTACTGCCTCCAAAACCTTTCCCCCCACCCTCCCATGGTAACAAATTCAAAGACCATCAGAAACGACCACCTCCCTTAAGAAACATATCCAAATAATTACAACTTAATATGATTTCTCCCTTCTTCATTTCCCATATCATTCATTTGATCTTCTTTATGGCATTTTTCTTATACCATAATCCATATGCCACTCAATTATTAGAAAGTACATGCTTTGAGAGAAGTGTTTTCTTGTTGAACTTCAAATATCCTACAATGCCCAGCAAAAAGTCTTAAATATGTACGTGTTAAACATTCAGAAAGTAGTATTTGAATTGAAGTTTAGACTTCTCTGGTCCTAATTTATTATCTAATTTATCATTTTACATCCTTTGTTGGAATAAGCAAGACACATTCTTTTAAAGAGGGAGGGCATGAAGAAAAGCACAGTAGAGCTGTGCTACAAGTAGAGCCCCTTGACCTGGGCAGCTTGCATTTCATCAAGGCCCATGAGCATTTAGTCTCTGGGTGTTACCTAGTGAGCAATGCTTTTAAATAACGACCTCATGCTTTTCAGCCCTGTCACCTACCACTCTGAGAGGGAATGTGGCACAGGGCATGTCAAACAGGAAAGATAGTTACATCAAGTCAAGTCTACAAATACCTATTTAACACCTACTATGAGCCAGCATTCTGCTATGTGCCAGGGACAGAGAAATGAACAAGAATAATATGGCATGTGTACCTCTGAAATATCATTCCAGTGGGAGTAGTTACCAGGTGCTAATAGCATATAGACCAGGTCCTGGACTTGTGTCTGAATACATTATCTCACTTAATCCTCACAGCAATCCCTAGCATCACTCTCATTTATAGTTGGGAAAATGGAGGCTTAAAGAGGTTAAGTATTATGCCCTGGATTAGCAGGCAGTGGAGCTAGATTTTAAACCTAGGATTTATGACTTGGGTGCATTCTTAGAAGCACTTACTCTGCTTCCTCAACATGTTTCTGTTTGCTCAAAATAGATTCTTGCTCCTTTTATTCTTTGAGTCTTGCAATGTAGCTTTGGGTGAAGTTATGTATAACATAAACAATCTTGCCTTGCTTTGCCCCCAGAGATTCTATATGTCCATAGATAAGTCTCCCCCTGGATTTCTCCAACATTCCTTCATCTATAACACTCAGACTGAGGGAGCCTGTGGGCGGAGGCAATGCAGGCTCATATATCTATCTTAAAGATGCCCCTTCTACATTTCTCTGCCCTTATACCCTTGACTATGTGTTTCATCCATTTTTATTGTATGAGTTTTTGCAAATCTCTTCAAATCCTTTGTGGAGCAAGTAATGCATAAGTAAATAAAATATGCCTAACACCTGCTCAGTATTTCACATGAATATAAGCTAATAGATGCTTGATGTGTGAATAAGCCTGAGAGAATGTCTTCTACAGCTTTCATTTCACTCCACAGAAACGCTTCTTTGGGGTTATTGGGCTCCTCAACTCCACTGCTTCTGGAATACTCCCCTATAATTCTTTTGCATACAGAGCTTCCTGGAACATTTTCTTTGAAGAACGGATTCTCTGACTAATAAAAGTTCAGTCTCTCATTGGAACCCTTGTACATTACTGATGGGAATGTAAAATGGTATTAGCACTGTGGAAAATGGTATGGTGGTTCCTCAAGACATTAAACACAGAATCACCATATGATTCAATAATTTCAGTTCTGGGTATATAACCAAAAGAAGTGAAAGCAGGGACTCAGATACTTGCACAATTGGCTTCACAACAGCATTATTCACAAGAGCCAAAAGATGGAAGCAACCCAAGTGTCTACCAATGGATAAATAGATAAACAAAATGGGACCAACATATAAAAAATATTATTCAGACTTAAAAAGGAGGAAATTCTGACACATGCTACAACAAGGATGAACCTTGAAGACATTATGATAAGTGAAATGAACCAGACAAAAAAAGGACAAATACTATATGATTCCACTTATATGCGGTGCTTTTAATAGTCAAATTCATAGCATCAGAAAATAGAATGGTGAGTGTCAGGGGCTGAGGAATGAGAAGTTGCTGTTTAATAGGTATGTCATTTCAATTTTGGAAAATGAAAATGTTCTGGAGATGAATAGTGGTAATGGTTACACAACAGTGTGAATATATTTAATGTCACTGAACTATATATCCTTAAAAGTAGGTAAAATGGAAAATTTTATGTTATATTTTGCCATATTTTTTTAAGTTGAATTTCTCACTTAATGAAAGAGGAATCTGAGTTTCAAGGTGAAGTGGCTTGTCCGAGGTCACTTGGCAAAATGAGTGGCACAGTTGGGAGTAGTAGAACTCAGGGCTGCTGGCCATCAGACCATGGCTTTCCCTATTGTAATATTCTTCCTCATGGGGATGAAGGGGCCAGAGGAGACTTCAGGGAAACTCCAGAAATCAACATCCTCTAGAGTCAGGAAGTGTTTCCACAGCAGCCCATTTTCGTCCTCTGTGGCTTTGCTACCTTCATTCCATCTTTTTTTCTTCATTCCATTTTTATCTCCTTTGTCTCCATGAACCAAAGGCTCTTAATGATCAAAGCAATAAAGGTCCTCCTGGTGAGGCCCTGAAGAAGCAAATGCAGATGGAATAGGCTCCAGTGGAAAATGTTTGCATAGATGGGAGTTTTTCTGTTTCCTCCAACTCTCTTGGCTCTGAACTGTTGGGATTTCATTCAAAGTGGAATTTCCAGCCCTAGTTAGGCTCTAATGCAAGAGTTTTGTTTTTCCATGTGTGTCCGTCCTGAGCTTGCTGGTTGTCTCCCATGGATGCTCCTGGCTGCTATGTTCTTGCTGCCATGACGGTTGAACCAGAACAGTGCTTCCATTATTGGAAAAGCATGCCCTGACAAGCTCTGAGGGCATGTTCTGTCTAACCAGAGAGAGGGCACACCCTTGGGAAACAGGTTGTTTCACCCACTGCAAAAACATCTCCCTTAGAGTGCTCAGTATACGAGAGAGGCCTCAGAGCAACCCAAGTCAAGATTTTATTTGGTCTTTTGATGGACCAAAGTCTTAACCTAGGGTGGGAAGACAAAGGAAGATGTTGAGGGGCATCTGGGTGGCTCAGATCTGATCCTAGGGTCCTGCTTCTCTTGCCAATCTGCTTTTGGCTCAGGTCATGATCCTAGGGTCCTGCTTCTCTCTTTGCCCCACCCCACTGGCTTGTGTTCTCTCTCACGTACTTACTCTCTCTCTCAAATAAATAAATAAAATCTTAAGAAAAAAAAAAAGAAAAGAAAAAGAAAGGTGTCGAGACTTTGAAAATTACCCTAAGAGCTAAGATGAACCTTCCACCCATAGGTCAGTTAAGCTGTGAAGGGAAACAATTTTTTCAATCTTTAGTCAATAAATATGTATTGAGCATTTCTCATGGGCTAGACACTGTCTTAGGAGCTGGGGATATCTGATGAATGACAGAAATAAGTCCTCTGCCCTCATGAAGATTATAGTCTAGTGGAGGAGGCAGATAAGTAAGAAAACAACTAAATAAGAACATGTTAGACTGTGAAGTGCTAGGGAGAAAACAATGAGATGATGGTGGGTAAGGGTAGTAGGAGGAGGCAGTTATGCTGCTGCTTTAGATGATGCAATTGGAGAAGGCCACCATGAGAAAGTGAATCTAAACTGAGACCTAAAATTAATAGGAATATATGAAAAGCCAGAACAACATCTGCAAAGGCTACAAGATGGAAAGGGTAGCATGTGTGAGGGCCAGAAGGGCCACTGGCGTGGCAGGAGGATGGGGAGTGAGGGAGATAAGAGGCCAGGACAAATGGGTCTTGGTGGGCACCCTACAGTAGGGAGTTTGGCTTTTATTCAAAGGGGAATAAAAGAAGGCCTTTGAAAATTTTAACATAGATGGAAATGATTAGAACAGACCTTACCTCCCCGGCTGAGACTTCCCTACTCTGATCATTCAATTCTCCAAATTACTGGGTCTCAGTTTTAAGTAATCCCATTTCTGCTCTCATGCTAAAGGGTAGAAATTGGGCTGTTAGAAATTCCAGACCCACGAGATTCCTGAATGGACTGGGCCATGTTAAATCAACTTGCATATGTTTCCGTCCCTTCATCAGGTGTTGGAATTCAGCATTAAAAGCCTCCTCCTGTCTGAGGCCTGCCAAAGCTGAAAGAAGCTCAAGAGCATATCATCTATCTCACTACATCTGGAATAAAGATCAAGCCAGCCGATCTTTAAATTAAAAGTACAGATTTCTTTTCATACCTCCTCACACTTAACAACTAAAATTAAGCAACAGACATTGAACTGGTGAACAATGCATTCATCAAAAATCTATCTAGGCATATTTATGTATCAGAGCTACAATTAACCTTAATTGAGTCTCATCCATTTGCTCCCCATTGCTCTGCCCTCACCCCCACCTACAGAGGAAAACCCAACTCACTCCCCACCTGTAACTCAGAAAAATAGAAATTGTTTTATGAGAACGTGTGCACCCAGAGCCCTTTTACTGAGTAATCATCTATGTCCTGTAGCCCTATAATGTTGGACTGGACTTTGGGGTATGGAAAACAGGTTGACATCTGGAACAAATGTAGGGAAAGTATATCTTCCAGCTGGAAAGGTAGGATTCTGGCCCATTTTCCTTTCCACTGAAGGATTGTCTTTCCTTGATCACTTAAAGTATTCCTGGCTCCTGCTTGACTTCTTTCTTTTCTTTCATTTGTCCTACAGATATTTTTTGAGCAGTTAATATATGTCATCCAAAAATGTCTTTGTCTTTTCTGGAATGATATAGTAGAAGAGCCTGAATTCTGAAGTCAGAAGACCTCAGTTTTCAGTCCAGGGAGATTTTGCTTGCCTGGAGCAAATAATTTTACTTCCCCAAATTTTGGTATCTTTTAGGCTGCTTTGGCAACCTAAAAACTGCTCTGGGGATCAAATATAATAATGAGTATGAAAGTTCTGTAAATCAGGGGCGCCTGGGTGGCTCAGTGGGTTAAAGCCTCTGCCTTCGACTCAGGTCATGATCTCGGGGTCCTGGGATCGAGCCCCGCATCGGGCTCTCTGCTCAGCAGGGAGCCTGCTTCCCTCTCTCTTTCTGCCTGCCTCTCTGCCTACTTGTGATGTCTTTCTCTCTCTCTCCCCCCTCGTCAAATAAATAAATAAACAAAATCTTTAAAAAAAAAAAAAAAAAGAAAGGTCTGTAAATCATAAAATCCTTCGAAGTGATATTTGGTTTTGAGGATATTGCATTTAAGATAGATCTCCTTGTGATCACTCACAACTTCTAATGGAGATTAAGTTTCCCTTGTACATCCAGGACCCAGTGAGCAGTCCTAACAAAGTATTCTTGATGGTCTTCTGTCTTTGTAAAGTTTGGTAAATAATGTTATTTTAACAGGAATTGCTTAAGACCATTATGTCTTTCCTCTCTGACTTTTTCACCACCAGTCTTTCCCTATTGAACAGTGATGAGTGGCTTTAGGCAATTTTGGTATCTGGCCAAAGAGAAGTTGAGTTGGGGATATATGAAGTTTGGACTGAGTGGCACATGTTTCTGTAGTTAGCAGTCATTTCCATGTGTAGTGAGGTTATCACCAGGCCTCCTGGTATAGGAATGGCTTCCAGGAATTCTCCTGACTCTACAACATAAACTCATTTGTCACAATAACATCAAAGTTCAGGGCCAAGGGCAAAATGTTGATATGAATGTGTTCCTCGGTACCCAGCACCCAGTAATGGAAGAGCAATAAGATTTGGAACATGTGGGGCCAAGAGCTAGTCTTCAAAAGATTCTTTGAATTATTGGATGTATACGATTGTTAAGTAGAAGATTCAGTTCTCATTTATGTCTAGTTAAAAGTTTGCTACTATCAGAAATATACTTGGTAGTACAGTGTACACAATTATTAAGTCATCAATTTTTTATGGAAATCTTGCAAAATAGAATTTATCACAATTCCTAGGTTTATAGGTCATGAACCTGTGGCAGTATTACCAACGGCAAGCATATCTGTGTATGAAGTCAGATGTTTATGCCTCACATTAAATCAGATCACCTCTTAGCATATCTGATGCTCCTTGTGCTAACAAAATCTGTTGAAGCAAACGTTCTGTCAAAACTCCCACACATATTCACTCATAAATCAATGCAAGTAATATAAAAATAATTTGATTACATGATTTTGCAGGTCAGTACAAGAAGCAAATTAAAATAGCTCTTCTATATGCCTTAATTTCAGATTAATTTTGTATGTTTTCTGGAATTACTGATCATATAAAAATTACCCCAAAGCTTTAGAGAGGCATGTTGGACATTAAATAAATAAAAATGTTATGTTTTTAAATTTGATGTTTGTAATATTTGCCAGCTTTTTTACAGTTGAAAAACTACTATGATTTATTTTCTCATTCTGAATATTTATTTTGTGGTTTTTGTGCATACTTAATTTAGTACTCTTTTTTTAAAGAGGGTCCCCAAATTGTATAATTTGTAAACACAAGTCCATCCTGCTGTAAACACAAGTCCAGGATCCCTACCCCACTCCCAGCTCCACCCTTCATGCAAGAACCTTGAAGCCAAGAGTGCACACTGCAGAGGGTAGGCCTGCCACCGGGGACAAGAAGCAGAGCATCCCAGAATCTGCCAATAAAAAGATTCTAACTAATGGGTTCCTGGAATTTAGCGTTAGGATAGGATGCCAAGAGAGGAGAAGGAAGGAAGAAAACTGAAGTGGTTACCAAGGCAAATGCCTCCCCGATAAAAGCCATACAGAGCCAGTTCTCAGTGAAGATATTAAAAGATTGTTTACACATCTCACCCTACACTACTATTTTAGCAACAATAACTAACCAGAGGGAAATACCTCTGTGGTGGAGAATGTTAGCTCTCTGCCAAAATGCATCTCCCTCCTTCCATAGATGTCGATTTTAAGCCAAGCATATAGACACTCATGTAGAGATTCCTCTTCCTGCTTCCTTTGTGACTGGCTGTGGCCATGTGACTAAGTTCACCAATGGGTTGTGAGCAGGAAAGCTGTGTGTGATTTGTGCCTGGCTTGCTTTGGAAAAGACATTGCTTCCTTGGATTTTTTCTTTTCTCCTCCTTGCCAGCTGGAAAGTGAAGAGTCTTATTTTCAAACATGCAGATGAAAACAATGAATTGGGCCAGAAGTTTCCAACTTTTCAGTTTATAGTACCCTTAGTATCTCAGTAATTTTATCACAATGCTCATGGGCCAAAAGAAAGAACTAATTGTTATGTTTCTTAAGCAGCTTTGTCCAAACAACCTAATAAGTACTTATGTCCTAACGACTTAGTGTCAAGAACTGTGAAGGGTCTGAGATTTCATCCTTTTTGTAAGCTAAGTTAGACAGCTGCATTTCATGGAGGTTGGCAGAAGACATGAGACTCCTGGGTCAGAGAGTCAGGAATGCATTACTCACAGCAATAGCAATACCCTGTGTGACAGCATTAGCTCTGGTTTCCTGAACCTCCATTCCATGGGACTGTGTGACGAGGGCTGTGTGACACCTGCACACACAGGCATTGTGTTACAGGAGAGGTAACCTGAATCCCAGGTTGCCAGGCTTTGGCAATCTGAATCTTTTATAATGAGCAGTAAGCCTGCCTGATCTCTGCCCTAGAGGGAAACATTTTTATTAAACTAGATCGTAAGCAGACCTGCTCTTTATTCCAGAGAGAGTCATTATTTCTGTCTTCTAAGGCTATTAGCTATACAAACATTCTTGAAAAGTTTGGATTGAAAGCAGTAAGTGTCTCTGCTTACAATATAAGCAAAACCATAAGAGATACATGGAGCGTCGTCTCCCAACATTAAGAAGTTTTTGCAAAAAAAAAATAGTATACATAAATCAAAAAAATATTTTTACTTCCAAACAACTACAATCCCTTGGTGATGGGATGTGTGCACCTGCTGGGCAGTGCACAGCTCCTCAAACCTTGGAATCAGATTGGACACCACCACCCCATTCCCTCTTCCACATTGATTTTCTATAATACTTGCCTTTTGTCATGGCAACCGCCAAAAACCTAGCTTCCTAAGGGTATGATGTCATCAAAGGGAAGTGTATTTCTTTCTCAGTGTTGAAACTGTGAACTAACTAAAGCTGTTAGCCTAGGTGGTGTCTGTCAGATGTTGAGGATCTTCTGTTTGCCTCAGAAGTGGAACACATCCTGTGGTTCTCCCTCGAGTTGGCTGAGGCTCTCTGGGACAATCTGGTGCATGGTTTGGGAACTACAGCTCTAAGCAATGATGGGAGAAGCACTTGATTCTGAGTGGCCTTCCAGTGCTGTCTTACTAGCCTACACTCCATGGATTGTTCCGTCAAAGAGAAAAACCTTCTATCTTCTTATAGGCAAATTTGTGGGGCTTTTTGTTGCAGCAGACACAGCTTTTATCCTGACTAGTACAGCCTCCTGCCTGACTGTGATCATGCCTCACAATGTAATATTCGATGACATATCTTCTTACATTGTGAAAAAATTTTATTCCTATGTGTTGATTTTGTCTTTCCAACCTCAATCATCACTCCAATCATCATTTACTGAGCCTCCTTACTAGGCCCTGGCTCTGGGCTAAGCATCCTTTTAAAAATCTAAGTTTAGGGCGCCTGGGTGGCTCAGTCGTTGAGCTTCTGCCTTCGGCTCAGGTCATGATCCCGGAGTGCTGGGATCGAGCCCCGCATCGGGCTCTCTGTTCGGCAGGAAGCCTGCTTCTCCCACTACCATTCCCTCTGCTTGTGTTCCCTCTCTCTCGCTGTGTTTCTCTCTGTCAAATAAATAAAATCTTTAAAAAAAAAAAATCTAA
>CM053604.1:37116494-37135511 GCA_028646535.1 Procyon lotor
GTGTCCCAAAGATTTTGGACAGTTGTGTTTTCATTTTCATTTGTTTCCATGAATTTTTTAAGTTCTTCTTTAATTTCCTGGTTAACCCATTCATTCTTCAGTAGGATGCTCTTTAGCCTCCATGTATTTGAGTTCTTTCCAACTTTCCTCTTGTGATTGAGTTCTAGTTTCATGGCATTGTGGTCTGAAAATATGCAGGCAAAATTAATAACACTTTAAAGCACATTGATCACTAGTAAATTTGACCCAATAAGAATCCTAGAATTTGAACAATCCATGACAATTTACCTTCTTGAGGGCAGCACAGAGAAGAGGAAAAAGATGAAGGATAGCAGAACTTGGTTCTGCTAAAGCCTACACTGTGTAATACTCATGATTTGACTACTAAAGGAAGAATTCATCTACCTAAAGATCTCAGAGGGGTTGAAATAAAACAAGATTTGTGATAAACTTTAAATAATCTGGAGAATTTATCATAATCTGAGACCAGATCTCTGTTTTCAAAATCAATTGTTATATGTTTTTGTTATTTTTCATTTGTAGATTTACTTAAATCATTATTTTATTGAAAATGATACTATTGCTTTATTGAAAAAGAAATATATACATGGTAAGAGAATCAAACAGTACAACTTTTAGCCAATATGATGGGTGAAAAATGGTACCTTGATTTGTTTTTTTTGCACCTCTTTAATGATGAATGAAGTTCTCTTCTAATGTTTAAAAGTTTTTTTCTGTGAGTTGTCTATTCAGATATTCACTTGGTTTTTTTTTTCATTTTTTGTTGGTATTTTTCTTATTGTTTTATAAATTATTCATACATGAAGGAAATTAGCATTTTTGTCTATCATAAGTGTTCTAAATATTTTTCTGGGGCTCTTCTACTTTGTTAAAGGCATCATTTTCCATGTAGAAATTTATACTCATTTAATATTCTTTTTTTTATGAATTCAGGCTTTTGTGTCTTTTTTTAATTAACATATAGTGGGCACCTGAGTGGTTCAGTGGGTTAAAGCCTCTGCCTTCAGCTCAGGTCATGATCTCAGGGTTCTGGGATCGAGTTCCACATCAGGCTCTCTGCTCAGTGGAGAGCCTGCTTTCCCCTCTTTGCCTGCCTCTCTGCCTACTTGTGATCTCTCTCTCTGTGTCAAATAAATAAATAAAATATTTTTAAAAATAAAAAAATGAAGTAACATATAATGTATTATTTGCTTCAGGGGTACAGGTCTGGAAATCATGATCTTACACAATTCACAGCACTCACCATAGCACATATCCTCCCCAGTGCCATAACTCAGCCACCCTATCCCTCCCCCACCACCCCCTCAGCAACCCTCAGTTTGTTTCCTGAGATTAAGGTTTGACTTTTGGTTTATCTCCCTCCCAATCCCATCTCATTTTATATTTTCCCTCCCTACCTTCTGTGACCCCCCCACCCTGCCTCTCAAATTCCTCATATCAGAGAGAATATGATAATTGTCTTTCTCTGATTGACTTATTTCACTTAGCATAACACCATTTAGTTACATCCACATCATTGCAAATTACAAGATTTCAGGGTTTTTGACGGCTGCATAGTATTCCATTGTGTGTGTGTGTGTGTGTGTGTGTGTGTGTGTGTATCACCTCTTCTTTTTTTTTTTTTTTTAAGATTTTGTTTATTTGACAGAGAGAGAGATCACAAGCAGGCAGAGAGGCAGGCAGAGAGAGAGGGGGAAGCAGGCTCCCTGCCGAGCAGAGAGCCCGATGCGGGGCTCGATCCCAGGACCCTGAGATCATGACCTGAGCCGAAGGCAGAGGCTTTAACCCACTGAGCCACCCAGGCACCCCTATACCACCTCTTCTTTATCCATTCATTAGTTGAAGGACATATAGGTTCAGCTATTGTGGACATTTCTGCTATAAACATTTGTGTGCACTATATTTGTATTTTTAGGGTAAATATCCAGTTGTTTGATTGTTGGGTCGTAGGCTAGTTCTATTTTCAAGTTTTTGAGGAACCTCCATACTCCTTTCCAGAATAGATGCACCAGCTTCCATTCTCACCAATGGAAATCCTCCCCAATGGGAGGATTCCCCTTTCTCTGCATCATCACCAATATCTGTCATTTCCTGACTTGCTAATTTTAGCCATTCTGACTGGTGTGAAGTGGTAATCTCACTATGGTTTTAATTTGTATTCCCTGATGCCAATGACAAGTGATGTTGAGCACTTTCTTGTGTGCCAGCCATTTGGATGTCTTCTTTGCAGAAATGTCTGTTCATATCGTCTGCCCATTTCTTGATTAGATTATTTGTTCTTTGGGTGTTGAGTTTGATATGTTCTTTATAGATTTTGGACACTAGCCCTTTATCTGATAGGTCATTGGCGAATATCTTCTCCCATTCTGTCAGTTGCCTTTTGGTTTTGTTGACTGTTTCCTTTGCTATGCAAAAGCTTTTGATCTTGATGAAGTCCCAATAGTTCATTTTTGCCCTTGCTTCCCTTGCTTTTGGCAAAATGTTTCTAGGACGAAGTTGCTGTGGCTGAGATCGAAGAGGTTGCTGCCTGTGTTCTCCTCCAGGATTTTGATGGAGTCCTGTCTCACATTGAGGTCTTTGATCCATTTTGAATCTATTTTTGTGTGTGGTGTAAGGAAATGGTCCAGTTTCATTCTTCTGCATGGGGCTGTCCAATTTTCCCAACACCATTTGTTGAAGAGACTGTCTTTTTTTCCATTGGATATTCTTTCCTGCTTTGTTGAAGATTAGTTGACCATAGAGTTGAGGGTCCATTTCTGGGCTCTCTATTCTGTTCCACTGATCTATGTGTCTGTTTTTGTGCCGGTATCATACTGTCTTGATGATTACAGCTTTGTAATAGAGTTTGAAGTCTGGTATGGTGATGCTGCCAACTTTGGTTTTCTTTTTCAATATTCCTCTGGCTATTTGGGGTCTTTTCTGCTTCCATATGAATTTGGGATTATTTACTCCATCTCTTTGAAAAAATTGATGGTATTTTGACAGGGATTGCATTAAATATGTAGATTGCCTTACGTAGCATAGACATTTTCATAATATTTGTTCTTCAATCCATGAGCGTGGAATGTTTTTCCATTTCTTTATGTCTTCCTCAATTTCTTTCGTGAGTACTTTATAGTTTTCTGAGAACAGATTCTTTGCCTCTTTGGTTAGGTTTATTCCTAGGTATCTTATGGTTTTGGGTGCAATTGTAAATGGGATTGACTTCTTTATTTCTCTTCCTTATGTCTTGCTGTTGGCATATAGAAATGCAAGTTATTTCTGTGCATTGATTTTATATCCTGCCACTTTACCAAATTCTTGTATGAGTTCTAAGAGTTTTGAAGTTGAGTCTTTTGGGTTTTCCACAAAAGTATCATACCATGTGCAAAGAGTGAAAGTTTGACTTCTTCTTTGCTGATTCAGATGCCATTTATTTCTTTTTGTTGTCTGATTGCTGAGGCTAGGACTTCTAGCACTGTGTTGAATAGCAGTGGTGATAGTGGACAGCCCTGCCGAATTCCTGACCTTATGGGAAAAGCTCTCCATTTTTCCACACTGAGAATGATATTCACTGTGGATTTTTCATAGATGACTTTTATGATATTGAGGTATGTACCCTCTATCCCTACACTGTGAATAGTTTTGATCAAGAAGGGATGCTGTGCTTTGTCAAATGCTTTTTCAGCATCTATTGAGGGTATCATATGGTTCTTGTTCTTTGTTTTATTAATGTATTGTATCACATTGATTTGCGGATGTTGAACCAACCTTGCAGCCCAGGAATAAATCCCACTTGGTCGTGGTGAATAATCTTTTTAATGTACTGTTGGATCCTATTGGCTAGTATTTTGTTGAGAATTTTTGTATCCATGTTCATTAAGGATATTATTGGTCTGTAATTCTCCTTTTTGATGGGGTCTTTGTCTGGTTTTGGGATCAAGATAATGCTGGCCTCATAAAATGAGGAAGTTTTAGAAGTTTTCCTTCCATTTCTATTTTTTGGAACAGTTTCAAGAGAATAGGTATTAATTCTTCTTTAAATATTTGATAGAATTCCCTGGGAAACTCTCTGGCCCTGGGCTCTTGTTTGTTGGGAGATTTTTGATGACTGCTTCAATTTCCTGACTGGTTATGGATCTGTTCAGGTTTTCTATTTCTTCCTGGTTCAGTTTTGGTAGTTTATATGCCTCTAGGAATGCATCCATTTCTTTCAGATTGTCGAATTTGCTGGTGTATACTTGCTCAATTGTTTGTATTTCTTTCGTGTTGATTGTGATCTCTCCTGTTTCACTAATGATTTTATTAATTTGGGTGCTTTCTCTTTTCTTTTTGATAAGTTTGGCCAGGGGATTATCAATCTTAATAATTCTTTCAAAGAATGAACTCCTAGTTTCATTGATTTGTTCTACTATTCTTTTGATTTCTATTTCATTGATTTCTGCTTTGATCTTTTTTTTTTTTAAAGATTTTATTTATTTATTTGACAGAGAGATCACAAGTAGGCAGAGAGGCAGGCAGAGAGGGGGGAAGCAGGCTCCCTGCTGAGCAGAGAGCCCAATGCGGGGCTCGATCCTAGGACCCTGGGATCATGACCTGAGCTGAAGGCAGAGGCTTTAACCCACTGAGCCACCCAGGTGCCCTTGCTTTGATCTTTATTATTGCTCTTCTCCTGCTGGGTTTAGACTTTCTTTGCTGTTCTTTCTCCAGCTCCTTTAGATGCAGGGTTAAGTTGTGTACTTGAGACCTTTCTTATTTCTTGAGAAAGGCTTGTATTGCTATATACTTTCCTCTCAGGACCACCTTTGCAGTGTCCCAAAGATTTTGAACAGTTGTGTTTTCATTTTCATTTGTTTCCATGCATTTTTAAAAATTCTTCTTTAATTTCCTAGTTAACCCATTCATACTTTAGTAGGATGTTCTTTAGCCTCCATGTATTTGAGTTCTTTCTATCTTTCCTCTTGTGATTGAGTTCTAGTTTCATGGCATTGTGGTCTGAAAATATGCAAGGAATGATCCCAATCTTTCGGTACTGGTTGAGACCTGATTTGTGTCCCAGGATGTGATCTGTTCTGGAGAATGTTCCATGTGTACTAGAAAAGAATGTGTATCCTTTTGCTTTGGGATGGAATGTTCTAAATATATCTGTGATGTCCATCTGGTCCAGTGTGTCATTTAAAGCCTTTATTTCCTGGTTGATCTTTTGCTTAGATGATCTGTCCATTTCAGTGAGGGGAGTGTTAAAGCCCTCTACTATTATTGTATTATTGTTGATGTGTTTCTTTGATTTTGTTATTAATTGGTTTCTATAATTGACTGCTCCCATGTTAGGGGCATAGATATTTACAATTGTTAGATATTTTTGTTGGACAGACCCTTTAAGTATGACATAGTGTCCTTCCACATCTCTTATTATAGTCTTTGGCTTAAAATCTAATTTATCTGGTATAAGTATTGCCACCCCAGCTTTCTTTTAATGTCCATTAGCATGGTAAATTGTATTCCATCCCCTCACTTTAAATCTGGAGTTGTCTTTGGGTCTAAAATGAGCTTCTTGCAGACAGCATGTCGATCGGTCTTATTTTTTTTTTTAATCTGTTCGGAAACCCTTTGTCCTTTGATTGGAGCATTTAGCCCATTTACATTCAGGGTAGTTATTGAAAGATATGAATTTAGTGCCATTGTATTGCCTGTAAGGTGACTCTTACTGTATATTGTCTCTGTTCCTTTCTGGTCTGTTACTTTTAGGCTCTCTCTTTGATTGGAGGACCCCTTTCAATATTTCCTGTAGGGCTGGTTTAGTATTTGCAAATTCTTTTAGTTTTTGTTTGTCCTAGAAGCTTTTTATCTCTCCACCTGTTTTCAATGACAGCCTAGCTGGATATAGTATTCTTGACCGCATTTTTCTCATTTAGTGCTCTGAATATATCATGCTAGTCCTTTATGGCCTGCCATGTCTCTGTGGATAGGTCTTCTGACAATTTCTACCATTGTAGGTTATAGACCTCTTGTCCTGAGCTGCTTTCAGGATTTTCTCTTTGTCACTGAGAATTGTAAATTTTACTATTAGATGATGGGGTGTGGACCTATTTTTATTGATTTTGAGGGGGGATTACCTGTGCCTCCTGGATTTTGACGCTTGTTCCCTTCGCCAAATAAGGGAAATTCACTGCTATATTTTGCTCCAATATACCTTCTGCCCTTCTCTCTCTCTCTCTCTTTCTTCTTCTGGGATCCCAATTATTCTAATATTGTTTCATCTTATGGTATCACTTATCTCTAGAATTCTCCCCTCATGGTCCAGTAGCTATTTGTCTCTCATTTGTTCAGCTTCTTTTTTCTCCATCATTTGGTCTTCTATATCACTAATTCTCCCTTCTGCCTCATTTATCCTATCAGTAAGAGCCTCCATGTTTTTATTGCACCTTATTAATAGCTTTTTTAATTTAAACTTGGTTAGATTCTGGTTCTTTTATTTCTCCCAAAAGAGATTTTATTTCTCCCGAAAGGGATTCTCTAGTATCTTCCATGCTTTTTTTGAGCCAAGCTAGCACCTTGATAATCGTCATTCTGAACTCTAGTTCTGATATACTACTAATGTCCTTATTGATTAGATCCCTAGCTATTGGTACTTCCTCTTGTTCCTTTTGTGTGTGTGTGTGTGGTGAATTTTTCTGCTTTGTCATTTTATCCAGATAAGAGTAGATGAATGAAAGAACAAAATACTAAAAGGGTAGCAACGACCCCAGAAAGATATATACTAACCAAATCAGAAGGAGACCCAAAACTGGGGGGAGAGGGGAGAAGAAAGGAGGAAAAAAGAAAAAAAAATTACACACACACACACACACACACACACACACACACACACACACATATATATTAGACTAGTGAATAGAACAGAGCCACACACCTGATTGATTTCGGGTGTATTTTGGTCTGTTAGAAGAAACTGTCTCCCAAAATTTTAAAGAAAGAAAAGCTTATACACACACACACACATATATATATACACACACACATATATATATACACACAAAAATAAGGGTAAATACAAGGAAGGGATGGAATATGACTGTAAGGTGATAATTTAAAATGATCCTAAAAAAGGAATTGATAAGATAAAAAGTTGGTTGAAAAAAGAGGAAAGAATGTGATCAAGCTGGATACTAGAACAAAGCCATGCACTAGATATAGGGTATTTTTTGATCTATTAGAAGAAACTGTATCCCAAAATTTTAAAGAAAGAAAAACCTATATGTATATAAAAAATAAGGTTAAATAGAATGAAGGGATAGAATATGACTATAACAATGAAAATTTTAAAAGATTTTTAAAAAGGTATTGGTAAGATAAAATAGTTTAAAAATGTTAAAATAGGAAAAGAAAAATTTTTTAAAAATAGGAAAATAAAATTTTAAAATTTTAATTTTGGAAGACTAAAGAATCATGGGGAAAAAGCCATAAATTCTATGTGCTGCTTTCCCCTAGCTCTGGAGTTCCACAGTTCTCAGTGAACTTGGCCTTGGCTAGATGTTCTTGCTAATCTTCTGGAGTGGGACCTGTTGCCCTGTGGTTCTCAATGTGGTTCTCAATCTCAACCTGTGAGTCTCAAATGTCTTTACCCAAGGTGGAATTGCACTGCCCTTGCCAGGGGCCAGACTAAGTAATCTGCTCAGGTTCACTCTCGGGAGCTTTTATTCCCTGAATGCTTTCCATATAGCTTTGGAGGATAGGAATGAAGATGGTGGCCTCCCAGTCTCTGGCCCAGAGGAGCCAAGAGCTTAGGGTCCCACTCCTCAGTGCATCCTCAGGGAAAAGCAGTCAATTGCTCCCGTCTCCATGGTCTCTGGCTGCTCTCCATGGTCACCCAGCCTGTGATCAAGCATTTCTATCTCTGGTGCACGGCCCTGTTTGGTCTCCAAACCCAGCAGATTCCTGCAGGACACTCCCGTGCCACTCCTCCCAGAGAAGGAAGGAGGGGGTCTTCCCGAATCTGCCAATTGTAGAGTTCCTGCTCAAAGAGCAGTGGCTCAACTGTGCCTCAGATCATGTTTTAAGGTAACCCCGAGCTGAGAGCCCCTCCTTGGTTCCGTCTCTGTGGCCGGCTTCCCCGCTCAGATACCTGGGAGCTCTGCTGCACTCAGGTCTTTTTGTGACTCCACATGTTCTGAGACCAAACTGTCCCCACGAGGGCTCCACCCCCACTTAGCCTCTGGAGTGAGGTCACTCAGTGGAGTCAACTTCTAAAAGTTCTGATTTTGTGCTCTACAGCTCTGCTGCTTGCCAGGAGCTGGCCCTGCCCTCCGCAATCTCTATTCCCGAATATCGCCTCGGATTCACTTCTCCGCATGTCCTACCTTCCAGAAAGTGGTCTTTTTTCTGTTCCTAGTATTGCTGCTCTGCTTCCCTTTGATCTCCTGTTGAGTTTGTATGCGTTCAGAATGGTTTAATAACTGTCTAGCTGAATTCCTGGGACCTAATGATATTTAGGTCTCCTACTCCTCTGCCATTTTGCTCCCCTCAGTAGTTATTTTTTAATTTCATGTCTATTTCTATTCTGAGATTTTTAATAATTTGTCCAATGTTTTCTTCTAATAATTTGTGGATCACACTTTTTAGCTTTACATCTTTTCTCACTTGGCATTTGTTTTGGTGTACACAATTAACTAGAGATCCAGCTTTGTCTTTTTCTGAATGGCCAGCCAATTTTCCAAAAAATATTTTTTTTATTTATTTGACAGAGAAAGAGATCACAAGCAGGCAGAGAGGCAGGCAGAGAGAGAGGGGGAAGCAGGCTCCCTGCTGAGCAGAGAGCCTGATGTGGGGCTCGATCCCAGGACCCTGAGATCATGACCTGAGTCGAAGGCAGAGGCTTTAACCCACTGAGCCACCCAGGCGCACCCCCAGAAATATTTTTTAACAAACTCTTGTCCTCCTCTGATTTGAAATGGCACCTTTATCATACCCTATTTTTTCAGTTTTTAGGGTGATTTCCAAGTTTTCATTTCTAAGTCATTGATCTGACACTCTGTTCATGGCCCAGTACTAACCTATTTCAACTAGATAACAGCTATATTAAATTGAAAGTACCTTATTATGTGTCTTGTATCAGATCTGCAAAAATTATAATAACTTACATTTGTTGGTGCTTGCATTGCAAACTATGTAATTGCTGATTTTTTTTTTTTTTACTATTTTTGAAACTTAAAACTGTTGCTTTCATTTGACTTAACTTAAAATATTTAGATACTTTGCTAGGCACTGTACAGATCTTAACTCACTGAATCTACACAACAACCTGTCAGGTAAATATTATTGTGATCCCATTTAATTTAATTTTTATTTTTTTAAAGATTTTATTTATTTATTTGACATAGAGATCACAAGTAGGCAGAGAGGCAGCAGAGGGAGAGGGGAAAGCAGGCTCCCCACTGAGCAGAGAGCCTGATGCCTGACTCGATCCCAGTATCCTGAGATTGTGACCTGAGCCAAAGGCAGAGGCTTTAACCCACTGAGCCAATCAGGCGCCCCTGTGATCCCATTTTAATGATGATGGAACTAAAACACAGAAAAATTAAGTAATTTGCTCGAGGTCACACACAGGTAGAAAGTGGCAGACTGTGATTTTAATTTAGGTATCTTGATGTCATAGTCTATGCTCCTAATTACCGTACTTTATACATTGTACAAGAAGGGGGTCAGGTAGGAGAAGAAGCTGTCCAGTGTTTGGCAAGGGTGTGAAAAAAACACATGCTCTCCTCCTAAATATATAAGTTGCTACAAATTTTCTAGGAAATAACTTGTTGATGTGCATTAACATTTTAAATGTACCTTCCTTTTGATAGCATCTCAACTTCTAAGAATTTATCCTAATGATCTCAGAGTTCAGAAACATAGAAGAGTGTCTATTAGAAGGTTCACCACTGCAGTGTCTATAACAGTGAAACACTGGAAGTAACCTAAATGTCTATCAAGAGGGGATTACTTTGATAAACTATATACTACTTCTACATAGTGCAGCCAACAAACAATATCATGGCTATCTAAATTCTCTGACACAAAAGCCACTTGGGTCCATTATGGAACCAGGATAATGCCTTTCTAGTCATAGGGCTGGCCTTTTATGGAGGTAAAGTTGGTGCTTGCCTCTTAATGACATTCTAGACACAGAGAGGCTCCCTGCCCACTTTCACTCCAAAATACCTTTCCCATTCATGCCTGATACTCTCCCACACAACCCTTTAGGTTGATCCTTGCTCCTGTGCTCTCCACTGCAGTGATACCCTGGGAAGCTATAACCAGCTATCTTTAATTCATTATGATAAAAGTATTAGATGCTTTCCTTTCAAAAGCATTGAATGTGGCAGCATGAGAACATTAAGTACTTCAGTAAGAGTCTAAAACATAGAAACAAATACAGGCAGAAGGAGGAAAGGGAGCTGAAGCTTGTTGAGCATCTCCCAAGGACAATGAACCCAATCTCGTGTGGATGAGATTCCAAAACAAGCATGTCAAGCAAAAGTTGCATATGATCAAAATGAATCTGGAAAACTCCTTAAATCGCTCAGAAAATACTGTATATAGAGAGTCATGTATATATTTCATCAGCATGAAACATACATCTTGCATATATGATAAGCATTACATGTAAAAATATTTCAGGATGTTTTATTACGTAAAAGAGAGAAACAAAGGTACCTGGGTGGCTCAGTGGGTTAAGTGTCTGACTTCAGCTCAGGTCATGATCTCAGGGTCCTGGGATCAAGCCCCACATCAGGCTCCTCACTCAGCCAGGAGTCTGCTTGTCCCTCTGCCCCTTCCCCAACTCATACTCATTCTCTCTCTCTCTCTCAAGTAAATAAATAAATAAAAATTTTTAAAAGATCTTATTTATTTATTTGACAGAGAGAGAGAGAGATCACAAGTACGCAGAGAGGCAGGCGGGGTGGGAGGGAGGGAAGCAGGCTCCCCGCTGAGCAGAGAGCCTGATGCGGGGCTCGATCCCAGGACCCTGAGATCACGACCTGAGCAAAAGCAGAGGCTTTAACCTGGTGAGCCACCCAGGCGCCCCCAAGTAAATAAATAAAATATTTTAAAAAGGGAGAGAAATGTGTAAAAGGGCACGTGTTGTTGAATTTACATTAAGTTACTTGTGTATGTGATATTGTTCCTACTGTACATAATTTAATACTTTCAACAACACTGAAAGTTGATTATTTTTAGCTTCATTTGTAGAAAAGTAATGGGGGCTCAGAAAGACTAACTGATTTTCCCAAAGTCACACAGCTAGTAAGTGCCAGACACAGGACTTGAACCCAGATTTCCTAGCTACAAAATCAGTTTTATCCAGCTCATCACAGTGCCATCCTTCTTGACCCCTGCTCCAACAAGGGTCAGGAGCCCCCTCAACTTATGAACTTTATGATTTTGCCCTTGACCATATGAATGGTAGTGCGATTCCTGGGTCATTTGGTAATTCTATTTTTGGTTTTTTGAGGAACGTCCATATTGTTTTCCACAGTGGCTGCACCAGTTTGCATTCCCACCATCCCCATCAATAGTGTATGAGGAATCCTTTTTCTCCACATCCTCTTGTTCCTTGTTTTTTATTTTAGCCATTCTGACAGGTGTGAGGTGATACCTCATTGTGGCTTTGATTTGCATTTCCCTGATAATGAGTGATGTTGAACATATTTTCATGTGTCTGCTGGCCGTATGTGTACCTTCTTTGGATAAATACCTGTTTGTGTTTTTACCGATTTTTAATTGGATTATTTGTTTTCTTTATGTTGGGTTGTATAAGTTCTCTATATATTTTGGATATTAACCCCTTATCAAATATGTCACTTGCAAATATCTTCTCCCATTCAGATTGTCTTTTAATTTTGTTGATTATTTCCTTTGCTGTGCAGGAGCTTTTTATTTTGATGTAGTCCTAATAGTTTATTTTTGCTTTTGTTTCCCTTGCTTCACCTCAGGAGAACATAACTAGAAAAGTGTTGCTACTGCAGATGTCAGAGAAATTACAGCCTGTACTCTCTTCTAGGATTTTTATGGTTTCAGGGCTCACATTTAGATCTTTAATATATTTTTAGTTTATTTTTGTGTATTGTGTGAGAAAGTGGTCCAGTTTCATTCTTTTGAATGTAGCCATCTAGTTTGCCCAACATCGTTTGTTCAAGAGACTTTTTCCTGTTGCATATTCTTCTTCCTGTTGCATAATCTATTTGATTAATTGAAAATTAATCACCCATATAATTTTCAGTTTATTTCTCAACTCAGTTCTGTTGATCTATGTGTCTATTTTCATGCCAGTACCATACTGTGATACCTCCAGTTTTGTTCTTTTTCAAGATTGCTTTGGCTCTTTGGGGTCTTTTGTGATTCAATACAAATTTCAAGATTATTTGTTCTAGTTCTGTGAAAAATGTTGGTGGTATTTTGATAGGAATTTCTTTAAATGTGTAGACTGCTTTGGATAGTATAGATATCTTAACATTATTTTTTTCTTCCAACCCATGAGTATGGAATATCTTTCCATTTCTTTGTGTTGTCTTCAGTTTCTTTCTTCAGTGTTTTAGTTTTCAGAGTACAAGTCTTTTATCTCCCTGGTTAAGTTTATTCCTAGGTATTTTATTATTTTGGGTGCAGCTGTAAGTAGGACTATTTTCTTCATTTCTCTGTCTGCTGTTTAATTATTAGTGTATAGAAATGCAACAGATTTCTGCACATTGATTATGCATCCTGTGACCTTACTGAATTCATTTATCAGTTATAAGGGGTTTTTTTTTTTGGTGGAGTCTTTAGGGTCTCTTATATGTAGCATCATGTCATCTGCAAATAGTGGAAGTTTTACTTCTTCCTTACCGATTTGGATGATTTTTATTTCTTTTGTTACCTGATTGCTCTGGTTAGGACTTCCAGTACTATGTTAAATAAAAGTGGGCAAAGCTCTGTTTTTCCCCATTGAGTGTGATATTAGCTGTGGGTTTTTCAAATGCCTTTATTATGTTGAAGTATGTTCCCTTTAAACCTTCTTTTTTGATGGTTTTTATCATGAATGGATGTTGTACCTTGTCAAATGCTTTTCCTGTATGTATTGAAATGATCGTATGGTTTTTATCCTTTTCCTTATTGATGTGATGTATCACATTGCTTGATTTGTGAATCAATTCCACTTAACCATGGTGAATTATTTTTTTAATGTGTTTTTAGATTTGGTGTGCTAATATTTTATTGAGGGTTTTCGCATCTATGTTCATCAGCGATATTAGCTTGTAGTTCCCCTTTTTTGTAGTGTCTTTATCTGGTTTTGGTATCAGTGTAAAGCTGGCCTCATACAATGAATTTGGAAATTTTTCTTCCTCTTCTATTTTTTGGGTTAGTTTGAGAAGATGGTGTTAACTTTTCTTTGAATATTTGATAGAGTTCACCTGTAAGGCCACCTGGCTTTGTACTTTTGTTTTTTGGGAGTTTTTTGATCACTGATTCAATTTCATGCACTTTTCTTTATGCATATTATACTTTAATAAGTTTTTAAAGTGCATGTAGGATGCTACCATTTGTGTAGAAAACATCTCTAGAAGTACAGTAAGAAACAAATTGCCTCTCTATTTCCTGTGAACAAGTAAATTGTACAATAGGGAGAGAGACTGGGTGACTGGAGGATAGAAATGGAAGGAAATTTTTACATTATACCCCTTCATACTTTTGAATCATTTTAATGTATTCAAAAAATTAACTTCTTTTCTGATAGCTTTTCAAAATATTTTTAAGAGTTAGTTTACACTGGGCCTGCTTCCCAGTGCGATTATGTTTTTATAAAAACAATGTTTTTTGGGGGGGAATTAACTAGAGCACTCAAAAGTGCATCACCGTAAGCTGTGGCTTTATTTAAAAATTGCTGCACTCTGAGGTAACTTGTTCTCCTGGTGAAGAATATACAACAATATAAATTGTCAACATAAAAGAGATTTTCACAGCAGAGTCTTGAGCATCTTGAAATTGAGGGAGGGAAGTACAGACTATTTCAAAAAACTGAAAGGCAATTGGGATTCAGTTTGTAATGGAATTTTACGTTACACCCTCTAAAAAAAAAAGCTCATCCTGCTCTCCATATGCATTCAAATCCATTAGAAACTCTGGTAGACAAGTTCTATACACTGTGTGTACACATGCCTTTGTATCTGTGTTATTTCCAATTTAAGTCGGAGATACTTCGATCAACAAGATCTTCACATGTCATATGATTTGGTTGGGGTGAGCCATCCAAAGTCTCCATGACTTCCATGGAGGGCTGAGGAGCGCTTTGGAGAGAAGTCTTCCTGAAAGAAGAAGAACCCGATGGAACAAGCTTGTACAGAGGAGAGATGTGCTCTCAAGTAGAGTTTGGTGGCTGCTACTTGGCTTAGTTTCTCAGCTCAGGATCCCTGTACATTCATGCCTGAGTCCCGTGGGGGGTTGGGGGGAGGAATAACCAAAAGAGCTTTCGGTGAAAGAACACCCACCCAATTTAAAAAACAAAACAAAAAACCTCTGTGGGATGGTAGGAGAATGTAAGTGACACTGTTTGTATTTGTTTCCTGAGACTGCTACAAAAAATTACCTCAAACTGGGTGGTTTAAAAAAAAAAAAAAAACTGGGTGGTTTAACATAACAGAAAGTTATTATCTCACAGTTCTGGAGGCCAGAAGTCTGAAATCAAGTTCTCATCAGGACTATGTTCCCTCCAGGGGCCCTAGGAGACCATCCATCCCTTGTCTCTTCCATCTTCTCATGGCTGCCCTAGCATTTCCGGGCTTGTGGCCACATCGTTCCAAATCTGTCTTCATGTCACTTATTTGTATGTTTGAGACTTCTCTGTATGTCTATTTATAAGGGTACAAATGATTGTATTTAGAGGTACCTGGCTGGCTCAGTCAGTTAAATGTCTGTCTTTGGCTCAGGTCATTATCTCAGGGTCCTGAGATCGAGCCCCATATGAGGTTCCCTGTTCAGTAAGGAGTCTGCTTCTCCCTCTCCCTCTGCCTCTCCCCCCACTTGTGCTTCCTCACTCACTTTATCTCTATCAAAAATAAATATATAAAATCTTTAAAACAAAAAAAAGCCCAAATGATTATAGTTGGGGCTCACTAGGATAGTGCTGGATGAGCACTTCCTCTCAAAATGTTTAACTTAATCCTATCTATAAAAACTTTTTTTTTCTTGGGGGTGCATGGGTCACTCAGTTGGAAGAGCATGTGACTCTTGATCTCTGGGCTATGAGTTCAAGCCCCATGTGTGGTGTAGAGATTACTATAAAAAAATAAAATCTTTTAAAAAATAATAAAATAGGGGGTGCCTGGGTGGCTCAGTGGCTTAAAGCCTCTGCCTTCAGCTTGGGTCATGGTCCCAGGGTCCTGGGATCGAGCCCCAGCATCAGGCTCTCTGCTCAACGGGGAGCCTACATCCCCCTTTCTCTCTCGGACTGCCTCTCTGCCTACTTGAGATCTCTCTCTCTGTCAAATAAATAAGTAAAATCTTAAAATAATAATAATAATAACAGAAAGGCACCTGGGTGGATCAGTCGTTAAGTGTCTGCCTTTGGCTCAGATCATGATCCTAGGGTCCTGGCATCAAGTCCCACATCGGGCTCCCTGCTTGGCAGGAAGCCTGCTTCTTCCTCCCCCACTCCCCCCTGCCTGTGTTCCCTCTCTCAATGTGTCTCTCAAATAAATAAATAAAATCTGTAAAAAAATTAAAAATAGGGGCGTCTGGGTGGCTCAGTTGTTAAGCGTCTGCCTTCGGCTCAGGTCATGATCCCAGGGTCCTGGGATCGGGCTCCTCATCCGGCTCCTTGCTCGACAGGAGGCCTGCTTCTCCCGCTACCATTCCTTCTGCTTGTGTTCCCTCTCTCGCTGTGTTTCTCTCTGTCCAATAAATAAAATCTAAAAATAATTAATTAATTAATTAATTAAATTTAATTAAAAAATAAAAGCCTTTTTTTCTCAATAAGGTAACATTCACGGATACCATTTCTTCCACAGGCCTTTTTTTTTTTTTTTTTTTTTTTTGCCGACCACACGACTGTCACATGCTAATAAAGAAGCAGAATCTAAAGGGGGTTGGGAGACAAGGCACTCTCCCCCTCTGTACCTTTACTTCTGCAGCACAGGATAACCATGCAGCAGAGGTCAGGGACATAACACTGTGATTAAACTGACTCAGTCATAAGGACCCAAGAGAAACTCCCTGAGGTTGGCCAGAATGTTTTAAGATCAGAGGGGGAAATGAACCATGAGAGACTGTGGACTCTGAGCAACAAACTGAGGGTCTTGGAGGGGAGGGGAGGGGGGTTGGGTGAGCCTCATGGTGGGTATTGAGGAGGGCAGGTATTGCATGGAGCACTGGGTGTGGTGCATGAACAATGAATCTTGTAACACTGAAAAAATAAAATAAAAGTATTTGGGGAAAAAAAAAGATCACAAGCATGGAGGACTTTGCAGGGAGCTGGGATCCTGCATTCACAGGAGGGGGCAGGAACATCCAGTGACCTCACTATATGAACAGCTTTGTATCCAAGACCAGTACACAGTGTCCGTGGCTAACTTGGAGGAAGTAGGGAGGAGACTCCTGCAACCTCTAGTTGTGTCCGTGAATCTGACAGATCAACCCATTCCAGGGGACCCAACTCCTGCCCCTTGACAAATAGCCAGCTTAGTGCTTGTCGAGGCTTCACCATTCAATCCCAGGCAGCTCCACCCATCAGGTTGTGTTCTGGGTCTCCATGATGTGTTCTAGCCCAGCCCGGGGCTGGTTTCCAAGGTTGTGCCTGGTGTGTCTCAAACAAGCTTGGGCTCCCCATAGGAGGTGAATGACCAAAGACCCGGAAGGTATACTAGGTCAGAGGCAGAATCCTGTCAGTGTGGGGGCTTATACCCCAGGTACAGACTAGGACATAGGCCAGCAGGTCCCTTGGACCAAGGCCTTCCAGACAGCACTAGCATATCGAGCTCTCTAAGAGCTCCCGGCAGGGAAAGGGACGCAGGTAGGGCTGGACGGAGCTTCTATGTTGTTAAACACCTAGCTAAGTATCTTCGTGCAAGGCCTGAGATCTCTAAGCAGAACCTGAGCTTTGTTTTATTTTGTTTCATCTTTAAGAAAGTACAAGTACAAATGATGTTATTGTCTTTTTCCCTGCTGGCCTGCCTTACAGATCTGCTACTTGACAGAAGCCAATATACCACTTCAAACCCTCAAGTAGATGGGAATGTCCTGCCTCCCTGACAGTTCTCCTTCAGTGTGTCGGTGTGAGGCCCCTGCTCAGGCCATCAAAGGAAGAGCAGAGGGAAGGCTGGCCTCTCTAGAGGGGAGGGGGAACTTTAGAGTGGAAGGCCTGGGGTGGAGGGTCCGGGGCTCACTGCCAGATTTAGATGTTCTCTGATAAGATAGAGAGGTGGGTGCATTTGCTGCAAAGAACTGGGTTTTACTTGCTGGGAGCCTGTTCAGCAATTCATGGGCTGAACCCAAGTGCTTCCTTTAAAAAAAAATAAATAAATATATGGTTGTTTGTTTTGGGCTCCAGCTTCCTGCAGTATCAGTTTCTGTCAGACCAGTTTGTTAAAAAAGCACTTTGAGTAAATACCAGGGGCCAGGCTGAAACTAAAATAGAGAGACTTAAAGAAAAATGTTTTGTTTTTTTGTAACTCAAATTTAATTCCCTCTCAGGGTTAAACAAAATTCTCTTCAGAATAAAGACTGCCCATTGGCTAGGAGGGAGTGTCGGAGCTGGGGACTGGACCCTGAGTTATTATTGGAGGCATTAGATTGCATCTAGGAGCTTTAAACCACGGAGAAAGAAAATAGAGGAGTTGACCTTTTGTTGTATACTAGCTATGCTCCTGAAGAGTTACGCGAAAACTTTCCAAACAGATTCCCATTCACAATGCAATAGGCAAGGTCACGGAAGGATGTCTCCCAGAAAGTTTTATAAAATAAGGTCCCTGCAGGGCTCGGACTAAGGTGAGGCAAATAAGGTGAGGCAAGTAAGGTGAGGCAAGTAAGGTGAGGGATGCCAAACCCTCAGAATCAAGATGAATAATAATGCGGTATTTTACCAAATCAATTAATGCAAAAAAAATCCATGATGAACAAATTCTCATTTTTTGCAAAAAGGAAGGATTGGTCCCTGCCTCAATCTTCTCTGAGGTTTCAAGCACCTATATCTGCAACTGCATCAAGTGGAGGTAAGGCCACTCCTCTGGGTGAGGGATGGAGAGAAATTTGTAGGTAAGAGCCCCATGGTGCCCTCATCACTATCTACTTTGCTCTTAAAATTACCCCATCTCTTTGTCTGCATAGAAATACCTTAATGACTGCTCAGGTTTTTTTTTTTTTTTTACTACAAGTTCTTAGTTTTGTTTGTTTTTTCTTTTTTTCTTTTTTTCCCCCAAATATGTTTATTTTTTCAGTGTTACAAGATTTATTGTTCATGCACCACACCCAGTGCTCCATGCAATATGTGCCCTCTTCAATACCCACCACCAGGCTTGCCCAACTCCCCACCCCAACTCCTCCTACACTTGATCTTAGCCAAAAGGCCGAGAAGCGATCACCCCAACCCCTCCTAAACCCTCAGTTTGTTGCTCAGAGTCCACAGTCTCTCATGGTTCATCTCCCCCTCTGATTTCCCCCCATTCAACTTTCCCTTTCTTCTCACAATGCCCTCTATGTTTTTCTTTATGCTCAGCACGTAAGTGAGACCATAAGGTAATTGGCTCTCTCTGCTTGACTTATTACACTCCTCATAATCTCTTCCAGTCCCATCCATGTTGATACAAAAGTTGGATATTCGTCCTTTCTCATGGAGGCATAATATTCCATTGTATATATGGACCATATCTTCTTTATCCATTCATCTGCTGAAGGGCATTTTGGTTCTTTCCACAGTTTGGCCATTGTGGCCATTGCTGCTATGAACATTGGGGTACATGTGGCCCTTCTTTGTACTGCATCTACTTCTTTGGGGTAAATACC
>CM053604.1:37136011-37163447 GCA_028646535.1 Procyon lotor
CCACCCTTGAGTTAGAGTTAGTCAATAGGAATGCGGAAGCCCTAACCGCCAAAGAATGTAAACCCCGCCTTTTGCCCGCCAAATTTGTGCGCCAATTCTGACCAGAGTGATAGGCTAGCTCAAACAGCTTCCGCAGGGTAAACTGTAATTCAATTGGCCACCTGTGTGTGGCCTAACATGACTATGCAACTTTCTGTATGTGTTACAATCTCATTGGCCACTGGCCCCTATAAAACTGCAGCGCTTTTCGAAACTCGCTCTCTTTCTCTACATCACGCCGCTGCATCGGTGAGTGTGGGAGACTGAGCTCGAGCTAGCTCAAATAAAAGGCTCTTCTGCTTTTGCATCGGACTCGGCTCCCTGGTGGTCTTCGGGGATTTCAAAATCTGGGCATAACAGTATCTCAGTGTTTGTTTGTTTTTTTACTAGAAGTTTCTACTACATGTTTTTAGTATCTCTAGAAGTTTTTACTACATGTTCTTAGTATCTCTATCAGCGTGGTCTGGATTAATTTGAAAGCCTCGCTGAGATGGACATTCAAATGACTTTTATGGTCCCTCACAAATAGACCTATGGGCTGAATGATGGTGAAGGTGATCCTAGCAGCCACTAGAAATACAGGAAAATTGTTTTCATCAAATCTACATGTGGGACACTGTGTGATGACCCATGTGGGGACCCAAGGAGTACAGCAGCAGGAAGGAGAATGGGAGATTCAATCCACTTGGACCCTGTGTGTGAGCCTGGATTAACATTCTCAAGGAGAACCACTGACAAACTTCCTTCCTTCCTTGGTTCCTTTTCCCCAGTGGGTAGGAAGTCCGCCTCCTCAGGCAGACATTGCCCCCCTGGAGTAGCAGCTAGCCATGACTAACGGAAGAGTGGTTGCTGCGTATTCTCCATTCTATCCTACCTGATCTGCTTTCGGTCCCACTCTGGGCTTTGGGGGGATGATCTGTATCAACAAAGATCTCTGGTGCCATGACTTTGAGTTGGGTTAGGAAACCAGGAGGCAACAGCAGAATATCAGAAGTGGGAGAAGAGAGGAGTTGAGATACAAAGTTCCCTGGTTCCCTTCCTGCCCGGCTTCAGACTGGCTGTGTTCCTCTGCTAAAGGCTCAGACTGGCCAGTCAGTCAGTTCCTCTTCATTGCTCCTCTGACCTTGGTAACGACTCCCTTCCACAGTCTCTTTAGATCTACAGGTGAAGTTCTAGGCCCATGGGTCGGGGTCCTCAGCATCACTTGTTTGTTTCCCTTAACCCCACCCACACCTTTGTAAATAGCTTTCTATTAAATCCACTTCCACTTCCGTTGTTCTTCGCTGGTGTGGCATCTGTCTGTTGCAGGACCCTGAGTGATTGAAGTCATGGGACCCTCTCACTCAGCAAAGGTGATGCGTGGTCCAGTCCTTGGCTCTAGCAGTTGCCTTTTCATTTGGAAAATAGAGCAGCCCTGCCTGGTTTTGGCTTGGCTTTATGTCCTGTGCACAGTCAAGTGCTCCTGTCAATGAGTGAGCTGCAGGAAGTTTTACAAATGGGCAATTTCCATTAGGTTCTCTGCCTCTTTTTTTTTTTTTTAAGGTTTTGTTTATTTATTTGAGAGAGAGAGAGAGCATGAGCAGGGAGAGGGGCATAGGGAGAGGCAGACCACTTGCTGAGCAGGGAGCCCGATGCGGGACTTGATCCCGAGATTCCAGGATCATGACCTGAACTGAAGGCAGTTGCTCCACCAACTGAGCCACCCAGGCGCCCCAGCTTCTCTGCCTCTTTGGACTTAAAATATTTGTACAAGAGGCGCCTGCGTGGCTCAGTCGGTTACATGTCTACCTTCAGCTCAGGTCATGATTCCAGAGTCCTGGGATTGAGCCCCACATTGGGTTCCTCCCTCTGCCCTGCTCATGCTCTCTCTCTCTCCCAGTCTCTCTGTCTTTCAACTAAATAAATCAAATCTTTAAAATATTTGTTTAAGAACAAGAAGGTTAACCTCTTGCCCTTAGATAGCCAATCACACTGAGAGAGGAAAACCCCTAGTCAGCAGAAATAAATGCAGCTTGAGCAATTTGGTTATCATTAAGCTTTCTGCCATGTTTCAAAACACTGAGAAGAGCGGTACCCCAGACAAGGTGCTCTGTACCTCTGCACTTGAGAGGATGACAGAAGATGACAAAAGACTAGAGGTACCGTCTGCCTCCACCTACCTCTTGAACTTGGTTTCTCATACCTAGTGTCTCTTGGAATGTGCTTAACATGCATATGTACTCCCTCTCCTGCTGGTTGAGGAATCTCTACCATCAACTTTTTATACTGGGTACATTAAAAAAAAAAAAAGGCGAGCAGTTAAGTTTGACATGCACAGGGACTGTGGGCACTGGCCACAGGGCCAGCCCTGGAAAGCAGTGGAGTCAAGGCTGCAGGTGCAAGCCCAGTGTGCAGGCTCTGGGCCATCAGCGCAGCTTCATCTGCATTAGCTCAACCTGGGTGAACACAGGTCTTCCAGAGAAGGACGCAAGGAGATTCCAATATCCTTTGAGAGAGAGGGCCACTTCTTAGGTTGCAGCTGGTAAAAAGTATGTGTGTGTGTAAATTCAAGCTACACTAGATTTTTGCACTTTATTGTGTGTAGAATATACCTCAATTTCTTTTTTTTCAAAAGGGTCATATGAAATTAAGCTACCCGATACTGATACTCTACATAAACAAGTCTTCCCTTCTACTCCTAGATCTGCCATGGATCTCACTTCCATACTGCTGATCATTGCCTAAAACTCCAATATGTAATCCACTTGATATAATTTTAAAAACATAGTTATGGATCCATAGGAAATCACCAAAAAAAAAAAAAAAAACAACTATAGGGAAGTCCTGGGCACCTTTCCCCTATCTCCCCCAATGTTAGCATATTGCATAACTATAAGATAATATCAAAACCATGAAATTTATATTGGTACAAGCCACAAAGCTCATTTAGATTTTATCAACTATACATGCATTCTTGTGTATGTGTGTGTGTGTGTGGTTCTATGCAATTTTATTACATGTATAGATTCATGTAACCACATCACAATCAAGATATAGAACTGTTCCACCACAGCACTTGATAGGTTTTAATAGGAGAAAAAGTAGTATTTATAATGTTTTCCCATTTCCCTCAAAGGAGAATGGTCCCCTGGCTTGTTTCCTGTTCTGTAATATACTGAGAGGAATGATGACTGGGGAAATCAGAGACATCTTATTTCCCCTGATGACTGTTATTGATCCAGGAATGGGTATGCAACCTAACTGGGCATTTGGCCCAATTAAATGGAACAGAGAATGAAGAGTCCATGGTTGGTAGAGACATCTTCTCTCCTTTTCTCCTTGTGTCTCCCTCACACCCCTCTATAAGTTAAGCCAGGTGAACCTCAAAAGGAAAGCACTGCAGTGTAGTTCTGATGATCCTGGCAGATAACTTACAACCTGTGGAAAATCAGCATTAGAATGAAGCTGAGGGGGCGCCTAGGTGGCTCAGTGGGTTAAAGCCTCTGCCTTCAGCTCAGGTCATGATCTCAGGGTCCTGGGATCGAGCCCCGCATCGGGCTCTCTGCTCAGCGGGGAGCCTGCTTCCCTCTCTCTCTCTGCCTGCCTGTCTGCCTACTTGTGATCTCTCTCCTCTCTGTCAAATAAATAAATAAAATTTAAAAAAGAAATTGAATTGAGAATCCAGCAAAAAAACCCTTACATTTACGGTCAATTGATTTTCAACAAGGGTCCTGAGACAATTTAATGGTAATAAAATTCACCAGATTAGGCTGGGACAAATTGATATCCACTTGCTAAAGAATTAAGTTGAACCCCAACACCATACCATATACAAATATTAATTCAAAATTGGTCAAAGACCTGAACGTAAGAGCTAAAATTATAAAAACTTTAGAAGAAAACTGGCGTGCATCTTCATTACCTTGGATTTGGGAATGATTTCTTGTATATACACCAAAAACATGAATGACAAAAGAGAAAAATAAATACATTGGACTTCATCAAAATTAACAACTTTTGCCTCTTGTTGAGCCAGTTCCAGTCCTTCAAGCTTTGCTATAGCTGACATGGAACATGCCTTCCTTGCCATCAAGCCAGTTGCATGCAGACCCTTGGAGTTCGCCCCACCACACTCAGTGCATTAAAACTTCCTATGTAGGGAGAACAAAAAACCAAAACCAACCAAACAAACAACAACAAAATCAACTTCCTATCTGGAAAGATACCACCTGTGTCCTCTACTGGAATGAAGGACTTAATCTCCCAGCTGCTGGAAATGTGGCGAGAAGACAGTGCTCAACTGTCATCCCTCTCTGGGGATGGCCTTTGATGATAAAAACCGCCTTGCCCAAAGACAACTTCTTTAAAGGATAGCCCACATTCTTGTGACTCAACACAGAGGTGTAAAGGCCCAACCACTCACTACAACTTGGGACAAATCTACAGAGCCATTTCAGATCCAGATCTCCCTGAGGGATTAGTTTGAAGCCTTTTGCTGGGTCTACATCACAACTCAACTTCTCTCTTTATTCTATCCTGCTTCCTTTTCTTCCCTCTGCCAAGTGTTGGGACCAATTGCAAAACACCTAGGACATTGAGGGGTAGGTACCTGAGGCCTCCAGATCCCAAAGTTAGTGAGACAAAGCTTGTCCTTATAGAATTTTCTCTTTCAATATTCCACCAGTGTGAGCTGCATACACACTCATTCCTTTACCAGGGAATACATAAATTAAACCAATAACATTTACACCCACACTAGAAAGGCAACATTCCTCTTTCAACAACTCTTTCCATTGAGATCCTTGTTATTAGGGAAGGAAACACTTTCTTTGTTCTTCGAAAGAGAATTCTTTCTTCCTCTATAAAGGGGAATAAATAAACTCTTCAAACAGTTGTAGATTCAATGAGTTAGTATATGTGACGACACTTAGAGCAGGGCCCAGCCTGTGGTAAGTACTATGCTTACCAAAATAAGAAATTAGAGTATTTCTGAATAGCAGCTTCCTTTGTAATCCCAGAAGGACTCCCAGACTTAATGGTAAAGTTCTGCCCGATTTTCTCTGTGGGAGGAGAGTTGCCAATTCTTTCATCGTCCTTTGAGACACTTACCTGCATATGTGGGAGAGGCTCTCTCCCATAAATGTGTCAGAACACTCTCTGTGCTCTATGATAATGTGCATTGCATTCCTCCGTGATGGGACCTGTTGCAACACCATCAGAGAGGTATGTGCCTTGTGATTCCTGAAAGGGGTGGATTACAGTACATGGTGTCTCTTAGGCTTATTTGTCCATGAAATCCACCCTCTCCCTTTGTTGTTGAGTCATACCTGGGAACTATTTCTTATCTGTTGGCCACATTTTTGGAAACCCTGATCTCTTCAAGGTGATTATTTTAACTTAGGAGAATATTTTTTTTCCCAAATTACAGCAGACTAGAAGTTAAACAGAGCCAGTTTGTGGCCATGACACTAGTAGTCACAACTACTCTTTATTGAGCACCTACTAGGTGCCAAGTATTGTCCTGAGAGCTTTACAAGCATCACTTCATTTAACTCTCTGAACAGTCCTTAAAGAGATGGCTATTTTATTTTTTTCCCAAAAACATTTATTTATTTATTTATTTATTTATTTATTTATTTATTTATTTATTTGCCGGAGAGAGAGAGAGAGAAAGCGAGCGAGCACAAGCAGGGAGAGCGGCAGGCAGAAGGAGAAGCAGAGTCCCCACTGAGCTAGGGGCCCAATGCAGGACTTGATCCTAGGACCCTGGGACCATGACCTAAGCTGAAGGTAGTCGCTTAACAGACTGAGCCACATAGCTGTCCCAAGAAGGCCAATTCAAAGATAAGGAAATTGAAGAACTAAAAGGTCAAATAGCTTGCCGAGATCACACAACAAGTAATGGATTCAAATCCAAGTCTGTCTGACTTAAAAGCCCATGAGTTTCTATTTCTGGTTTGAACATAGTAGCATTTCTCTTCTCTTCATTGAAATTAGCCAAAAGAAACAAAAAGATGAAAAAACAAAGATACAAATTCTTTTCCCCTAGAAAGCAGGAGGTAGCTAAAGCCCCAGGTCTCTACAGGACTGCCCAAAGCAGTAAAGATTAAGTAAGGGGGCATGTACGAGCAAGCAGAGAGAAAAACCTACAGTAAGGGAAAAAAGTGCCTGTATATCTCAGAAAGAGCCGGGGGCAACTCTTGAAATCCAGGGGCAAAACCTAACTCCTCTTATTCATAATACTGGGGCAAGTGTGCATTCACTGGTACCAAGAATTTCCCTGGACCCTGTTTGGTATTAAAAGACAGAGCTGAGTCTTCCGAGTAACCAGAGACTAGCCATGTTTGCAAGAAACTCTGTCTCCGCAGCAGCACAAAAGAGTCTTTGGGTTGTAAGAACTTCACTGCTGCTTACCTTCATTGCTTAGGGAGAAGCAATACTCAACAAAGTCACTTATAACCCCAAATCAGGGGCGGCTGGGTGGTGCAGTCAGTTAAACATCTGACTCTTGATTTTGGCTCAGGTCGTGATCTCAGGGTCATGAGATTGGAGCTCAGCACTCAGCGAGGGGTCTGCTTAAGACTCTCCCTCCCTCTCCCTCTACCCCTCCCTCTAAAGTAAATAAATAAATCCTTTTTTCTTTTTTTATTTAAATTCAATTAATTAACATATAGTATATTATTAGTTTCAGCAGCAGAGTTCAGTGATTCATTAATTGTATGACACCTGGTGCTCATTACATCCCATGTCCTCCTTAATGTCCATCACCCTGTTACCCCATCCCCCACCTCCCCTCTAGCAGCCCCCAGTTTGTTTCCTATGATTGAGAGTCTCTTATGGTTTGTCTCCCTCTCTGGTTTCATCTTGTTTTATTTTCCCCTCCCTTCCTCTTTGCTCCTCTCTTTTGACCCAAATCAAGAAAAATTTCAGGTAGCCTGACACTTCCTCTTACAAACTTTCTGTAAAGAGCTCACCGAGAAAAAAACTCATCTCCTGCAATGATGAAAAATAGAAAAGAAACCAGGGTAAGGAACTATGCAAAGATCCTCTAAGGACCAAAAAAAAAAAAAAAAAGTGAAAAAGAGCAAGAAACCAACTGGTAGACAAAGAATATGCACTAGAATAATGTCTCTATGAAGCAGTTAATAATTGTGATCAAAATTCCTTCATGACTCTTTAAAACGTAATGAAGCAATGGCCTCTATGAAACTAGAACATAGAGCAAACAATTCTAAGGCTCAGGAAGGATACAGGGAGGTGATAGGATGACATGAAGTGGTGGAGCTCAGACATCAGTGCCAGCCTGGAGACAAAGCTCATGCATTCATCTACTAGTAGAAGCCAAAAAGGATGATGGAAAATGCAAACAGTGTAGCTTTTCTTGTGACCAGAGCATGATTAGAGGGGATATTTGGGGCTAGGTGAGCTTATCTCCAGAAATCCAAGGTGGCCTGCTATAGTTTTTGGTCAGCTTAAGGGCTAATTCTAACTACAATTTTCAACAGATATCATGTATTCATGGAGCTCAAAGTTCAGAAGAGTAAATTGTGCCAAAGTCTCTCTTGGCTGTCAGACTGTGGCATGAGGAGTTTAATTTAAAGGAATCGTGACTGGGGAAAAACAAAAGGAATCATGCCTGGGGTGCCTGGCTGGCTCAGTCATGCAACTCTTGCTCAAAGATCAGAGCATGCGACTCTTGATCTTGGGGTCATGAAGTCAAGGCCCATGTTGGGCATAGAGTATCTGAAAAAAAAATCATGCCAAAGAATGATTATTATAGATAAATATTATAAGAATTTTTAAATTCCTTTACATACTCATGTGTGATAGATAGATTGATAGACAGACAGACAGACATAGGTCTTAGGTATCCTGTAAATGCATAGGCCAGACCTTTCCCACCAGAGACTACAAATAATGCTGCCTTTCCTTCTTATTGCCTAATTATATCAGCTTAAGCCCTCATTTAGTTTGTTTTTAGGAAATCTAATTTTGATACATATCAAAGTATCATGGAAATTTCTAGAAAATTTTACTTGCTTCCAAAATCCATCCTGGTTGTCCCTTGCCTCCTCAGCAATGATCAGGCCACCTCTGAGCTATCTTGGGCCACCATTTGCTCTGCCAGATCCTTCCCCCAGAGATTCCTAAAATGCCCTCCCTCTGGTTGCTACTGTTTTCCCTCGGGCTGCTTCGTCCCAACCCAGCACAGCCTCTCCCTTATTTCTACAGAGTACTAGCTGAAAGCAGGTTGTGATTTTTTTTTTAACTTATTTTTGGATTTGAATTTGAATTTTTTAATTTTAATTCAATTAATTAATGTATAATGTATTATTGGTTTCAGAGGTACAGGTCTGTGATTCTTCAGTCATATAACACCCAATGCTCATTACATCACGTACCCTCCTTAATATCTACCACCCAGTTACCCCATCCCCCTACCTCCCTCCCCTCCAGTAATCCTCAGTTTGTTTCCTATGGTTGAGAGTCTCTTATGGTTTACCTCCTTCTCTGATTTCATCTTGTTTTATATTTCTGTCTTTCCCTATGATCCTGTTTTGTTTCTTAAATTCCACATATCAGTGATATCATATGATAGTTGTCTTTCTCTGATTGACTTATTTCGCTTACAGGCTGATGTTCAACAAAGATTTTCTGGAAGCTGGTGGTTAATGTGAAGGAATTATGACATAGGCCTAGAATCTTCACAAGGCTTGAGCCTTCCACACAATTCCCTTATGGAGTACAGCTTTGTTTAAACTCCAGCCTGCAACTATGTAGTGACGCCATTAGATTTTACTTCTTTCTTGACCTCATGAGTGAGTCTTTTGTCACATCTTCTTTGCCAAGAATTCAGACCCAAGTAGAGGAAAAAATTGCCTACTCAGACCTGTATAAAGCCCCCTTCCAGCAGCCTTGTCTTGAGTTCCAGGACCTAACTTTTCCCAGAATGATTGACAGCAGAGATGTCCCATTCCCAACCAACAGGGCTAAACTTGCCCTAACTGGGTAAAGTTTCTAGGAGGTCAAGGTAATTCAGTCTTCTTTAGATCACAGTGTAGCACCAGGTCAGACATAGCAAACCCAATCTAGTTTGTTTTTCACAATCTCCTATCATTCAAGAGAACCACCCTCCAGCTATTTTCAGTCTTGTGTCTATCTCTTGTCTATTTGCACAGCAATACACATGCATCCCTTTACCAAAAATTTAAAATAATATACTGTCTATCCCTTACACATTATCATTCAGGGCACTTCAGCTCCTTGGAGACACATATATCAAATCCATCCATTCTAGAAGAAGATGTGGTAGCCAGTCTCTGAAGATAGCCCCCAAAGAACCATACCTCCTGGTATTAAATAGTTGTGTAGTCCTCTCTGACATCAAATCTGAGCTAGCACTGGGACTCACATATCCAATAGAAGGTGCCAGAAGTGAGATTGTGCTAGATCTAGGCCTAGACCTAAGAAGACCTAGCAGCTTCTGCTTGAACCTTTGGGAGCTCTGTGCCACCACATAAGAAATCAGGCTGCACTACTGAAGAGACCACATAGAAGGAAAGGTCACGTTGATAGAGGTTCCAGCCTTCCAGTCAAATCTCCCACAGCTCCAGACATATGAATGACACCATCTTGAAGGTTCCAGCCAGGTCACTAGCTGACTGCAGCTGCTTAGAGGCCCCAAACTACTATGTTTTAAAGTACATTGTTATACAACTATATATAATGGAAATACAGCCTATTGCCCTACATGAATTTCACAGGGAAAAAAAAAATAATTTACCCCAAAGGAGAACTTTCTACCCCTCATCTTTTATCTGCTTAAAGATGTAAAATTATATTTGTTTTCCTTTTGACATCTCAGATATGTTAGAGTCAGCTTATATTTAAGGCTCAAGCCTGAAGTACCATCATTCCCTTGTCCCCTCTAGACATCTCAATATAGCTCATAGCCTTCACAGGTCCGTTTAGGCCTGAAATTAAGGTACAGGGAGATCTCTCTCCTCCTTCCATGCTTAACTCCAAGGACCAGGGCCTTTCTCTACCCCAGCAAATGAATTAAATTAAACAAACCCACTTATGAAAGAGCATGAATTACATTAAAGGTGTTACAAATACAAAAAAAAAAAGAAAGAAAGAAAAGCACACATATATGAAATTTGAAAATATTAAGCTAGAAGTGTAGGCATGAAATGAGATGCTGATGTAGTAGAATGGAATGTATTATATAGCTAGATGCAAATTAAAATTTTGTTCTAATCTGACCTTATAACATGGCATTTGGTATAAGGCAAGGGCAGCTTGACCACTGCCTAAGGGAATCATTGCTGAGGCAATGGTTATATCATGTTCTGTCTTACCTAAAAATTGTTCCTGCAATATAGAACAAGAGGATAGTATTTTATCACCACTTACCCAATAACCAATTCCCAATTCCCCCAAAATAATAGCAAGGTTATACATACTATAGGTTGCTGATGAGTTGTCTTCTGCCAGCTAGCAACCTCTCATCATCCCTCAGTTGACTATTTTGGTTTTCATAAGGGCCTTCTACTCTTACCCCACAATTCACAAGGTCTTAGGAAGAAAATGTATCTATACATTCAATCATCCATTCATTCCACAAATATTCAGAGAGTATTCACTGTAGGATAGACACTCTTCAAAACACTGAAAACAGGGTAAAAACTCAATTCTAGCTGCCTTATAACTGCCACAACAATTAAAGAACATTCTGAAGGTTCAAGTATATTCAAATACATTATCTCCTCGGTCACAGTAAATTTGTCAACAAACACTTAAACCCCTCAGAGAAGATGAAACTAATTCCATCCACACATCTCTAGGTTGGTAGGATTTGTTTTCATAACTTCAGCACCATTTAATAAGGGCACTTGTGGCCCTGCATTATTCCAAACATAAACAACGACGATGACATCTCTGCAGAGAGAGACCTCAGAGCAATTTCTTATCAACAAGAGGCCATAAATGTAAGTGATGATGCCATCACAGAATCACCGTTTATAAATAATACAATGCACCAAAAAACCAAGTGCACCTCTGAATAACAGAAATGATGCAAGCTGACATAAAGAAATAAATGGATAGTGTGCTATGATAATAAGTGTTTTATAAATACCTACTTACATCATCCTAAACTTAGCTGAAAAATTAGGGGGGAGAAGTTATACTCACATGTGTCTCTCTCTGGTTCCTGAGTACTTCTCAGAATTTTCCTCAAAAGGTGGTCAGACAGTTTTATACTATAGGCCTTAGGACAATGTCCAGATTTCTTTAGATGGGCCTGCTAAATTATTGAATAAGCTCAGGCAAATGATATTACTAAATATTTTATCAGTACTAAGAGAAGCATTTTGAACACATGGCAGTATTTTCTAAAGATAGGTGTGTTCTAGAAGCTTCAAGGCTAAAAAATAAAACTATTCAAAGAGTAGTGTGGATTTCTCATATTTAAAATGTGGGCATGAGATTCATATTTGCTAAAATTTGTCTCTTTCAATACGTGCAAAATAATTTAAACACATTTGATATGGGTGACTGAATGATAGTTGTCATTTGAAACTTGTTTCTCGGAGGCTATTTCTAGAGGCCAAGAAATGTAAGATCTAGTTTTATTTTTCAGACCAGAGTGAAGTTAACAAATGTTGAAAGCTACTAATTTTATAGATGATGGAAAAATGATGAGAAAGAAAGTGAGAATGCCCTGTTTCCCTATGACTTCAAAGAATCCTACAGACATAACTTCATTCATCTAAGAAAACAACCCTGCTAATTATACTATATGTAATTATATTATTATATATAATAAGATAATCTCATAGTTGCCTGTTTTATAGAAAGAGAAGTCAAGCCTTGGGAGAATAATTATGCAAAAGTGGAGAAACCAGAAAGAAACCCCCAGATCATCTCTTTGGCTCAGACTACACCTTCCTTGTAATTTGAGATGCATTTTCCTCCTGATCTGACTGGCTCAGTGGATTGTGAGCTCCTCCAATGGTGGGAATATAGCTCCTTCATGTGCCCATGTGTCTCCTTCATGTCTACCCTATCCCCCTTCATGTCTCCGCCCCCTTCAATTATCATCCTATCTCTCTGGTCACTTCTCAGTCTTTTAGGCTTCTCTTCAACCAGATACCTCCTAAGTCTTGTAGGTTTTGGTCCTTCCTTGCCCTTTTTAAAGTCCTGGCCATCAGCTCCTGACCTCTTTCTCAGATCTACATTTCCTTCTCCATTCCTACTGTTGTTGCCTTCTTTTTTTCAAGTTTTCATCATGTCTTTCATGGACAAGACACCAGCCTCTTTTACCGGTCTGTCTGACTTCAGACACAGTTCCGCGGCCACCCATCCACCACAGTGCCTCCAGAGCAGCTCTATACATCAGTTCTTTGTTCACCTTCAGTGGATCCACATCCAGGACAATATAACTGGGTCTGCCACTTTATGTAAATAGTCTTCTACACCAATTTCATACTTTACTTCCAAATATGCTAGATCTCCCTGCCTTTCCATGTTCTATTCTCTCTGCTCTACCCTGATGTCTAGCTGGCAATGCCTACAAGCACTTCAAAGTCCTGCTTCAGGCATTCCCTCCTCTATGGAAGCCTTCCTTGACTCCCCAAGAAGGGTTTTGTCCTTCCTCTTTCATGTCCATTGCACCATCCATACACAACTCTTCGAGCATTGACAACACAGATTGTGAGGCAGGATCATTTTTTTAATGAATTGGAAAAACTCAGTCCTTCTCTCCTATGTGTTTTCTTTACAATTCATAAAATACTTCACTTCTGGTGACCAAATGTGTGGAGGTTAGTCCTCATACCAAGCAATTCTCTGTAATACCAGTGGAGTTCCCTACAATTTTTTTTTAAGATTTTTTTTTAAGTAATCTCCACACCCAGCATGGGGCTGGAACTCACAAACCCCTCCCCCTGGGATAAAAAGTCACAGACTTTACCAACTGAGCCAGCCAGGCATCTTGCCCCACTACAATCTAATTCAATTCTAACACTAACTGCAGATAGTGTCAGATCCCACAGGTTAAGGGCTAAGTCCTCTAAGACTGCTCCCTTCCTGCTTCAGATGCCATTCACAAGTCGTAGGTCCCCTACAACCAAGTAGTAGTTTACCTATAATGTCTGCCTGATTTGGCTACAAATCAAAGGTTCCACAAGCCCCTCCTCAGATTCAATTAATTTGCAAGAACAGCTCACAGAACTGAGGGATACATTTACTTAGGTTCATCAATTTATTAAAGGACATGATAAAGGATACAGATGAACGGCCAGATGAAGAGATACATAGGTGGAGGTCCGGGAGGGTCTCAAATCCAGGAGCTTCTGTCCCTGTGGAGTTGGAGTGTATCACCCTCTCTGTGCGAAGATATGTTCATCAACCTGGGAGCTCATCAAAGTCTGTGCTGTTGGGATGTTTATGGTGGTTTCATTGTGTAGGCATGATTGATCATTAACACCATTTCAGTCCTTTGACCTTCTCAAAAGGATGGGGGTTGGGGCTGAAAATTTCAATTTTCTAATTGTGGTTTGGTCTTTTGAGTGATCAGTCCCCATCCTGGAGCCCATCAAGAATCGTTAGAATAAAAGACACTCTTATCACTTAGGAAATTACAAGAGTTTTAGGAGTGTTGTGCCTATAGCCAGAGAAGCCACTAGTATAATTTTTTTATTATCTCACATTTCCTTTGATAACAAGATATAACTTGCAGATAGGAAAGTGCACAAATCTTAACGTGTGCCACTCAGTGGATTTTTATATGTGCAAGGACTGAACACAACTATCCAGTATGAATGCAAAATCTCTTATGCTCCCCCCAACCCAGGTAGTGGGTTACCCCTAAAGGTAATCACTAATCTTTTACTACCACAGATTAGTTTTGCCTGCTTTTGAACTTCATATAAATGGAATCATATCAAATCACATCTTTGTATGTCTAACTCCTTTTTTTCAACATTATATCTTTAGGTTTTTATCTGTGTTATTATATGCAGATGTAATTTTTTTAATTGCTGAGGAATATTCCACTGTGGGATTACCATAATTTATCATTTCTACTGTTGATAGACATCAGGATTTTTTCAGGGTGTTTTTTGTTTTTGTTGTTGTTGTTGTACTAACTATTATGAATAATACTACTGTGAAAATTCTTGCACTATCTTTTGGTGACTCTAAAGATTCAGTGGATTTAGACCCAAGTGGAGTTGCTGGTTATGAAATATGCATATGCTTAGATTTAGTAGAAAATAAGCAGTTTTCCAGTTTATACTCCCCAAAGCAGTATAGACATATGGATAATCATCCATCTATCTGATGGCTATGATTCCACATCCTCACAACTCAGTATTGTCAATCTTTTAATTTTAGCAATTCTAGTGGAGGTGTGAGTGGATCTCATTATGGCTATCTGGCATTTTCTGTTTCTAAGATCTCTGCCACTTCCACCCATCTCCCATTTGAGCAGTAGCGAGAATATTTTATATTCACTGCCCTCAGCATAGGTTTGTAGAGTAGAACTGCAGACAAGAGAAGACAGAATCAACTCCTAGTTTTTCAGTTTAAAAATAGACTATGAATCTCAAGCTAGAAGCAATAGCTTGAGAGAAAGTATTTTTAGTCTCAAAAGCCTTTTCTTGGACCACCAATATCTAGAGTTTGAGCACCAGAACTTAAAATCTCAAAAAATTTAGGGCAGTTAAGTATTTTTTTCATCAATAAATTTGGGAGAATGCATGCTTATATAAGACTTTTGTATAAGACCACTCTACAGTTGGTAAAGATCCTTGGAACAGAGGTGAGGATCAAGAATAATTATGATGAGTGTCCTGCTCCAGACCAAGTCTGAGGGTAGAGTGAGGAGAAATGATAGAACCTCCATGTTGGTTAAGTCTCCAAGAGGAGAGGGAAATTGTTCCTAAACACCAGTATCATGGGACCTGCCTGCACCCAGCATGGAATGGGCACAGAGTATAAATGGCTTGAAGGTGCATTGAAACCAAGAGCACCTGAGACAGTTCCACTGATATTCCCAGAGCCATAGAGTCAGTTAAACAAGAACCAAACATTTCCCCTGCCCTGAAAGAGATGTAAAGGTAACTGAGAGAGCAGATGAGCCTGAGGAAATCTTACGATTATAAGGAAAAAACATAGCAGCAGATAATTGCCTGGATCTTCTCATCAATGATCTGATAAGAAAATAAAGTCACTTCAGGAGCTTCCAGTGAGAAAGATGAAGAACAACCAAAAACCAGGCAGAATATGGCCATCAAGTCTCAGACACCAACTACTCTCCCCCCTTCTCATCAGAATGCCCTGCCTTAGCCCTCAGAATTGAGATGCAACCTAGCAGGAGGAAGAGAGAGAAAAGAGTCTGATTGGCTGAGAAAGCTTGATTGATTAAGATTACATTTCTGCCACCCGCCAGAATGGAGGCTTAAAGCTAAAAGTTAAGTTTAGTTACAGCAAAAACAAGAAAAGTTTTGTTGTTGCACACTCCAGAATGTGTACTAAAATTTGTTTGGGCTATGTATTAGTCTGGATTCTCCAGGGAAACAGAACCAACAAGATATAAAGAAATTACTGTAAGGAAATACTTGATGTGATTATGGAGGCTGAGAAATCTAAGTTCTGCAAGCTGGAGACCCAGGAGCCGATGTTAATGGTATAGCTCCAGCCTGAGTCTAAAGACCTCAGAACCAGAAGAGCTGATGGTATAAGTTCCAGTCCAAGTCCAAAGGCAGAAGAAGAGCAATGTTCCAGGTCAAAGACAGGCAGAGAGAGCAAATTCTCCCTTCCTCTGAGCCTTTCGTTCTACTTAAGCCATCAGTGATTGGATGAGGTCCACTTCCATTGGGGAGAGAGTATGCTTAATGCCATCTACTGATTCAAATGCTATTATTTTACAGAAATGCCCTCACAGACCCCAAAATAATATTTATTTCAGCCAAATATCTGGGCACCCCATGGCCCATTCAAGCTGACACACAATATGAACCATCACAGGCTATGATAGTTTTTACCTGTTCGTGTGCCTCTCTACCCATAGACTATATACTCCTTGTGGTAAGGACAGTGTGTTTTCCCCTCTGACTCCCCAGCACTTATCACAGGGCTTGAAATACAGAGTGCCTCAGTATATGTTCAATAGATTCATCCATTTGATGTCTAGCTGAGCTTCATATTCAATGAAGACAAACACTCTGGGGTAAACTGATCCATTGAGTCCAATCTGTTTAGCCAGGACTTCATTTGTATTTGGGACAGAGATGATGAGGGTAAGAGGGAGATGGCCTGTGGGAAATCTCAAAATCCCAAAAGGCACCTGTGTTCATTAGTCACTGGAAATTATAAGGTTACATACAGATCACAGAGAAATCCTTTAGGAGCTGAGGAATCAGCTCAGGATCTAACCCAAGACAAAGTCAGACGTTTTTGTCCCAAAGCCTGAAGACAGGGCTGGTTTTAGTGCAGGTGGATTATGCCTTTGCCTCCATGATGAGATTTTAGGGACTCAAGCAGCCCCTTTCCTTCCCATCTACTCCTGCTGGGTGATGCCTGCTATTCAATTGTCAATACTCTTGTTCCTTAAACTTGAGATTTTGATCCTTGCTAAAATGGAGGCACATTTGGGAGATATAATATTTTGAATTGCTATCAATGCTTGAAGTGACCAAGGAGTTGAGGAATTTTAAAAAAAAAGAGATAGTAAGGTAGAGAAGAAGAGAGTAACAGGTACCCAGAGATCAGGAAAGGGGCTCCAAGAGTACAGAAAAGAGACAGAATGGAAAAACCTGGCATGCAGATTGTTTGTGGACTTTGCAGTTCTGCCTTTGACCTACTGTACCTCTGTGAGAATGGAATTTGGCTCTGGATCTGGGAAGACTAGAGAAAGAGAACAGAGATGACTGCCCCTCCCCCTCTCCCTTCCTCACAGTCTCATTGGCACTATAGGAATTGCCCTGGCTGGCTTGCCAGTGGTTTTCTGTCTTAGATTAGTTGGTGTTTTTCTTTTTCCTCTTCTTTTCTCTTCTCTTCTCTTCTCTTCTCTTCTCTTCTCTTCTCTTCTCTTCTTTCTTTTCTTTTCTAAGTTTATTTAAGTAATCTCTATACCCAATGGGAGACTCACACTTGAGACCCCATGTTCAAGAGTCACATGCTCCTCTGACTAAGCCAGCCAGGTGCCCCTACTTGGTGCTTTTCTAAGGAAGAAGAGAACTGGACTACAGTGGGAGTAAAACCTAGGACACATGCCAACTCGCCAAATTGTTTCCTGGGCTTGGGATGCAGAGAACTATATAATTATGAGACTGTGATACATAGAAGTTGGCTTAAAGAAATTAGATACATACACCCAAATGGCCAAAAGCAAGGAGAAAAGATAGATTTATTGGAGCCAAATGGATTTTGTGGAGGCAAGCAACTTAGAGGCCTGGGTTTTCTGATGAGGAGATATTGCTGAACTAAATCCAATTATTGTAGGAAGTCATCATCTCACCAAAGCAGAGATAGTGATGGCTCTGGCTGGGCTGTGACAGGCAAGACCTGAAGGTGTGTTCCAGAATTTCCTGAAAGGATTGACCTCCAGAGCAGCTCATTGTTCTCCTCATTTACTTGAGTCTTCTCAAATGGGGCGAAAAGGATCTGTCTTTCTCTGAGTTCATCTCAGCTGTGCTTCTGTCCAGTTATTGAACAAGTTATGTACCTGCTTGGGTACATAAGCTTAGAAACAGGTGTGCAGTCATTGATTGTAATTTAAGTGTCTTTGGAAACTTAGCACCTTAGAATGACATGCAGTCAGGAAGAAGATTTGAGAGATGTAACTTTCTACTTCCTCTTTGATCTTCACTCTTTATGCCAATGGCTCTGCCAACTGCTCAGCCTCTTGGTTAGCATGGTAAAATAGCTCTTGCCGGGAGCCAAGGAAATCCTTCTAGAATCTCCATCACCAGGTTATCTCAATATAAGGTGGGCAGGACTTTAGTGCTAAAGCTTGAAATGTGGTGAGTAAGTTCACCCCCAGGAAGTCCCCTTGGCAATTTTCACAGGGGGAGAAACTGCACTGGGGTGCAACATCCATTCCCTGTGCCTGAGAGACAACTTCAGGTGCAAGAACAAATAAATGTGTAAGAATAAATCCACACTAATGTCAAGACTGAAAAAATACTGAAAAGAAATCAAGAGTCATTTGCAATGCTGGAATTGGTATCTCCAAATCAGAGTAATGGAAATATCAGCAGTTTCCCCCAAAGATCACTGTCTTGGACTTCTCCAGAGAAACAAAACCAGTAAGACAGATATTGATATAGATTGGTGGACATGTTCATGAGGAATTGGCTCACATGATTATGGAGGCTGAGAAGTCCCATCAGCTCTCTGCAAGCTGGAGACTGAAAGCCTGCGGCATAATTTTTAGCTGGAGTCCCAAGGCCTAGAACCAGGGGAGCCAATGATACAAAGCCTAGTCCATGGACAGGAGAAGGTGAATGAGATGTCCCAGCTTAATCAGTGAGGCAGAAAAAATAAAAGGTAAATTCCTCCTTCCTCTGTCTTTTGTCCTATTCAGGCCCTCACCAGATTGAATGACATTCACCCACACCCGGGAGAGCCATAGGTTTACTGAGTCAAAGAATTGAAATGCTAATCTCATCCAGAAACACCCAGACACACCCAGACACAGATTTAATCTCAACCACCCATGACCCGTCAAGTGGACACAAAATGAACTATCACAATCCCAATCTTTAAACGGGTTGTACACATGTGTGTATTTAATGGCGTGAGAGTTCTTCCCATTTATTTTTTCTTTTGATTTAGCACCTTGAGATGTTAAGCGGTTTTCTCTTTCACGTGGGTTTACACAGTGGCTTTTACAAAGCATTCATCAAAGTTTTGTTTATTATCGTTAGGTTGGGATTTAATTTAAAAACATTTTCATTTAAACAACACGCCAGGGATATTTTTCAGTGTAGACAAGCTGCATTTGTAAGGAAGGTAAAAAGCAAATGAAGCGTGAAGGGAAGTTGCCCTTGCCCTTCACAGTTCATGTTCATAAGTTGTCCATCCTACCACTTGCCTGCTCTCCCCTTGCTTCTAAAATTATCTCAAGATCATCTGGCCATGCTCCCCCTAGGGTGAAAACACATTTATAGTGGCTGTCTTTTGCGGTCACTTTTTATCATCTCCGCTCCTAAGGAAGTGAATGCAGATGGAATGAAGCCGAGCCAGCCTTCTTTCCCCAGCCTTCCTGTTTCCTTGCTTCTGTCCCTGTGTAGGGACCACCCCTCCCCCCAGACAGAAACCTCTGCCAGTCCCTTCTTTGTTTCTGCAGAAGGAGCTACGTGTCTACCCACAGGCATTTCTCCCTTCTTCCTCACTAACAAGTTTCGCTTTTATTGCAAATGTCAATATGTTCAGGTCAGTAAATGTGGTCAGTTACTTTTGCCAGCCTCTCAGGTGGATGCATAGCAATAGGTGCGTTGCAACGTTTTGGCTGGCGAGCTGGAAACGGAAGTTGAGCAGGAAGGACATCTACAAAGCTCATCAAAAGGGGGAAAGGGCTCACCTGGCAGACCCCTTAATGCATCCCCCTTCCCCTTTCCTGCTTGTGTATATTCAACATAAACACATAACACTCTACATGTGTTTCAAGGATATATGTGTATTCAGGAGCACATCTCAATCACATCAGAGTGGGAGGCCTGCCACGAGGCACCGGAAATGGCCCCTGTGGGTGGGAAAAAGTAAATTGGAAAAGAGAAGGGTATAGAGGCTGATGAGAATGTTATTCTGAGATTGGTGTTTGTTTAACTCAAGTCTGCACCTGGTATCTTGTATAAAAGGGGAGGAGGGGAGGAGGAGGAAGACCAAAATGAAAAAGGAGCCGGTGCAGAAAGTTCTTGTCAATGATCTTATGAAATTCTGCAGAATGACATATGGAAAACATTCACCTGGCATTGACTGACTTGCCAACTCTTCTGGCCTCCCATCTGAAGTCTTATGGAGTCTGGCTTCACACCTGAAAGCGCTCAAATGTCCAGGGGCCAGGGCTCTATGCATGACTGGGCTCATTCTCTGTTTGCAGTACCTTTCCCTGCAGATGTGAACAGACACCCTGTGGTTCAAATCCAAACACTGGATTCCCTCTCCGGATACTCTGTCCTGGCTTTGGGCACCTACCCAGCTTCAGGGCCTTGATCGCAGTCTTTACACAGCTGTCCCTTTTAGGACTCAACAGACTTAACTTCCTGTTTAGGTTCTGTCCTCCCTGGGGGGAAATTGCTGGCTGGCTTCTTCCTCCAAGCAGAGATGCATAAACTTAAATGTTAAGTAAAACCTCTGGGCTGCGAAAGAGGTTTTTGACTGAAGAACCTTGTAATAGAAGCCTGAGAAGGAGTGTGTAGGGTATTTGTAACCCACCATGAGTCATGCCTCCTGGCATTCATACTCTTATAGAGTCCCTTCTCCTTGACTCTTTTTTTTAAAATTAATTAACATATAGTGTATTGTTAGTTTCAGAAGTAGAGGTCAGTGATTCATCAGTCTTACATAACACCCAGTGTTCATTACATCACGTGCCCTCCTTAATGCCCATCATCCAGTTATCCTATCGCAGGACCCACCTCCCCTCCAGAAACCCTCCATTTGTTTCCTATGATTAAGAGTCTCTTATGAATTATCTCCCTCTCTGGTTTCGTCTTGCTTTATTTTTCCCTCCCTTCCCTTATGCTTCTCTGTGTTGTTTCTTAAATTCCACATATAAGATCATATGACAGTTGTCTTTCTCTGATTGACTTATTTCACTTATAATATCCTCTAATTCCATCCATGTCATTGTAAACGGACAGATTTCTTTTTCTGATGGCTGAGTAATATTCTGATGTATGTATGTATGTATGTATGTGTGTATATATACACCACCTCTTCTTTACCCCTTCATCTGTTGATGGACATCTGGGCTCTTTCCATAGTTCGACTATTGTGGACATTGCTACTATAAACATTGGGGTGCACATACCCCTTTGGATCATTACATTTGTATCTTGGGGATGAATACCTACTGTCTCCTTGATTCGCAATGGCTCTGTGACCTGATTTAACCAACAGAATGAGGCAGAAGGGATGTTGGGCCAATTTGTGGCCTAGAACTCAAGAAGGCCTGGAAGCTTCTGTTTTCACACTTCACACTCTGGGAGAAGCCAGCTGCCAGGTAGGAAGGCTGGCCATCCTGAGACCACCATGCTGTGAGGAAGTTCACAGGAAGTTACCAAAACAAAGAGCTACTCTACCCATGCTATAGTTAGGGCTTGAAAATAGAAAAATTTAGAAATAGAAAGATTTAGAAGGAAAGATAGTATTTCTTCACACAGGGAGACTGGTCTTTTGACAGATGGTCTTCCAATCAAAGCTTAGGAGCGGTACACGTTAGTGCAAAATTTTGTGTGACTCCTAACTTCATCTCATGGCATGTCTCCTCCCCTGTCCTCTCCTCTCCCTGCACTGCCTCCCATCCCCTGCATTCACCTTAGGCTTCTCACACTTCTGTAGGTTTGCCTGTGCTGTTCTATCTGTGTGTGATGGCTCCTCCCTTCATCTCTGTGTATCAAAGTCCCACCAGTTGTACTGGACCGTCGAGAAGTAGAACCACTCTAGGGAGTTTTCCATGAATGCTGCAGCCCCCACGAAGTCGCATCCTTTCCTCTCACCTCCATTCCCAAAGCATTTCTAGAATGGAAAACTCATTTGGCCATTAGTCACCTTGTAACATCATTTCTCTTATTATCTTGAACTGACATGTAGATGTATTTTGATTTAACTTTATACCAGTTTATTTCCTGCTCCCTGAATCAGATTGTAGCTTATCAGGCACAGCAACATGTGAGTATCCCCCCAACAGAAAGTCAGTAAATGTCTGTTGATTTCTCCTGTACTTCCCAGTTATCATCAATTCAAAGGACCCAAGAGTTACATTTTCTTTCTTTTTTTCTTTTTGTATGAAGTCTGAAATAGTACTTTTGCAACATACATTTTTTAATTTATTTTTTTATTGAGATACAATTGACATATAACATTGTGTTAGTTTTGTATTTCTTCTTTAAAGCTTTCATTTCCTACCAGAAGGGTTGTAATGATTTTAAATTTTTGCCAAGACTGAAAGGCTTCCTGGGAAGTGGAACCTTCTGTTTTAAAATTGATGTCAGTGGGGCACCTGGTTGGCTCAGTGAGTTAAAGCCTCTGCTTTCGGCTCAGGTCATGATCCCAGAGTCCTGGGATCAAGCCCCACATTGGGCTCCTTGCTCGGCAGGAAGCCTGCTTCTCCCACTGCCATTCCCTCTGCTTGTGTTTCCTCTCTCACTGTGTTTCTCTCTGTCAAATAAAATCTTAAAAAAAAAAAAGTTAAAATTAAAAAAAAAACTGATGTCAGGAGGGCGCTTGGGAAGCTCAATTAGTTGGGCCATCTGACTCTTGATTTTGGCTCAGGTTGTGATGTCAGAGTCATGGGATCAAATCCTACTCCTACTGAGCACAGAGTTGGCTTGTCCTTCTCCCTCTGCTCCTCCCTCCACTCGCTCTCTCTCTAAAATAAATAAATAAAAATCTTTTTAAAAAATACAAATAAAAAATAAATAATGCTGATGTCAGAAAGAATGAATTCCTGTCCCATTCAAGACTCCTTCTAGCTGGGCTAAGGATCAAATTGACACGAGGCAGATTAACAGGAGAAGATCAAATTTAATAGCATACGTTTGGGGAATCCACACAGACATGGAAGTTCCAAAGACAGACAAAAAGGTATATATATGATTCTGAACTAAGGAGGAAGGGGTAGGGATCTGGGACTTCAGGGGAAAGGAATGCATTTCATAGGGCAATTAGGAGAGCAGATGTTTGGTAATTAGATGTTTGCACTGCCACAGATGGCAGACAGGTAAAATCTATCCCTGTTGATAACCCTTATTCTGGGAAAGACTCCCAGCTTGGATTCTTCTATGTAGTTAAGGGAAGCCCCATAGGGCCTTGACTGCCTTCAGCTCAAAATAATCTTCCTGCTCAAGTGGCTCATCTTGGGGCAGCCTGCCTTCAACCCCTACATGGCGAGCGTCTCATGCACGCGGGTGTAAGTCGGCCACCCTTCTGCTACAGGTCATTGCCACGGCTAATTCCCACGGTGCCCCACCCAAGGTTCCAACTGCAGAAACTGCAGAACAGCTGCCCCATCCTGTTTTCACATAAATTGCACCTGTGCCCTGTAAAGTGCAAGCAGGTGGTCTCCTAAACAAGTTTCACTGTCATTTAAATTTGATAGAAAGGGTTTTGAAAACCATCCGTGGTAATTATACATTAGCATAATGGACATTGCTGTCATGGTAGCAGCTATAAAAAGGAAGGATAAAAACTTGCTGGATTTCCTCCAGCGTGGTTCTACACAAGGAAACCATAAGTAACAAGCACTTGCCACCCAGACCCCAGAGGGCTTACTGTATTCTGCCATTCAGCAAAGAAAGTCTAGCTCTTCACCATACATCTTTAGAGCACTTATTACATAGACTGTAACTTGCTTCCTCACATGTCACTCTTTATGTGCCACTACTATGAGCTACTCAAAGACTGGTGTGTTTGACAACATATATGACATGCCAGACTGGGTTCAATGCTTTTTACTGTTAACTCATTTTATCCTTACATCTCTCCTACTGGATAGATGCAATTTTTAGTCCCATTTTATAGATGAGGAAACTGAGTAAGTGATTAAGTAACTTGCCAAGCTGGTAAGTGACAAAGTTGGAATTTGTTGTTTTTTTTTTTTAAGATTTTTATTTATTTGATAGAGGGAGAGAGAGAGAGAGAGCGCGCACAAGCAAGGGGAGCTGCAGAGGGAGAGTGGAGAAGCAGACTCCCCACTGCACTGAGCAGGGAGCCCTACATGGGACTTGATCCTAGCACCCTGGGATCATGACCTGAGCCAAAGGCAGACGCTTAACTGACTGAGCCACCCAGGTGCCCTCAGAGTTGGAATTCGAGTCCAGACAATCTGGCTGAATATGCACCAACCGTGACATAATCCGACTTAGACCTTATTCATAACAATGAATATCCACAGCGCCTAGCCCCATCCCAGGCATGAGACTCAATAAATATTTATTTAAAATATTTAATAAAAATATTTATTAAATATATTTATTAAACAAAAATTTATTTAAAATCAAAAATAATTAAATTATTTTTTAAATATTTATTTAAAAATGAGTAAGTGAATAACTCCCATATGTAAGACGATCATATGTCCAAGATATTCTCTCTTTTTTTGTTGTTGTTGTTGTTGTTGTTGTTGTTGTCCAGGATATTCTTGGAGAATTCCCACTTAAAACATTCTGTTACATTTTCAAAATATGTATTAAACCATTCATCACATGATGCATGATGCATGATGATTTGGGAGGTCAGAAACTGTGGCAAAGTTTCTGTACAATTATCAGTTCTGTTTGCTCTGATTTTTTGTTCAAATTGATCATTCTTAGTCCAATGAATCTTGATGCCAGGAAAGAGATGCCCTAGATAATAGACTTCAAATACTAAGCATTGCAAAAATACCAAGTATTCTTGGTTTTTATATAAGGTGATTAAGTTTGAAGCTAGAACACTCCTAAAAATATCCGTTTATTTGGTTTTAACAGATTTGAGTCACACGAAGGATTTGGGGGAAGGTATAAGAAGGAGTCTTCTTAGACCTGTTATTACTAGATGTAAAAATCCTTGGAAAGTCTTAGAAGGGTTGCCTCGCCAGGAATGCACCTTGTTAAGACAAGAGACTATTTTATGAAAGAGGTCACTTTCTCTCTCTCTTTTTTTTTTAAGAGGTCACTATCTCATATTACAATCTATTTCCCTGAATATTTCCAACTAGGGACTGCCAGGTCCAGAAAATCATATATAGCAGTGATTCTCAGTGTGCTCCCCGACCAGTAGCACCAGCATCTCTGAAGATGTTATTAGAAATACAAATTCTTTTTTTTTTTTTAAAGATTATTTTATTTATTTATTTGACAGAGAGAGAGAGAGATCACGAGTAGGCAGAGAGGCAGGCAGAGAGAGAGGGGGAAGCAGGCTCCCCGCTGAGCAGAGAGCCCGATGTGGGGCTCGATCCCAGAACCCTGAGATCATGACCCGAGCCGAAGGCAGAGGCTTTAACCCACTGAGCCACCCAGGTGCCCCTAGAAATACAAATTCTTGAACCCACCTTGGCCTTACTGAATCAGAAACTTGGCGCTTGGGTGGCTTGGGTGGCTCAGTCGGTTGGACATTGGCCTTTGGGTGGGGTCATGGTCCCAGGATCCTGGGATCAAGTCCTGTATGGGTAGCCTTGCTCAGCAGGGAGCCTGCTTCTCCCTCTGCCTACCACTCCCTCCTGCTTGTGCTCGCTCTCTCTTTCTGTCTCAAATAAGTAAATAAAATCTTAAAAAAAAGAAAAGAAACTCCTCTGAGGGTGGTGCCCGCGCATCTTAACAAGACCTCCAGGTGATTCTGATGCAGACTTGAATTTAAGAATCACGAATCTATAAGTTCGGTTTGTTTTTAACTTATTATTTTTATTTTTTTGTTAAGATTGTACTTATTTTTTTGACAGAGAGAGCACGAGCAGGGGGAGCGGCAGGCAGAGGGAGGAGAAGCAGACTTCCCGCTGAGCAGGGAGCCCAATGCGGACTCAATCCCAGGACCGGGGACCACAACCCAAGCCAAAGGCAGATCCTTCGAGCCACTCAGGCACCCCTAACTTATTATTTTTTAAAAAGAGAGGTAACTTAAGAATAAGTGAACTGATACTGTGAAATGAACTAAATACAGGATTGTTGAATTAGTAACTAAACAAACATGTATACACACATGGGACAAGTGTGACCCAAGTTCCAGAAGTCCCCATAGGGTTGAGAGGGTGTGAATCTCACATTTAACCAGAGGCTGCAGCAAAACCTTCTATCTGTTTCAATGGCCCTATTACGTTCTGCTCTCCCAATGGGGAGAGGCAAAGAGGTCCCAAGACGAAGCTCGTGGCTCCTGGTGACATGGTTCTTTCTTTTCTTTCCATGGCCTCCTTCCCTCAGGGACATGTGCTGTCTCTGAAGGGGCTGGAGGCCAAGGTGGCCAAGACCAGCCCTCTAGGATGCTGCTCCATTGGGACAGTCTCAAGTCCCCCTGCTCAGTCCAGCCGGTTCTATGAGAAGGTCCTACTGCCCCTCCTTTCAGTCCTTCCTTTGAGGGTCATGGTCCATAAGTCCAAGTTCTACATGTCTGAACTGCAGCTCTAGACTGGGGTCCGCTCCCGTCCCGTAGGATTTCGGGACCCTGTGTGAAGCAGGGGGTGTGTTTGGACCTCTGTGTTAGTCAATGTCCCTAAGCGTGACAAAATGGCTTAAGAGCCCTCAGAATGTTTTCTAACGGTCAGGAAACTGACCTGTCTAAACTTCACAGGGGCCTTGTAGAGTGGCGTGGGGTATAGGGCATAGAGCGGTGCTGCCTAATCTCACATGCCAGCCTTAACAGACCTGACCTAAATGATCTGTCAGACATAGGCATCCATTCATCTGTCCCTCCATCCAAAAACACGGGTAGGCACATGCATATCCACGTGCTTTCAGTCCTTTCTGGGAGAGGCAGAAAACACCAGGATTTTAAAATATCGGTATGTATGAATGTGTCGTGGTACAGAAAAAAAAAACACGCGCACTATAAAATATGACTTAAAAACGTGATTTTTTTCAAAAACATTTTATTTATTTATTTGACAGAGACACAGCGAGAGGGGGAACACAGGCAGGGGGAGTGGGAGAGGGAGAAGCAGGCTTCCCGCTGAGCAGAGAGCCCGACGTGGGGCTCGATTCCAGGACCTGAAGGCAGACGCTTAACAACTGAGCCACCCAGGTGCCCCTCAAAAACATGATTTTTATACATTTAAAATATGACTACCCATCACTAAGGAATAAATGAAGCTTTTGTTAGCTGCTGGTAATGTAAATATTCCTGCCTCGATCTCGTTTATCCCCCCCTCCCATCTTCTGTCCTCTCAGTCTATATATTTGTTAATACTTTTCAGTGGCTGCATCTTTTTTTTTTTTTTTTTTTGGAAAGAATGATTCAAGACTTTTCTGCTTACCACTAAAAACTTGGTCTCTCGATAGGTCAAATGTCAGACCAAGACCAGAAATGACTATACCTTCACAGCTCTACTTCCTGCTGTTATTCTTTATTAGGAGTTTTATTCATGTTCTAGGTGCTCTGTGTAATGGGCCAGCTGCAGCTGCCACTCTCTTAAAAGGACTTCTCTCTTTCTGTATGATTTTCCCGGTGCTTCTCTATTCTGGGGATTGTGAAGAGACTGACTTTTGTGTAGGAC
>CM053604.1:37163947-37208769 GCA_028646535.1 Procyon lotor
GTCCCAAAAGGTTAATGCTGGTTACCTCTTGGAGGCTTGTATGGGCATGACTTTCACTTTTTAAACATACTTGTGTATTTCTTAATTTTCCAGAGAGTATATACTATTTGTATAAAACTAAAAGTTTAAGCCAAAAATAACTAAAGAACATTAATTGTAACCCATTTATGTTATACAACTTCCCATTTTATTGCTCCTGTTGCATTTAAGAAACAGAGGACTGGGAATTTGGAGACCCAGGCTTCCAGTCCAGACTTTCACTGTGTTCTGTAACCTTGGGCAAGGTGGTTTGCCTTCAGTTTCTTTCTCTCTGGTAGGGGTACTTGAAACAACAGCAGCTACCATCTCAGTGGTTCAGTGGCCCAAGCACTGTGCGAAGCAGTTCCTCCCAACAGCTGCAGGAGTTGAGCATTATCCCATTTCCCATATAAGAAAACCAAAGCACAAGTGTTGGAATCAGAATTTGAGTTCAGGTTTAGCTGATCCCAAAAGCCATATTCTTTCTGCCACACACTTTCTTGGCCACCTTTTGGCTCATGGCTCATGGTTTCCTGATGCTAGAAGCTCGCATTTACATCCAGGACTTGACCAAAATCCTCTACCTGGAAACATCATTCTAAAGTAATCCCCTGTCACCTTTATTATTGCCAGCGTTTATTCTTAGGTTGTATCAAACTCGAAAACAGGATGTCTCAACCTCAGGACTACTGATATTTTGGACTGAAAGACTCTTTGTTGTTGGGAGCTGTCCCGGGTGCTGTAGGGTGGTTGGCAACATCCCGGGAATCTACCCACTAGATGTCAGTGGTGCCCACCCTTCAACAGCGACACCAAAAATGCCTCCAGACATATTGAGAGATGTCCCTGGGGAAGTGGAAATCGCCCCGGAGCTGAGAACCGCTGCTCTAAAAGCAGGAAAAAGCCAAATACCTGCATTAACCCCTGATGAGAAACTATTGAAAGAAGACACTGAATCTAGGAAATATTTCCACCGGTATGATTCTGCAACTTTACCAGATCGGGTTACAATCAGCTCCAAGTATCTCACAGGTGTGTGCCCTGGGCCGAACACCGTCCCAAGTACCTATAATACTTTAACTATGAAAGATGTGGAGGAAGGGGGAAAGAGAATAAATCTTGCTCTCTCAACAATGACTCCACGTCACCGTTAGGAAAGTCACCTTTGCCTGCAATGAGAAGAGCCACCAGGAGGCTGCTGAGTAAGAATGGGTATTCAACAGAGAACAGCACTACTTGAAGACAAGGCTGATTTTATTCCAGCTAAATAAAGCAACGCACAAGGCACCTAGCAATAAGCTTAACTCAAAGGGCAAAAGCCAAGAAATAAGGATTTTTTTTGTGTTTGTTTTAATTATCAGTCACTGCACATAGCTCTCTTCCACACCTCCTGTGGGCTAATAAATCCCATGCAAAGGAACGTAGGAAAGAGAAAAGGGGAAATGGAATTCATCTAGCATACTGTTGAAGGTGGTTTCTCCGAGTTCTCCTCTATAAACTGGTCCATCAACACGGTCCACTCCGGATTATTTTAATATCATGACCATCTTCCCTGCAAATTGAACAACCATAATGACACACTTATTACCCATCACACTGAAACCGTCCCGCTCTTTGTCCTTACACATTAGATTCCCTCTAAGGGGATGCTGACTTAATCATTTTCAAAGCTAAATCTGGTAAACAATGAGTGTGAAAGCCTCAACTCTTGTCATTTTTTTCCCTAACCCTCGGCACAGGGCACTAACCTGAAAAAAAAAAAAAAAATCACCCCGAGGAGACCGAGGTACCTATCCAGCAGACCTCTGAAGGCTGATCAACCACCCAAGCTGTCAGTGTGAAGATGCTGTCTCAAGACAGATGGTGCTGTAGGCTCTGTCAGCACAGAAGGCCGCCTGCCTGAATCCAGGCCAAAGCTTGTGCAGGACAGGGGCCTCCCTGCTCGCCTTGTGACTCCTCCCTCCTGGATCCTCTTTGGAGTGGCTCGTTAATTCCCTCCACTAACTTTTTTTTTAAAGATATTTTATTTATTTGACAGAGAGAGAGACAGCGAGGGAGGGAACACAAGCAGGGAGTGGGAGTGGGAGAGGGAGCAGTGGGCCTCCTGCAGAGCAGGGAACCCAATGTGGGGCTCAACCCCAGGACCCTGAGATCATGACCTGAGCTGAAGGCAGATGCTTAGCTGACTGAGCCACTCCAGGCGCCCACGAGTGACTAACTCGTGTAATAACATTTTCAATGAACTGAGGAATTCATTAATTTAAAATTGGCACTACGTGGTTATTTGAAATTCCCTTAATCTTGCGATTCACCCTGCTTCATCCCTATGGGAGGAGTCACAGTCACCTGTGAGGGACATGAACGGCATCAGGTGTAACACATACTACTTAGTATTCTCCTAGGTAGAATTATTAAGACCTACATCCCAACTCGCAATGAAGGGGGGACAGGTTACCTGCACACGCGCTCTGAATTTAAAAGACTATTCAAGGGGCACCTGGCTGCCTCGGTGGGTGGAACATACAACTCTTTATCTCAGGGTCGTGAGTTCCAACCCCACATTGGGTATGGAACCTACTTTAAAAACTTTTTTTAGGGATGCCTAGGTGGTTCAGTCGGTTAAGCATCTGCCTTCAGCTCAGGTCAGGATCCCAGGGTGCTGGGATCGAGTCCTGCATCAGGCTTCCTGCTCAGCAAGGAGTCTGCTTCTCCCTCTTCCTCTGGCCCTGCTCCTGCTCCTTCTCTCTCTCTCTAATGAATAAAATATTTTTAAAAAATTTTTAAATAAAAATATAAATAAATAAAAGACTATTTAATATTCCACAGAGTTTAAATATTAAATATACTCCTAATTTGGGGAAACTGCCCATCCATGGATAGTAACATAACCTGATTATCTAGTCTCTAGTTGGTTAATCACAAACTCCATTCTCTAACTTTCACCTGGAAAATGCACTGAAGGATTCTGTCTTTTTAAATGTCATTCTGAAAACAGAACTGCTATGTCACATTTGATTCTGACATCCAAGAAAAGAGCTGCTACTTCTTAAGTAATCAAAAATCAAGAAAAGGACTAAAGAAAACTTGTCTAGTCTATACTGTAAAATTAAGTTACCTGATTTTCATACACAGAGTACACTCGTTGGGATATGTGGACATGTCGCTTCCACACACAGGGCTGAAGTCTCTGGGACATCCTGGTAATTTATACTGATCGCAGTTTGGCTAGAAAAGAGAAAGGAAGACAGAAATTACAGAACTAAGACATTCTCTTCACAAAACAGCTGAGGGGAAGACAAAGTCCCAAGTCTCCCAGATTTCCCAGAAACATCCTACAAAAATATTTATATTTTGGGGGGTGCCTGGGTAGCTCAGTGGGTTAAGCATCTGCCTTCGGCTCAGATCATGATCTCAGGGTCCTGGGACTGAGCCCCGAATAGGGCTCTCTGCTCAGTGGGGAGCCTGCTCCCTCCGCCCCCTTGCCTGCCTCTCTGCCTACTTGTGATCTCTCTCTCACTCTGTCAAATAAGTAAATAAAATCTTTAAAAAAAGATTTTCTATTTCAACGCATAAAATGATTTTTTTTCTTTTTTTTTAAAGATTTTATTTATTTATTTATTACAGAGACAGAGAGCACAAGTGGGCAGAGCAGCAGACAGAGGAAGAGAGAGAAGCAGACTCTCTGCTGAGCAGAGAACCTGATATGGAGCTTGATCCCAGGACCTTGGAATCATGACCTGAGCCAAAGGCAGTCGCTTGACTGACTGACGCACCCAGGTGCCCCACAGAATTTTTCAAATGCAAAAAAACCAGATGCAACATTGAAGCAATGGTTTAATACGTAATATGTAAGAAAAGAACCTCAGTCTGGCTGATTTTTATTCATTTATTTTTAAATTAAATTAATTTTTTTTTAGAAAGGGAGGGGAGGTAGGAGGGTAGAGGGAGACAGAGAAAATCTCAAGCAGGTTCCATGCCCAGCACAGAGCCCAATGTGGGGTTCAATCCCATGACCCTGAGATCATAACCTGAGCCAAAATCAAAAGTTAGATGCCCAACCAACTGAGCCACCCAGCTGCCCCAGTCTGGCTGATTTTTTAAATAAAAGTCCAAGACAGGCCACCATACTTACTTTCCAATCCTCTAGCTTTGTAATTTGCACTCTACTACTATCTCCACATTAATATTGTTACATACCACCTTAATCCCTTGGCATAATATCAAGACAAACTCAAGAATCTAATCTTTTAGTCTGGACCTTTAAGATACTAGCATGTAACAAACAGCACCAAAGAAAGCAGCAGGTTCGTAACTGGACCTTCCTTAGAGGTTGCTATGGGTTGAATTGTACCCACTCAAAAAGTGATGTTAAAGTCATAATAACCACCAGTACCTCAGAATGTGACCTTATTGGACATAGGGTCTTTGTATAGGGAATCAAGTTAAAATGAGCTCAGCAGAATGGGCCCTAATCCAGTATGACTAGTATCTTTATAAAAAGGGAAAATTTGGACACAGAGTCATCAACAGACTCTGTGGAGTCTGGAAGATCAAGAGGAAGATCACATGAAGACACAAAGATGATGATCAAAAATAACAGTCTAAATGTCTGCTGGAGGGCAAAACTGCCCCTGGCTGAGAACCACTATTTTAAAATACAGTGAGAATTTAAATGGCGCCTGGCTGTCTTCGTCAGTAGAGCACGCGACTCTTGATCTTGGGGCTGTAGATTTGAGCCTCATGTTGGGTGTGGAAATTACTTAAAAAAAAAAAATCTTTAAAAAAATATAGCGAGAATTTAAAACAATGTAATATACAATGTTTTTAAGTCTTGCCCCAATTATTTATAGTTGTTTCACTTACATCTAATTCAACAGCAATTTTTTTTAAGCAATTTGTCTTAGCAAGTCTTTCAAAAGCATTCAATTCAGTCCTCATATAAACCATGACTTTATTTCTTTACACCACGTTTACATTGTCCTTAGATTTTTGGTTAAAATAAGACTGCTAACTGCTGTAATAGGCCTGTGAACACACATGCTTAAGTCTTGGTAGGAATACAACCCCACCGATGGGAAACAGTCGACTTGCATACGAGAGAGCAGGCTATCTGTTCTATCTGTTCAGAGGGAAAGGAGAGGGTCATTTGTGAGTTGCTCAAGTGGAAGTTTGGTTCAGTGAGTGCTTAGTGTTAACAACTTGTCCTAGTGGTCCCACACAGGGCTACCAGTGCATGTAACCTCAGAAGCTTGTTAAAAACACTGATTTAGGGGCGGTGGCTCAGTGGGTTAAAGCCTCTGCCTTCGGCTCAGGTCATGATCTCAGGGTCCTGGGATGGAGCCCTGCATCAGGCTGTCTGCTCAGCAGGGAGCCTGCTTCCCCCTCTCTCTCTGCCTGCCTCTCTGCCTGCTTGTGATCTCTCTCTGTCAAATAAATAAATAAAATCTTTAAAAAAACAACAACACTGATTTAGTGCCATCTGCAGTGACATGGATGGAGCTAGAGAGCTAAGCAAAAGAAGTCAGAGAAAGACAAATACCATATGATTTCTCTCATATGTGGAAATTAAGTAACAAAACAAGACAAAACTGAGAGGGAGGCAAACCAAGAAACAGACTCTTAACTCAGAGAACAAATAGGGATGGGTGGAGTAGGTGATGGGAATTAAGGAGAGCGCTTGTGATGAGCACAGGGTGAAGTATGGAAGTATCAAATCACTGTAGTATACTCCGGAAACTAGCATTACACTGTATGTTAACTAACTGGAATTTAAATAAAAACTTAAAAAAAACAAAAAACAAAAAACAAGAAGACACTGATTTGAGGGCCCATGCCAGACCTACTCAATTAGAATCTCCAGGGTTAGAATCCAGGTGAGGATTCTCCTGGAGGCCCCCCAAATTCTGGTTCAGCTAGGACTGGGTTTAGAAACTGCTGTTCCCAATCATCTTGACATCCAGTCCACTTAGACTATGTGTGGAACCTAAGGAGAATACACTGAGACACACAATTTGGCACGCAATTTCAGGGAACCCCTACCCTAGACCTTTCCTGCCTCCCCTTTTATAACCCAAACATATCTTGCCTATGCCTACTCTCTGACAGACTAGATAAACAACTCATCAAAATCAATCTATTTAGCCTGCAGATCTTGGGGTTTTTTTATATTCAACAGAAGTTTTCAAATGCTTTCGTCTCAAAGAATGACTAATATATGGATTTGGAGAAGGACTAACAGGCCGGTTAGGAAGTCCTGTTTGTTTTGTTTTTTAAGCAGAAGACCTTTGATCTCTCTCAGATCCCCAAGGAATCTACCCAGCTGGAAGACAATGTTGGTATCCCAGGCGGTTTCCAGTCTAATTCTCAGGATTTCAAAGCTAGCTTTGGCTAGCCACCTTTTAACTTTATTAAATTCAGGTTACTCACTTCCCGGATTTTCTCTGAGCTGAGACATGAGGCTTTATGAACAAATACTTATCCCTCTTATCAATGAGGTCAAATAGTTTCATTAATAAATTATGCCCCCACTAACCTTAGTTTTATAATTTAAAAAAATTATATATGTGTATATATATAAAAATTCAGAATAGGTTCACCATCTAGGGAGGCTCTAAATTATAACCCACAACATGCCAACTGTAGAGGAGAGTTTACCCATGGTAGTCTGCTCCTGAGAGCTTTACAAGACACTCTCATTCTGGAAGAGGGCCACATCACATTTGTACTTACTCCTTAGAATATAATTTTTGTAGAAGGATGTGATGTGCTTCTAAATAATTCTCTGAGCTTTACACTCTGAATCTTTTCTTTTGAAAAGTTCTTAAATACTTTACCAGATATATTCCTCATTTGTTTATTCAATAAATGAAAAAGATTTTAAGATAGATGTTAGGTAAGTACAAACACAGATTGAGTCCTGCCTGTAAGAAGTTCAGTGCATAGTAAGAAAACCAAAAATACACATGGAAAAAGTAAACAAATAAAATAAAATAATTTTTAAAAAAGAAATGTACACAGTGGTAGATAGAATTTAGATCGGAGAGATTTGGGAAAATGTCTACCTCAAGGAAGTAAAGCAGACTAACCAAAGGCACAGTGGTGAGGGAAGTGTTTGGCCTGAGAGCAAAGCAGTTTAATTTAAAGGGGCATCCAACACTCTTGCATAATAAAAACACTCAACAAATTAAGCAGAAAAGAGAGCTTCCTCAACCTGATAAAGAAGGTCTATAAAAAAACACCCACAGCTAACATTATACTTAATGGTGAAAGACTGAATGCTTCCCCCACAAATTAGGAATAAGACAAGGATGTCCCTTTTCATTTTTTCTATTCAACATGGTATAGAATACTCTAGCAAAGACAATTAGACAATAAAATAAATTAAAAGCATCAGATTGGAAAGAAAGAAATAAAACTATTTCTGATTTATATAAAATTTCTCTTGTTACATAGACAGGTCTGACGAATGCAAAAGGAACAATTACAACTAAAAAACAAGTCCAACAAGGCTGTAGGATACAAGATCAATATACAAAGATCAATTGTATTTCTTTTTTTTCCAATTGTATTTCTATACACTTACAGTGAAGCATCTGAAAATGAAATTTAAAAAAAGATCCATTTATAACAGCATTAAAAAGAATAAAATATTTAGGAATATATTTAACAAAAGAAGTATAAGCATTAAACACCAAAAATTACAAAACATTGTTGAAGGAAATTAAAGACCCAAATAAGTGAAAAGTCATCCCATATTCATGGATCAAAAGATTTAACTTTCGGGGCGCCCGGGTGGCTCAGTGGGTTAAAGCCTCTGCCTTCGGCTCAGGTCATGATCTCAGGGTCCTGGGATTGAGCCCCGCATTGGGCTCTCTGCTCAGCAGGGAGGGAGCCTGCTTCCTCCTCTCTCTCTGCCTGCCTCTCTGCCAACTTGTAATCTCTTTCTGTCAAATAAATAATAAAAATCTTTAAAAAAAAATAATTAAAAAAAACAAAGATTTAACTTTCTTAAGATAGCAATAATCCCTAAGTGACTCTACAGGTTCAATGCAATCGCTATCAAAAATGCCAACTGCCTTTTTTGCAGCAGAAATTGGCAAACCGATCAAAAAATTCATATGGAAATACAAGTGACCCTGAAAAGTCAAGACAATCTTGAAGAAAAAGTTAAAGGATTCACACTTCCCCACTCTGAAACTTACTACACAAAGCTGCAGTAATTAAAACAGTCAAGGGGTGCCTGGGTGGCTCAGTTGTTAAGTATCTGCCACCTCGGCTCAGGTCATGATCCCTGCCTGCTCAGCGGGAAGACTGCTTCTCCCTTTCCCACTCCCCCTGCTTGTGTTCCCTCTCTCACCGTCAAATAAATAAATAAAATATCTTTAAAAAAAAAAACAAACAGTATGGCACTAACATCTGAAACTAATATAACACTGTATATTAACTACTCTGAAATTAAAACAAAAACAAAACAAAATAGGGGCGCCTAGGTGGCTCAGTCATTAAGCGTCCAACTCTTGGTTTTGGCTCAGGTCATAATCTCAGAGTTGTGAGATGGAGCCCCATATTGGGCTCCCGGCTCAACAGGGAGTCTGCTTCCCTCTCTCTCTCCCTCTGCCCCACCCTGCACCATGCCCTCTCTTTCTCTCTAAAATGAATAAATTATAGCATGCTTGGGTGGCTGAGTTGGTCAGTTAAGTGTCTTCCTTCCACTCAGGTCATGATCCCAGGGTCCTGGGACTGCATCCAGCTCCTTACTCGGCAGGGAGCCTGCTTCTCCTGCTCTTCTGCTCTGCCTGCTGCCTCCCCTGCTCGTATGCCTGCTCTCTTTCTCTGCCTCTCTGATAAATAAGTAAATAAAATCTTTAAAATGAATAAATAGGGGCGCCTGAGTGGCTCAGTGGGTTAAAGCCTCTGCCTTCAGCTCAGGTCATGATCTTGGGGTCCTGGGATCGAGCCCCGCATCTGGCTCTCTGCTCAGCAGGGAGCCTGCTTCCCCTCCCTCTCTCTGCCTGCCTCTCTGCCTACTTGTGATCTCTCTCTCAAATAAATAAATAAAATCTTTAAAAAAAAACAGTGTGCCAATAGCATAAGGATAGAAAAGCACAAGCTATGGGAAAGCTGCAGAAGGTACAGGTAGAAAGGCTGTAGTAAGGACACTCTGTGGACATTATTTAGGTAATGTTCATAAAATGTCTGGTACAAGACATAACCATTAGACAAAGGACTTTCTGACTCATCAAAGAAACTATTAAAGGAAACAATGTGCTGAGGCCTTCAAGGACTGAGCAATTTTCAACCAAAATTTGCATTTTTGATCTGCATCAAAAGACCTGCCTTAGAATCTGATTTCTGAAGAGTCAGTCAACAGTTTCAAAAATGCCAGGTAAAAAAAAAAAAAAAAAAAAAAGTGGCAGGTCAGACCTGAAAACTAGCCCCAACCCAAACCAAAGGGGCTTCACTGTATTAGTGCAAACAGTACAAGAGGTTTCCTACTTACTGTTCTGTATTCTGAAGGCTGGTCAAACTCGGAGCTCAAAGAGTCCAAAGAGGCTGCAAGAAGAAGACAGACCTTAAAGTATAGAATTGAGGTCAATTCTTATTCATAAGGGGCTTTTAACATCCAGCTGGTGGTTTATCCTGGCCACACCCTCTCCCTTCTCTCTGATGCCTCGCTTCTTTGAACAGCTCCCATTGCCCACCCCTGGCCCCCAAATAAGGGTATTAAGTTGTCTTCTGGCACCTCTCCTGGCAGGCACAACGAAGGAACACTTGGTACGGGTTCCCTAATGCACCACCCTAACAGCCTTGCTGGAGATAGAACTTCGGAGCTATGGAATAAAAGAGAAGTAGCTCTTATTAATTCATGATTCTCTTCTCCTCTGTGCCTCTGGGTAACAAACGCAAAGCTTAACATTAGGTGCTACCGTTTTAACTCCATTTTCAAACGGGCGTCAAATCCGGCTGGCCTATAAAGCCCGTTTCTCCTAAGCCTCGGCGTGCCTGCCGCACTTGGCATTCACAAGCCCTACCCCTGTTCATCTCCTGCAGGGCTTCGGTAGGGTCACTGTGTCCATAAAAAAACCAACTTCAGATCTTGGGCTCCAGAAAATCTGCTCAAGAGCGAAAGAGCAGACATCGGGGTATCACTACGAAGGAGCCGGGAACCAAGGCCAAGCAGGAACAAAAGAGCAGTGCCGCCTCCCCGACCACCCCCCAGCCCTGCACGCCCCCCCGACGTTCGCGCTCCTAGACGACCGCAGGCCTTGGGAACCGCCAGTAACGGGTGCGTGGAAGCCCGCCAGGGGGCCGGGATGCCGGAGGTGGGTACCGGGGGGGCCAGACCCACTCTCTGATACTCCTCCGCACGCCCCACCCGCTCCTGGCCGACCAGGCCCGGAGAGCGGTGAGCGTTACCTGCCAAGTCCCCGGCCAGGAGTAACAGCACCAAGCGCACGGCTAAGAGCGCCATGCTCCCTCTGTGCCAGCCGTCTGATCACGGCCTGCTCCCGTGATGCGCGACGAGCACCGCGAGCCCAGGTAGGACCGGCGACGGGCAGGCTGGGAGGGGTGAGGGAGGCGGGGGGAGGGGTGGGGTGGAGCTTCAGTAGGGGAGGGGCGGTTGTTACCCCCCACCTCCCATCCCGCCCAGGATAGGAGTGAGCGATTGAGGGCAAGATCTCTCCCTGCAGCAAACAAGAACCTCGTAAGAGCCCTGGGGGAACAACTTTGGGGGCCCTCTCAGCCAACCCCTATTTCTTCAGCATCCACTCTGGCCGAGGCAGTGTTTTGGCGCTCGACTAAACAAAGCAGGTCCCTGCCCTCGTGTAGGTGTTGGGGATGGGGTGGGGTGGGGAGCACGCAGGAAACACCCAATGAATCCACGCCGTAATTTCTCGAACTAAGTGCTAGAGAGTGGTGGGACGGGGAAGACTTTCAGAAGTGGCATTTGAGCTAAAAGCTGAAAGGTGAGAAGGAGGAAGCCCGGTGAAGAGGAAAGGCTCAAGGAAAAGCCAGTGCGGAGACCCAGAAGCGGGAACCAGCTCAGGGTTTCAGCCGAGCTGCCTCTGGTGTGGAGGTGTCCGCTGGTGTGGAGGTTGCAGAAGGAAACTAGTGGCAGATTTTAAGCTTGGGAGTGCCCCTGATCTGGCATATGTTTTGACAGATCGGATGAAGAACGGACAGGAGATAGGTAAGAGCGGAGTCAGGGAGACAAATTAAGTGGCTTTTGCAGTAACGCAGGCAAGAGGTGATGGTGGCTTAAATGAATGCGTGGCAGTGCCCTGGTGAGAGTTCAGATTCAGGATTTACCTCGGAGGTGGAGCCAAGTGGAGTGAAGAGAGTAACCGAGGATGTATGCTAGACTTCCATGCTGAGCAGCCCACGAGTGCAGGTGCCATTTCTGTGAGGAAGACCATTTGGAGACAGTGCCTGTCAGAAATCCGGTGGACATGTGGACAAGGTAGTTGGAATTACAGATTTGGAGCCGGAGATATAAATGAAGAAAACATCAGCCTGTCAAAGGGACTTGAGACTCCTGGATGCAACGCCCAGCAAGAGAGTATTGCAGGGGTCCAGACCCGAGCCCTTGTGGAGGGAAAGCTGGGAAGGAGGAAGAAAACCAGGCTAGAGTCTGGGGTTACGGAGCACTGGGGAGGGGCTGCGACCATGTCAGTCACTGCCATGAGGCTGAGAATATGGCACACTGAGCACGGTTGTGGGCTCTAGCGGGATACAGTCAGTCCCCGTTGGCCCTGAGAAGGACTAGTTCAGAGAAGTAATGGGGTTCAGGGCCCACTTGGCAAGGGTTGAAAGGAATGAAGTGAGAAAGTGGAGACAGTTTAGATAACTCTTGTGAGTTTTGCTATAAAAAGGAAGCCAGATAAGGGCAGGAGGTAGCCCATGAGACTTCCAAAATGTCCTTTGAGAGTCATGTCGAAACTCTCCAGTGTCTTCCCACCTTGCGAGGAGTAAAAACCAAAGTCCTTACTATGGTCTCCAAAGCTTCTGCTGGTCTCTTACTGTTCATCCCTGACTCACTCTTTCCAGCCACACTGGCCTCCTTGCTCCCATCCTGGGGCCTTCGAACTTGCTGTTCCCTCTGCCTAGATACCTACATAGCTTCCTCCTTCCCTTCCTTCTGTCTCTGCACAAACAGCCCCACACCAGAAATGCCTTCCCTGACCATAAATAAAATATTAGTAGGGGCGCCTGGGTGGCTCAGGCAGTTAAGCGTCCAACTTCAACTCAGGTCATGATCTCAGGGTCCTGGGACTGAGCCCTGCTCAGCAGACAGTCTGCTGCGCTCTCTCTCTCTCTCTCTCTCTCTCTCTCTCTCTCTCTCTCCTCTCTCTCCCCTGACCCCTCTCTCTTTCTCTCAAATAAATAAAATCTTAAAAAAAAAAAATTAGTCCTCCCCCTTCCTCTTCTCCCTACTCTCCCCCATAGAATTTATCTTGACTTTTTGTTTTTAACTTTATTTGTGATACTCTCCACCTGTTTAAGCTCCAAGAGGGGAGTAATTCTTTTTTTGGTTTACTGCTGTATCTCCAGCACCTAGTAGAGTGCCTCACGTGCATCTCAGCAGCTCAACAAGTATTGAATGAATAAATGAGCGATTCCTAGGGAATCAGGACCTGACCTAAAAGGGTGGTCAGAATAAAATCACCAGTGTGCATAAACAAAATGGCTCTTTGGGTTAAGGAGGAGTTAAGCTTTAATTCCTGGGTTTGTATACATGCATTTTGCAGCATCGCATAACATAGCTGTGAAGAATCTGGCTCTGCAAGTTCCTAAAGGACCTCTAAACCTCAAAACTTCCACTTCTGCCTTCTCCTCGTATAATGGTGTTATAATAATAGAATCTTGTGAGTGTGGAATAAGGTAACATATATAAATGTGCTGAGACACGGCAGAACTCAAGTACATCTTAGTCCCTTTTTATTTTCTCCACCTTTGTAAAGAGGGCAGTTATTCTGTGCCTGGCCAACTGGGCGTCTGCTCCTATTTCAGGTCACAATGGCCACTGTGTGGTCACAAAACCATTGCAGCCTGGAGGCAGGGACATTGTCTACTTCTCTTACTTGCCTCTCCCTCATGCCTAGCCTTACATCTGACTCAAGCTCAGCCTATGTTTGCTGAATTAGTGAATCCCTGAAATGTTAACTGACATCAAACCAAGGAAAAAGACCAAAAAGAGGAAGACATAGGATCCAGGACACAAGAATTCAAACCCAAGGGCACCTGGGTGGCTCAGTGGGTTAAAGCCTCTGCCTTAGGCTCGGGTCATGATCTCAGGGTCCTGGGATAGAGCCCCAAATTGGGCTCTCTGCTCAGCAGGGAGCCTGCTTTCCCCTCTCTCTGCCTGCCTCTCTGCTACTTGTGATCTCTTTCTCTCTGTCAAATAAATGAATGAAATCTTTAAAAAAAAAAAAATTCAAACCTGAGAGAGAGTGGTTATGGTGTATCCTAATCCAATACCACCAGTGTCCTTATAAGAAGAGGAGATAAGGACACAAACGAAATAGAGGGATAAGCTTGTGAGGATCCAGAAGACGGCCGTCTGTAGTCCAAGGAGAATGGCCTAGAAGAAAGCAAAACTACCAACACCATGGTCTTGGACTTCCAGCTTCTGGAACCACAAGAAAAATACACTTCTGTTATTTAAGCCACTCAGTCTGTGGTACTTTGTTATGGCGACCCTAGCAAACTAGTCTATGTATGTGATAAATAAATAAATACATACACTATTTTGTATTAAAATATTTCATTTTAAGAAATTTAACAAAAGAGGGATGCCTGGGTGGCTCAGTTGGTTGAGCAGCTGCCTTCGGCTCAGGTCATGATCCCAGGGTCCTGGGATCAAGTCCCACATCGGGCTCCTTGCTCAGCAAGGAACCTGCTTCTCCCTCTGCCTTTGCCTGCTTGTACTCTCTCTCTCTGACAAATAAATAAATAAAATCTTAAAAAAAAAAAAAGAAATTTAACAAAAGAAAGGTTATTCTGAAAGAAACACATAATTAATGTTCTCTAACAATAACTCATATAGTATTGGATAATAATATTGATTTATTGATTTTTTTTCTCCTTAGACAAGCACCCTTTGAGATATTTACTAATTCTGAATACAAATTTTGGCAACTCTTCAGCGAATCTTAACAAGAAGTATGAAGAAAGAGAAATAATTTTGCCAAAGAGGCACATCAAGTCAGTGAATTGACAGATCCATTTCTTTTTTTTGCCTCCTATGCCTAATTGTCAAATGTTGACCCTGTGATATAGTCCCTGTACAGGTCAGGGTCCAGTCTAGAAAACAAAAGCCTCACTAGGAACTCTCCCAAAGAGAATTTAACATAAGGGATTGACCAGGCCAGTATTGGAAAACTCAAAGAAGCAGAAAGGGAACAATGAGGTAACACACAAAGATGGTATCTTCTAGCCTTAGGCATCACCTCTAGGTCTGGCGAAAAAGAAGAGGTTGAGATTATCTAGAAATTTGGAGGAAAGTGAGGCTGTCTGAGGCATGTGACAAAGCCAGAGGCTGGAAGCAGCCTCTTTACTGGCTACTGTCAGTGAGGGGACATTTGGGGTGGGGGGGTACACCTGAAAGAAATAGCTGGCACACAGGATCAAGTCCCTCCTCGGTCTGCCTTGCCTGGTCCCTCGAACACACCCTACTGGGAATGTCAGGAAGCCAGCTGACAAAGCAGAAGAACGAATTCTAGCATCACAGGGTCTGGAAGGCTGGTTTCAGAGCTGACCTACAAAAATGACTGGCACAGTCATGGATCCCACCCTTCGATTTTAGCAAGCTAGAGTGCTGGGAAGAGAGGACAACATGCAGTTTTAAACTCCCACCTGACACCACGCCTGGCTGAGTTCTCTGACTAGCGTCAAGTTTGCAGCCAGAGGGTACATTTGGAATGAGTGTTAATACATTTCTGCATCACATAATGTAAGTTCTTGGAATAAAGGCCACTAAATGAAGATGGCTCCTTTTGCCAAAGATGTTATCAAGGAGTATATGTGCTATATTAGACACACACATTTTCAACCTTGTTAGATTCCTATACTTGCTTATAAACATCTTTGTCTCGGATGCTTCAGGAATACAAACTGAAATCTGAGCATAGACTCCAGAACGATGCTTAGAGTTGTGTCAGTAGGAATTTCAGCTTCAAAAAGAAAGCCATTGGGGCATCTGGGTGGCTCAGTCAGTTGAGCATCTGCCTTCGGCTCAGGTCATGATCCCAGGGTCCTGGGATCGAGCCCAACATCGGGATCCTTGCTCAGCAGGGAGCCTTTTCTCTCTCTGCCTGCCACTTCCCCTGCTTGTGCTCTCTCTTTCTCTGACAAATAAATAAATAAATAAATAATTTTAAAAATATTAAAAACAAAAAAAAGAAAGCCATTTACCCCTCAAGGTAGATTTGTTATAAATTTATGTGTGTAGATGCTCCTGCCTTCGTGTAACTTGGTTCCAAACAGTTGATATTACAGCTTAGAAATATTTTATGCCACGGGGTTTTTCATACAGTCATCTCAGCATTTGTTAGCCAGGAACAAGAGTCAACATTTTTTGTAAAGGGCCGGAGAGTAAATATCTTAGACTTTGTGGACCATACAGTCTGTTGCAACTAAGCAGCACTGCCATGACAGTATGAAAGCAGACATAGACCATAACTCAAAGAAAAGGCATGGCTGCGTTCCAGTAAGATATGGATTTAAATGTAAAACGTGAAACATCTTACATTTTAAACTGCATCAAAACACAAAACACAAAACACAAAAAGGATATCCTTTTTGTGTTTACAAAACACAAAAAGGATAAAATATGTAGGAATAAATTTAACCAAGGAGGCAAAAGACCAGTACTCTGAAAGCTATAACACATTGATGAAAGAAATTGAAGATGACACGAAGAAATGGAAAGGTAGCTTGTACTCATTGATTGGGAGGTCATATTGTTAAAATGTCCATCCTACCCAAAGCAATCTACATGCTAGGTATTTATCCAAAGAAAACAAAAACAAACTCAAAAGACATAGGCACCACTATGTTCATACCAGCATTATTTACAATAGCCAAGGTATGGAAGCCATCTAAATGTCCACAGGTAGATGAATGGATAAAGAAGATATAACATATGTATTACATCTTCTTTACCCATCATATATATATGTGATAGAATATTATTCAGCTATAAAGAATGAAATCAAGGGGCACCTGGGTGGCTCAGTTGGTTAGTGTCCAACTCTTGATCTCAGCTCAGGTTGTGATCTCAGGGTCGTGGGGCTGAGGTCGTGAGGCTCCCTACTGGGCCTGGAGTCTGCTTAGAGAATTCTCTCTCTCTCCCTCTTCCTCTGCCCCTCCCCTCGCTTGAGTTTTCCCCCCCTCCAAAAAAGTTAAAATTAAAAAAGAAAAGAAGAGAAAAAAGAATGAAATCTTGCCATTTCTGATAACATGGACAGACCTAGAAGGTATTATGCTAAATGAAATAACCTAGACAGAGAAAGACAAATACATATGATTTCACTTATATGTGAAATCTAAAAACCAAGACAAGTGAACAAACAAAACAGAAACAGATTCATAAAAATGGTGGTTGCCAAAGGGTGGGGGGGGGGGAGACAGGAGACAGGTGAAATAAGTGAAGGGGATTAAGAGGTTTAATCTTCCATTATAAAATAAATAAGACACAAAGATGTAATGTGTATATTACATGGGGAATTTAGTCAATAATATTATAACAAATTTGTATGGTGACAGATGGTAACCAGTCTTATTGTGGTGACCATTTTTTATAAAGTTTTTTTTTTTAAGTTTATTTATTTATAATCTCTACACCCAATATTGGGCTAAACTCACAACCCTGAGATCAAGAGTTGCATGTTTCACCCACTAACCTTGTAAATCTGAAACTAATACTATATTGTATGTCAATCATTCGTTGAAAAAGAAAAAAACAGGGGTGCCTGAGTGGCTCAGTGGGTTAAAGCTTCTGCCTTTGGCTCAGGTCATGATCTCAGGGTCTTGGGATCAAGCCCCATGTCAGGCTCTCTGCCCAGCGGGGAGCCTGCTTCCCCCTCTCTCTCTGCCTGCCTCTCTGCCTACTTGTGATCTCTCTCTTTCTCTCTCTGTCAGATGAATAAATAAAATCTTTAAAAAAAAATTAAAAAAAAGAAAAAAACATTCAAAAAAGATTTTAGAGAAAAACATAGGAGAGGGACGTCTGGGTGGCTCAGTTGGTTAGGCAGCTGCCTTTGGCTTGGGTCATGATCTCAGGGTCCTCAGATCAAGTCCCACATCGGGCTCCTTGCTCAGCAGGGAGCCTGCTTCGCCCTCTGCCTCTGCCTGTCACTCTCTGCCTGTTTGTACATGCTCTCTCTCTCTCTCTGACAAATAAATAAATAAAATTAAAAAAAAAAAAACACAGGAGAAAACCTTTAGGATCTAGGGAAAGTGTTCTTAGACTTGACATGAATAGCATGACTTATAAAAATAAAAATTGGTTAATTGGTCCTCATGAAAATTAAAAAACTTTGCTCTGTAAAAGACTTTGTAATGAGGGGGTGCTTGGGTGGCTCAGTCAGTTAAGGGTCTCTCTTTGGCTCAGGTCATGATTTCAGGGTCCTGGGGATGAACCTTGGGTCAGGCTTCTTGCTCAGTGGGGAGTCTGCTGGTCTCTCTGCCCCTCCCCCTGCTCATTTTCTCTCTCTCTCTCAAATAAATAAATAAACTCTTTATTTTAAAAAAAAATAGACCTTGTAATGAGAATGAAAAGAGACTAAAGACTAGGAGAAAATATTTGCAAACCACATATCCAACAAAGGACTTGTATCTAGAATATGTAAGGAGATCTCAAAACTCCAGAATTTAAAAAAAAAAAAAAAAAGCTGATTAGAAAATAGTCAATTAATGAGCAGACATTACACTAGAGAGGATATATGGATGGAAAATAAACACATGAAAAGATGTTCAACATCATTAGCCAGCAGGGACATGCAAATCACAATAAGATACCATTACATATCTGTCAGGATGGCTAAAATAAAAAATAGCAACATTAAATGCTGTCAAGGTTGTGGAGAAACTGGGTCATTCATTGTTGGTGGGAATGTACAATGAACTGTACAAACAGTACAACTACACTGGAATATAGTTTGGTAGTTCTTAAAAAAACTAAGCATGCAACTACCATATGACCCAGCAATTGTACTCCTGGGCGTTTCTCCCAGAGAAATGAAAGCTTATGTTACACAGAAACCTGAACATGAATGTTCACAGCAGCTTTATGTGTAACAGCCAAAACCTGGAAACAACCTAAGTGTCCTTTAGCAAGTGAACAGTTAAACTATGGTAATTCATACCAGAGTACTACTCAACAGTAAATGTGAGTCAACAACTGATTCATGCAACAATGTGGGTGGATCTCAAGGGCATTATGCTGAGTTAAAGAAAAGAAATCCAGTCTCAAAAAAGCTGAAAAACAGAAAAATAATGGCCAAAACTGAGAGTTTACTAAACGCATTTTTTGCTAGCTCATTACCTATGGCTCTCAGAATTTTAATTAATCAGCAAATGTAAATTATACTAATTTGGGAGGAATTCTCAAGAGGTATTTATGACTCTTACCACAAAGAAATTTTTAGAGCCCTCTTTGAAATATAGGTGGGTAACCTCCAGGGTCAAAATTTGAAAGTTAGGGGCGCCTGGGTGGCTCAGTCATTAAGCGGCTGCTGCCTTCGGCTCAGGTCATGATCCCAGGGTCCTGGGATCAAGCCCCGCATCGGGCTCCCTGCTCAGCAGGAGCTTCTCCCACTTCCATTCCCTCTGCTTGTGTTTCCTCTCTTGCTGTGTTTCTCTCTGTCAAATAAATAAAATCTTTAAAAAAAAAAAATTTGAAAGTTAAAAAAAAATTTGTTAAGACAATTTTTTTGGGGGGTGCCTGGGTGGCTTAGTGGGTTAAAGCCTCTGCTCTCAGGTTGTGATCTCAGGGTCCTGGGATCGAGCCCCTCATCGGGCTCTCTGCTCAGCAGAGAGCCTGCTTCCCCCCCTCTCTCTGCCTGCCTCTCTGTCTACTTGTGATCTCTCTGTCTCTGTCAAATAAATAAATAAATAAATTTTAAAAATAAAAATAAAAAAAAATTATTTTTGAATTAAACCATACTCACTATCCAGAAGGATATATGATTCTAGAAATGTCATTCATTTTATTCATTCATCCATTTCACAAATATTTCAAAATGCTATAAATGCACTATCCTAGGAACCAGACTAGCAGGGAGCAAAGCCTACTAAAAATCTGTGCCCTTGGGAAGCAGGGATTAATTCTAGTATCTAGTGATATTACTATGATAAAAGGCCCTTTAAAAAAAACCCTACAAACTGTTGAAGTAATGGTCACCATCAATATATATAGCCCATTCCTACAGAAGTGATTAGAGAAGACCTATGGGTCAGAGAATGTTTTTATAAAATTTTAGTCAGTGTAGTAAATCAAGCCACATAAATACCAAAAATATATGTTGTCACTCCTAGGCTTGTCTTGGACCACCATGCTATTAGATCTCATCTAAATAGAAATTACTGCCTCAGCATCTGGCTAGCTCCGTTGGTGGAGCATGAGACTCTGATCTCAGGGTCATGAGTTCAAGCTCCACATTCGGGGAAGAGATTACTAAAAATAAATTCTTTTTTTAAAAGAAATTATTGAAAGTACCAAAGGCACTGTGGAAACTTTAACTGAATCCTCTGAATCTAAGCCAAATTTTTGTGGGGCTTTGGAAAACAGAGTTTCTTTTCTTAAAACTTGTTATTAATGCTAACAAATAATGAGTTTATTCTTATTATTATTTAAATGAAAGTATTTTCTAAATTTCTCAGTTTTAATTTCTAATATGATTAAATATTGATAGACATAACAGGAAACACTCTGAAATCTTCAATAATTTTTAAGAGTATTAAAATTTGATCTAGGTGGGTCAGTCAGTTAAACATCTGCCTTTGGCTCAGATCATGATCCTAGGGTCCTGGGATTGAGCCCCACATCGGGCTACCTGCTCAGCGGGAAGTCTGCTTCTCCCTCTCCCTCTGCCTGTGGCTTCCCCTGCTTGTGCTCGTGCTCTCTGTCTCTCTGTCAAATAAATAAATAAAATCTTTAAAAAAAAAAAAATTGGTCTCAAACTCTAAGACCAAAATATTTGAGATCCACTGCTGTATGAAATAGCTGTTATGCCCATTTTATGGTTAGTGTAGTGGGGCCCAAGGAAGGTCAGGAAGGAATCTTTTAAAAGACATACCTAATTCTATCTCGTTTTCCTTTCTGTTCAGCTCTGTGATGTAGATATTCACTTCATCCTCTGAGACGAACATAGTCTACTATATTAAGTTTGACATCCCAACATGTATATTCTGTATTACCTCCATCATCAAGTTTAAACTTTTAAGAAACATTATTGAAAACCTGGAATTAAGGCAAAATATTGCTATGTGCCATTTCAAAGTCATCCTGGAGTATTGTCTAAGTCCGAGTGGGGCTCATCTGACTCTACGTCTTATTTGGCTTGTAATTTACTGTCAACAGGCCTCAGAGACGGTAAAGTTAGATATTAACCTGTGGGACATAAGTGGCAAATGATATCCTCAGGGAGAAAAGGGAACCCCGAAGGCCGCCGTGCTCTTACTCTGACCACCGAAAGCACGGTTGGTTGCCTGTGATGTTGGAGTCTTATTCCCAAGTTCTTTTCCTCACAGACTGTATGCTTACTAGTGTCTTCCACTCCCCTTGGAACCGGGTTTTCTGTCCTGCTCGTTCCCCCGCTAATGGGTTAAGTAAGAAGAACAAATAAGAGGCCAGTTTGCCCAGCAGACGAGGAAGGAGGTGGTTCTGACTTGGGAAGACCAGCCTGTACGAGGCTCCCTAGTAAAAATCATTTTTTTTTCTTGCAGTCTACATCAAACAAAACAATTCCTAAGCGCAAGCAGGTAGTTCACGCATTTGAAATACTATATGCACTCACTGAAGTCCAGTGTAATCACAGACGCGAGACTAAGCCTGGTAAGCAATTTCATGAAAACTGTCCTCTTAAGGGCTCTCCCTTAGCTCCAGATTTAGCTGAGCTAAGCTGTATTTGGTGGTGTCTACTGCCCTCTGCTGGGCTTGAGTTGACATAACTAGTGCCTCATAGAGTAGTTTTCAAAGCACTCCCACTTTATCCTCGAAATAATGAGGTAGATATTGCTATTCCAATTTGTTTAAAACTTTTTAAATTAGGGGCGCCTGGGTGGCTCAGTGAGTTAAGCCTCTGCCTTCGGCTCAAGTCATGGTCTCAGGGTCCTGGGATCGAGCCCCACATGGGGCTCTCTGTTTAGCAGGGAGCCTGCTTCCTCCTCTCTCTCTGCCTGCCTCTCTGCCTACTTGTGATCTGTCAAATGAATAAAATTAAAAAAAAAAAAACTTTTAAAATTAATACTGAGCTTACTGTAACCCAGGCACTATACATGAATTATTTTATTTATTCCCCCATGTGTTATTTTTAAGATTGTATTTATTTATTTCAAAGAGAGAGCGCACACACAAGCACACGCAGGGGGAGAGGCAGAGGCAGAAGGGGAAGCAAATTCCCTACTGAGCAGGGAGCCCAGTTCGGGGCTCCATCCCCAGACCCTGGGATCATGACCTGAGCTGAAGGCAGATGCTTAAGCGACTGAGCCACCCAGGCGCCCATATTTCCCATTAAAAAAAAAATTCAATGGAGTAAATTTGCAGATGTAATTGGCTTTTTTAAAGTGAGTCACGAAAGGACTGCATCTCATCTAGCAAGAAGAGGGAAGCCCTGAGGCGTTGTACAAAATGGAAAAAGGATTGTCCAGGGAGAGTCACCCTTCCCATAAGGGGACTGGTTGTCTTACCAAGTAGAGTGCCTCATCTTCCCTTGCAGAAGGGGGTGGAGGACAGAGAAGGTCATTGTGATAGGTTACTGTGTGGGGGCTGATCAGAAAAGTCTTGACTGACCATTTAGGACTAAGTTTCTGGGGGAGGCTGAAACTGCAATTAGATTAGGTAGTAAGCCAGGGCTCCTGGGTGGCTCAGTGGGTTAAAGCTTCTGCCTTCAGCTCAGGTCATGATCTCAGGGTCCTGGGATCGAGCCCTGAATCGGGCTCTCTGCTGAGCAAAGAGCCTGCTTCCCCCTCTCTCTGCCTGCCTCTCTGTCTACTTGTGATCTCTCTCTTTCTCTCTCAAGTAAATAAATAAAATCTTTAAAAAAAGATTAGGTAGTAAGCCCCCATTTGGTGACGTCACCTGGCCAAGGTGACTCAACTTTGGGCCTGCGGCTTTCTTTTTTTTTTTTTAACACCCATAACAATCTTATGTGATACTATGGCCTGTATTTTTATTCCCACTTACAGATGAAGATGCTGAGGCTTAGTGGATGTAAGAAACATGCCCACACTTCAACAGCTAGTAAGTGGGAACACCGAGGTTCAAACCCCGAGGCGGCACACCTCATGAGCACAAACCACCACCATCACTTTCTTCATCTTCATCAGCATCACAAAATACGGTAATTGGGTGCCAGGCATTTTCCTAAACCCTTTACAGATATTATGTAATTTAATCCTTACAATTCTTATGAGTTAAGTGTAAGTATTATTCCCATTTTATAGATGAGGAAATCAAGGCACAGAGGAGGTAAGCAAGTTATCCAAAGTCATCAGTAGTGAAAAGCATAGCCAGAATTGGAGCTTAGGGAATTTTTATTTTTCGTTTTTTTAAAGATTTCATTTCCAAGTAATGTCTACACTCAAAGTGGGGCTCCAACTCACAATCCCGAGCTCAAGAGTCACATGCTCTTCTTCTGACTGAGCCAGCCAGGTGCGCAAGGAATTTTTTTATTTTAATATTTTACTTAATTAAAGTTAAAATTTGCTTCTCTGACATCTATGAAATGAATCTTTTATCCCTCATTTCTTAGCCTTTTTTTTTTTTCAGGATTTTTGAGATATAATAACAGTGCATAAGTTTAAGGCATACAATGTATGATCTGATACATATATATTGAGAAATGATTACTGCAATAAAGTTAGTTAACACACCCATCACCTCACATAACTACAATTTTGTGTGTGTGTGGTGAGAACATTTAAGAACTACTCACAGTAACTTTCTAGTATATATATATATATATACATTTATATATATTATTTTATTTTTATTTTTTTTTAAGATTTCATCCATTCATTTGACAGAGAGATCACAAGTAGGCAGAGAGGCAGGCAGAGAGGGGGAAGCAGGCTCCCCGCTGAGCAGAGAGCCCGATTCGGGGCTCGATCCCAGGACTCCGAGATCATGAGCCCAGCGGAAGGCAGAGGCTTTAACCCACCGAGCCACCTGGGCGCCCCTCTAGTATATATTTTTTAAAGGTTTATTTATTTGAGAAAGAGCATGAGCAGGAGGGGCAGAGAGAGAGAGAGAATCTCAAGCGGACTCGGTGCTGAACGCCGAGCCCAATGGGAGGCTCGATCTCATGACCCTGAGATCGGTACCTGAGCCAAAAGCAAGGGTCAGCCACATAACCGACTGCGCCACTCAGGTACCCCACAACCTTCTAGTATTTTTAAAAAATATCATTAACTCTAGTCACAGTGCTGAATATTAGATCCTTAAACTTGATTATCTCATAACTAGACGTTTGTACTTGGTCCGTCGTCCCCTTTCCTCTACATGAGAGCCCCTGGCAGCCACTATTCTAGTCTCTGTTTCTCTGAGTTTGGCTTTTTTAGATTCCACATGTAAGTAAGATCTTACGGTATTTGTGCATTCTCTGTGGGAATTCTGCCACTTAACGCAATGCCCTCAAGGGAACCTGGGGAGTTTTAGTCCAGAGCCCATTGTCTTAATCAGGAAACAATTTAAGAAGTAAAGGTAATTTGGGTCTCCTTGTTACAAAATTAAGGCATATTTAGAAAAGCAGAAAGAAAAAAAAAACACTCAAAATTTTCTCTCCCAGGGGCGCCTGGGTGGCTGTCATTAGGCGTCTACCTTTGGCTTGGGTCATTCATGATCCCAGGGTCCAGGGTCTACATCAGCCTCTCTGCTCAGCGGGAAGCCTGCTTCTCCCTTTCCCACTCCCCCTGCTTGAGTTCCCTCTCTCGCTGTCTCTCTCTCTGTCAAACAAATAAATAAATAAAATCTTTTGAAAAAAATTCTGTCTCCCAAACACAACCACAATTAACATTTAGTGTGTCACTCCTAGCCATAATTCTAAGTTACTTCATTTTAAATATAGTTGCGTTCATACTATAAGAGCTGTTTTGTGTTATGTTTCTTTTATTTAACATCATAATGGGAGCATTCTCAATATCCCCAAATTCTTCATAATTGTTATTGTTAATTGGTCCTTTATTACTGTTATAATTTGTAGTGCCTACTATGGGTCAGGTACTGGTTTGAGGAATTTCTGTGTATTTAATCTTCACAAAAACTCCATAGTACAGAGACTATTAAAAGCCCTATTTTAGAAGAGGAAACAGGCACAGCTGGGGTTTGAACCTAGGAAGTCTGGCTTCAGAGTCTGCCATCATATAACTTTGGAAAGCAAGGATTTAAATTGTTTACATTTTGATATGTTAACTGACTACAATCTAAATAAAAACTTAAAAAAATAAATTGTTTACGTTTTGAATCAGCCCCTGAGAACCACATGAAACACTAAAGCAATCTTCTAATAACCATTAAATTTTTTTAAAAACCTTTTGCAAATAATAATGATAATTAACATGTTGCTAATCAAGGAGGCAAACCTAGCAGGCAAACCTAGCATATTAAAGCCCCCAAAATAGAGAAATGTATTAATAGCCATCATTTATCAAGTGCCATGTACTTTTTATATACATTATCTCTAGTCTTCACCGGGACCAGATAGGATAGTGACTATTATTATTCCCTGCTAACATGAAGAAAGAAGAGGCAGGGGGGCGGGATTTGCCCAAGATCACAAAGCTAGTAGGTGCTGAAGTCAGGTTCATACACAAATTTATTTATTTCACTCTAAACCCTAAATTCTTAGATTCCCGCTAAATTGCTCAGCTGCAGCCTCTAATGCTGTCACCGATGGTCATGTGGCTATTGAGTACTTAAAATACGATGGGGTGAATCCAGGTGTGCTGTAAATGTAAAATAGTCTCCGAATTTCAGAAACTTCCTGCAAAAGAAGAAGCATAAAATACTGCAATGATTTTTTTTTTAAAAGATTTTATTTATTTGACAGCAAGAAACACAGCGAGGGAGGGAACACAAGCAGAGGGAATGGTAGCGGGTGAACCAGGCTTCCTGCCGAGCAGGGAGCCTGATGCGGGGCTTGATCCCAGGACCCCGGGATCACGACCTGAGCCGAAGGCAGATGCTTAACGACTGAGCCACCCAGGCGCCCCTGCAATGATTTTTATATGTGTTACGTCTTGAAGTCATTAACTGTGTGGCTATGTTGAGTTAAATGTGTGATTACAATTGATTACACTTGTTTCTCTTCACTTTTTTAAAGATTTATTCGGGGTGGGGGGCACCTGGGTGGCTCAGTTAGTTAAGTGGCTGCCTTGGCTCAGGTCATGATCTCAGGGTCCTGGGATCCAGTCCCACATCGGGCTCCCTGCTCAGTAGGGAGCCTGCTTGTCCTCCCTGTGCTACTGCCCCTGCTTGTACTGTCTCGCGCGCAAATAAATAAAATCTTAAAAAAAAGAAAAAGAATACTTATTTGTTTTTGTGGGGGAGGGGCAGCGGGAGAGGGAGAGAAAGAGCCCCAAGCAGAGTCCACACTGAGCGCAGAGCCGCACACGGGGTTCAGTCCCATGACCCGGAGCCCCAACCAAGAGTCGGATGCTTGACGGACTGCAGCCACCCAGGTGCCCCTTCTCTCCACTTCTTTAACCGTAGTTACTAGAACATATTAAATTACACATGCGGCCCCCACTGTATTTCTCTTGGCCCAGTGCTGCCACAGACCAGCCATCCTTCAACTTCAACGTGGGGATGAGTCACAGGAAAAACGCAGATTCCGATGCAGGAAGGCCAAGGGAGGAGCGGAGATGCTGCATTGCTCCCAGGCTCTCAATGATGCCAACGTTGGCAGTGGAGGTGGAGCGCATTTGGGAGCGATGTTCTAGATGGGGAGTGGGGTGGGGGGGCAGGATCAGAGTTAGACTCCTTGGCAACACCTGTGTTTTGGAGGCAGGGGATAAAGATTAAGAGACCCTGAAGTGGGGGCGGGGAGACCTGGAAGAGCGAGTGGTCAGCGTGGCCACGGTGGGTCATGCCTGGGAGAAACAGTCAACAGCAGCCGTGCCGAGAGACCAAACGGCCCGACGGGTTTCTCAGTGGAGAAACATTGCTGACCAATGTGGTGGCGACAGTTTCTGTGAGTGATGGACGCTCGAGGCAGATTCCATAATGTTGGGGGGCAGACAGGGAGTGAAGAGAAGTAGGGCTAATCACGCTCTTTTCTTTCTACAAAGGGAAAAGACAGTAGCTGAGGCCGAAGGCAGGGGCAAGAGAGAGCGAGTGGGGTTGGGGGGAGGCGATTATGGGGATGCTTGTTTGGTTTGGTTTGGTTTGGATTCGTTTTGCCAGGGTGAGCCTTGAGTCTATGATTTATGCAGAAAGGGAAGGGCATGAGCGAGAAGTCAGTCCGGAGAATACTGGTGGCTTTTCTCCTAAATATATGAGCCTGTTTACTGAATGTCAGCTATGTGTCATCTCCCAGAATAAATGACACAGCCTGGAACCTCAGGCATCCCACAGTCTTGGCTACTAAGTGACCTGTATGCCTCTCCTGCAAAATTTTGAGAAGGCAGTGAACCAAGCATGGATTAGTGATAAACAATCTTTTCTATTTTTTTTTTTTTTTTGTAAGACTTATGTATTTATTTGAGAGAGAGAGAACGTGGGGTGGGGGTGCAAAGGGAGAGTGCGAATCCCAAGCAGACTCCCTGCTGAGGACAAAGCCCACTGTGGGGCTCGACCTCACAACCCTGAGATCACAACTTGAGCTGAAATGAAGAGTAGAACGCTTACCCACTGAGCCACCCAGGCGCCCCGCGATGAGCAATCTTTTCTACACGAGGCCCAATTCAAGAGAGATATATATGGCTCTATGGTCCCCGATTCTTTTGAAATTAGGTTTAAACATTTTATTTCTCCGTCACTGAAGGGTTCCACTTTTAGGCTAAAATCCCACAAATCACGTCACTAGTAGCAACCACCGCAGTGTGAGCTGACGGCACCAGGTCTCTTGAGTGAGATGACACGTGGGATTGGTGAAGGGGTCAAGGCACAGAAACGGGGGAAGAGATTTGGCATCAGGATATAGTCACAGAACTAGAACAACTGCAGAAATGCTAGCCTCTTGGAAATTCTACAAAATTGCTACATGGTGGCAACTGGAGGAGGGTACCTTTCTGTGGTTGCTGTGGAGGAAAGCGACAGAGTACAGGGTGGGAGGGAGAGGGAGCTAGGCTGGGTGCAAGACACAAATCTCTTCCTCTCCGGTCTCCTCTCAGCCTAAAAACAGTGAAGAGACTACAAATTCAGGCCCCACCCAGCCCCTGATCTGATCAGCTCTCTTCAGTCCCTTAAATTGCTGTGGAGATTCCCAGAAGAATTGAAGGTCCATCTTCTTTCATTCTGGTCCTGAAACCAGCCCACCTGGGGGCTTTGTGTAGCTACTGTCCCATTGCATCTAATTCATATGTAAATATTCTAAAGGACTGAAATCAAAGAACCAGCCACAGGGGAGTCCACAAGCTTTAGACACTCAATGAAAAGGTCACTCCCCTTCCTGATTTAAAATTGGGGCACCTGGGTGGCTCGGTGGGTTAAAACCTCTGCCTTCAGCTCAGGTCATCATCTCAGGGTCCTGAGATCGAGCCCTGAATTCTGCTCAGCAGGGAGCCAGCTTCTCCCCCCCGGCCCCTCTACCTGACACTCTGCCTACTTGTGATCTCTCTCTGTCAAATAAATAAAATCTTTATAAATAAATAAATAAAAGTGCCTACAGGTCACAAAATCAGGCCACCGAAGATTCTCAGTTACTTCTAGCAACGTTGTTTCCCTGAGTCTCAAAACAGTCTCCTCTCCATGACTTCTTCCTCCTCCCTTTTGCCTCTTCCCCACCCCCCCACCTTGGGGGGCAGTCAGAGCTGTATTCAAGCAGCCTGGCCCAAATAAAGGAAGCATTCCAGCTCTTTTCCTTCAAGAATGAGATGTGCATTCAGAAGTGGCTCTCTGGGGGGGCCTGGATGGCTCAGTCGTTAAGCGTCTGCCTTCGGCTCAGGTCATGATCCCAGAGTGTTGGGATCAAGCCCCGCATCGGGCTCCCTGCTCGGCGGGAAGCCTGCTTCTCCCGCTACCATTCCCTCTGCTTGTGTTCCCTCTCTCGCTGTGTTTCTCGCTGTCAAATAAATAAAATCTTAAAAAAAAAAAAAGTGGCTCTCTGTAACACATCTCTGGAGAAGGACCTCCTAATGGTCCATCCTTTGAAGCCCAACAACTTTCCTGCCTGGGACAGTTTTCTGACACCTGAATCATTACAACCCACATACCTCACCAAGGTGGTTTGAAAAACCTTTCTATTTTCTTCCAACTTCCATGCCTGCAGCCCTGGGTAAGCTCTTTCCCCTCAGCATCCTCCCCAGCCTTCTTCAGCTTCTCCAAAAACCCGCTCCAGCTTGCCAGCCTGGGGATGCGCTGCCAAGGCTTGGCCCTTCCTCGAAGCATGTCTGAAATTTCACGTTCTCTGAAAGGCACACCTAGCCCTCATGAATGACTTCTTTCTCTTTACTCCCATGGTGAGATCTGTGAAACCTCCCCACTCAGACTCGTTCCTTCGGGAAATGTTTGTGAGGGCTTCCTGTGTGCATGAGATTTTGTAAGGCATACACACAATTCCAAGATGAATGAGGTGGGCAGTCCCATTCCCCAATGAGCTTGCCGTTCATTGAGGAATGACAACATGTCCTTATAGTACTATATGGTGAGTGCTATGTGTGAGATGTTCCCCTTGGAAAGCTAACCCAGACCTGGAGGTCCTGGAAAGGCTTTCTGAAAGAGGAATGGGCAAGGGCATCCCACAGCAGGCAAATAGACAGGCAAAGGCTTAGAGAAGGGTCCTTGCTTAAGGAAGGAATAACCATGGGTCAGCTGAGCTGGGGGGGCAAGGTCAGGCAAGGGGAGAGTGGGATGAGGCTGGAGTAGGGAGCAGAGACCAAAGCCAGAAAGATCTTTTGAGCCTTGCTGAGGAGTTTGCTCTTGATCCCTCGGGGCTGATGGGCCATTTAAGAAAATAACTCTGGGGGACACCTGGGTGGTTCAGTGGGTTAAGCATCTGCCTTGAGCTCAGGTCATAATCCCGGAGTCCTGGGACTGAGTCCCACATAGGGCTCCTTGCTCAGCAGGGGGCCTGCCACTCCCCATGCTTGTGTACGACCACCCCACACACAAATAAAATCTAAATAAATAAATAACTCTGGGGGGTTCTGGCTGGCCCAGTTGGTAGAGTCTGTGACTCTTAATCTCAGGGTCATGAGTTCAAGCCACAAGTTGGGTGGTTGGGTGTGGAGTTTATATTAAAAATTTTAAAAAGAAAAGAAAACTCTGTGGTGTGGTGAATGCGTTGGTTGGGGTGGGGGCACAAGGTGGAGGTGCCTCACACACGGTCTCTGATTCACACAGAAACGGGACAAGGATGACTTTCTTGTGAGGAGGCAGGTAGAAAGCTGTGAGGTTACCCAGGTGAGCCATGATTGAGGCCCAAGCTAAACAAATTACTGTCTTCAGAGAATATATTTCTTCCTTTGTGCATGTATGGCCCTTTCCTTTGTAGGAAATGGAAACTGTGAGATAGCACTTTTGTCTTGTTCAGTGCTTACCATAGGCGCAGAAGCCCAGGACTTCTAATAGTGCCTAGACCCTAAGAGGCACTTGGTAAATGTGTGAATGATGACCCATGGGGGGCGGTGCAGGGTCGAGGGGAGCAGAATTACCTATAATCCTTGCCCTTAATGCCATGACCCCCGAAATGAGGCACCCTCAAAGTTTGTGACTGTTCACTGTTTTCCTGTCGTTGCTGTAACAAATTACCACATATACAAATTACCACATATTTCATGGCTTAAAACCCCACAGATTTGTGTTCTTATACTTCCTGTGGTCAGCAGTCTGAAATCAGTTTAGCTGAGAGGCAAGGTGTAGGCAGGCTGGCTCTCTTTGGAGGTGTAGCAGAGAATCCATTTTCTTGCCTTCTCTAACTTCTCGAGGCTGCCTGTGTCCCTTAACTCCCGACCTTTCTGGCATCACTCTTCTTTTTTTTTTTTTTTTTTTAAGATTTTATTTATTTATTTGACAGAGATCACAAGCAGGCAGAGAGGCAGGCGGAAGCAGGCTTCCTGCTGAGCAGAGAGCCTGATGCGGGGCTCTATCCCAGGACCCTGAGATCATGACCTGAGCTGAAGGCAGAGGCTTTAACCCACTGAGCCACCCAGGCGCCCCTCTGGCATCACTCTTCTTGCTTCCACCCTCTCGGGCCTCCTACTTGCTCTTTTGTACTCAAATCCCCTCCGGCTCTCTGTCAGTAGGGCACTTGTGATTATGGTTAGTGCCCTCTGGGATAATCTGAGGTAATCTCTCTCTTTCCAAAGCTTTTGTTTAATCACATCTGCAAAGTCCTTTTTGCCATACAAGGTGACGTTCACAGGTTCTGGATATTAGGACGTGGGTTATCTTTGGGGGCCATTATTCAGCCGACCACAGTAACCAGCGCATGAGGTCGATACTGGGCACTTGAGTGAGCCTGCCTAGAGGTAGGTAGGACTGAACCACTTCACCTGAGAGGCAGGGAAACACAGTGGTTGGAAGCATAGTCTGGAACCAGACTGCCCACATTCAAAGCTCTTCTATTCACTAGCTGTGTGACCTTGAGTAAGTTACTTAACCTCTCTCTGCTTTGGTTTCTTCTTTAAAATAGAGCTACTAAGAAGTACCCCGTGAGTTAATGCACAGAAAGCGTGTGGGTAACTTGTGCCAGTCACATAGCACATGCTCTCAGGAAGTGGTAACTATTTGGGAAGGCCCACAGGGAAGACCTGGGGATGCCCCCATCTCACCCCTCAATTCCAGGTGTGTCAGCAGTCCAGCCCTGAAGAAGCAGACTACACCGGGAATCTGCTATCTCACCCATGCAGGGGAGACTGAATGACTTACAGGTGGTGAAGCAGGACTCCACGTTGCTGCTCAGAATTCTCCCACTGAATCTCCATCTTCAGGGCCAACAACTTCCAATTTTGGAGCAGCTTTCTACAAGTTCCCTAAAAGCAAAGGGGAAAGGAGCCCCCTTTCTCTTATATCCCCTTCCACACTTCCAGTGTGAGCTCCAATCTTGGCGAATTACTTCTCTGGGCCTTCATTTCCTCCTGTATAAAATAATAATAATAATCAACATTAAAATAGCACTTATTGTATGCCAGGTGCTGACCTAAGCGCTTTATGGAATTCGTGTAATCCTCACAACACCCCTAGCTTATAGGGACTAACCGTTACTGTGTCCGTTTTACGGATAGGGAATTTGAGGACCAGAGACAAGGGACAGACAGTCTGGCTGGGAGTTGCCTTTGGTACCTCTGCTGCAGAACCCTCACGGCAGACGCTGTGAAGAATCATTTCTCACCCATCCGTACTTCATTAGGAATTTAGGTCACTAAATCTCAGGCTATTCCTGGGTAGGCTGAGCCTGGGTCATGTCCCCACATGTGCCCATATTCATCAGGAATTGAGGACAGACCATAGCTGGCCCCTTTCAACACGGAAGACAGGGGCTGAGCCATGCTTCCAACAAGGCTGAAACAATGGTGACTTGCCCCTGTATTCGTTATCTTTGTGCTGTGACAAATTACCCCAAATCATCCCGACTGCAAACAACGAACATCACCTCAGTTTCTACGGGTCAAGAATCTGGATACAGTTTTGCTGGATCCTTTGGCCGGGAGTCCCTTCTGAGGAAGCAATTAGGTTATCACTAGAACAGTGGCCTCAAGGCTCAAGTAGGGGAGGGTTCCCCTCCAAGCACACTCCTGTGGCTGTTGTCAGATCTCAGATGTTTGCTGGCTCCTAGCCAGTCTTCGGTTCCCTGCCACGCAGGCCTTTCCAGAGGACCACTTACACCATGGGCAGCCCCTCCCCAGAGAGCAGGCGGAGAGAGAGGAATGCCAATGCCTTCTCAATGCAATATTTAGGAGTAAGGCAGAGAAGAGCAAGAAGAAGGAATTAAGGTAGGAGGTAAGAGCAACCCAAAGGACTGGTGACATGGTTTGATCTTCAGGGTTTTCCTTTTGTTTTTCCATATGCTAGGCAGATAGATTCCATATGGAAAAAATATACATAACTTAAAACTAAAGGAAAAATAACATAAAGCTCAGGAATCCACCATGTAGCAAGAAATGGACAAATTCTCAATATGAAAAACATGCAAACATAATTTTTAAATGGATAAAACCGAAGAAGCCTAACAGTTGCCATGAAATACAAGATCGTTGGCACAGATGGAAATCACCAATGCTATTATACGGCAGGTAGAAAAAGGAAACTTAACCCCTGGAAAAAATGAGTCACAGTTTGAAACCTATAAGGTCGTGGCATAAATTTTAATGGAGAAAAGTCGTACCATCGTGTTTCGGTGTTGGGGCTTCCAATCAAAGATACTCTTGGGAGTTCTCTGTGTGTACAGAATTACTTTGCATATACCCTGAGTCCTACACTAGTGGCTTTCAAATGCTTTTGACCTAGACGAAGAGGAAGAAAAAACATTTTAAGATTTTATTTATTTGACAGAGAGGGAGAGAGTGCACAAGCAGGGGAGCTGCAGAGGGAGAGGGAGAAGCAGACGCCCCGCTGAGCAGGGACCTGATGCTGGGCTGGATCCCAGGACCCTGGGATCATGACCTGAGTTGAAGCCAGAGGCTTAACCCACTGAGCCACCCAGTTGCCCCAAGAAATACATTTTTATATAACAACTAATGTGCACGCATTCAGCCACACATAATTGAAGTACAAATTTTATGAAAACAACACTAATCCCTATTATGTTTTATTAATAGATTGTATTACATTCCAATTTTATATTGTATGTCATTTTAAAATTCCAGTCAATGGTTCCTGGGTGGCTTAGTGGGTTAAGGCCTCCGCCTTTGGCTCAGGTCATGATCTCAGGGTCCTAGGATTGAGCCCCACATCAGGCTCTCTGCTCAGCCGGGAGCCTGCTTCTTCCTCTCTCTGCCTACTTGTGATCTGCCAAATAAATAAAAGCTTGCCCCACCCCCTTGCCTGCCTCTCTGCCTGCTTGTGATCTCTCTCTCTCTCTCTCTCTGTCAAATAAATAAAGTCTTTTAAAAAATAAATTAAGTAAAATTCCAGTGAAGGGTCACTACACAGATTTCATGACCATTAATGGGTTGTGACATGCTGGTAGATAAATACTGCTTTGTAAAATTTTCACCCAGTTTCACCCTGAATTACAGAGAATAGTCAGGATAAAGACATAAAGCCCAAATTTACATCATCTGACTTCCCCATAGGGAAAAGGAAGGGAATCAGGTATGAAATAAACATTTTCTTTTAAACTTTTAATAATTCAGGGATGACTGGGTGGCTCAGTGGGTTAAAGCCTCTGCCTTTGGCTCAGGTCATGATCTCAGGGTCCTGGGATGGAGCTCTCATCAGGCTCTCTGCTCAGAGGGGATTCTGCTTCCCCCTCTCTCTCTGCCTGCCCCTCTGCCTACTTGTGATCTCTCTCTGTCAGATACATAAATAAAATCTTAAAAAAAAAAAAAACATTTAATGATTCATAAAGTTGAATCAAATACTTTTTCTTTTCCTTCTTTCTTTTTTCCAAAGGGACAGGCAATCTCTTGGGCCTACAGCTCAGGGTAAAGGAAGACACAGCCCCAACAGAGAGTAGTTAGACTGGCCTCTCAACCAAGTACTCTTAAATTTTTCTTCTATATCTGTGCTTATTTCCCCATTCTCATTTCTTGTTTTGTATATTCACGTTTTCTTCTTTTTTATTTCTTAGGTAAGTTAGTAGTTCTCTGCATTTCAAAGAGTCAGTTCTTGGATTTATTTATTAGTTCTGTCATTTTTTATATTTCTAAATTGTTGATTTTTGTATTGGATCTGATATTTTGTTTTTTTTTAATTTCTTATATTCAGTGATTAATTTTTCTTATTGCATTAGTTGCTTATTGCTAATTGTTGCTAATAAATTACCTTAAAAGTTGGTGATGTAAAATACTTTTTAAACTCTATTTTTATTTATTTATTATTTATTTAAAGATTTTATTTATTTATTTGACAGAGAGAGAGATCACAAGTAGGCAGAGGCAGGCAGAGAGAGAGGAGGAAGCAGGTTCCCTGCTGAGCAGAGAGCCCGATGTGGGGCTCGATCCCAGGACCCTGAGATCATGACCTGAGCTGAAGGCAGAGGCTTTAACCCACTGAGCTACCCAGATGCTTCTATTTTTATTTATATTTTAAGATTTTATCTATTTATTTGTCAGAGAGAGAGTGCAAGAACAAGCAGGGGGAGTGCCAGGCAGAGGAAGAAGTGGGCTCCCTGCCGAGCATGGAGCCCAATGCTGGACTCCGTCCCCAGACCCTGGGATCGTGACCTGGTCTGAAAGCAGATGCTTATGCTTCTGAGCCACCCAGGCATCCCCAACATACTTTTTTTTTTTTTTAATATTTTATTTATTTATTTGTCGGAGAGAGAGAGAGAGAGCACAAGTAGGCAGAGAGGCAGGCAGAGGCAGAGGGAGAAGCAGGCTCCCTGCTGAGCAAGGAGCCTGATGTGGGACTCCATCCCAGGACCCTGGGATCATGACCTGAGCTGAAGGCAGCTGCTTAACCAACTGAGCCACCCAGGCATCCCCCCAACATACTTTTTAAAAGTCAAATCATAGTGGATACACAATGTTACATTTGCCTCAGGTGTACACCATAGTGATTTGACATGCTAGGCTGACCACAGTTATAGCTATCGTCTGTCACCATACAACACTATTGCAGTACTATTGACCGAATTCCCTATGCTCTCCTTTCATCCCCATGACTTGCTCATTCCACAACTGGAAGCCTGTACCTTCCACTCCCCTTCACTCCTTTTTGCCCATCCTCTCATCTTCCTTTCCTTCTGGCAACTATCAGCTTGTCCTCTGTATTTATGAGTCTGTTTCTGCTTTTTGGTCATTTGTTCATGTGTTTTGTTTTTTCGGTTCCACATATAAGTGAAATCATATGGTACTTGTCTTTCTCTGATTTTATTTCACTTAGCATAATACCCTCTAGGTCTACCCATGTTTTCACAAATGGCAAGATTGCCTTCTTTTCTATAGTGGAGTAATAGCCATTGGTTTTATATGCCCCTTCTTTATCCATTCATTCACCAGAAGACACTAAGGTTGCTTCCTTGTCTTGACTAGTGTTTATAATGCTGCAGGAAACATAGGGGTACATAGGCCTTTTCAAGTTAGTGTTTTAGTTTCCTCTGGATAAATACCCAGAAGTGGAATTGCTGGGTCATATGATAGTTGTATTTTTAAGTTTTTGAGGAAACCCCACACTATTTTCCATAGTGGCTGCACCAATTTTGATGGCCACTAACGGTGTACAAGAGCTCTCTTTTCTCCATATCCTCTCCAACACTTGTTAATCCTTGTCTTTTGGTAATAGCCAGTCTGACAGGTGTGAGGCAATATCTCATTGTGGTTTTGATTTGCTTTTCCCTGAATATTTCTGATGTTGAGCATCTTTCCATGTGTCTGTAAAATAACATACATTTATTATCTCATAATTTCTGTGGGTCAAAATTTCCGGCTTCACTGGGCCCCCTGCTTCAGTCTATGGTGAGGCTGCAGTCGGGGTATTGGCCGATGAGGGGCACCTGGCTGGCTCAGTCAGGGGAGCATGCAGCTCATGATCTCGGATGATGGGTTCAAGCCCCAAGTTGTGTGTAGAGATTACCTAAATAAATAAACTTAAAAAGTGTGGGGGGGGGCACCTGGGTGGCTCAGTCATTAAGCGTCTGCCTTCGGCTCAGGTCATGATCCCAGGGTCCTGGGATCAAGCCCCGCATCGGGCTCTCTGCGCGGCAGGGAGCCTGCTTCTCCCGCTACCATTCCCTCTGCTTGTGTTCTCTCTCTTGCTGTGTTTCTCTCTGTCAAATAAATAAAATCTTTAAAAAAAAAGGGGGGGGGGGACCGGCCGATGACACAGTCATCTCTAAATTCAACTGGGACAGAACCACTTCCAAACTCACTCAGCGGCTCAGTTCCTCTTCAGCTGGTGGTTTGAGGTTGGCCGTTAGTTCCTTGGTAGCTGGCCTTCACCATCAGAGCAGGCCTGAGAGAAGAGCCAAGGATAAAAAGGACCAGTAAGATGAAAGCAGTATTTTGTAATGAAGGAAACCAAACTATGCCACTTTTTTTTTTTTAAGATTTTCTTTATTTGAGAGAAAGAGAAAGCAAGCATAAGCAGGGGAAGGTGCTGGGGGAGAAGCTGGCTCCCCACCGAGCAGGGAACCTGATACAGGGCTCAATCCCAGGACCCTCGGATCATGACCTGAGCTGAAGGCAGATGCTTAACTGACTGAGCCACCCAAGAGCTCCTAATATATGCCTCTTTGATATAAAAATTACTTGAACTAAAGACAATTGAGAAGCAAATATAAGAAAATGTCCCTGCCCTCCCCCTATTTGCCTAAAAGTACAGCATAAATATTAAAAGAGGTCCCTCCTCCTCTTTCTACAAGGAAGGACAAAAGTTAATTACCAGAGACAATGTTAGATAGACCTATAGCAACCTGGAGATGGCACAAGGGAATCTACATAACAAACTTGACTAACTAGCTTTTATTTCTATTTTTTTCAGATTTTATTTTTGGGGCACCCGGTTATCTCAGTTGGTTAAGCATCTGACTCTTGGGGGTGCCTAGGTGGCTCAGTGGGTTAAAGCCTCTGCCTTCTGCTCAGGTCATGATCTTGGGGTCCTGGGATCAAGCCCCGCATTGGGCTCTCTGCTCAGCTGGGAGCCTGCTTCCCCCCCTCTCTCTGCCTACCTCTCTGCCTACTTGTGATCTCTCTCTCTCTGTCAAATGAGTGAAATCTTCAAAAAAAAAAAAAAAAAAAAAGCATCTGATTCTTGATTTTGGCTCAGGTCATGATCTCTGGGTCATGAGATCAGTCCCTGAATTGGGCTCTGCACTGGGCATGGAGCCTGCTTAAGATCCTCTCTCTCTCTCTCTCCCCTCCCTGCCCTGCACATGTGCTCTCTCTTTAAAAAAAAAAAAGTGATCTCTACGCCCAACATGGGGCTGGAACTCACAACAAATATATAATAAATAAGCTGTCTTTAAGCAGAAACACCCATAAAACAAACGTATGGCTTGATTGTTTGACAAAAATATTATGACCAGGGGGTCACAGGAAGCTAACCCTCTATTTTCCACAGGAGCAATGGTTCAGTATTTGTTAAATCAGTGCTTGTATCAACTTTAAAGAATTTACAAATAGAAAAAAAAAGAATTTACAAATAGGGGTGACTGGACAACTCAGTCCATCAAGTGTCCAACTCTTGATCTCCACTCAGGTCTTTTTTTTTTTTTTCCTTAAGATTTTATTTATTTATTTGAGAGAAAGATAGAGCATAAGCAGGGGGAGGAGGCAGAGGGAGAGAGAAAAGCAGATTCCCAGCTGAGCAGGGAGCCCAACAAAGGGCTGGATCCCAGGACCCTGAGATCATGACCTGAGCCCAAAGGCAGATACTTAACTATCTGAGCCACCCAGGTGCCCCTTAGCTCAGGTCTGGATCTCAGGGTCATAAATTTAAGCCCTGTGTTGAGCTTAAAAAAAAAAATTATAAGTAATAACATGAATCAACCTGTATTAGTGTTTGTATTTGAGACTATGACCTTCCTTTCAAGCTTGGCTTTATGTGTTTCTCAGCATTCTGATATGTGAAGTGTGTTTTTTGTTAAGCTATTCTCTGTCAAATCCAAACCCAGGAAGGATTGTTTTCCAAGTACCTTGAGTCCTATATGCTGGTGGTTTTGAATTCTCCTTGCTGGGCTCCCTGAGGCGGGGCTGGAATTCTACAAGCTACGTTCCTTCCGTCGTCGGCTGGCTGCTGTTAGGTTCTAGCAGTAGGGGGCACTCAAGTGTGGGGGGGCTTGAAGGCAGGAGGAGGAAGCCGGAACTTTGGCCAGCAATATCTTTTTACCGTGGTGGCGACAGCAGCAGTTGGTTTTAGCCTCCAGATTCTTTTCCATGCTCCCTGAACCAGGCCCACTGTACCCCTCAGAGGCCCGAGTCTCAGTTCGGTGGGACCTCTGTTGGAGCATGGCCCCCTCTACTTGCAGGCACTACCTTGGAGTCACCTCAGTGTCTCTGCTTTTTCTCTGCCCTTCAAGATCAGTGTAAGGGATTCAATTTCCAAATTAAATCCTCTCTTGCTGACCCACCTACTAGGATGTCCATTTTCCTGGAACCTAACTGACATATAGAAATTCTTTAACTTTTTATTTTGAAATAATTTCTAGCTTATAGAAATGTTGCAAGAATAGTAGACAGACATTCTCAATATCCTTATACCCTTTGCTGAAATCCATCAATTATTTTTCATTTGTAGTGAAATTTTTTTTTAATTTGTGATGAAATTCACATAATATAAAATAAACCATTTTAAAGTGAAAAATTGAGGGACTTCTGGGTGGCTCAATACTGGGAAGTGTCTGCCTTTGGCTTAGATCATGATCCCAGGATCGTGGGATCGAGTCTCTCATCAGGCTCTTTGCTCAGTGGGTAGCCAGCTTCTTCCTCTGCCTGCCACTCCCCCTGCTTGTGCTCTCTTCCTCCAACAAATAAATAAAAATGTTTTTTAAAAATTAAGTGAACAATTGAGTGACAATCAGTACATTCACAATAAATCTACCAACTTTTTGTATTTTGCCACATTTGCTTTTTTTAAAAAGGTTTTATTTGTTTGAGAGAGAGCACGAGTGAGAAAGCGAGAGAGAGAGAGAGAGAGAGAGAGAGAGAGAGAGTGCGCGAATGCGAACATGAGGGGGGGTGGGGAAGGGGAGAGGGAGAGGGAGAAGCATACTCTCCACTGGGCAGGGAACCCAACCGAGATCAATCCTTGGACCCCAGGATCATGACCTGAGCCAAAGGCAGACACTTAACCGACTAAGCCACCCAGGCACTCCTACTTTTTAATTTAATTTAATTTTATTTTATTATTTTTTTTTAGGATTCTGTTTATTTATTTGAAAGAGAGAGTGAGAGATCACAAGTAGGCAGAAACAGACAGAAAGAGAGGGCAGAAGCAGGCTCCCTGCTGAGCAGAGAGCCCAATGCGGGGCTTGCACCCAGGCCCTGAGATCATGACCTGAGCCAAAGGCTGAGGCTTTAACCCACTGAGCCACCCAGGGGCCCCTACTTTATTTTATTTTATTTTTTTAAGATTTATTTGAGAGACAGCACATGCATGTGCACTGGGGGGAGGGGCAGTGGAAGAGGGAGAGAGAAACCCAAGCAAACTCCCTGCTAAGTGCAGAGCCTGTAGTGGGGCCCGACCTCATGACCCTGAGATTGGACCTGAGCTGAATCCAAGAGCCAGACACTAAACTGACTGTACCACCCACGTGCCCCACCACATTTGCTTTATAATTTACTATCTCTGTAGATACATACCTGTGCATGCATATTTATGCATTATTATTTTTTTATCCCCCATTGGGGAATAAATTGCATATGTCACATTCCTTTACCTCTTATTACAATTACATGAACTTCTGAAGAACATTTCGTATAAAACCTTTGGTACATTACTTTTATCTATAATCTGTAATCCCATTTTGCGAATTGTCCCAATAATGTCCTTTATAGTATTATTTTTCCTATTAGTTCCAGACTCAGTCCAGGAAGACATTTAGTTGAATTTAGTCGTCATGTCTGTTTAGTCTCTTTTAATGTGAACCAGTCAGTGTTTCATAGCATTGACATTTTTAAAAGAATACAGGACAGTTATTAGAGCATTCTTCAGTTTGGGTTTCCTTTTGAGTGAGGTCTAGTTTTACATTCCCGTAAGTGATTTGTGACCTTTTCAGGATATCACAAAATATCTGTCTGCCTCTGATGGTGATATTAATTTCAATCATCCAGTCAAGGTGCTGTCCAATTTCTTTACTATATACTCTTTTGCTCCTTGCAACTAATGAACAGTCTGTGAAGAGACACTTTGAAACCATGAAAATATGTAGAAATTTCATAATATTTATCTTCCGTACAGTTTGAAGTTCCGTCTTGGATCTTCTTTTGGATATTTCTTAGAGTCAAAGTTATTACAAAGAGAGCTTTCAAATGTCCAGGTCTTAGGGTATAAAATGGAACTCCACAGTTTCTGTTATTTATTATTTTTAAAAGAAAAAGAAATATTATTAAAGAAACTATTGGTTATTCTTATTTTATGATGTGTTTTTTTCTGTTTTTTTGTTGTTGTTGTTGTTGTTGTTTTTAAGATTTTATTTATTTATTTGACAGAGCAAGATCACAAGCAGGCAGAGACAGAGGGAAACAGGCTCCCCGCTGAACAGAGAGCCCAATGTTGGGCTCGATCCCAAGACCCTGAGATCAGGACCTGAGCCAAAGGCAGAGGCTTTAACCCACTGAGCCACCCAGGTGCCCCTTGTGATGTGTTTTCATTCTGAATCTTTTCAATTAAAAAAACATCCTTTTAAATTGTTGATACAGGGGCGCCTGGGTGGCTCAGTCATTAGGCGGCTGCCTTCAGCTCAGGTCATGATCCCAGGGTCTGGGATCGAGCCCCACATCGGGCTATTTGCTGGGATGGAGCCCCACATCGGGCTCTTTGCTCAGCAGGGAGCCTGCTTCTCCCACTACCATTCCCTCTGCTACCATTCCCTCTGCTTGTGTTCCCTTTCTAGCTGTGTTTCTCTCTGTCAAATAAATAAAATCTTTAAAAAAATAAATAAAATAAAAATAAATTGTTGATATAGTTCAAAACTCACAAGATGCAAAGAGCATACAATAAAGTCTCTCACCAGCTACCCAGTTCTCTGAAGTAATCAATGTTACAAGTTTCTCTGTGTCCTTCTAGAGCTAGTCTCTGCATATAAAGCAAATATATATATATATGTATACATATATATACATATATATCCTCCATCCGTACAAATTAACTTTGTCTATGCTTGCACCACTGTCCACATTTGGCTTTTTTTCATTTAATAATATATCCCAGAGCTCATTAAATCTTAAGTTTCCTTATTCATCCTGATGGCTGCATGCTATTTTTTTAAGATTTTATTTATTTTTTTAAGATTTTATTTATTAGAGAGCAAGAGAGAGCATGAGCAGGGGAGAGGTAGATGGAGAGGGAGAGGCAGACTCCCCACTGAGCAAGAAGCCCAATGTGGGACTCTATCCCAGGACCCTGGGATCGTGACCTGAGCTGAAGGCAGACACTTAACTGACTGAGCCGCTCAGGAACCCCTTAAGATTTTATTTTTAAGTAATAGCTACAACCAACGCTCTAACTCACAACCCCAAGATTAAGAGTTGAATGCTCCATCAACTGAGCCAGCCAGGTAGCCCCTGATGTCTGCATAGTATGGCATTGTATACATGTACTATTATTTATTTAACTACTCCTCTTGACTTTTAAGTTGTTTCCATTCTTTTGCCTTGTATAAACTATGGTGCAGAATAACCATGTACATACATCAGTACACGTGCAAGTATATAATATAAATTCCTGAATGTGGTATTTCTGAGTCAAAAGTTGTAATTTTTTACTGCAATTTTGATAAATGTTGCCAATGTGCGTTTCATCAAGATTGTGGTCCACAGAGATTATACCAATTTACAGGGAGTGGGTCTTAGCACAGTTGTTCCTTTATATATAGTAGCTGTAAGAAAGGAAATTTGAAAATAGTATCAATCCAAGGAGATTCTAACTTTTTTTTTTTTTAAGATTTTATTTATTTGACAGAGAGAAACACAGCAAGAGAGGGGACACAAGCAGAGGGAATGGTAGTGGGAGAAGCAAGCTTCCTGCCGAGCAAGGAGCCTGATGTGGGGCTCAATCCCAGGACGCTGGGATCATGACCTGAGCCGAAGGCAGACGCTCAACGACTGAGCCACCCAGGCGCCCCAATCCAAGGAAATTCTAAAGGAGTAGCTTTTCCAAAAATGATACATACATTCCATTTTGCAAAATATAATTCTTAGGATTCAAAAACCTTACCTCATAGATAAGGCTGGAATTTTAGCTTTATTCTTAGACTTGTAAAGACTGTTGTTTCTCCCAATCTGAAGTTTTGCTGTTTGGCTTAATTTTTACTTTAATGATGTACATATTTCCAGGTCTGTGTGAAACAATTGAGTACAGACTCAGGAAGGTAGCAAATAGTTCAACTCTTACAGACATAAGTCTGGCAAAGGGGAAGAGGAAAAAGGGTTCTCAGCTGAACCTCTCCTGCAGGCTTTTACTGTCCCTGAGGCATTTTCCTTGCCCAAATAAGAAGGAAAATTATTTTCCAGTCTTGAATCAAACGCCAAAATTATTCTTGGAATTGGTCCCTTGATCTGTCAGTTTCATTTTTCCCATGGAGCCGTGATCCGGGTGGCCAAAACTTCCCAGTCCGAATCAGGGCTGGAACTCAATTGCTCCTGCAGACAGCTACTTTGGAAGAACTCCTGGTGAGGTGATTTTAATAAGTGACTACAAACATCAGAGAGCTGGTCCTGGGATCTGAAGCTCTAACTGCACAGGTGATTTCCATCTGTCTCCAGTGTAGTAACTAACAGAGATACAGAGGAATTCATCATTTCCAGGAAGTCTGAGGAACAAATTCCGGGGCTCTTCAGTACTGATCTCTAGCTCATTTCTTTTTTTTTTTTTTTTCTTTTTTTTTCTAGCTCGTTTCTTAAGTTCTTCATTTTCTTTCTCTTTCCCAGTCTGGTTGAGTCAAGAATTTGGGCTTTGGAGCCAGACCCACCTCAGCTCATATCCAGGCTTTGTCGTTTTGCTATTACGGGATCACAGGTGAATTGATAGCCTCCCAGAGACAAAGGGTCCCCACCAATAAAATCTGGGGTCCCACTACCTTCCCTGCAGTGTCACTGTGAGGATTACTGGAAGTCAAGTGCACAGGCACAGTGCCTAGCACAGTCCTGAGAAGCCCCCCTCGATGTTTTTTGCTTTCCTAGTACTCCCTTTCGAACCCCTCTGACTTGTTCTTTCAGAGCTTGGAGTCTTGACCAGTATCAAATTAGAAAAGAAATATTAGAGTAAGGCAATCAGTGGAAATACCAGGCGTCACTTGGACCTAAATTAGAATTTGGAAATTTAGAAAATATCCATTCGTTTCTAGGTGGTAAGATTCCAAACCCTTGGAAATGTATTTTGCGATGCTGACGGTCAAACTGTTACAAAATCCACACCTTTGGGGGCAACTCTGGCCGGTTTTGTAATCAAGTCAAAACTATAGCTTATACTTAAACATTTCACAATCTTATAAGGCAATTTAGATGCAAATGAAGTTTTTACAAAAATCAAGTTCAAGTTTCTCCTTTCTTTCTTCTCCCCCGGGGAATATAAAAGACAGCTCTCAAAAATAAGGAATGGTTTTATCGTAGACGGAGATTTTGGATATTCTCTGAAATAAATGGTTTCCAGATTTCATATATATAAATATACAGTCCTGAATTATTTTACTCTAAACTCTTTATTTCCAGATGCCCAACAGGGACCAACGTACTTAACCACAGCAGCAAAGTTAGGCTAGCTGTTCAGCCAACCTGTTTCCTTCTCCTTCTAGGCATGCAGCTAGACTGTACTCCCCAGCCCCTCTTCCACTTAGGTATGCCGAGTGCAACGTGGTCAAGAGTAATACGGATGTTTTATAATTGCTCCATAGTTCGTGGATGTTCTATTCTTTTTCTTCTTTGTTTTTTCATTTTCATTTTGTAAGTTTCTATGAACATATCTTTAAACTTTCTTATTCTTTCCTCATCTATATCCAGTCTACTAATGATTCTGTCAAAGGTATCCTTTATTTCTATTAGTGTTCTGACTTCTAGCATTTTTCCCCCAAATATGTTTATTTTTTCAGTGTTACAAGATTTATTGTTCATGCACCACACCCAGTAAAACATCTATATAATTGGCATATTAAAAGAAGAAAAAGAGAATAGAATAGTAATATTTGAAGTAATGGCTCAGAACTTTTCAAAATTAATGACAGACACCAAATAACATAAACATGAAGGTCAGAAAACACCAAGGAAAATAATATCAAATAATTTTCATCTAGACAGGGGCTCCTGGGTGGTTCAGTGGATTAAAGCCTCTGCCTTCGGCTCGGGTCATGATCTCAGTGTCCTGGGATCGAGCCCCGCATCGGGTTCTCTGCTCAGCAGGGAGCCTGCTTCCCTCTCTCTCTCTCTCTCTCTCTCTCTGCCTACTTGTGGTCTCATTCTCTGTCAAATAAATAAATAAAATCTTTAAAAAAAAAATTTACATCTAGACATATCATGTTCACACGGAAGAAAACTAACGACAAAGAAAAAATCTCAAAGGTGCTAAAGAATAAAAATGCTCCACCAATAAAAGAGCAATGATACAAGTTACATCAGACTTCTTGTCATAAACCATGCAAACAAGAAGAGAGTGAAAGTGAACATGT
>CM053604.1:37209269-37245952 GCA_028646535.1 Procyon lotor
CCTGGGATCATGACCTGAGCCGAAGGTAGAGGCTTTAACCCACTGAGCCACCCAGGCACCCCAGATCACAGGATTCTTAAAACCAGTGAAACCAGGTCTCAAAAGCAGGGACTCAATGCGTTAGCAAAGAAAGACTTTTCATAAAGGGACATTTAAGAATGAAAAGAACACGAATAGAAATTATCTTCAACCAGGACTTGTTGAGGGCTTGACCGTGGAGAGAAACATGGATGGGTTTTAAACAAAAAGGACTCGGTCAGATTAGTTTATTATCACTTCTTTCTTTCTTTTTTTTTTTTTTTTAAGATTTTATTTATTTATTTGACAGGAGAGAGATCACAAGTAGGCAGAGAGGCAAGCAGAGAGAGAGGGAGAAGCAGGCTCCCTGCCGAGCAGAGAGCCTGATGCGGGGCTCGATCCCAGGACCCTGAGATCCTAATCTGAGCCGAAGGCAGAGGATTTAACTCACTGAGCCACCCAGGCGCCCCACTTCTTTCTTATTAAGCAAGCGCTAAATTTTAGTACCAAAGTCAATAATGAAGGATAGTTAGAAAAAAGGCAGGCACGGGCTGTTGGGGGGGAGGGGGCTGCCCTAAGAGGAAGCCACCCTTAAAGAGATTTTACCCAAGCCTGGAAGCAGCCCTCCACCCTTTCCCATGTGATAGATAGATGACAAAAACCTGGTTGGTGACAGGCCCTTGGAGGGTTAATCAGATTAGAACAGCCCATCAACAAGCCCATAAAAACCCATAGATTTAGAAACTCTGGTGGCAACCCTCTCAGGTCCCCTCCCTCTTTGGGAGCTTTTGTACTATTATCACTCAATAAAAACTTTGCTTTGCTGCCCACCACTTCGTCAGGTCTGCCTCTTCATTCTTCAAAGCAGAAGCAGCGTGACTGAGAACCAGAGGCACTAAAGGAAAAGTCCTCCGGGGCACCTGGGTGGCTCAGTCAGTTAAGCATCTACCTTGGGCTCAGGTCATGACCCTGGGGTCCTGGGATCAAGTCCTTCATCTGGCTCCCTGCTCCTTGGGGAGCCTGCTTCTCCCTCTGCCTCTCTCCCTCTCTCTGTCTCTCATGAATAAATAAATAAAATTTTTAAAAAGTCTTCAACATCAGTATTAACACACAAGTCACCACTAGGGAAAGAAGCCATAGAACAGGGCAACAAAGCCCCGGCCCACCGTCCTTCATAGCCATTTAATGCAAGCAGAGAATTTTATCAAGCAAAGGATAGGAGATACAGTCTTTGTTCAAGATGTTTATGATCTCAAAACTACAGACTCCTGGACCTTCATAGTTTTGCAGAATACCTAAATTAATCAATCGATCAGTCTTTAAAGACACTTTCTAGATTCTTCATCATCTGTTCTTTGGTATTTCTAAGCTACGATTTCTTCATAAAATGCAGTACATCCTCCTTATAGGGTAGTCATGAGAAAAAAACAATATAATCCAGATGGTTGATACCTCACCTCAATGAGACTCTTTCCTGGACTCCTATTAGGCCAAGCAACTCCTCTGGGCTTCTATAAGCTCAATGCATGCTTTGATCATGACACTGAATACCTTGTATTGATAAGTCTCTTTATTTTCTTCCTTAAACTAACTCCTTGAAAAAGATAATGAAAGGGACCTTTGTTGCTAAACATTTTGTATCTCCACAACAGCCTTATGATATAGGTACTCCCACACACAAAAGAAGAAACCGAGACTCATATTCTGGGAATTGCTGAAATTCATTGAGCTGGTTAGTGACAGGGCTGGTATTTGAGCCTAGGCAGTGGGGCTCTAGAACCCACATTCCACTCAAGTGGAAGCTTCCTCGGTATTCCTCTCAATAATTCTAACATAACACAGTGTGGCGTGTAGGAGTCATCCAATCTTGTTGGATGGTGAAATCATCAGGATCCTGCTAGAAATGTAATAAATGGTTGTCAGGGTGCCTGGGTGGCTCCATCAGTTAAGCATCTGGTTCTTGAGGGTCACGGGATGGAGGCCTGCATTCAGGCTCAGAGCTCAGTGGGGAGTCTGCTTGAAGATGGTCTCCCTCTGCCCCTCCCACGACGTGCATACTCTCTAAAATAAATTAATTTAAAAAAAACCAAAGTGTAATGCATGGTTGTAGAGTCTAGATCTCTGCTGGAAGGTCTCAGGTTTCTCTGTAATAGAGGTTTTCCACTTGTGCTGTCTCCACATCTTTAACTTTCAGTCACCCTTCAACCCCTTTGAATCTAGCTAGGCCTCTGTCCTTACTCCACACAAAGTGACCTTCTCAAGTCACTGCCGTTTTCCACGTTACCGTATCTACTATATGCACTCTAGTCCCTGCTGACAGCACTGCTCAGCAGCATTTCACCTGGATCAGCCCTCTGGTTTCTCTGACACTAAACTCTTCTGATGTCTTCGTTCCCTCTCCAGTGTCCTTTGCTACTTCTTCATCCTCCACAGGTCTCTAAATATTGGAGTTCCACTTTGATGTTGCATCAGGTAAACTGTCTTCATTGCTTCTCTATCCCCATAGCCTTATGATTTTAAATACCTTTTTGATGATGCTAATGATTTCTCAGCTTATATGGTCTGCCCAGGCTCTTCCCTTAACGTGAAGCTCAGAACTTCTGGCATCTCCAGATGCCAGTGTGTGTGTGTGTGTGTGTGTGATGGACATCTCCAGCTTCTCGTGTTCGAAACTGAACTCGAAAATAAGGTATAAGCAGAAAAAAGAAACCCCACGAGCTGTGGAGATGGGGTGAGTCTCTGGCCAAAGGAAAGGTCTTGTCATGTGACATAACCACAAAGAGGAAACTAAGGGGTTAGGAAATTATTTGTTAGTAACTTGCCCAAAATTAAAATATGGCTCCTAGACGTGTGTGTGTGTGTGTGTGTGTGTGTGTGTGTGTGTGTGTGTGTGTAAGATTTGTTTAACTTATTAGTGAGGGAACTCAGGAACTGACAAAGGTAAAGCCAGTTCAAAGACCCTTTGAAGAATAGAGATTTATAAAGTTTCCCAGGAAAGACATTCTGAAATAAATGTGCTAGATGAGAGAGAAAACTAGTTGATGTCCTACAGAGCAATAAGATTGGAGGTATCCTTCCTGCTGGGGAGAAATTATTTGCTTCTCTAACAGACAAAAATCTGCAAGTTATCATGTAACTTCATGTTAACTCTTGACTGAGTCTAGGCCTAATCAGTTGTAAATAGCATAGCAAAAGTGGTCATTTCCCTAGAGAATTAAATCATCCTTGGGCAGGCCGGTTAAGACAGAACTCAAGTATGACACTGAAAAGATACACAGCCTTCTTTTTGCCTATTTCCAAATTTTGGATAATTTTTCTTAACAAATATCAGAGTCCTCACACACTTTTTCCTTGAGTACACAGTTTATAATGGACAGAGCTGGGGTGTTGACTCCAAAACTCATATTCCTGCTACCCTACTCCACTGGGATGTGATGTCTTTTGTTTGGGAGGAGTGCTATGGAGATTTCCAGGCTGTAGGGCTGATAACTGAGTATCCGTTACCAGGACCAAGTGTTCTTGTAACTTGGAAGGTAAAATCTTGTTTCTTGATTTCCTCAAAGCCTACTCTCTTAGTCCCATTGTTCTCTGCTCCCAGAGATCTAGTAAACACCTCGGGGTTCTATCATTCATTTGCCACTTTATCCAATGTTTTCTTAGTGTTATTTATCTTTATGTACATGTCCAGTCTCCTCATGTAGATTATAAGCCTCTGGGTCTCCTCGGTGGCTCAGTTGTTAAGCATCAGCCTTCAGCTCAGGTTGTGATCCCAGAGTCCTGGGATTAAGCCCTGCATTGAGCCCCACATCCGGCTCCTTGCTCAGCAGGGAGCCTGCTTCCCCCTCTCCCTCTGTCTGCCTCTCTGCCTACTTGTGATCTCTCTCTCTGTCAAATAAATAAATAAAATCTTTTTAAAAAATGGATAAAGGAGACATCTGTAAAGTAAAATAATATGGGAAAACTTAATGGAAAGGAGGAATCTGGAATTCAACCAGAAGAAGGACTAGGACTTGTACTGATACACTAAGGCCTCAAGGAGAATTCCTATGAGTGGGAATTTCCAGTGATGAGTGCTGCACAAATTGTTGTTTCATGAGCAAATAATTTATTCATCCAGCAATTTACATTGAGTGTCTTCTATGTGCTAATCACTGGGTATACAGCTATGCATAAATCAGACATGACCCTAACCTTCGTGGAGATTACAATGTACTGGGAAAAACCGATACTGATCGCACCACAGAGAATTAAATTACTATTGGGGAGTTTTACTTAAATAGAAAGTTTACTTGAAAAAACAGCATCCAACAATATACCTCACCAGGAATCCTCAAAACTATCAAGGTTATCAAAAATGAGGCAAATCTAAGAAACTGTCACAGCCTAAGGAGATGCAATGACTAAATGTAATATGGATAGGATGCTGGAACAGAGAAAGGACATTAGGGAAAAACTAAAAAAATCTAAATAAACTATAGACTTTAGTTAATAATAACATATGGAAAGGAATGAACGCATATTGGTTCATTAACTATAACAAATGCACCATTTTATTTTATTTTATTTTTTATTGACATATAATGTATTATTTGCTTCAGGGGTACAGGTCTGTGAATCATCAGTCTTACACAATTCACAGCACTCGCCATAGCACATACCCTCCCAATGTCCATCCTCCAGCCGCCCCATCCTTCTGACCCCCACCCTCCAGCAACCCTCAGTTTGTTTCCTGAAAATGCACCGTTTTAATATAAGATTATCAAAATCACGCTATGACGACACAGATGTGAGTTGCGTCTTTCCATAATATCAGCTTTACTTAATCATAAAGCAAGGTTAACATAATTGTAAAGCAGATTCAGGATTCCAAGCTCAGATGACTTTTCACTTCGCATTTAACTTGGCTTCAGGGGTGCCTGGCTGACTCAGTCGGAAGAGCATGCGACTCTTGATCTTGGGGGTTGTAAATTCAAGCCCCACATTGGGTGTAGAGATAGCTTTTAATAAATAAATAAATACAATATAATACAATACAATATATTTAACTTGGCTTCATACATGTCACACAAAGCAAAGCACAGTACAAAGTCGCACGACATACAAGATACAAGGGACAGGAAGTGAGCCAAGTGCAAAACCAGTCGGTGAGCTCACAGCTGAGATGAGGACTCAGTCCATTTGGGGTCAGCTCTCAGCACATGCTGCTTATGATGTTCAAGTAGTGAAGAATACGTTATGTTCGGCGACGAGTTGGGCAGAGCCTGTGGTGGAGTTGCCTTTTCCGTGTGGTCAGACCTGAGAGGGTCAGTGTCTGAAGTCTGACAGTTTGCTGCAAAAGTCCTTGCATTGAAAGCCGTCTAATCAGTCTTGGGGCTTTGCAGGCCTCTTCTGGTTCTGCTACCTATCAGCTCTGGGTGTCGTCAGCCCGTGCTGGCTCCAGCGATATCTGGTCTTGGCTGCAAGACCTAAGGCTGCAGGTCTGCTTCCTTCTCTCTTCCTTCCTGCGTCCTCAGCCGCTTAAATCACGACTTGACATGCGTGACTCCATCTTGCTCTCCATACAGATGTTAACAAGAGGGGAAACTGTGTGTGTTGGGGATGTTAAAAAACAATACTCAACCAAGTGAGTTTGAAGATCTAATTGGCTTTATTAAGGGATTCATGAAATGGGTAGCGTCCCATCTGGCAAGGAGAGAGGAGCTCTGAAAAATTTCATAGGAAGTTGGGTGGGGCAAGAAAATTATTAGTAAAAGAAAAGAAAGGATTGTTCCAGGCCAAATCACCTTCCCTTTGTAGGTCGGGGGAGAGAGCAGGGGGTCTTAGATTACCTTGCTGTCCTTTGTGGGGTGGAAAGAGCCCTTGTATGACAGATTACCTTGCTGGTACTTGCCAGAAAATTCCTGACTGACAGCTTAAGACTATATTATTTCTGGGGGAAGTTGAAACTGCAGTTAGGTTTAGGATTAAGCCCCGGTTTGATAACTTGGCCCCCAAGTGATGCCATTTAGGCCTGTGGTTTTCTTTTTAACTAGAGAGAAAGTATATGGGAACTGTGCACTCTCTGCTCAATTTTTCCGTAAATCTTAAATGGTTCTTAAAAAAAAAAAAACAGGGTGTAGAAGTTAAAAAAAAAAAAAGCTGTTTTCACTGTCAATAAAAACAGAAATTATCTGTGATAAACACCAAGAAGGCAAAAAACCAAATGTTTGTTATTAAAGTCTATAAAGGTCACAAGCAAATGTTTTCCTGAAGAAATCACATACAGGCTGAGACTTGAAGTTTGAAAAAGTGTTGGCGAAGAGGAAGTCAGGATGCTTGTAGGCAGAGGCCACTGGGAATTCTAAGATTGTGAGAAAGTTAAAAGCGAGGTCAGTGTGGCTGCGGCAAGAGCCCTAACATTAATGATAAGATGGGGATGTGACCGCCCTAAATAGACCTTGGATACCAAATCAAGAATTTTAAAATTTATCCTAAGGACAAAAGAAAGCTTAGTAACCAATATTGTCAACACTAGTGTGTGAAGCTCTGCTAAGCATTGACCCTCTACCAAAGAAGAAAACAAAACCCCACCCTCATGAAACCCCCGGGGGGGGGGGGTGGCGGGGGGGGGGTATGCAAGGGGGAAGAGGACAGGAAAGGGGACAGAATACCAAAAGGCTTTCTTTCGGGTTTACTCTGAGATGAAGGCTTTTGAGCCAAGGAATAACTTGACCTTTGTGTATTATTTATAGACTCTCACTTAGGCTGCTACACTTCCCTCTCATTCATCCCTCCACATCGGCCCAAGTGACCTTCTGCAAACAGAATCAGATCTGCTCCTCCTCCTGCTTTAAACCCCCTTTTGTTTCTGCTTGCACAGAGACAAAATCCAAACTAAAACAGTTAAAGAAATTAAACACTTAAACACTAAAGAAATTTCAGCAGGGGCGCCTGGATGGCTCAGTGGGTTAAAGCCTCTGCCTCTGTCTCAGGTCATGATCTCAGGGTCCTGCGTTCGAGCCCCGCATCAGGCTCTCTGCTCAGCAGGAAGCCTGCTTCCCCTTCTCTCACTGCCTGCCTCTCTGCCTACTTGTGACCTCTCTGTCAAATAAATAAAATCTTTTAAAAAATCATGTTTTCTTTTCAGATAGACATATTTTGCTGAAATTTCTTTTTTTTTTTTTAAGATTTTATTTATTTATTTGACAGAGAGAGAAAGTTCACAAATAGGGAGAGAGGCAGGCTCACCCCTGAGCAGAGAGCCCCACATGGGACTCGATCCTAGGACCCTGAGACCATGACCTGAGCCAAAGGCATAGGCTTTAACCCACTGAGTCACCCAGGCGCCCCAAGAAAACATGATTTTTTTTTTTTCAAATGCATTTTACCTACAGTGATTGGGGAGGGGCTGGGGGAGGGGAGTAATTCCCTCTCCAGATTAAACCAAGTCCCAGAGGAATTTTCAACATCAATCTGCAATGACCTGAATAGGCAAACCAATGTTCTTTATCTAGTCTACCAAAAACCTTATCTCCATTTAAAGACTTCTCTCTGTGAAAAATGGGGGGAAAGTTTTCATTGTATCCTGAAACTGTATATCACAAATACACAAATAAATAGGTTTGTGAAACATCCTCTTTATTTTTTCCATACTGACTTCTACCCTTCTACCCACCCAGACCCTACTTTAGGGAGATTTTCTCCAACAAATTCAATTTGATCTTTCAATTTGATTTGGTGGGTTTTATATCTGAGCAACTTTTTTTTTAAAGATTTTATTTATTATTTGACAGAGGGAGACACAGGGAACAGAAGCAGGGGGAGTGGGAGAGGGAGAAGCAGGCTTCCCGCTGAGCAGGGAGCCTGATTTGGGGCTCAATCCCAAAAACCCTGGGATTGTGACCTGAGCTGAAGGCAGAGGCTTAACAACTGAGCCACCCAGATGCCCCTATCTGAGCAACTTTTGCTATAAGCTTTCTAAGGGACACAATCAAGTGAAATGATAAGTGACTATATTTCATTTGTACAACCTAATATAGACTTAACTTCAGTATGCAAATATTTAGTTTTGTTTTGGGAATGCTTTTAAAATTCTGGGAAGTTATTAAAAAGAACTAGATGGGGGGCGCCTGGGTGGCTCAGTGGGTTAAAGCCTCTGCCTTCAGCTCGGGTCATGATCTCACGATTCTGGGATCGAGCCCCACATCGGGCTCTCTGCTCAGCAGGGAGCCTGCTTCCCCCGCCTCTCTCTGCCTGCCTCTCTGCCTACTTGTGATCCCTCTGTCTCTCTGTCAAATAAATAAATAAAATCCTTAAAAAAAAAAAAAAAGAACTAGATGGGGCACCTGGGTGGCTCAGTCAGTTAAGTGTCCAACTCTTGATTTCATCTCAGGTCATGATCTCAGGGACATGAGATTGAGACCTGCAACGGGCTCCTGCTCAGTGCAGAGTCTGCTTGGGATTCTCTCCCTCCCTTTCCCTCAATCTCTGCCTCTCACCCCTCCACGTGGCCACTCCCCCACTCTCTTTGTCTCTCCCTCTCTCTCTCTCTCAAAAATAAATATATAAATAAAATTCATTTTAAAAAAGAGAACCAGATAGATCTGCATAAAATAACAGGTTCAATATATATTATTATTTTTTTTTTTTCAATATATATTATTAAAGGGGAGAAAAAGTTAAAAAAAATAAAAGGAAAAAAGTTTCAGGACAATACAAAGTAATTTTAATTAAAAATCTTCATTCTGGGGCACCTGGGTGGCTGTCAGTTAAGCATCTGCCTTCAGCTTGGGTCATGATCCCCAGGTCCTGGGATCAATTCAGTTCCATATCCGGCTTCCTGCTCAGTGGGGAGACTGCTTATCCCTCTGCCTCTCCTCTCTGCCTGTGCTCTCTCTCTCTCACAAAAATAAATAAATAAAATCTTTTAAAAAAAATGCTTATTCTGTATGTATGTTTATATATGATTAGAAAAAAGCCAATGTAACTAAGCATATAACTATTGACACTACTTATTCTTGAGCATGAGTAATATAGAAGATTTTAGTTTTCAGGTTCACATTTCTGAAATGTTTGATATTTTCTACAACCCTTTTTTTTTTCTTAAAGATTTCATTTACTTATTTATTTGAGAGAGAGAGGGTAAGCACACACTTGAGCAGGGGGAGGGACGGAGGAGGGAGAGGGAGAGAATTCAGAGCCAACTTTGACTCCGAGCTAAGCATGAAGCTGGAAATGGGCTCCCTGAGATCATGACCTGAGCAGAAATCAATAGTCGTCCACTTAGCTGACTGAGCCACCCAGGTGCCCCTGGACTTTCAGTTCAAGATGACCTTACACTTGGCGATAAGTTATTGGTGATTATTCTTTAAAAAAAAAAGTTATGCTGTCATTTTGCAGTTTAAATTAAGGAAAAGTCTACCTCCTTAACTGTAAACCCCACTTCCTTCTTTGGGAAAAAAGCACTCACCCAGTTCTTACTCATTTATTAACCAAGCCTGACTTAGTACTGATGAATAGTTGCTCTGCTTCCAACCCTGTAGGTGGGAAAGTGTAGACAGCACCTGATCCCAGGACAGATAAGTCTGGGGGACCATCACCTGGACGTGTCAGCATCCACACGTTCCCAGAAGGTCACTGAGACTGTCCCCCTCTCTCACGGCACCCCTCCCTGCCCCCATACAGGCTCTGTATCCAGTCTTGTTGAATGGATTTCCCCCACAAAGTCCCTGTCTCCCCCCGCCGTATGCCTATCCTGGCCAAGAATATGTTGGGAGTCTCCTGAACGGATCTGAGCTGCCTTGCATCTGTTCCCTCATCCTACTACTTCTAGTAATGCATTGCCATTTTCCTATCACTTCTCAGTCTGTCCTCCCCACCAAACTGTGAGGGTCTTTTTCTCCCTAAGGCCTCACAGGGAATGCGTCATTTATCCACAAATATGCATTCGAATGCCTATTCTGTACCAGGCCCTGTGCTAGATGCTGGCATTACAGTGATGACCAAGTCAGTAAACATGACCTTATGGAATCTACAGTCTGGTGAGGGAAATTAGTGGTTAAGTTAACACACAAGTAGGGGCGTCTGGGTGGCTCAGGTTAAGCGTCTGCCTTCAGCTCAGGTCATGATCCCAGGGTCCTGGGATCAAGCCCCGCATCAGGCTCCCTGCTCGGCAGGAAGCCTGCTTCTCCTGCTACCATTCCCTCTGCTTGTGTTCCCTCTCTCGCTGTGTTTCTCACTGTCAAATGAATAAAAAATCTTAAAAAAAAAAAAAGTTAACACACAAGTAATTAACATGGTGTTTAAGGCCATGACCCCCAAGTACCAACAGAGCCTATACAGACTTAGTAGGACTTGGTCCAGTAGAGGCGAAGGCTTTCTGAAGGATGTAATACTCAAGCAGATTCCTGAAGAATGAGAACAAGTAGCCCAAGCAGAATGTGTCTGTGTTGGAATGGAGGGAGGTGGAGGATAGAGGGAGGCAGAGTGCTGAGGCCCAAAGGAACCCTTTAGGTGATTGGGAAGGCACTAAGAGGACTTGAGTGAAGGAATGATGTGATCAGGTGATCAGATCTGCATTTTAGTTGACTTTTTTAGGCCACCAGAGGGAAAATGGAATGTAGAGGAACAAGAATGAGCAAAGGGAGATGAATTAAGGCAAAAGGTAATGGTGGCTTAATGAATATATACTGAGTGACTAAACCTTAGGATCAAAGTATAGGACAGAAGGGCTGGAAAGTCCCCAAAATCCTATCCGAGTTTTATTACCTCAGTTGATGAGAAAACCAAGTACCAGAGTGGCCCTGTGAAGTAGTCAATGCTGCACAGTTTATTCATAGCAGAGCTGGGATAGCAAACCAATTATGCATTCTGTCTCTTTCCATGGACCTCCTTATGTGACTCAACAAGTTTTTGAGTGGAAAAAAAAAAAGCAGCACTTCACTAAGTGATGGGTATATGGAATTCATTGCACTATTCTTTTTTTTAGAGAGAGAGTGCACAAGTGGGTGGAGGGAGGGACAGAGGGGCAGAGGGAGAGGGAGAGAATCTTAAGCGGGCTCCATGCCCAGCAAGGAGCCCATGTTGGGGCTTAACCTCATCACTTGAGCCAAAATCAAGAGTTGGACGCTCTAAAGACTAAGTCACCCAGGCACCCCTCATTGCATTATTCTCTACTTGAGTGTTTGAAACGTTGATGATACACAATTTTATAAGAAGTCTTGCTTTAGGGACACCTGGGTGGCTCAGTGGGTTAAAGCCTCTGCCTTTGGCTCGGGTCATCATCTCAGGGTACTGGGATTGAGCCGCGCATTGGGCTTTCTGCTCAGCAGGGAGCCTGCTTCCCCCTCTCCCTCTGCCTGCCTCTCTGCCTACTTGTGATCATTCTCTCTGTCAAATAAATAAATAAAATTAAAAAAAATAAGTATTGCTTTAAAAAAAAAAGAATTATTGTTTTAAAACTATTGGGGCATAGGTCAAATTCAAAGCCTTCGAAACACTTTGGCAAAGGAAACCAGTCCAGGGGGGCAGCCTGGGTGGCTCAGTTGGTTAAGTGGCTGCCTTTGGCTCAAGTCATGATTCCAGGCTCCTGGGACTGAGTCCCGTGTGGGGCTCCTTGTTTAGTGGGGAGCCTGGTTCTCCCTCTGCCTGCTGATGCCCCTGCTTGTGCTCTCTTTCTCTCTGACAAATAAAAAAATAAAATCTTAAAAAAAAAAAAAGAAACCAGTCTAGGGCTTCCTGGTACTATTCTACTTATACAGACCCTCAGGTTCCCAGCCTGGTGGGCTCAGCAGAGTATTATGAGGACTGATCGCCATGTCATAGATAATGCCAGATCGCTGGACTCCATGGCACTTGCCTAGAGACACCCAAACCCTCCCTGCCCTTCTGTAAAATTGGGAGTCCACGCTATCAAATGACAAAAATAATACAATTTCTTTCTTTTTTTTTTTTTAAGATTTTATTTATTTATTTGACAGAGAGAGATCACAAGTAGGCAGAGAGGCAGGTAGAGAGAGGGGGGAAGCAGGCTCCTTGCTGAGCAGAGAGCCCGATGCGGGGCTCGAACCCTGAGATCATGACCTGAGCCCAAGGCAGAGGCTTTAACCCACTGAGCCAACCAGGTGCCCCGATAATACAATTTCATAACAAGTTTTATGTCCTTTGTTCAAGGTAATACAACCCATGGATTGGGGAAGTACAGTGCCTAACAAGCAGTGAACACTCTTTCCAAGGGATTTTGGACAGGAGAGAGTCCTACAGAGTCTTAGAAGAGGGAACATAGGAACAGGGCGTGATTGGCTAAGAGGTTGGGGGTTTCCTTATAAGACTAGCAGGTCCTTAGGGCAGGGACAAAACAAAACAAAACAAAACAAAAAACTAGCTGGTCCTATTTTGTAGGGTAAGCTAGCTGAGTTGGAGGATTGTGATTGGTTTATGTTAGGTTTCCTTGACACTGAGGCATTTCTCGTAAATGCAGACTATCAACCTGAATAAGGAAGTAAACTGGGGCAAATCTGAATTACCTGGAATTGAGTTTATTTGGAAATCGCAGAAGAATTGAAATTTGAGAAACATATGCTGTAGCAAGCTAGTGTGTTGAGGGTCTCGGATAGGCTGTGTTAATGTGTAGGGTATGTAACGAGGGGGAAGTCCAGCCAGAGTCCCAGGAGTAAGTTAGGTGGCTTGAGGTTGAGGAGAGATTCTTGGCAGATGTTGCTCAGTCTTTCATAAATCAGGCATTTATTGGGAATCAGTCTCTTGGTTCTTAAATTTCTTTCTAAAAGCATGGTCATGAGCTTCTCCATTTCACGTCCTCTGTTTCTATTTTAGATTGAAATCCTTTCACGAGGTTTACTTGGGTTTGTGACCTGGGCTGAGCCACAGGGCAGCTACCATTCAGTGGGTCCTCATATACGAATCCCTTTTATCAATATTTTTTACAGAATGGATGTCGTGAAACTAAATCAAGTCTATAGGGGCGCCTGGGTGGCTCAGTGGGTTAAAGCCTCTGTCTTCAGCTCAGGTCATGGTCTCAGGGTCCTGGGATCAAGCCCCGCATCGAGCCCCGCATCGAGCCCCACATTGGGCTCTCTGCTCAGCGGGGAGCCTGTTTCCCACCCCCACCCCCCCGCCTCTCTGCCTACTTGTGATCTCTTTCTCTCTGTCAAATTAAAAAAGAAAAAAAATCTTTAAATTGAGTCCATATATGTCCCTTATTTCCTGATCCATGAATGTTATTTTTTTCCTTAACTTTTCCTTGAAACTGAGTAATCAATGTCTCCACAGCTGTCTGTGTAAACCAAGAGTGACCAAATAGTGGTCTATTTATAATTTATATTGTGTGTTAAAAATAAACTTGAAGAAGGTCTGTTTTTTCCTTTTCATTTAAGCTCGGGATTGTTACTCATTTAATAGCTTCAGAATATGGAAAGCAAAGTTAATAGCTCATAGTCACTGAAACAATTTCATGGAAGGTGGGTGAGGTCATCCTATTTGCTTTCAGTCTGAAATCTCTGGGTTTTGAGGGTGGCATTTGACTGTTTAATTCACTTTTTTTTTTTTTTAAGATTTTATTTATTTGTTCGACACAGAGAGAGAGACAGGAGAGAGAGAGAGAGAACAGAAGCAGAGAGAGAGGGAGAAGCAGGCTTCCCGCTGAGCACGACCCTGGGATCACGAGACGTGAGCCGAAGGCAGATGCTTAATGACTGAGCCACCCAGGCTCCCCGGATAATTTGCTTTAGCTATCAGTCTCTTTTCTAAAGTGACTGGTGAGGTGGGCCTTCTCTGGAGGATGTGATCAAGAACTCTTCAGATAACACCCTCCGTTTTACCTTCTTCCTAGTCTTTCTATACCACATCGATTCTCTGGTATCTGGAAAACAAGCAGCTAACCATCTCCCTATTTTGTCTCCTTTTAAAATTATTTTTTCACCCCAGTCTTAAACTGGTGAAGGCAGATTCAAAGGGGCAAACCTTGGGGCACCTGCGTGGCTCAGTATGTTGTCAGTCTTCGGCTCAGGTCATGACCTCCAGGTCCTGGGATTGAGCCTCACATTGGGCTCCCTGCTCAGTGGGGGACCTGCTTCTCTGTCTTCCTCTGCCCCTCCCCTGTTCATGCTCATGCACTCTCTCTCTCTCTCTCTCAAATAAACAAATAAAATCTTAAAAAAAAAAAAAGGAAAAAGGGACAAACTTGGTGACCCATTATAAGGACCAAATAGTTGAGTGAATGAAACAATTCATAAGCAAATTTGAACCCTAGAATTTAAATATAACTTAAAAGATACATATTACAGAAATGCATGTTATAGAAAGTGAAAGTACCCTCCCATAAACCTGTTCCACAAAATAGTCCTGGCTGATATTCTGACCAGTAGCTTTACTAAAGACACGGGACTGAACATTCTTGTACACCTCTATACACCATGGAAGGTTATGTTGAGTCAAAACTGTGTCTATGGTGTGTATGTTTATTTTGGCAGTGCCATCTCATTCTCCAAAAAAGTTGCAAAATTTATATTCCCCAAAGTGTAGTGAGATGGCCCATGATTATTTTATTTTACTTTAAAAATCCTTATTTTCTAGATTATGAAAGTGATATATTCGCTCAGAAAGAGTTGGAACAATTTGGAAGCATACAAAGTACAAAATTTAAATTTTACAAACCATAAGAGACTCTTAATCATAGGAAACAAACTGAGGACTGCTAGAGGGGAGGTGGGTGGAGCGGGGGGGGGGGGGGGGGGGGGGGGGGGGGGGGGGGGGGGCCGGGTAACTGAGCGATGGGCATTAAGGAGGGTACGTGAACTGATGAATCACAGACCTCTACCTCTGAAACCAATAATACATTATATATTAATTATCTGAATTTAAATTTTAAAAAGAAAATTAAATTTTGCCACATCCAGTTTTGGGGATTATTAAGAGTAAGACAACAATTTGGGCAATATAGTCACCTCCCAAAACCAGTGTTACTCTATCTTTTCTTCTTTTTCTCCAGCATATGTAAACAACATATGTCACTGCTAAGAAATGGGAGAAACATACCTCAAGCTTCTAGGCTTGAGTACATTTACATTTCGAGGCTCTACTTTACATCCTATCAATCATCTTCAGATGGACACTATCAAATATTATATGTGTGTGTAATATATAAGAGGGTAATAAGTTAATTTTTTTTTCCTTAAAAATACTTGGCCATAGTAATTTATCAGCTATAATTCCTCAATAATTGTTCTACTCAGGATTTCTTAGGAGGTGAGAAAATCTAGCCTATAAGCTTTTTAAAAAATGATGTTTTAATAAATGCTAAATTTATTAAGTTTTGTCAATGTAATGCATCTATAGACATTTCATTAAACCTCTACCAATGTTTTATAATTTATTTTTCAAAGTTTGGAGCATAAACCTTTGTAGGCACAGCTGATCTGGCTTAAAGAGGATCATACCAGCCACCTGGGTGGCTCAGTTGGTTAAGCGTCTGCCTTTGGCTCAGGTCTTGATCCCAGGGTCCTGGGATTGAGCCCCACATCAGACTCCCTGCTTAGTGGGGAGTCTGCTTGTCCTTATGTCTCTCCCTCTACCACTTATACTACTCTCTCCCCCTTCTCATGTGCGTGCTCTCTCTCTCTCAAATAAATAAATAAAATCTTAAAAAAAAAAAAAACATATTGCAGGGCTTAGTTCAGGTAAGAGAATTCTCTGGAAGATACTAATGATTATTTGGTGGCAGACAGCATAAGAGAATAGAACAGGAAAATGACTTGTTTTTTTACAGGTTTCCAATCAGCCTTCTGGCTGTGTCTAATTCATGGTGAAGGAAGGGACAAACAGGTGGATTTTCATACAAAGATTGCTGCTCAGAAAAGCAATGAAGCCACACAACACCCAGGCTAGTGGGTCTCCATCAGAACAATTTTCTCCCCAGGTAGGGTTGCCAGATTTGACAAGTAAAAACATAGGTTACAACATAAATATTACACAGGACATACTTGTAAAAAAATGTTCATTATCCGAAATTCAAATTTGACTGAGTCACTGTGTGAGGCAACCATATCCATAGGAGACATTTGTCAGTCTCTGCAGTTACAACTCAGGGTAGGGGTGTGTGCTACTGGCATCTAGTGGGGAGAGGCCAGGATGCTGCTAACACCCTAGAATACAAGGACAGTGCCTCCACAGGGAGGAATTATCCAACCCAGTACCGAAATTGAGAAACTGAGCTAGCCTGACACGTAAGGTATTTGCTGGGTTGAATGTGTTTCAGATTATAAAATAATAAAACTTATTATGAATAAAAAATTCTGGGATGCCTGGGTGGCTCAGTCGGTTAAGCATCTGCTTTTGGCTCAGGTCATAATCCCAGAGTCGTGGGATTGAGTCCCGCATCAGGTTCCTTGCTCGTCAGGGAGCATGCTTCTCCCTCTGCCTACTGCTCTCCCTGCTTGTGCTCTCTCTCTCTGATAAATAAATGAATAAAATCTTTTAAAAAACCAAAAACTCAAACAGCAAGAAAAGTGTTATTTGAAAGCAGAAGTCTCCTGTGAGCCTACTTCCTAAATCACCACAAATAACTCAAATGTTATTTTTCCATACCAATATATACCCTTTGGAAAAGATTAAAAAGTGGCTTATACTCTATACTCTGTTATTTTTTTAATAATTTCTTAATTTCTTTTTTTTAAGATTTTATTTATTTGAGGGACAGAGTATGAGAGGGGGGAGGATCAGTGGGAGAAGCAGACTCCCCAGTGAGCAGAGCCTGATGCAGGACTGGATCTCAGGACTCCAGGATGATGTCATTTAACTGACTGAGCCACCCAGGTGCCCTCTGTGTTCTGTTCTGAAATCTGCCTTTTTTTTTTTTTATAGATTTTATTTATTATTTATTTGACAGAGAGAAAGAGATCACAGGTAGGCAGAGGGGCAGGCAGAGGGAGAGGAGGAATCAGGCTCCCCGCTGAGCAGAGAGCCTGATGCAGGGCTCCATCCCAGCACCCTGAGATCATGATCTGAGCCGAAGGCAGAGGCTTAACCCACTGAGTCACCCAGCTGCCCTGAAACCTGCTTTTTAAAAATGGAACAATGTAAAAAAAAAAGGCACAATATGCCTAAGATATCTTTTTATATCAATATACACTTCTATTTTGTCCCTTTTATTTTATTTAATATTTTAAAGATTTTATTTGAGAGAGAGGCAGAGAGCACAAGAGAGAGCAAGCAAAGCAGGGGGGATGAGGCAGAAGGACAGGGGGTCCCTGTCCCATGCGGGGCTCCATCCCAGGACCCCAGGATCATGACCTGAGCCAAAGGCAGATGCTTACAGACTGAGTCACCCAGGTGCCTCTATTTTGTCTCCTTTAGAAACTATTCCTATGACTATGTCTAAAACCAATTTCCTATGGAGGGACACTTGGGCATTTCCAGTTTTTTTGCAATTGCAAACAGTGCCACAATTACCCTCCGTATATATAATACTTTATATATATATGCAGATATTTGCAAATATTTCTGTAGAGTTAATTCTTAGAGGTGGAATTGCTGGGACAAAGTGTAAGCACAATGAAATCGTTGAGTGTTGTAGCCAAATTACCCTCCCGAGAGGTGATAACCCACTTACACAGCACTCACAGTAAGAGACTGCTTAGGGTTCCCCAATGCCCCAATTTGAAAATGCAATATAACACCAGCAAATACACATATTTGAAAGCCAAGGAAAAGCTCTCACTGGGTCCTCACATCTCTTTTTGCTCTTCTGTGTTCCTCTGCATCTGAAGGAGGCTGACCTTTGCCAGCTGCAGTTCCCAGCCTTCCTGGAAGCTGGTATCTGACCAGGTTCGGCCAGTGGGAAGCCCTGGCAAGAGACTGCAGCAGCGAGGCAGTGAGAAGCTTGGCATTTTCCCCCTCTCTCTGTCCCCAGAAGTGTGTTTGCCAGGCCAGTGAGCTCTCCCTTTGCTCCACCTCTTGCAAGACTCCTGCTCAACAGGCCCACTGTGGAAGGTCCAGCGCCTATTGCATACCCCTAGCTCTTTGGCTGCCCTGGTTTGCTTCTCAGCTCTTCCACTGCCACTGTAAACAGCCCCTTGCCTCCAATTCCCTCTGTTTTAAATACTTAGAAATGGATTTTGTTTTCCGATAGGACCCTGCTTATTATACTCATCGCCTCACCATCCTGGCATTATTTTCTTGGCATATTTTCTACCAAATCCTTACATATTTTGACATTGTCACAACCGTGTAACTTAATATTTTGTATTCTGTTTCCTTTATTTTTTCTAAAGCAAATTATTTTTAAGATTTTATTTATTTATTTATTTATTTGACAGAGATCACAAGTAGGCAGAGAGGCAGGCAGAGAGAGAGGGGGAAGCAGGCTCCCCGCTGAGCAGAGAGCCCGATGTGGGGCTTGATCCCAGGACCCTGAGATCATGACCTGAGCCGAAGGCAGGGGCTTTAACCCACTGAGCCACCCAGGTGGCCCTATTTTCGAGTACTTTTAATAATATATTTAATGACTGCAGAGTATCTTTTCTTGCTGATGTACCATGAATCATTAACCTAATCATTTAATGTGTTTGTACTATAAAATTGTTAGCCATGAAAACTGAAACTCACTTACTTTCTTGTCTGTGGGCTAAAGAGTTCTGGGATCAGACAGAAATAACTTAGCTATTTGCGCTGTGAAATTCTTGTTCTTGAAAGATACCACTATGAACAAAGTAAAATAGGTTACTAATCAAGATTAACAACTTGCTCATTAATAGGTGTTTTATTTTTTACAAGCTTTTTTTTTTAATTTTTTTTTTAAAGATTTTATTTATTTATTTGACAGAGAGACACAGTGAATAGTGAGAGAGGGAACACAAACAGGGGGTGGGAAAGGGAGAAGCAGGCTTCCTGCTGAGCAAGGAAAGGGCTGGATCCCAGGACCCTGGGATCGTGACCTGAGCCAAAGGCAGCCTCTTAACAGCTGAGCCACCCAGGCACCTAATACATGTTTTAATACTCTCACCTTGCTATGCTTACGAATCCTAAACTATTATATTATAAATTCTGCTTATTCTCAACCAGTCCTGTCCTCCCAGACCTGTTTAAGCCCATCTAACCTAGGCCTAAAACCCTATAAATATCCTTTTCTGACTACTAAGATTTTGTCAAGGTGCTGGTCCCTCTCCCTGCAGGATTCTAATAAACTTAGCTTTGCCTGATCAGCAAATTTTTCTGGTGGTCTTTTGGGAGGTTAATGATTGACAGCAATAATCTACATGACAGAATTATCATGAACAGTGAATGAAATCAAGTATTTGAAAGCCTCTCTAAACAATAATGTGCTTTCCCATGCGTGGCAGACCACCTCTAAGATGGCTCTAATTATCACTTCCCTCCTCTTCCCTTTCCTGGAAACATCAAGATCTAATGTGACGTGAGAAACTTGGAGCAGAAAGGCAACAGACGGACATTTAATGAATGCTCAATATGTGTCAGGCACTTCTATGACCTCATTTGTCCTCACATGGGTCCTGCCAAACAGCATCATTATTCTGATTGTCCAGACCAAGAGATGTAGGCTGAGGGAAGTTAAAGGATTGGCTTGAGGTCTGACTTTAAATGGCAAAGCCAGCATTCCACCCAGATCTGTCTGACTCAGCCTGTACTTTCCCTCCTGTTATGACTTTACTTCTCAGACTTGTATTGTTTTTATTGCAATTATAGAAGGTGAGGCTTAGATTTCAGGGCATAAGGCTGTTCGGCTCCTTTATAGAACCCCACAGGGGAAAATAACACTCTAGAGCAGCCCTGATCAAATAGAACTATAACACAAGTCATATATGTAATTTAAAGTTTTCTAGTAGCTGCACTGAAAATAGTAAAAAGAAAGAAGTGAAATTACCTCTTTAAATTTTTCATTTTAAAGTAATTACAGAGTCACAGGAAGTTGCAAAAATAATAGAGGGGTCCTGTGTTCTCCTTCCTACTTTCCTCTAATGAGAGTATCTCATGCAATTATAAGATCAAAGTGAAGAAATTCACATTGGTACAATCCACAGGCCTTATTCAGATTTCATCAGATTTACATGCAGACAGTTAAGTGTCTGCCTTTGGCTTGGGTCATGATCTAGGGTTTTGGGACTGAACCCCAGGTAGGGTTCCCTGCTCAGTGGGGGACCCTGCTTCTCCCTCTGCCTCTTCCCCCTCTTCCCCTATGACTTGTGCTTTCTCTCTTTCAAATAAATAAAAATAAAATCTTTTTAAAATTTGTTTATTTTTTAATTTTTAAAAAATATTTTATTTGAGAGAGAGAAAGATTAAGAGAGAAAGCATGAGCACAAATGGGGGCAAGGAGGGGCAGAGGGAGAGGGAGAAGCAGACTCCCCTGAGCAGGGAACCTTGGTCCTGGGACTCTGGGATCATGACCTGAACCAAAGGCAGGCACTTAACCAATGGAGCCACCCATATACCCCTAAAAACAAAATCTTAAAAAAAAGGAAAAAAAAGATTTACATGCAGACAGAAGTGTCCCATGTCAATAAAGATTTCCTTTGTGGTACTCCTTTATACTCCGCAAGCCACCACCCTACATCCCATTCTTAGCACTGGGCCACATCTAATCTATTCTCCATGTGTAACTCCATCGGTTGGCAATGTCACATAGATGGAATCATGCCGTGTAGCAGTTTCCCAGGGCTGCTATAACAAATTGCTACAAACCGGGTGGTTTAAAACAATAGAAATTTATTTTCCCACAGTTTTGGAGTCAGAGATCCAAAATCAAGGTATCAGTGGGGCAGAGCTCTCTGAAAGGCCTCGGGAAAGCCCCACTCTGGGTCTCATTTAGCCTCTGGTGGTTCCAGCCTCTTTGGCTTGTGGCCACATCACTCCAACCTCTGCCTCAATCTTCACATTGCCTTCTCTTCCATGTGTCTTTTATAAGAACACTTGTCAATAGATTTAGGACACACCCAGATAATCCAGGATAACTCCCCATTTCAGGATCCTTAATTTTATGATATCTGCAAAGGCCTTGAGACCGAGGGATGCCTGCAGTGTGTGGCTGGAGTTCATCGAGTGAGGGGAGAAAAGGAGGACACGTAGTAGATGTTAGTGGAGAATAGTAGGAGAAAATGCAAAAATCAGAATACCAGTTAATAACTTGATTGTGTCTTGGAGTCAAAGTATGGGGCGAATATTTTTATTATTAAGTTTTGTGAGCATGAACTCAATGTCAGGAGAGCTTAAATAATTTTGACATCTATACTAACTCATGGAAAATCCAAGTGAACTGTCCTTTGTCCTAAATCTAGAATTCTAGAAATCTAGTTTCTAACTGCCACATTTAGTGTCTCAATCCTTTCTGCACAGCATGAGATAAAGCCAATTCCCGCCCCCCCCTTCATTTTCCTCCTTTCTAGATCACATGCCGACTAGCTTCTTAGGTAAACACCTTCTTTCTTCGGAGCACAGCACAGGTATTTACATTTTCTCTTCATCCCAATCAATATGCTTGATTTGGTTAAGATTTGATTGTGTGACCATCTCAAGTGTGATTAGATTGTAGACGGATTCTGTTGGTGGGTTTTTTTTTTTTTTGTCTGTTTTTCCCAAGAGAATTCATCACTGCTTATTTAAGACATTGTTGGTGGAAAGCCAAGCCTGTACTTAAAAGGGCGCCAGACCTAGACTGATGGCATGCACTTCACCTTTAGTCCAATTTTGCTCCAGACCCAGCTGCTTTGCTCTTCTGGTTTACCTGACTTTCTTTCCTGCATCTCTGCTCTTGCTTCTTCATGTTTTATCAGAGAACCAGTCTCTCCTCCTCTTGGAATGCCACGTTAGCCATGACCTTAAGGTAACTGATCTCTGGACTTTGAACTCTTTCTTTATGAACTCTTTATGGGCTGCTTCTCGTCCTGCAAGACATCCTGGGCCGCATTGTGGAAGCTTTGCCCTAGCTGGAAGCAATTTCTCTTCCAAACTCGAAAAGCTCTGTCTGCTCTTTAACTAAAGCAGGGTTTTTTTTCCCCAGCTCAGTTGTAAGCTGGTGAGGGTCAAAACCTAGTTGATACTTCTTTACCTGCCTCCTATATCCCAACACCACCCTCGTGCCCTAAGCAGAGGAGGTGCCTAGTAAATAGCTATAGAATAAAATAGCTTTAGGGATAGAAAGTGACTTTTTAGTATAAACTGGTAGAGACTCTATTAGGAGAAAAAGCATCATTGTCAGATGTAACATTTTGTGAAAGGATTTCAAACACTGCCCCAAATAAAACTCAAATAAACAAACACCTAGACGAAGAAAAACTCATTTCTATTCTCTACAGCTATATTTCTGAAAGGTCAGGCTTATCAAGGTATACTTTGCGTTCAGTAAAATTTGCCCCTTTAAGTTGCTCGTTTCTATGGATTTTGAGTTTATACTTTTTGAGTTGTGTAGCCATGCACCGTAGCCAAGATAAAACCATTGACATCACCCCTCAAATTCCTTTATGCCCTTTTGAAGTCAGTCCCCTTCCCTAACCACCAGCCCCTGGCAACCACTGATCTGATTGTGGCTCTATTGGCTTACCTTCCCCAGAATGTTATACAAATGGAATCATGAAGTAAGTGGACTTTTGTATCTGGCTTCTTTCACTTGGCATCATGCTCTCCAGATTCATCTATACAGATGCCTTATACCTAGTTCCTTTTTATTGCTATTGGAAGAGTCTAGAATATGCCACTTACTGCGGCATAAACATTTTTGGAAGAAGGAGAGCCTGGGTGGCTCAACCAGTGGAGCACATCACTCTTGGTCTTGAGGTTGAGTTTGAGCCCCACATTAGGTGTAGAGATTACTTGAAAATAAAATCTTAAGGGGTGCCTGGATGGCTCAGTCGGTTAAGCGTTTGACTCTTGGTTTCAGCTCAGGTTGTGATCTCATGGGTCACGGGATCCAGCTCCATAGGCTCCACACTCAGCGGGAATCTGCTGAGATTTCTCTCTGTATCCCTCTCCCTCGGCCCCTTCCCCCACTCACTCTCTCTCCCAAATAAATAAATATTTAAAAAATAAAAATAAAATAAAATCTTAAAAAACAATTTTTTAGAAGGCATTTGAGTTCCTGAAATCTCTCACCCTCTTAAAAGCAGAGTCTCTCAAAAGAGCTAAAAAAAAAAACCCCTGAGTTGTCATAAATCCCCTCCCTGGGATCAACCAGGAACATAGACTCTTGTCACGTATCCCAGGTGAGAGGTCTCCACACCATATTCACACAGGCATTGTCACAAAACTATCACAACTCCGATCTCTTTTCGCGAGGCCCAATTGGTTCCTAAGTGCTCTTTCTTCCCCCACCTTCCCTTATTAAGAAGTCGTTAGTTTTCCCGTAAGTGCCCTTCTCCTCTTCCACTGCCTCTTTTAGGGTGGTATAGAAGCCGCAAATTCTAACAGCCCCTTTGTGTCACATTTTACTGTGCGCCCTTCTATATACCTTAACAAAAACAATGATTAAACTTGTTCTTTTGCTAATCTGTCTTTGTTAGTCTAATTTGCAGGGCCCCAATCACTTAAACTAAGAGAGTACAGGCTAAGTTTTAGTTCCCTGGACACTATTATTCCATTGTATCAGTGTATCAAAATTTGTTTGTTCATTTACCGGTGAGACTTTTGGGTTGTTCCCAGTTTTTGGACACTTTCCTACAGGGTCTTTGCATGAATGGCATATATATTTTCAGTTCTCTTGGATTAGTGCTGTTAAACAAAATTCAATCGAGTGAATTTGAAAATCTAACTGGCTTTATTAAGCAGTTCATGAATTGGGCACTACCCCCTTCTAGCAGGTAGAGGGGAAGCTCTGAGGAGTTGTTCAAAATGGAATGTTTTTATAGGAAGGAGAGTGGGGCAAGGAGATCATTAGCAAAAGGAAAGAAAAGGTTGTTTCAGATAAGGTCACCTTCCCTTAGGGGGAAGAGCAGGAATCTTATCATGCAGATTACCTCATCTTTTTTTGGAAGGGGGAGTGGGTGAAGAGGGCCCTGTGACAGATTACCTCATTGATGTTGATCAGAAAATTCCCGACTGACCAGTTAAGACTACATTTATTGGGGAGGTTGAAACTTGGCTTAAGTGATGCCATTTTGGGCCTGTGGGTTTTCTTTAAAAGATTTTATTTATTTATTTGACAGAGAGAGAGAGAAAGAGATCACAAGTAGGCAGAGAGGCAGGCAGAGGGAGAGGGGGAAGCAGGCTCCCTGCTGAGCAGAGAGCCTGATGCGGGGCTTGGGGCTCGATCCCAGGACCCTGAGATCGTGACCTGAGCCGAAGGCAGAGGCTTAACCCACTGAGCCACCCAGGCGCCCTGTGCAGATTTTCTTTTTAACAACCTGGATTATATGCTAAGTGTCTCTATAGGAAAGTGTCTCTACAGAGACGGATTCCCAATGTGCATTTCCATCAGTAGTATATGAGAGTTCTAGTTGGTTAGCATTCTTATCAATACTTCATATTGCCAGCTCTTTTATTGTTAGCCATTCTAGTATGTTAAGTGATTATTTGAAGACAAATAAGGAAAAGGTACAGTTTTACTCATTTAAGAAACATTTATTGATAAAACCAGTGCCTGGTTTTGGCTTTGGCTGGGTTGATACACTTTGTCAGATGTTTTATTTTGTTGACTTGTGGAAGGAATGTTATCATACTGAGAACATATAAACAGTTCCTTATCTCCAGGTTCTCACAGTCAGGTGAGAAAGACACAGGAGAGAAAATAGGTATGAGTATACTTTCTTCATGGCACTTTGGGAGCACAGAGCTGGGAGCTTTTTGCTTCTCTGTGGGAGGAAAGAAAACACTGCCAGAGCTGTCTTTTAAGTTAAGTCCCTTTTCCCCTAAATTGATGTTGGGTTTTATAGGTTCAAATGTCAATGTTGGGTCATGAGAACTTTGAAAATTTATTTATTTATTTTGAAGAGGGGGGCTGTGGGAGGGGCAGACAGAGAGGAAGAGAGTGTCTTTTTTTTTAAAGATTTTATTTATTTGACAGAGAGAAACACAGCGAGAGAGGGAACACAAGCAGAGGGAATGGTAGGGGGAGAAGCAGGCTTCCTGTGGAGCAGAGAGCCCTATGCGGGGCTCGATCCTAGGACCCTGGGATCATGACCTGAACCGAAGGCAAACGCCCAACGACTGAGCCACCCAGGCCCCATGGGAGAGAACGTCTCAAGCAGACTCCACACTGAGCTTGAAGCCTGCTAAGGGGCTTGATCTCAAGACTCTGAGATCAGGACCTGAGCGGAAACCAAGAGTCCAACAGCTTAACTGACAGCACCACACAGCTGCCCGGCGGCTGGAGTATTTTAAATGTAATAGAATACAATAAGGGCTTCCCTGGCCTTCCCTTTTAAGCCTATTTTAATATGAAAATCTTATATTTTCCGGATATATTCTGGAATATCTTTTGAAGACTGGAAATTTTGAGAGATGTGGAAAGAGAACCAGACTGGCTAGAAATCTGAGCCTCTAGATCCCCAATTCAGCTGTACCCTAACTTGAGTGCAGACCTGTACAAGCCAAGTACTTACAGGCCTATCTTCTTTTGTCTATAAAATAAGAGCTTGGACCCCTAAGATCTCCTCCAGTTGTGAGATTTTTGTGGTCTGCATACCATCTGGAAGGAGAATTCTGGGACGAAGAACAATGACAAAGGCCAGAGTTAAGAGGTAGAATGCAGGGGAGCCGCAGGGCAATGGAGAGAACAGCTCCGAGGGGGGAGTGGAGTGTGGCTTATATTTTAACATCGGGCAAACGCAGCAGCATTGGAGGCTCAACAGACTTAGGAGCACCAGAGAAGTCCAACTAGAGACTGGTGTGTGAAACCAGCAGTGTGCTAGGAATACAATACGCAGTAAAGGGGGAGCCTGGTTGGCTCAGTCGGTCAAAGCCTCTGCCTTCGGCGCAGGTCGGCTCAGGTCCTGATCTCAGGGTCCTGGGATGGAGCCCTGCAATGGGCTCTCTGCTCAGCAGGGAGCCTGCTTCCCTCTCTCCCTCTGCCTGCCTCTCTGCCTGCTTGTGGACTCTTTCTCTCTGTCAAATAAATAAATAAAATCTTAAAAAAAAAATACGCAGAAAAGGTGGAAGGGAGATTTCCAACAATAAGGCAGGCCACAGGGACCAGGGATCTAGGAGCATTTGTTTATTACTTCAACAAATAATTATTGAAAAAGGAATATTTTAGGGGAGATTCAGAGAGGCAGGCTAGCATTTAGCATGAGGGAAGTCTGTGATGGGTACTGAACCAGGGGTGCTGAGAGGTGTAAGGGGTGTCTGAAGGACTGCAAAAACCAAGCTGAGATTCCCCCAACCATTCATTTCACAAACTCTTGTTGAACAAGGACCGTGTTATAGGCACTGGAGATAGAGAACAATTTCTCTTCTGCAGCTTAAGTTCTAGTAAGGCAAGAAAATAAATAAGGTAAATAAAACGCATAGCATGCTATTAGCGATAAATGCTAATAAAAACAGCAGGGAAGGACAACAGGATTGGATGCAAAGGGGAGGAGGCTGTAATTCTAAAAGCTTGGTAAATGAGAAGATGACATTTGAATCAGGAGGGGCAGGAATGAGCAGCATGGATAGAGGGTACTGAACAGTGTTTCCAAAGAGGAACAGCAAGCAGAACAAGGAACCACAGTTGGGCTTCAAGGAGGCCAATGATGCTGAAGGGAAGACGAAAAAGGGGAGAGTAGTTCAAAGTATGTTCTGGGCCCTGGAGAGGGCAGGATGGAGCGCAGCTCACTCTGGAGTTCCCTTGTTCACCTCCCTTCCTTTTCTCAGCATTTGGGAGCATCTTTGTGCCTCAAGCTGCAGATACTATAGTGGATAAGACATGGTGTTCCAGTTGTCAGAACCAGAACACAAGGTCAGGGTCCTGCTGGAAGCAAGGATAGATGATAGATGATCCTGCATTGAACTGAGTTAGACCAGGCCTCAGATCCCTGACTTCAGACAACACCAATCTTCAAGCCAGTATGACTCAAGGCTATTGGTGGGTCTCCACAGAGGGCAAAAGAGAACCATAGAGAAGAAACTAAGGATGCTGGTACATTGAAGTTAAAATGTATATAATTATACTAGGAAAAACTGCACATGATTTGAAATTTCAAACAGCATACAAAGTACCCTAGGTTTCTAAGCTGCTGAGAAGTTTAGACATCACAGTCCAACCTCTTCATTTTACAGAGAACACTCAAGAGAAGTGATTTATTAAATCAATAGAGGGGAAGGCCTACCTGGCCTGTGCTCATGTCTTTTCTCTTCCTTTTCCTCCTTCCTTCCTTTCTTCCTTCCTCTCTCTCCCTTTTTTTTTTTTTTTTTAAACTTGATGAAACAAGGACTCAAAAAATTGGCTTAAAACTCAAAGTTGTTCCTCTCGGCGGAAACCTTTAGTAAAAGGCAAAACATTTATATGATCTGAAGAGAAACGAGAGTTCCCAGTGTACTTTCTATCATAAAAAAAACCCTTTTTTTACTCTCACTAAAGTTTCAGAATAAGGTTATAGAGAAAGCAAACCAGTATTTTTCAAGTTGTCTTTTAAGTTCACTTGAACTAAATGCGAAATAGAAATTGGGCTAATTCACAGAGCACAAACTTCAGAGCCACGGTTCAGTCCCTGCAGAATCAGTTACATGGGGAAGAGATTCCTGAAAGGGTGAACAGTGACCGGTACTACTGAAAATACAGACAGTGGGAGAAACACTCAAAACGTTAGTCCTTGACACACCAACGTCTTTCCTTTGGCTGGTGACAGCAAGAGAGTGGAAGCAAAATCTTTTAACATCATAATGGAGATGTTGTACCCCAATTTTCAGTCACAAACCTTGAGTTATGTAACATATAGTGCAGACAATGGAACTCCAATGTAACAACATTCATGTGGGTTCAGCCAAACTAAGCTCTTTTCTAGAGGAAAAAAAAATGAAACATGGTTAGGAATGAAAAGCACATGAAAGCACAAACTTTTGAAGTAAATCTCCAGAGAAAATGTTATGAAGAACATATGATAATTAAAATCTAAAAACTGATGAATTAAATACATAGAAAAGAATCCATATTCTCAAAATAAGAAAACCAGAACTCAGTCACATGTCGAAGTCTTTATCTTGCAGAAGATCTTAAACTTTGGATGCAGCAAATTATACAGTCCCTTGATAAACAATTCAAGTTAGAATTCAAGTTCATAGTGCTAGCTTCCCCCCCAAGGAAATTTTCTATTGATTCATAACTTGGCCTTGAATTTGACCTGTGGCCTTCATGTCATGATAATTTGGGTCACTCTGAATATGCCATCTCTTGAACAAGGGCCTCTGCTAATTTTAAATGAGTGCAGCTGCCAATTTGCCGTTCTTCTTTTTGCATCACAATATGTGGGAATAAATTTGCAATTAATAAAACATTTCCAGCAAGCAGTCAGACTGAGGGAATGAAGGACATTTATCTAGTAAAGAGATGTTTCATTTTTGCCTTTTTGGCTATGAAAAAAAGGGAAAGAAAACAGTTTATACCTTTGAGGGCTTTGACAGAGGTCAGAATTTTTCCCTGGGCTACAGCATCTAAAAAAGCCATGCAACTCAAATTAGATTTTAGTTAAAAAGAAATTTAAAAAAATAAATAAATAAAAAAGAATAGGGGCACCTGGGTGGCTCAGTGGGTTGAAGCCTCTGCCTTTGGCTCAGGTCATGATCATCGGGCTCTCTGCTCAGCAGGGAGCCTGCTTCCCCCCTCTCTCTGCCTGCCTCTCTGCCTACTTGTGATCTTTCTCTCTCTGTCAAATAAACAAAATCTTAAAAAAAAAGAATAAATGTAGACAAATTTGTAGTCTTAAAACAATTTTCTTTCTCTTTCTTCTTTCCTTTTTTCCTCTCGTTTCTTCCTTCCTACCTTCCTTCCTTCCTCCCTCCTTCCTCCTTTCCCTCCCTTTCTTCTCCTCTCTCTTTCTCCTTCCCTTTCTTCATTTCTTTCTCTTTAGTTCAATGAAAATGAATCTCTCAAGTTTGACTCACTGGGGAGTTCCTGCATTTGATAGTAAGTAACCGGACAGTTGATGATTAAGCCCCTAGGGCCTTTATTCCATCTTGCATCTGAAGCTGCATTAATTAATAATATACTGTTCTAATACAAGGAGACAAGGATCCTACAGGGGTGTGGACTAGGAAACTGAAGAGTGTGGAAGCTGTGTTGTAAGAGAAATAATTGAAGGAACTTGAAAGAGAAGGAACTGGGGGAGCTAGAGGAGGAGTGAGGCAAGTCTCAGCTGATGGGTTTTTGAGCTTGCTGTTTTCACTGTATAGAAGGTTCCTTCCGCTACTTTCCACCTAATTCTGTAAGGGAAGATTGGGTCATCATGTAGTGTGAGAATTATCTAGATTCTCTTAGCTAGTGTTCATCTCCCTACTCTGAACCCCTATAGCACTTGCTGCTACCTCTATTTTAATTTATCTAGATCAGGTTTTTCAGGGCCTTGAATGCTACAGTAAGGGGTTTAAGGAGGCTATTAAATTTTTGAGGATGAGCATGATGATTTAGGGTTCAAAGACAGACTAAGAAGGCATTTCTGTTGTAGACAGAAGGTAAGGGGTACATGAGACTACGTTCTCTCTTTCTCTTTTAAAAGCATATTACTACGCGCCAGGTATTATGCGTGATTACTCCACTCTATATAAACAGGGAAGCCAGGTTACTCTCCCGCATGTGGTGACCAGATAGCCTCCATGTCCTCACCACCTGTTTTACCATCATCTTGTAATCTGAAGATAATTGCTCCACTGAAATCGTGTTTTGAAGGCTCAAGAATGACCTGCTACCGGCCACATCTATGGACTTGTCCCCTCAGTTCTGTTTTGGGTCCGTGATCTTCCCGAGACATTTTCTCACAACTCAGAAACTGACTGCCTTTTTCTCGCTGATTCTTTAAAATTTGGGATGCATTTTTACCGCGTGAGCTCAACGAAGCTTAATTAGTTAAGGGTGGCTATGGGTTGAGATTTCAAGAGATTCTAAAGGGTATTTTCGAGCGCTTTGGACTCGAAAGGCGGGTGACAATAGTTCTAAAGAAAACGGTCAAAGCCTGCAGATTTTTCTTTTAACAGCTCTATTCTCATCCTTGCACTCCAGGGCTAGGGGCAACTTTTCTGTTGTTTGTTTATGAAAGAAATCGAGAAAGGGACCCGGCCTCGCCTCTTTTTTGACCTAAGGGCAAGAGTGAGGGGCCGGGCGGATTAGGTGCGGCTCCCCCTAGGCGCGCCCACAGCCCAGCCAGGGCCCAGAGCAACCCCCTACGCCAAGGGGCGGGGCGCGCTGGGCGGCCACGCGCGCGGGCGGCGGGGTGGGCGTGTCCCGCGGGCGCGCGCGGGCGGTGAAGGGGGCGTGTCCCGCGGGCGGCGGCGGCGGCGGCGGCGGCGGCGGCGCGGGCTGGGTGCGCGGCGCAGCCTCCTGTGCTGGAATGTGCGGCTCCCGCGAGCTCGCGGCGCAGCAGCAGAGCAAGCGCCGCCGAGGCCCGGGGCCACAGACCCCGGCTGCGGCGGCGGCGGCGGCGGCCGGGACGGCAGGGCGAGAGCCGGCCGCCTGAGCACTCTCTGCAGTCCCACTCCTGGGCCTTCGCGGGCCTCGACGTCCCCAGCGCCCAACTTTTCCATCCTCCCCCACCCCTCCCCCCGAAACTCCAGCAACAAAGAAAAGTAGTCGGAGAAGGAGCGGCGACGCCGGGTCTCCCGCCCCTCCTCGCCTAGGAAGGCGGGTAAGCGCGGCTCGGGGTTGGGGGGTCGGTCGGGGTGGGGGAGGGCCGGCCGGGCGGCGGCGGCGGCGGCTGTAGTGGCAGGGGGAGGGCGCGGAAGGACGCGGAGCGAGGCGCTGTCCAGGGCTGATTTGCAGATACTGTGGCTCCGGCGGCGGCCGCGGCGCGGGGCGGGGGCGGGCGACCGAGCGGGATCGGGTTACACCGGCGCGGCCCGGGGGCTGGGCCGGGGGCGTCCTTGGGGAGCGGCGTGGAGCCAGGACCCCCTCCCCAGTCGAGGCCGAGCCGCCGCCCCCGCGCGGGCCCGGACGCCCTTCGAGCGGGGTCCTGAGGAGCGGAGCTGCTTGGGGCGCTGGTCCTGAAACTTCTTCCCTGTCCTCCTGCTCCCAGGTCCCGCCGCAGCCCCTCGTCGGCCCGCGGCCCTCGCGTCCCCCTCCCTCTCCGGCCTCTCCCTTTCGCCGGAAGGCGCCGTTGAGTGTGGCCGGGCGGGTTGAGTCAGCCCCGCGGCCCGGGCGGTTCCGCCAATGGGGCTGGACAGCGATTTCTGCTCTCGGGCCGCCCCGCCGCCGCGGCCCTCCGCACCCGGCCACCCTGGCGCCCGAGCTGGCGGGGCCGGGGCGCGCGTCCCGCGGGGCGCGGTGGGGGAGTGAGTTCGCAAACTTCCGGGGCGCGGGGGAGGCGGCCGGCGCGCGTGGGGGCCCCCTCCGGCGCTAGGGGCCGGACGCCTCCGGAGGGCGCCCGCGGAGCCTCCCGGGCCCTCTGCGGAGGGTGAGCCCAGGGGCCGTGAGAGGAGCCGGGACGCCGGCAACGCGGTAACTTTCCTTCCTCTTCCCAGAGTCGGGCCCGCGGGCCGGGGAGGGGGCAGCCCTGAATGGGGAAGACTTGGTCTGGCCCAACGGCGCCTCGAGTTTGCCCACCTTGCTTTTCTTAGTGTTGGGGAAGTCAGGAGAAGCGTCAGGACGAGTGTTGGGGCAACTCCCGCGAGTTGGTGTGTAAATGTGTGCAGTGAGCGGGCCCAGCCGAGAGGAAGCGAGAGCGCCCGAGTTTGCAAAGAGCTGCTTTGTGTTTGGTATTTTGAGAAAATGGCCGAATGCCTATTTCAGTCAGGAATGCCGCCGCCGAGGCAGGCGCTGGTGGCAGCCGCACATAGGAATTCGTGCAACACGTTGGGTTTTCCGGCTGTGCTTAGACGGCCTTCCCGACAAACGTGAAAATTCCTTTAGGGACGGTAGTTAGGATTGGGGGGGTATTAGAAAAGTCGGTATTTGGGTAAATTGCCGAGTAGCCTGGGCTGTTAAGCCCGGGGACTGCTATGGCCCTCGGTTTGTTTTCTGTGATGGCATTTGATTCCAAGTTTTGGTGCATTATAACTCAATCGGTTTGTGTTTATGCACCTGGGTGAAACGAACTGCTTTTTGGGTTTGGAGTTTGATTTGATTTTTTGAGTGCTTGCCACTTACTTTGCTTTTTCTAATTTGCAAGACAGCAAGCATTCAGTTTTGAGAATAGCACCTTTCAGATTGGAAAGTGACATGGTTAAGGCGACTTTAAAAGCCCAACATGTTTTCAAGAAGGTGATCTTGTAATGGCTTCCACTAAGCAAGTAGGCCAAGTCAAGCACAATGCAAAAAAGTTGCTGATTGTCGGGATGAGTTGTACGATTATTAGAGGGTTTGAAAGTTTCTTTATTTTAATTTGTGAAGTTTTGAATACACGGAGCTTCCTTTTTTTTTTTAAACAGGAGAAAAGTTCTGCATTTTTTCTTTCTTTTAAACAGGTCGAGTCATTAAAAAAATAAGCTAAGTGGTACTTTTCACAGTAGTTTATTTTTCTGGAGTTAATTGAGTTTATATGAAATTCAATTCAGTTGACCAGTTACTACACGCTTCTACTTTCCATACATGTTTGTAATTAACAAATGAACAGTGGTTTTTGGGGTTCTCCCTTTTCTGAGCAGTAAATTGTAGAAAGGGCGAATTGAGAGGACAGCAGTTTACTATTCATATGTTGAATTGAAAAAATTTTAATTAACATAAAAATGAAGTTACCTTTTTTTTTTTTCACCAGAAAAATTAAAAGTGCTTGAGGGAAGGCCTGCCAGTGGTAGGCCTAGTTGATGGATGAGTTATGTCAAATAATTGATAGACTTTTTTGTAGGGATAATAGAAATTTTTTTGGTGACTGCAATGAGAAAAATTTGGTAGTACAAAAATATTTCAAAACCTTAATTTTAGCAATTAAAGCTCATTGAATTTAAAGATTATATTTGAAAAAGAATTTTTTTAAGTTATGAAGTGTCACAGCAGTGTTTTGGATGTTGTGTTTAAACTGGTTTTGTACTTTTTGTCTTAGTTTCAGAATACAGTCATGGCCACCCAGGTAATGGGGCAGTCTTCTGGAGGAGGAGGGCTTTTCACAGGCAGTGGCAACATTGGCATGGCCTTGCCTAACGACATGTATGACTTGCACGACCTCTCCAAAGCTGAATTGGCTGCACCTCAGCTTATCATGTTGGCAAATGTGGCCTTAACTGGGGAAGTAAATGGCAGCTGCTGTGATTACCTGGTTGGTGAAGAAAGACAGATGGCAGAATTGATGCCTGTTGGAGATAACAATTTTTCAGATAGTGATGGAGAAGGACTTGAGGAGTCTCCTGAAATAAAAGGTGAACCCAATGGATTGGAAAACATGGAGCTGGAAAGTTTGGAACTCAGTGTTGTAGAACCACAGCCTGTGTTTGAGGTATCAGCTGCCCCAGAAATTTATAGCTCAAATAAAGATCTTCCTCCTGAAACACCTGGAGCAGAGGACAAATGCAAGAACTTGAAGAGCAAACCTTTTCGCTGTAAGCCATGCCAGTATGAAGCTGAATCTGAAGAACAGTTTGTGCATCACATCAGAGTTCATAGTGCCAAGAAATTTTTTGTGGAAGAAAGTGCAGAGAAGCAAGCAAAAGCCAGAGAATCTGGATCTTCCACCACAGAGGAAGGAGATTTCTCCAAGGGCCCCATTCGCTGTGACCGCTGTGGCTACAATACCAATCGATATGATCACTATACTGCTCACCTGAAACACCACACCAGAGCTGGGGATAATGAGCGAGTCTACAAGTGCATCATTTGCACATACACCACAGTAAGCGAATATCACTGGAGGAAACACTTGAGAAACCATTTTCCAAGGAAAGTATACACATGTGGAAAATGCAACTATTTTTCAGACAGAAAAAATAATTATGTTCAACATGTTCGAACTCATACAGGTAAGAGTACCTTGTAGTCCATAAGTTCAACTCACTTTTGATAGTTAATTCAGTAGGCTGTTAAAGTAGTACTGAAGAAAGGGGATTCTGGGGTCAAGTTCTGGTCCCATTATTTGCTGTCTTTGTGACCTTGGATAAGTCATTTTAACTTCTTTGTGCTTCAGTTTCTCTCTCCATCGGGGTAATAACTATGGAATTGGAGGGTAAGTGAAGAACACTTCACAGAATGGCCAAGACAAATATTATCCGTGTTCTTGTTAAAATTTGTATTCTAACAACTTGGGGTAGATCATTTAGTTAAATTGGACTACCTTTTTTTTTTTTTTTTAGGAGATGTAGTCAGTTAGTGAATACATCTAATATACAGATATACAGCATAGTTTCCCAAAGAAATTGAGGACTTAGACAAAAAGGAAAAATCGGTGACTAACCCTTGCATAGATCCATTTCACAGAAGCCTTAAACTTTAAAAAAAAATTGTCTTGGTATTGAGTTCCTGAGTGGAACAACTTACCTTGTCTGCGAAACCTAAAAATGTGAAAAGTTAGTTTTTAAAAGATTGAAATCATTTTCCTGAGAAAGCAAACACACATGTGGAAAATGAAGCTATTTTTCAGACAAAAAACAATGTCGTTCAGCATGTTTAAGCCCATACAGGTAAGAGAACCTTTCTAGTTTGTAACTTTACCAAAAAAATGGAACAATGTTAAAAATATGAAAAATTCAAACATCTCAAAGAAGATATCAGCATGTACCCATTACCTATATTTATTAGTTAATGATATTTTACTACATTTGGCAGGTTTTTTTGGTAAATATCAGTTTTATTGAGATATAGTCCACTACCACAGAATTCATCCATTTAAAGGTAAAATTCACTGGTTTTAATGTATTCACAAAGGTTGTATAACTATCACCACAATCAGTTTTTAGGACATCTTCAACCAAAAAGAAACCCTGTCTATTAGTGTCTATTCTTTCTATTAGAAACCCCATTTCTCCTCAGTACCCCTTAATCATTTACTTTTTAAAAAAGAAGCTCTAGGTCCATTGTGGGGCTAGAACTCATGACCTTGGGATCAATAGTTGCATGCGCCACTGACTGAGCCAGCCAGGCAACCCAGGGAGTCTCATTTTTTAAGGAAATGTTTGCAACTTATTGTTAGTTTTCTCATGTTACATTTTTCTGCCAAGGATTGGTACCTTTGAGGACTGATTAGTGGTCTGAACAACATAGGGTAATCTAGTACAGTAATCTGGATCACAAGTAAAAAGGGGTTGTGGGATGCTGTTTGCATCAGATCCCTTTTGCGAGAGTTGTCACTGGGTAGGACTGAACCCCATAGGTAAAGTAGGGCACAGTGGGGAGGGGAATCAGTAGTGCTTTACTGAAGTGGTAGGCTTAAAACAGTAAAACTTACAGATGAAATTCAATCACGAGTAAGACGTGAGAGGGCACCTGGGTGGCTCAGTCAGTTGAGCACCTGACTCTTGATTTCAGCTCAGGTCACACTTTTTTTTTTTTTAAGATTTTATTTATTTATTTGACAGAGAGAGATCAATAGGCGGGGGGGTGGGGGGGAGCAGGAGCCCCGCTGAGCAGAGAGCCCAATGTGGGACTTGATCCCAGCACCCAGGACCAAAGGCAGAGGCTTTAACCCACTGAGCCACCCAGGCGCCCCCTTCAGCTCAGGTCACAATCTCTGGTAGTGGGATCAAGCCCTGCTTGGGCAGAGTTGGCTTGTTCACTCCCCCATGAGCACGAACTCTATCACAAATAAATTAAAAAAAAAAAAAAGGAAGAAAAGATGTTTGTGGCAAAATTCTAAGCTCCAGGAGAATGCTCCAGTATTTTATATATATATATATGGCTTTAAATCTAGTCAAGTATGGGGCACCTGGGTGGCTCAGTAGTTGGGTGTCTGCCTTTCGCTCAGGTCATGATCCCAGGGTCCTGAGATGGAGCCCTGCATCCGGCTCTCTGCTCAGCAGGGAGTCTGCTTCTCCCTCTCCCTCTGCCTGACTCTGTCTACTTGTGATATCTCTCTCTCTCTCTGCCAACAAATAAATAAAATCTTAAAAATAAAGAAAAAAAATCTAGTTAAGTAAAAAATTTGGAGATCCTTTGGAATTTGTTACAACCTGTGACTGTCTCCATGCTTTGAAACCATTTTAGTTTCCAAAGTCTAGAAGTCAAACATTAAAAAATTACATGGCATAGGAAATCAGACTTACTTGGAAATCCTACGCTATTAATCACTTAATAGTTTGAATTAAACAGACAAAACTAACCTCGTGTACAGTATCTTAAAATAAATCCTAGCTACTGTATATACTTCAGCCATAATTACTTCATATTCATTTAACAGTTTTTTGAAAACCTCGGGGCTTAATTTGGATTGGCTGTGATCTGTAGGGCTTTTGGATAGTAGCCATGGCCTGACTTTTATCTGTACACTTTGATGAATTGTTTTAATTGAATTCTAATTGATGACTTTTACAAATATATGTACTTAGAGCCGCGATGCAAGTCAACATAGAGAATATGATCAGCACCCCAGTGTTTTGTCTTAATACATTTTGATTTTGTCAGTTGTATTTTGATAATTCATGTTTCCCAAAACAGCTAAAGATGTCTTCAACTGTAAATCTAAATT
>CM053604.1:37246452-37265481 GCA_028646535.1 Procyon lotor
AAAGTTTTAAAAAATATTTTTAAGTATTGATTACATGTTCACATGACATTAATTATATTGGGTTAAATAAGCAGTAAAATTTAATTTTACCATTTCTTTACCTTTGTAAATGTAACTACCAGAAAATTTAAAATTACATATATTGCTTGCATTTTATTTCTAGTGGATATTGCTATTTTGGGTCAGTGATTGAGTAACATTTGATTATAGTACAGATTCTGATTTGAACAGCCATGAAGAGGTCATATAATATGTTTGCTAGCTTTTCTTCATCCTGAGTGCTTGTCATGTTAATATACTTTGAATGTTCTTTCTAAATCTCCTGAGCTTTTAAGTTGAGTCACTTAACCAGCAACCTGAGTTTATTGCTTAGGGGTACTTCCTGGTTTCATTTTCTGAGGGTAATTTGGATGTTCTCTCAGGCTTTGTTGAGGGTAGGCATCATGTTCTATTGATAATTCTGTTCTAGCCCTTAAATAAAACATTTAAGACTTCTATGTGCGTTAACTAAATTTTGTCCTTTATAACTAACTACCCAATAATATATAAGTTCTATTGCTGTCCCCATTTTACCAATGGAGAAACTATTAAAACTAAGGCACTGAAGAAATGTGGCCATTTTTCCAGTAGAATGTCCCCCTTTCTGGATTTGTCTTAATTGCTTTCTCATGGTGTCATTTGGTTTTTCTTCTGTCCTTGTGTCTTGTATTACTTGTACACTGGAAATTAAATCTGAAGGCTTGAAGTCTACTTAATGTGTCTCATTTGAAGTCCTATCTGGTTGACCCACTATTAGTGTTGCTGGGTTATTGGATTAGAATGTTGACATACTTGTATCTTTCTCATTGAATGGATAATACTTTTGTCACTGTATAAGTGTCTATGGTGTTTTACACTAGTCAGTAACTTCTGCTTGAATAATTTTATGTTTGCTAACTGTTGTCTTTTGAATCTCCTTGCTGTATTAAAAAGATGATGTTCAGTAGTTACTGTTACAGTACAGCAAGTATTTTAAAAGTCTCCTAATGAGTAGTGGCTACTATTTTCTTTTTAAAGATTTTATTTTTCTAAATTATCTCTAGACCCAGTGTGGGTCTCAAACTCACAACCCCGAGATCAAGAGTCACATGCCCTATCGACTGAACCAGTCAGACGCCCCAATAGTAGCTACTATTTGTTGTACGCATGCCAGGTACTGAGAAATTGGGATTTTTTATCTCTAATCTTAGTACCCCTTAAATATTTAATCCTAGTTTATGGATAAGGACACGGATTTAGAGAGGATAAATGCTCTACCTGTGGTTAACTGTCATTCCTTTAAAATAGAAGAGCTAGGATTTAGCCTTAAACTCCTCACCCATCCCATTTTCAGTTACAGCATCACCAAAAGAAAATTATGGCTCAGAAAATGGCTCTAGAAGCTATAGCATAACAGAATTGGAACTACAGCACATGGAGAGCAGAGACATGTCTTTTATTGGGTGCCAATAGTTTGAATTGCAAACAGGAAACAAACATGGTTAGTTTGTTTTGTGTGTGAGTGTGCAATTATTGCAGAAGATATGTTTTAATACTTTTTTTTTAAACAAAGGTTTACCTGCTTTTTTTTTTTTTTTTTAAGATTTTATTTATTTGACAGAGAGAAACACAGCGAGAGAGAGGGAACACAAGCAGAGGAAATGGTAGTGGGAGAAGCAGGCTTCCTGCCGAGCAGGGAGCCCGATGTGGGGCTCGATCCCAGGACCCCGGGATCGTGACCTGAGCCGAAGGCAGACGCTTAACGACTGAGCCACCCAGGCGCCCCTGTTTTAATACTTTTAATCGAAGTTGCTGATAGCACTCATAAGTAAACTGAGGCTAAGTTATTAGGTCAGATTGGATAGGTGGTCTTTTTTTTTTTTGAATGGGTTACATGGAGTAAATATCTTGGGTGCCTTCTCTGTCGTCTGGAGTCTGATTGGAGGTCCCCTGGGCCTTGTTTGTTCCTTTTTCATGTGAGTGTATTTTAGGAAAGAAAAGTATGTGCTCGGTCTTTTATTTTTGGAAGAAATTGGGCTCTGTGGAGTTGATACATTTTAACTTAATTGACAGATTGGTTTATAAAGCAAAACCACAATGGTTATTTTCTTAGAGCATTTCCAACCATGGGAAGGGTTTTTTGGGCCAAATTAGAAAGGGATCAGAATATTGATGAGGTGAAAAATTGACATACTAAACTAATCTAACCTTATCTACTGTTATTCTCCATTTTATTGGTGTTTCTCCCTAATGGTATTAAAATATCCTTTACTGGGCTAATCTTTTTTTTTTTAAAGATTTTATTTATTTGACAGAGAGAAACACAGCAAGAGAGGGAACACAAGCAGAGGGAATGGTAGCGGGAGAAGCAGGCTTCCTGCCGAGCAGGGAGCCCAATGCAGGGCTCGATCCTAGGACCCCGGGATCATGACTCGAGCTGGAGGCAGACGCCCAACGACTGAGCCACCCAGGCGCCCCTGGGCTAGTCTTAGATACACGGACCTTATTCACAGTTCTCCCTTTCTTATTCTCAGTGGAGATGCTATCATTTTATCCTGGATGAAATATTTCATTCAAGATGAAATACATCCAGTTTGTGGGCACCTGGGTGGTTCGCTCAGGTCATGATCCCAGGGTCCTGGGATCGAACCCCGCATCAGGTTCCCTGCTCAGTGGAGAGCCTGCTTCTCCTTCTCCCTCTGCCTGCTGCTCTGCCTACTTGTGCTCACTCACTCTGTCTCTGTCAAATAAATAAAATCTTTAAAAAAAAAAAAAGAAAGAAATACATCCAATTTGTATTTGCTGTTTTTTTTTTTATTGTTGTTATTTGACAGAGAGATCACAAGTAGGCAGAGAGGCAGGCAGAGAGAGAGGGGGAAGCAGGCTCCTGCTGAGCAGAGAGCCTGATGTGGAGCTCTATTCCAGGATCCTGAGATCACGACCTGAGCAGAAGGCAGAGGCTTTAACCTACTGAGCCTCCCAGGCGCCCCTGTATTTGCTGTTAATGATATTTTTTTATGTATCACTGGCTAGTTCCTCATTCTGCTAGCATAGGAATTCATTTTGAATATTCTTCCACAATGAGTGTAACGGATGCTATTGTTAAAGGAGATTAACAACTTGCCAAGTTCCACCTCCATTTGTACTCTTCTTAAAATGGAAAAATACTTTTTTCAACCATAAGTTTATTTTCCTTTCACTAAGTATATGATAATTATTATGGAGGCACTATTTTAATAAGTTAGGCTTATTTGAAAGATGTTATGGTTTGAGAGTCTTAATGAATTCTAGAGTAAATTTTTTTCCCTGTGTCTTTGCGATTTTCTCATTTTAGTATGTCATGTCAAATTCAACCTACTATGCAGTTGGTGCTTTTTTTGGTTAGTAAATGTATTTTTTATTGAAGTATAGTTGATACACAATGTTAATTAGTTTCAGTGTTCTATTGAGGTTCAATTTACACACATGAAAATGCAGGCATGTATCTGAAGCGCACAGGTCAGTGACTTCACATGGTTTCTCCTGTTTGACTGCCCCCTAGAGGAAGACCTGAAACTTTTTTTTCCCCCAGAAAAGTTCCCTCCTTACCCTTTCCAGTCAGTACTCCCTTAGTCTATCCCCAAGTGATAGTCTGACTTGTATCAAAAAGAATATTATAACATTCTTCTGTGAGATGTTTTGATAGTCATCCCATGCTGCTTTATCAGAACTTTGTGGTTTTTGCTAAGTAGTAATCAGTTGTATGCCCCATTACTCTTCAGTAAGTCTCCTTGCTGTTCTTTCTGGATTCTTCTTGATAAGAATATGTAAAGTATATAAAAATATTTCCTCTTTTGAATTTGCTTATATACCTTTAAGTTAATTTGGAAAGAATAAAGTGGACATCTGACACGTTTGGTTTTTTGTTTGTTTGTTTTTAAAGATATTATTTATTTGTAAGAGAGAGAGAGCACACAAGTAGGCAGAGTGGCAAGGCAGAGGCAGAAGGAGAAGCAGGCTCCCTGCTGAGCAAGGAGCCTAATGTGGTACTCGATCCCAGGATCCTGGGATCATGACCTGAGCTGAAGGCAGCTGAGCCACCCAGGTGTCCCAATATCTGACATGTTTATAAAGATGAAAAACTGAGCCCCCCAGGCGTCCCAACATCTGACACGTTTATAAAGATGAAAAACATAGATAAATACTAGAATTGGAAAAGAATTAAAATCATTGATAAAAGGCAAAAAAATATATTAACTAGGTACTAATAACCTATACAGTTTTGATGACTAGATCTAATACAAGCAAGATTTAAAGGCAAGAAAATAAAATTGAGAGGGAATGAATGGAGCAGGTAAATTTTGCCATCAAAATTTAAATAAGTTTTGGGGCACCTGGGTGGCTCAGTCGTTGGGTGTCTGCCTTCAGCTCAGGTCATGATCCCAGGGTTCTGGGATCGAGCCCCGCATTGGGCTCCCTGCTCTGCAGGAAGACTGCTTCTCCCGCTACCATTCCCTCTGCTTGTGTTCCCTCCCTCACTGTGTTTCTCATCTGTCAAATAAATAAAATCTTTAAAAAAAAAAAATTTAAGTAAGTTTTTATGAACTCCCTTTCTCTGACCATTTCATAGGTGAAGGCTTGCACTTTGATTGATGCTTGCTGTGTAAATACCCTCATTTGTTAGGGGTTATACAATGGCAATATTTCCATTACAATTCTTTTATTAGCACAAATATTTTCTTAAAGAGATAAACTTCATTCATCAGCTACTTGTTTACTCAGAGATAGGGTTTAAATGGAAAAGCAGGATAAACACATGAATCTTGCCTTTTGTTTACCCACACTAAAAGTACCAGTTTCAAAAGTGATGATTTATAGAGAGTGTATATAGACTGCTTGGCTCTCTGTGCCATGCTAAGTGCTTTATATGGATTAAATTATTTATAGCCCATAACACTTAGAGAAGTATTTTTACAGATGCAGAAATTGGGCCTTAGAGAGTTTTTAGTACCTTGCTCAGGATTTCACAGTGAGTTGGAGAAGAGTCCATATTTGATCTCCCAGATAGTCTCATTCTAGAAGAAATTCTTATGCCACTTATATTTTTCCCAGTCTTTGTCTATAGATGTTAAGCAAATGTTTGTGTCCACTGAGGTAATTCAATGGAGAGGACAAGACAGAGTAATGCAGCATGTTGTAGAAACCTCTATTTGTGTAGTAGTCTAACATGGAAAAGAGTTGTCCAGTTAGCTACCTAACCAATCTAACCAATCTGATATACTTGGATAAGTTTTTATTACTGCAATTATTTTATCATCAGACATTTTCTAATCACGTAAAGCTTACTATGGTTTTACTTAATGTCTGAACAATTTGCTTTATGAAAAAATTAGATTTGATATGAATTTGAGAATGTTTGAGAGATGAATTTTCATAAATGTCAATTTCCATTTTTCTACTATGCATTCCTTTGGACCAGTGGGGTATGGATACCATTTGGTAATATTTACTAGAATGTGATCTAGATGGGTATGTATTCAGGTAGAATGTGTTAATCTTATACCTTTAATTTGGGGGTGGGGGTGGTTTTGGTTTTGTATATACCTATGATCTGTGATGATCATGACTTTGTTTGATTATTTTACATACCATATCTATTTGTATGCCCTTTCTCATCTATGTTGTTTCTTCACCCATTTGTTAAAAGAAGGTAGAGAAATATCAAAAGGTTTCTGGGTTGGCTATATTTTTGCTTTAAAATAGCAATTCTGGCATTGGATGAGTTTGCTGAGTGAAGCTTGACTCTATTTCTGCTGGAATGGACAAAGGGTTAAATTTAAAGAAAAGACCTCTTGTTCCCTGAGGCCAAAACTTTTACAGCTTACACATCTAAGGTCTGAGAGTCTAGCTTGGAGTGTAAGATAGTTCTTTTGAAGTCTCAAGATTTATCTTAAAAATGTATGGGGATTTTATTCTACTCCATTATACATTTGTTTTAACTAAACATAGAACATTTAAAATTTTTTTCTCAAAAAAAATAAAATTACCTTTTCTCTTTGAGTGCCCTTGCCCCAAAGTTCACATCCAGAGCCCAACCAACTTTGCCAATAATTGTTGTGTACTTCTTGATAAATCATTGTTCTTTTGTAGTGTTTCAGAGCTCTAGCTTGATCAACTTTTTAGAAGATGATGGTTAAATGAAATAATTGTTCCTTCATTTTGTATGAGTCATTGTCAAGAGGTAGAGAAAAGATCTACAAATAAATATGGTAAATGTAAAGTGCATGATACAGTCTTTTCAATGAATAGTTTGTGTGTGTGTGTTTTAACATATCCAATTCCTTATATTTTAATGAAAGCTTGAATTCATTTCTTAATCTATGTTCTCTCTAACATCTCTTGTTTACCTTCAGGTGAGAAGCCATTTAAATGTGATCAGTGCAGTTATGTGGCCTCTAATCAACATGAAGTAACCCGCCATGCAAGACAGGTTCATAATGGGCCTAAACCTCTTAACTGTCCACATTGTGACTACAAAACAGCAGATAGAAGTAACTTCAAAAAACATGTAGAGCTACATGTTAATCCACGGCAGTTCAATTGCCCTGTATGCGACTATGCAGCTTCCAAGAAGTGTAATCTTCAGTATCACTTCAAATCTAAGCATCCTACTTGTCCTAATAAAACAATGGATGTCTCAAAAGTGAAACTAAAGAAAACCAAAAAGCGAGAGGCTGACCTGCCTGATAACAATATAACCAATGAAAAAAAAGAAACAGAACAGACAAAAATAAAGGGGGATGTGGCTGGAAAAAAGAATGAGAAGCCTGTAAAAGTGGAGAAAAAAGACAATGTTTCAAAAGAGAAAAAGTCTTGTAGTAATGCTTCAACTCAAGTGACTACCAGAACTCGCAAATCAGCAATGGAAACTAAAGAAATGGATGTGCATACAGGCAATAATTCAGAAACAACCTGTAAAACCAAGAAAAGCAAAAGGAGGATGGAAGCTGAAGCCCATTCCTTAAAAGATCCTATTAATGATGAGGAACCTGTGGCAAAAAAGAAAAAGAAGGCAGAAAGCAAATCCAAAAGTAGTCAGGAAGTGCCAAAAGGTGATAGCAAAGTAGAGGAGACTAAAAAGCAAAATACTTGTGTGAAAAAAATTACAAAGAAGAAAAGTCTGAAGAGCAAGTCAGTTAAAAAAAGCAGCAAGGCTGCTCAGAAGGGGCCTGCTCAGATGGCGCCACCTTCTTCCGAGGGACCTTCTCAGATGGAGTCTTCTCCTCCCGGGGGGCCTGTTGAGATGGAACCTTCTCCCTCTAGGGGGCCTGCTCAGATGGAGCCTTCTCCTCCTGGGGAGCCTGCTCAGATGGTGCCTTCTCCTTCCAAGGGGTCTTCTCAGATGGCGCCTTCTCCTTCCAAGGGGTCTTCTCAGATGGCGCCTTCTCCTTCCAAGGGGTCTTCTCAGATGGCGCCTTCTCCTTCCAAGGGGTCTTCTCAGATGGCGCCTTCTCCTTCCAAGGGGTCTTCTCAGATGGCGCCTTCTTCTTCCAAGGGGTCTTCTCAGATGGCGCCTTCTCCTCCCGGGGATCCTGCTCAGATAGAGCCGCCCCCTGCCATGGAGTCTGCTCAGATGGATGTTGGTCAGATGGAGCCGTCTCCTCAACTGGAGTCTGCTCAGATAGTGCCTGCTCAGACGGAGCCACCTCCTCCCGTGGGGCCTGCTCAGATGGAGGTTGTTCAGAGGGAGCCTCCTCCTCCCACAGAGCCTCCTCTTCACATGGAACCAAGTCCCAAAAAGTCTCCTCGAAAAGATAATAAAAAGGAAAAGCCCAACATGCAGAGTGAATTGGCACGGAAGGAGCAAGTCCTTATTGAAGTTGGCTTAGTACCTGTCAAAGATAGCCAGCTTCTGAAGGAAAGTGCAGGTACACAGGATCTCGGTGCACCATCAACACCACCGCCAAAGGAAAACTTAAAAGAAGAGGAGTCAAAAGACCAAAAATTACTCATTGAAGGTGAAGGAAGTAAAGAAGCCCCTCTTCAAAAAGTAGAAGAGGCAGGGAAGAGTCTAGCTGGTCTTGCTGCTATTATCAAGGAATCTGCCAATATTTCATCCTCTGAACAAAACGTGACTATGCCAGAGGGTGAAATTTTAGATGCTAAGTGTCAGGCTGACACCGAGCTTCGTGAAATGGAAATGGACACTGATGAGAACAAAACAGAGAACCCCTCTGGCAAAGAGCCAGCAGTTGAAGAACCCGTTTCACCAGTGCTGCTCCCCCTACCAGTAGAAAACCACGAAGCAGTGTCCAAAACTGCTGTGACGTCACCTCCTGTCACCATGGCAGTAAATGAGTCTCAGGAAATGGATGAAGACGAAGGCATCCACAGTCATGATGGAAGTGATCTAAGTGACAACATGTCGGAGGGTAGTGATGACTCTGGATTGAATGGGGCCCGGCCAGTTCCACAAGAAACCAGCAGGAAAAATGCAAAGGAAGCCTTGGCAGTCAAAGTGGCTGAGGGAGATTTTGTTTGTATCTTCTGTGATCGCTCTTTTAGAAAGGAAAAAGATTACAGCAAGCACCTCAATCGCCATTTGGTTAATGTATACTTCCTTGAAAAAGCAGCTAAAGGGCAGGAGTAATTAAACTTAGGATAAGGCTTCACTTCTTAGTTTATGAGATCTATTACATTTAATATTCATTTATAGTTGTAGGCAACCTTTTATTTTTTAAATTGCTTTAATTAGTGTCCGACATTGAATTTTAAGTGGCACTCTTTTCCTTAGGACTCTATATACCTATCGATGGATAAATTTCAGCAAATCCGAGGAAGGTAGTGTACTAAACCAGCAGACACCTGGTTTAGTTTATACATTTAATTGAAATGAGAAGGCCAAGGTGGTATTGTAGCATTCTGTTGCTTTGTCTGGCTGGCTATAACTTGTCACTTTTCTTGCTATGTCTGTCGTCTTGTTTTACTTCAGTTTTTTTCTTAGTTCTTTGTTTAGTTCTATAAAAATTGGCATACTTAAATAGCAAATTACTTGAAGAATTTGCCTGCTTTATAAAAAGTTAGCACTTTAAAGTTTTTTTTAGAGATGAGAAGAGACATTTAAATTGAAGAAAAATTTTCCCGACAGTGGACATTGTATCAGTCCAGGTATTTCCTTCCCGAATTTTGATCATTATTTCTTATTTGTATATGTTAATCGTCATAAACAATGATTTTGGTGTGGTTTTTTTTTGTTTTTGTTTTTGTTTTGGGTTTTTTGTGGTTTTTTTTGGTGCTTTAATGGCTTAAGATGTTGCACATTGTTTTGTTTTGTTTTTTTAACCTATGCAGTTCAATTTTTTTCCTAGAAATAGCATTTGTTGAACAGTAACACTTTATACATATATATGCATGTTTATTTGTCCTCTTTGGAGGGATGCTTTTAGTCTTGTTTGCAAAAGGGCAGTTTTCTTTTTCCTTTGCTGCAATTGTCTTTTTTGCAGAATATTAGTGTGTGCAAATTTGTGAGCAAATGAAACATGCAAGTTCAATCCATTGATTTTGAATTTCACATCTTATATATCTATGCCAGAATCTGTATTTCACAAAAGTTATTTATTTTAAATGGATGTAGTGAGTTCACAGCTCTCATTTTGACCTTTACAATAAACAAACCACTAGGCTCTATATTAAATGGATTTTAATCTCAGATACCAACCATAAGTAAAAATTTTTGGCTTGTTTTAGTACAGCTACTTCCTAGATATACAGTATTATCATATCTTTGAGGAAGACTTTTTTACGTAGATGGTTGGTGTCCATATGGCTACTCAGCCGAATAAAGAACTGTAAGTGATATTTGGAAACTGCAAACCTGGAATTAGGAGACATAATTACTCCTTCATGTTATACAGAATATCAGTTGTGAGATTCCAAAGCCATAGCAATTATACAGCAAAGCTAGGTTGAGAGAGGTAGTATGAGTGCTGGTAGACCAGCTGCTACTTACTTACTATGAATACAATGAAAAAGGCAGGTGAAACTTAAGTACAGTCCAGATTTTAAAAAATCACACTTTCTCAGGGATCTCCACAAACTAGTGGGTGTCCTGGCTGTCCCTGTGACAGCCTCTTTCTACAGGTGAGGCCTCAAATGAATTGCAGCTATCCTGGTGTTCCTGTGGGGGCACTTTGTATTAAGAAAGAGTATTCTTCTAAACTTTCCTGGTAGGTTCTTTGGCCAGTTGCCAAAGAATATGAAAGAATCCAACAGAATTTTTCTTGCTAATAGCAGATAATTCATTTCAGTCAAAGTATGATCCCAGTGGGGAATCTTGAACAATTCTGATCCTCCCATGTTCTGTTCTGAAATAACCACTTTATATTTCATTTATTTTCTTTTATCTGATGATCTCTTTGAGGCAGGTTTCAGAGTTTGGCAATGCAACATGAAAGATTAGAAAGCATTGATAAAGTGTGGGTGGAAAACTTGTTAAAAATTTGAGAGTGAAGTTTGAGTTAAAAGACATTTGAACTTGGAATTGACTGGGAGGCCAAAGATTTAAAGAGAAGATTCTCTCAAGAAATGAGTAGTAAGTTGTGTGTTAATGGTGTGTGTTTTGTGTGCATGAATGGGAATTTATAAATGATGTTGAATTCTAGATGAATTCATGGCTCCGACAATCATTGTCAACAGAAGATCAAGCTGCAAATATTTATGTTTTAGAACTTAAATTATAAAGCTAGTTAAATCTTTCTAACAACTAGTTTTAATGTTCATGGGTACATTTTATGTTAAGTTACCTTTTACATTCTATATGAAAAGACTCATGTTAAGTACAGATTGGAGATTGGGAATCAGTTTGGGGAAGAGGTTTTGTGGATTCTTCAGTGCTACAAAAGAAAAAAATTAGACTTCTGGGGAATTGGACTAATTTTCTTACCTAGTTTTTAAGACTAGAATGCTAAAAACAAAATATGAAGGAAATTAAAACCCCTTGTTATTAAATTGATCTGTGAAAACATTGTTACTGGAAATTGAGTGGGACTTGAGGCCTTTCTTCCAGAAAACAAGGACTTGATTGTCAGGCCTATATTAGGTTCTGAACCTTAATGCCATGTATTTGTACTTGTTAAAATTGTTTCAATGAAAAATATGTTAGTAATAAGAACTTCTGGTTTAGTTGGGAGTTCTTCCATTTGAAAAATGTGATATTTGCATGGAACTGTTTGAATCTTTGTTTTCTCAGTTTCCCCTCCACTGGATAGAATTGAAACTAGAATTTTCCCTTTTGGTAAAGGAATAAAAAGTGAATATGTTATTTGTAAATTGATGTTTAGTAACTAGAGATAAACTTGAAATACTAGAGTACATTATAAGCCTAATCCTAGGTAGTCTTTATCTCTTTTATCTTCTGAACCTATATTCACGTTGGTCTTCAAGATATCTTAAGTTATATTTTTTCCTCTTTTCAGAGCTGCTTTGGGGCTACCTTTTTTTTTTTTTTTTTTTTTTTTTGAGGTGTAATTCGTAAGGGGCTACATTTCTGATAAGGCTTCTTATAACTATGGCTGGATGTTTTGTTCTAGTCTTCCAAGAAGGGCCATTTTATTTTTTAGAGTCACTTCTAAAGTCATGTGGTCTTTAACTTTGGGGACTGTTTTGCAGATAAGTGCTAATGCAAATAAATTTTAAGCCCAAGTAGACCTCATCACATATCACCCCATGAATGTTGATAAGGAATGAATACCTTGAAGGAATACCTTGCCTGTAGTATAATATCAGTTCTGGACTGAAAAGCTGGGGAAGAGACTTCATTTTATTTTTTGCATAAACCAGAAAATCAGCTAGTGTGTGCAGTTTCCTTGTTGAGCTCAGCAGATGAACTGAGCTGATAGTGTTAATTCAGATTCAATAAATTATCTGAATCTTGGTTTCTGTAGACTTGCAATCTACATGCAGTTTTAACTAAATCAGATAGCTTTTACATTTTCACTTGTGTACATAGGCTCCCCACCCTTTTCAACATCCATTAGTTAATTAATTTTTGTAAACTGGCATTGAAACATTACAACAATGTTTTGTTGCACCAATTTTATAAACTTACAGTGCAATACGTGTTATTTTTCCGAGACAAACCAAAGGTTAATATCTCAAGGTTCTTGCTGCCTGCTTTAGCAGCATTTGATGGGAGGATCTTTTATATACATTTGTAATAGATGAAAAATAAACCAGATTGCAAATCTTTTTTTTTTTTTTTAAAGCTTAAACCATGTACCAAGTCTTTGGTCCAAATTGTGTAGGATAAGTTAAACTTCAATTGCATTCTATTAACCAGTATGAGTGTATTTCTGTAAGCATAGTTATGTTGAAATAAAGTTTTAAAAAGCATTTTATGCCTTTGTTTGTTATTGGTACATCAAGTATCAAAGAAACCAAATTTATTTTGCTAGAATTGCAAGTATGTTAGTTCCAAAATTATTACATCTGATAACCCATGGTAGATAGAAAGGTCATGGCAATCTGTTGTTGGGGCAACAGTCCAGTGGGTAGTAGTCCAAAGCGTATCTTCCTATACTGTAATTTTCTGGGAGATAGAGGTCAGGGAGAAACAACTTGAAGACCATAGCGTGCTTTACATAGTAATTACTTCCCAATCACAGGTTCCCTTACATACAGCTTTACTGTATGTACTTACGTACTCCCTTCTCATACAGCTTTAACATAAATATCCTTTCTCAGTAGCAGGCCTGGTGTTGGTACATTTTGACTCGTAATTGGAAAAGATGCATTGAAGGGAAAATAAGTTGAGCTAAACTGAGTGTTGACTGCCAAGGTACTGTTTCAAGCATTTCTTTCTGAGAAGAAAATGAAACTCGAAAGTGATAAATCATCATCTTTTTTTATTAATGGAGAAACGTGTTTTTATTTTTATTTTTTTTGAGAAACGTGTTTTTAATGTATTTTTGTTGAGTTGAAAAAAAAAAGGGGGGGAGAGGGTGACAGAAACCTCTAGCTATGCAAAGCATCAAAACAACTGGATTGATTGCATTATCCTGATTCAGCAAGTGACCTGGAAGGTCCTGAGTCCTAAAGAACGGATACTTCATATTGATGAGAGTGATTCACCCTCTGACCTTGTTTGCAAGACTCCTTATCAACAAAAAGCAAAATGAATTTCCAAGCACTTATTTTATTGGTATGGTAGAATCAATGACAAGGGAGCATGAAAATTTGCCCATCCAGGGCTGTGTGGGGAGTTTATCTTGAATACATAAATGCTATCGATGTCTGACTTGGTATGTTGTTATCTATTGAATGAAGGAATGGTTACAAGTGTCTTCAGTCCCCTTCTACTTCTTTCCCAGGGGCTTACCCTTGTTAGGATATTTATATATGCCATACATTTATACTTGACCTGTTGGCCATCTTTTTTTCTCCCCAGGTCTCAGTGAGGGCTTGTTTCATTTGTAGGTAGAGTTACAGCATAGTGTGAGCTTCCACCTAGGGTAGGATACTCCAGCACTCATCCTCAGCTCCATAAAGGCAGATTGGTGAAGGTGCTAAGAACAATATGCTAGTGTTTGGTAATAAGGGAAAGTTTCAGTGTTCAGAAATTGCCTTTTCAGGGACGCCTGCGTGGGCCAGTGGGCTAAGTGTCTGTCTTGGGCTCAGGTCATGATCCTGGGGTCCTGGGATCAAGTCCTGAGTCAGGCTCCCTGCTCAATGGGGAGCCTGCTTCTCCCTCTGCCTGCACTCCCCTTGCTTGTGCTCTTTCTCTCTCTGACAAATAAAATTTTAGGAAAAAAAAATAAGTAAATTGCCTTTTCAAAGAGCACTATTATCAAGTGCTCTTGGTCCTTTGAGTTAGAGCCAGGTTCACAGTGGGCCTCTCTTCCTTACCAGTATAAAATGGGCAAAGCATTTTAACTTTACTGAACCTATTTCTTGATCTATAAAAGGTACATGGAATGTCTATCCATGGAGTGGCTTTGAGTGTTAGCACTTATTAAACATTTAGCCTGGTGCTTGGTATATAGTTTTACTGGGACCTCTTTCATTACATGACAAACCAAGTAACCTTAATTACATGAAGTCCTTCCTCTATTTGGGCATGAGGAAGTCATGTAATTCACCTGCCTGTCTTGCAAAACAGCTTTTAATATTAAAGTAGTATGTGGGCTTTTGTGTCAAACTATATTATAGTATCTAAGGAGTCAGAATGCTTTTATGTTCACTGCTTTATTAAGCAGCTAAAATTGTATCTGGTCCTTAAGTAGTTAAGTAAGTAGTTGCCTAGGCCAAGAATTGTGTATGTGGCGTGTATTTCTGTTTCTTCTTGATTTTAACTAAATTTATTATGGTAGGTTTACTGATGTTTTTAAATTCTGATAATGCAGAAATCTCTTGGTTCCTAGAGGAGGGTATTTTTCTGGATGCAAGGAGAGTCAACCCAAGTAGCAGGAAATAGTAAAAAATTTTTTTTAAGATTTTATTTATTTGACACAGATCACAAGTAGGCAGAGAGGGGAGAAGCAGGCTTCCCGCTGAGCAGAGAGCCCGATGCAGGGCTCGATTCCAGGACCCCAAGATCATGACCTGAGCCAAAGGCAAAGGCTTTAACCCACTGAGCCACCCAAGCACCCGGAAATAGTAAATCTTGAGAGACTTTCTTAAGAAATTTTATTTTGAGAAAGGCTCAAACTTAGAGAAATTGTAGAAATGTACCTCGGAATTTTGTGTACCCTCATTTGAATTCAGTCATATTTGCTTTCTCTATGTTATATGCATGATTTGCTGAACCACCAGAAATATACCCCTTTATCTCTGAATATTTCAGTTTGTGTCTCCTAAGGATAAGGGCGTTCTCTTGCACAACCACACTCCAGTTATCAAATTTAGGACTTTTAAGATTGATACAGTGTTTATATTACAATCTATGTTCAAGTTGTGCCAAATGTCTTAACACTAACCTTTAACAATCCACTTGTTCTGTTTACCCATTGCATTTAGTTGTCTCATCTCTTCAATTCCTAGCTGCTGCTTCACAATGTGAGAGTTTGAAGAGCTCATGCCATGCCAGCTGTTTAAGGAGTGTCCCTTAATTTAGATTATTCTAATATTGTTTCCTCATACCTCAATTCAAGTTATGCATTTTGGCAGGAATACTAAATATTGGTGCATCACACCAGATGGCATACATCGTGTCATTTTGTCCCCTTATTGGTGTTAACTCTTATTGGTTAAGGTATCGTCCACCAGATTTCTCTATTATATTTTTCCCCTTCATAATATTCTGTGGGAGAATATATTGAAACTATCAACAAACCCAGTGATTTTAGCATACAATTATTTTTGCTTGAATCAAAAATACCTTCTTTGTTCGCTGGTGTTCTGTCCTGAAGAGCTTTTCCTTCTGGTAGACCCCAGTTCTTGTGTTATCTGGCAGTCATTCACTTTACTACAATTCAGCCAGTGCGAGAGGTGCCCTTTCTGACTTCCTTCATGAGACTTACTAGTCTTAATACACTGAAGATTCTTACTTATGACCAAATACTTCGAAACTCAGATATATCAAATTTCTCTCTTCTTAAGTCATAACAGTACTATAAAATTATGGAAGCTTTCTGGAGTGTCTTAAGGGATGAACTGCAGGTGGAAATTTACAAGTGGTCAAGATTCTACCACTGGAAGGGGCAATTTTAAAGAATAGTATCCTAATTCTTATATTAATTTTGAAATACTACACCTGTTTTTTCTTTTCTTTTTTTTTTTTTTTAAGATTTTATTTATTTGACACAAGTAGGCAGAGAGGCAGGCAGAAAGAGGGGTAGTGGCAGGCTCCCCGCCGAGCAGAGAGCCCGATGCGGGGCTCCATCCCAGGACCCTGAGATCATGACCTGAGCCGAAGGCAGAGGCTTCAACCCACTGAGCCACCCAGGCGCCCCACACCTGTTTTTTCTTTGTGTGTGTGCCCTAGTGGCTGTTTAAAAATCACATAATGCATGTGAAACAAATTCTCATAAAAAATAAGTTAAAATCCATCTTGACTGGCTCTCTTCCTGTTAACCTTTTACTCTCATTTGTTCTCTAGACTTAACTATTTCTAATGGCTTACTGTTAACTCTTTACTTCCCTATCTGTATACATATTAAAATGTTTGGTTTCTATGCTTTTGATAAGTGGGATTGATATTTTGCAGTTTGCAGAATTTGGGGATCTTTGTCATTAGTTAAGAACTTCCTAATTCTTTGTAACTATTGCATAATGTTCCAAAGGGTGAATGTGTCATGTTTTAGTCTCCTTAATGCTTATTTTTCTGACATCCTTATTGCCAAAATTAGTTGACAACCTGCAAGTATTCTGAGAGTGGAAACCATATGAAGTAAGGTTCAGAGAACCCATTATTTCTTACAGTCTTGCAAATCATGTTAGTTTATGCTTGTGTTATTAAGATAGAACTTCCTTCAGGTTTTCTAGTAGTAATCAAATTTTGCACTTTTTATGCTAAAGCTTTTTTTTTTTTACACAGAAGATGTGTATATTTGGAATGTTTAATTTAGTGTTGCTTAAAAGAACAGAATGATGGATAATATTTCCAACATTTAATGTTCACCATGATGCAGGTAGGTAATAACACCTCACAGTTAAAAACAAAAACTCAGCTGACATTACTGGTGTTAATGTATTATCCACATGATGGCATATTAAGGAATTGTAATTTGAGCATAAGATAGAACTACCTGGGCCACGTCTATTTGACCCGTGTGGGGAGCCCAATGGGAATCTTACTGGCATAAAAGAACGGTTTTTCTGATGAGATGTTGTTCCCTGTGCACAGAACTATGAAATTCAATTAAAAGAAGCTGTTGGAGAGAAAGAAAATGGCTGATTTCATGTAAGAGTCAGTAGGACTTAATCATAATCCATGTGAGACAACTCATAAGTCATTGGGAAACACTGCATGAGCTTGGAGATCCTGCATTAGCATCTAAGAGTATAAGTACTTTTATAAGGACCAAGCACATCACATTAACTGAACCCCCCTCAACATCACTAAGAAGTAGGTTGTTACTTCCACATCGCATCCTACAGACAAGTGCATTGCTTGATGTCACAGTAGGAAGTGGTAGGTCTGTGCCACACTGCCTTTTTGATTAAGATGGATGTTACAAGAGTAAAAGGAGCAGTTGGGAGTGATCAAAAGGATATCCACCTAATCTGAATGTTCTCAATTTACAGTGGACTATAAACATGATAAAAAGGGCACTCTTCAAACAGGCTTCCTTCTATCAAAAGTAATCAGTTTATATTTACTAAAGACTGTATGAGAAGCTTACCATCCATAGATTAATTTCACCTTTTTGAAACAAAAATAAACTAAGATAAAAGGATTTTGTGCCCTAATCCTACTTAAGCCTAGTTCTGAGGTGGCATAAACTGGCATTTTTTTTTAAGCTGGGATTTTTGGGTAAGCCACTATATTATGTGGATATCTATCTATCTATCTATCTATCTATCTATCTATCTATCTAGATATATATATATATATATATATATATATATATATATATATACATTTCCATTTTAGAGAATGAGTGAGCTGGGGAAGGAGCAGAGGGGAAGAGAGAAGGAAGGGGAAAGAATGTAAAGCAGACTCCCACGCTGAGCGCAGAGCTGGATCTGGACATAGAGCTTGTTCCCATGACCCCGAGAGCATGACCTGACCCGAAACCAAGAGCCAGATGCTTAACACACTGAGCCACCCAGGTGCCTCTGTGGGTAGCTACTTGAAAGCGTAAGAATAGGTCATAGTTTAAAGTTGAGAGCTGGATTTATTTGAAAATGTGCTTGGTTCTTGGGCCCTGCTGTATTACAGGCCTTGGTATTTGTCCTGTCTGATCCATTGACTAGAATATCACAAATTACAGATACTTGGCAGTGCCTGCATGTTTCCCAGAATTGACTGGGAGTGGTGGAGACCTACAGTAGTGGGCTGTCCACTCTAGGCAGTGGGAAGGAAGGGGAGCAACAGATGTCTCTGACATGGGTTTCTACCTATACTCTTGGTGCCCGCTGGACACCAAGTTTGTTTTTTTTTTTTTTTTAAGAGTTTATTTATTTGACACAGAGAGAGAGAGAGATCGCAAGTAGGCAGAAAGGCAGGCAGAGAGAGGGGAAAGCATGCTCCCTGCTGAGCAGAGAGCCTGATTTGGGGCTCGGTCCCAGGCCCCTGAGACCATGACCCAAGCCAAAGGCAGAGGCTCTAACCCACTGAGCCACCCCGGCGCCCCCTTTTTAAACTTTTTAAAAAACAATGGAAGCTTCTATTTGTGCTGTCCTTCCACATTCCATTGATTGTTGACCAGTAAGCAGTTATAGAACACTATAGCAGTAATAGTAATAGGCATTTCTCTCTTCATCTTGTCCCTGGCAGTAACACTCCCTCACAGGCTCCCGGGGGAGGGAGGGGCATCTCTAGTGGGATAGAAATTAAACTAATACTTTGTCAAATTTCTAGATACCCCAGTGTACAGTTCTAGTAAAATCTTGAACGCTGGCTTTAGGAGCAAGTGGGACTGCCTGTGTGATTACTTCTGCTTCCCATCCCTTCCCACCCCTCTCCAGCTACAGTGTAAGCCAGGACCCAGTGTCCTCTCACAGGACTGTAAAGAGGTGGGAGAGAAAGAGATCGAGAAATGCTGGTAGGTGGCCAGGAGTCAAAGAGAGGTTACAACCTCATGTCACTCCACCCCTCACCCTGGTTGTGGAGACAGGGAAAGAAGTTTCTGGGGCCTCAGGATCCTCAGCTTCAATTCTGCCTCAAACTTCATTTTTCCCTTCTTTGAGAGCAATAGGATACTGTTTAGAGATATAAAGTACCTTCATTTCTGTGTTCTTACCTTCCCCACCATAGAGACTTTATTTTTATTTTATTTTATTTTTTTTAAGAGGAAAGGCTTATTTAATAAATATTTACTTAAACTCTGTCTGTGAGCCAAATCTAATCCTCAAAATTATATTCCCACTTAT
>CM053604.1:37265981-37322394 GCA_028646535.1 Procyon lotor
CAAATGCCAGATTTTTAACTTGTGAAATTAATGGTTTTTCAGTTTTTCTAAAAAACTAGAAATGATTTTCTCAATTTGGGAGGCTACCGCCCTCTAGGGGGTGGGCTTGGAAATGTGAGAGGTACTTTTTTTTTTTAAGATTTTTATTTATTTTTGAGAGAGACTAGCACCAGCAGGGGAGAGGAGCAGTGGGAAAAGCAGACTCCCTGCTGAGCAGGGAGCCCAATACAGGACTTGATCCCAGGACCTTGGATCATGAACTAAGCCAAAGGTAGACCTTTAACCGACTGAGCCACCCAGGTGCCCAAGAGGTACTTTTGTTTGTCACAGTGACTAATGGGGCAGGGGGAGCTGTTACTGGCATTTACTATCTGGGGATGAGGGATGCTGGCATATTGAAATGCAGTTTTACACATGAAGAACTCCCTTCCCCAAGATGCCAATAGTATTTACTTTGAAACATGATGAACATATGTATTATTTGCTTCAGGGGTACAGGTCTGTGAATCATCAGTCTTACACATTTCACAGCACTCACCATAGCACATACCTTCCCCAGTGCTGATAACCTCCCTTCCACCCCCCGAGCAACCCTCAGTTTGTTTCCTGAGATTAAGAGTCTCTTATGGTTTGTCTCCCTCCCGGGTCCCATCTTGTTATATTTTTTCCCTTCCTACCCCCCACTACTCCCTGCCCTACCTCTCAAATTCCTCATATCAGAGAGATCATAGGATAATTGTCTTTCTCTGATTGACTTATTTCACTTAGCATAATACCATCCAGTTCCATCCACGCCGTTGCAAATGGCAAGACTTCATTTTTGATGGCTGCATAGTATTCCATACATATACATACATACATACATACATACATACATACATACACCACATCTTTATCCATTCATCAGGCCTGTACCCCTGAAGCAAATAATGCATTATATTTTAATAAAATAATACTACAAAGGCTCGAACATGAATACAGAACTGATGCATAAATTGACAGATGTATCTAAAGAAAAGCAAAGAAAGTCCAAAAGTAGACCAAACACAATGCAAAAAAAAAACCCCTCATAGATGATCAAGGTAATATCTCAAGTTACTGGGCAAATATAGTTGTTTTAAAAATGGTCTTGGGGCGAAAGGAGTCAAAAGGCACAAGCTTCCATTGATAAATCAGTCATGGGGATATAATGTACAACATGGCAACTATACTTAATAACGCTGTATTGTATATTTGTAAATTTGTAAGAGTAGATCTTAAAAGTTCTCAAAAGAAAAAAATGTAACTGTATGGGGATGGATGTTAGCTAAATTTATCATAGTGATCATTCTGTAAGACATACAAATACTGAAGCTTTATGTTGTACACCTGAAACTAATATAATGTAGGTCAATATATCTCAATAAAAAAATTAAAAAAAATTCCTTAATCATCCAAAAAAAAAGAAACATGATGAAAGCGAGATCTAGTTTTTAAGTTGCATCTTAAAATGCTAGCCATTTATTCTAAACTGTGTTAGTGAGATGCAGGCTGGGGGATACCCCTTGACTGAGAACATAAGTATGTCTATTAATTTTATGGTAAACCTTAGTCTACAGGAAGTGCATGGATCTGACTACATTTCAGGCCAGTTAATCCCACCAGCATTTACCTCAACGTTGGGATCTGGGACTTGACTTGCCAGAAGTTCACTGTATACAGCCACAGTGCTACTTACTCAGCTTGGAATAAAAGGTAGACTTCTGACTGATGTAATGTTATATAGTATATACAGGCAGCTGTTGATAAAATGGCTAAAAGTGCTCTGATAATTGCAGAATAGACTTTGGATGCCAGAGAGATATAACCTGAGCCTTAAGATTCTCAGGTAGGATTATGTAGGGTGAGTATCTATTCTACAGGGTATCTGTTCTATAGGGTGAGTGTTCATTCTCCCCTAATAAAACCCCCAAATGATCTCCATTTCCCCCAACATCTCTCAGCTCTCTTGTGAGTGGGTCTGACCATGACTTGACCACTGGACGGTATGAAATGTGGGCAATTTCCAACCTTTCCCCCTTCTTTGAAATAGGCCAACTGTGTTTTTACTCACTTTCCATCTTACCACTTGCTAGGAAGGTATGATAACCTGAGTAACCACCTTAGACCTAGAGACAAAGCCACAGAGTGTTCCACCAGTTGGATACTTGGATGACTGTATGGAACAGAGGCACCTATTCACGTCTAGCTTACTTAGGCCAATGTGTTCTGGACAGATTCATTTTTTGCCATTTTTTCACATGCCAACTGTTGTTTTGCTCTTTCAACTAGGCTGCAAGAAATGACATCTGGTCTTTTTTTCTTTTTTTCAAAGTTTATTTGTTTTTTTTGTAATCTCTATCCCCAACATGGGCTCAACTAATGACCCCGAGATCAAGAGTTGCATGCTTCTCTGACTGAGCCAGCCAGGTGCCCCAACAACTGGTCTTAATAAATAAATCGTGCGAGAAACTTGAGTGTAGCTGAACTCCTTTTTAGGGATTTTTGGGTTGCAAATATGTACATATACATACTTTGCAAAAAAGTAACTTGTATTTATAAATTCAGTACGTTATATACAGGCACAGTCCTGAGTGGTTTAAAGGGTGGGAGCAAAGAGAGCTTTATTATAATTATATTTAATATAATTCAACATATATAGTTATGTCTAGTAGAAAATTCAGTGTGAACCAGATCGTCACCTATTTATCTCTTTTTTCTTCTGCAGATTGTACACAAGGGAAGGAGGCTTCTTGGTTTTATAGGCCACGCTTCTCCTGAGGCGCTTTCCTTTGATGTTAACGATATGTGGCAAGAGAGGGGGCCGGACTGTCAGAACCGTTCCTTGAAGTGTGTAGCCTCGGAGATGCAGTCTGTCCTTAAGGTGAGGTGTTACTGCAACCCAACCTATGCAGGTAAGTGACAGAACACAAAATGGTGTTAGCAACCATCTTATTCAAAACACTGAGTTCAAGCTCAAAATGGAGCACCAAAGGAGGCTATTGCTCTCTTTTGCTCAAATCACGTTTTTGTTTTTTTTTTTAAGATTTTATTTATTTAACAGAGAGCGAGCAAGCGAGCATAAGTAGGGTGAGAACAGACTTTCCACTGAACAGGGAGCCCGATGTGGGGCTCAATCCCAGGACCCTGGGATCAGGACCTAAGCCAAAGACAGAGGCTTAATGACTGAGAGTCACCCAGGTGCCCCTCTTTTGCTCTATTTTATAAGAAAGCATGCATTTGTGAAAAGGTACAAATTTATTTTTACAGTAGGTTGCATTTAATGAATAAACTAGTACATATTTCCTAAAATCCACAGTCTGTGTCAGTTAAATGTACATTTCTATAAAAATACACTGGCAGTCAGTAAGGCTACTTTATTCACTTTTTAAAGAGTGCCTGGTATAAAATTACCTGCAGAGGAAAACTTGATGTCAGCCACTGCTTCAGATTCCCCAAGGCCTTCTTTTAATGTAATGTCTTCACCAACAAGAGGAGGAAATCCTGCCATTCGTTCTTTTCCACCCATTGGAACCTGCCATTGAAATAAATATTCTCAGCTGCTGAAAACCCCAAATCACTTCCTGTTCAAATGAAAAGCATGGGAGCTCTGTGAGGAGATGAAGCCTACAGATCCCAGTGCCAAGAGCTGCAGGTGTGTGTCTAGTGGTAACATCCTGACAGCAGCATCTTGTTTTCTTAGTTTACACTATTTGTACAGCCCTCCATCAAGCTTTCCAGAGTAATGTTTGGCAATTAAGGTAACCTAAGGTATCCTTCAAAATACCTTAGTTCTCATAGGTCTGGCTGGCCTCAAAGATTAATTCCCACCTCATTACAAGTGAAGGGTATGTGTATAATGAGTAAGGTTCAAACTCTACTTACGGGTGCGTCCACGAATGGGAAGTAACTGGATGATGATCACTTATTAATAGATCTGTGTTTAACACTTAGGGACACAAGATAGATGTTATAATATGGTCCCTGCGCCCAAAGGGGTCAGAAGGTGGAAATACCATGTGACAGGAAACGTCTATTAGTACTATGGTTGTGGAGCAAGAAGCAATAAACATGTTTTGGTTGAGGAAAACATTAATGAAGCAGCAGTATCTGAGCAATATTTTGAGAATAGGTTGGAGTTACTGGACAGTATTCTGGGTTAGCATCACATATAAACACAAAAACAGGAAAAAGGATAATGAGTTCAGGGAGCTGTAGTTGAACTGTGTAGGGTGTGTTAAGTCTGTGTATGAGTGTGTATTAGTGATGAGGCTATCAGTTTAGATTTCTCATTGATGTGGAACTACCAAGGAATTATAAGGAAAAAGAATAGAGATAGGAATAAAAAAGTACTGTGGCCTGCTTTGAAAGATCTCTGTGTTGCAGGGTGTCTTAACTTTGGCAATATCGACATTTTAGGCTGAATAATTCTTTGCTGGGGGGTGGGAAGGCTGTCCTGTGCATTGTACATTTTTTAGCAGCATCCCTGGCATCTACTCAGGATCCACCAAGTTGTGAAAAACAGAAATGTCTCCAGTCATTTTCAAATGTCCCCGGGCAAAAGCCAACCTTGGTTGAGAACCACTGCTTTAGTGGCCGTGGAGGTGTATTTAGGTTGGAAACGGGAGGGCAATAAAAGCTAGAAGCTAAGAAAATACTTCAGGATCTCAAGAACAGCCTCAGGAAATCAGATTACACCTTGAATTGGGAGGCTGGATTCAGTGACAATTAGGAGGCAGGGTTGACTTTAGTTGGGGAGATAAGAAAACCAGGAAGTGAGATCATGAGTCTCAGAGTAGCCCAAAAAACACATTTCTGTTACAAGCCCCATGTTGGGCTCCATGCTGGGCCTGAAGCCTACTTTAAAAAAAAAAAAAGAAAAAAAGAATATATATGGAAATATTATGTTAAAAAGAAATGCTTTAATTGTGCTAGTGTAAAGTTAGGTTTAACATTCTGTAGGCTTTAATGAAGCATATAAGGGTTTTAAGTGTGCAAGGCTAAACTGCCAACAAATTATGAAAAAACACAAAACCCAAGTATCAGTGATGTCCACTCTGAAAATTACACAGATGCATGGGGGTGGAGAACCACAGTATTCATTTTTATGAGAGCCATATGAAACTAAGGAAGTTTTCTTTCCTGTAGGTCTCCAGCTGTATTTCAACTCGTGTATTGTTGTTTTGCCTAAAAAGTGAGCAAATGTAACAGGACAACAAAAGGGTTTTAAGTGTAGAAAAACCAATAGGTCCTATATTGCTGAGAGCCCTTCTGTGCTCTCACCCTGCAAATCCAACAAGTCTCTGAAATATTCACTTCAGGGCATTATTTCAATGGAGTTTTCATTTCAGTCTGGCTTTCTTAAGAAATACAGAGAGAAAAGAAGCATTTACTTCTCATGTTAGGTTTATCTTTAGCCTCTTTGAAGGGCAGGTGTATATTTTGGGTTTTGGCTTATAGTCAGCTGTATAAGCATTAATTAATACTAATTAATTAATCACCTCTGCTGGATGCACCTGGTATTTTTGTCGATGTCCATTTTGATGATGTCCATCATCACCATCATCATCACAAACACACAGCACTTACAGCAGTGCCCTGGAACTCAGTCCTCGCCACAGCCCTGTCATGCAGGTATGACACAGAGTCACCTAGCTTTGTGAAGAGGTGGAATCGACCATTTGAACCCAGTCTGGCTCCAGTGATCTTCAACGTTGTACGACAGACAGTGTACATTAACTGCATGTATGTAGTGCCTTATTAAGCTGAAAACACTTCTCATACAGTATTTGGTGAATTTAGTAAGAACAATTGAACAATTTCAGTGATACAGTAAGGGCCAAACAGGGACTGCAGAGGATGGGACAGGAAGAGCATGCATGATATTGACTATAAAAGAAGGGATAAGCAGGACACTGAGTTTTGTTTTGTTTTTTAAAGATGTGAGAAACTGTAGCATACTTACAGGGGGAGGAAAGGAACTAAGAGAGCAGGAGTAAAAAACTAGGATAATCTGTAAGTGTCTGGGATTAAGAAGCTAGGAGGAGAGCTTTTCCACTAGGCCCAGGACTTCTCAACCTTGGCCTTATGGACATTTTGGACCAGATAATTCTTCGTTGTGAGGGTCCATCTTGTGCACTGCAAGATGTTCACCATTATCCCTGGGTCTGTCCGCTGGATGCCAGGAATGCCCCCAGCTGTGAGAAACTGTGTAGCTTGTCTTCAATCAGCATTAAACCACTACAACTTTCTGCACTGATGTGACTGCTGGGCAGTTGGAAAGTAGCTAGTGCAACTGAAGAGCTGAATTTTAAATTTTATTTAAATTGAAATAGCCACTTGTGGTTAAGGTATTGGCCAGAGTAGTTTAGAGAAAACACATGTCTGTAGCTATTCTAGGATCAGTCCAAACAACATCCCTTTTCTAATAGGGCCCACTTTACTTTGTAGCCAAAATCCTTGAGCAGAACAGGTGAAGAGAGAGCTAGCTGATCATATAACAAAAATGGTATGTCCAACGGCTTTCTTAGCAGGGCTGTGGGACTGTCACAGTGTAGGTTAGTCTAACTGTGCAATCTTCAGTGGGTTGCCTCACCTTGAGTAATGTATGACCTGCATGCTTCTGATACACAGAATCTGCCCTGTCAAGGGAAGTAATATGCACAGGGAGGAGGTTGGAAGCCACAACTGTAAACCAAGCCGACTTATTCCCCTTAAGAAAGGAAGAAAATAAGTTATTTTACAGAATGAAAAACTTGCAAAACCAACATATTACAAATTAGTCAATTACCCACTCCTCCCAAAAATCAAGCTCCCTTTATAAGTTAAATGGAGATATAAATAAATATAATTAAAGGAAATACATAAGGAGGGGCGCCTGGGTGGTTCAGTTAAAGCAGCTGACTCCTGATCTCAGGGTCGTGAGTTCAAGCCCCATGTTGGGCTCCACACTGGGCGTGAAGCCTACTTTAAAAAAAAAAAAAGAAAAGAAGAATATATATGGAAATATTATGTTAAAAGGAAATGCTTTAATTGTGCTAGTGTAAAGTTAGGTTTAACATTCTGTAGGCTTTAATGAAGCATATAAGGGCTTTAAGTGTGCAAGGCTAAACTGCCAACAAATTATGAAAAAACACAAAACCCAAGAAATACGCTATAGCAATGGCCTACGAGTTACATTTACTGTTGATGGATACATCCATGTTTCATTTCCTTTTTCTTCTCACTTTGGGGAAACAGGGAGCAATTCTATAATTACTCTAAAATCCCAGAATGATGTTATGTAAAGAAATATCAAACAAAAAAGCACAAAATTGTATAGGTATCTTGGGCTATAAAGAAGTATGGCGCAGGCAGTGAAGCATGGGACTTGATCAGGAGTTGTGAGTTCAAGCCCCACACTGGGTGTAGAGATTACTTAAAAATAAAAACTTAAGGGGCACCTGGGTGGCTCAGTCTTTAAGCGTCTGCCTTCAGCTCAGGTCATGATCCCAGGGTCCTGGGATCGAGCTCCACGTCGGGCTCCCTGCTCGGCTGGAAGCCTGCTTCTCCCGCTACCATTCCCTCTGCTTGTGTTCCCTCTCTCGCTGTGTTTCTCGCTGTCAAATAAATAAAATCTTAAAAAAAAAAAGAATGGCCCTGTCCTAATTGGAACGAACCCATTCACGGGTCCACAAATTATGGGGCTGTCTTTGTTAAAAAAAAAAATAAATAAATAAATAAAAAATAAAAACTTAAAAAAGTGTGGGATTTATTTAATGTACACTAACCCTGTAACTAAAGGTTGGATCTATTTTTTTTTTTTAACCTATGATTTCCATGTGAAGCAATACCACAGGATAGAGACAGTATCTTTTCCTCATGCCAAGTTGTACGGAGCATTCAATAGCCTAATGAAGATCTGGGTTTTGAGACCTACTACTTGTTTTTCCTCCCCATTTCTTTTTCCCAAGTTTTTATTATGGACATTTTCAAAAAAGCAAACAAAAAAGTATTAACTTCCTATATACTCATGAGCTAGTTATTTTTTTGCCAATTTGCCAATCTTGTTTATATATCTGCATCCTTAAAGTGATCCTAAGTCATGTTTTAACAGTACAGACTTTCCTTACCTGAAGAAAATCTATGCGGCCTATGGCACCCAAAAACAGAACCATTCCTGGTTTAAGCACAAAAGTTCTTGGAACAATGGAATGTGTTGGCAAAACAATATTTACTTCTTTTTCTGTTAGAAGGTTTAAAATCTGTAAAGCAAAGGGCAGATTTTTCAGAGAATTACTTTTTTTTGAAGATATGATATAATGTGATTTACCTCTCAGGTAAAATGTGATAAAAAAATTTTTTTCCAGATTTCGCAATAAACCAAAGTATATCAGAATTTGCTGCACATAAAATTGCTACATTCTCTTTGTCTAAATCAACCAATTTATGGATGGGTTTACTCTTGCTTCACAACTTAATACTGGGCAAAAGAACTTATATGGGAGTGTGAGACTTTGTCAGTAGCATCCCTCAAATGTCAAAACTGGTGTGAATTGAAAACACTGATGTGTCAATCCCAAAACAGCACATGTTCTCTCCATCAAGGCTTCTAGGGACCAATAGCTCTCAGCTAAAGGTAAGGCAATATGCCACCTTCTAACCCAGTGGCAAGTAGGCATGCATTAAATGCAAAATGGTCACCTCATTTTAGGAGCAGTTAGAGAGTTTGAAGAACCCTTTTCTGAAGTCTGGTCTTCAGTTTTCTTATTTCCCCCAAATGCTCAGCAAAAATGAGAAAGTTATGAATTCTCTGGCTTCTAATGATGAAGAGTTCCTAAAGAGACTAGAGAAAACTAGAGAAAGGGAAAGCCAGCAAGAACAAGATTCTGGTAGAATTTAAGGAATAAAAATCTGATTAAAGAAGAAAAATATTATGGGGGCACCTGGCTGGCTTGGTTGGTAGAGCATGTGACTCTTGATGTCATGGTTCTGAGTTTGAGCCCCACACTGGGTGTAGAGATTACTTAAAAAAAATTTTTTTTAGGGCACCTGGGTCACTCAGTGAATTGACCGTCTGCCTTTGGCTCAAGTCATGATCCCAGGGTCCTGGGATCGAGTCCTGCATCGTGAGTCCTGAGCAGGACTCCCTGCTCAGTGGGGAATCTACTTCTCCTTCTCCTTCTGCAGCTTCCTCTGTGTATGCTCTCTTTCTCTCTCTTGAATTAAAAAAATTAAAAAAATAATTAATTTAAAAAAAGAAATATTAGAGAAGGTAAAAAACTGGGCAAAAAACTTTTGTGAACTTGATTCTTAAGAAAAATAACAAGGAGGGGTGCATGGGTGACTCAGTTGGTTAAACATCTGACTTGGTTTTGGCTCAGGTCCTGATCTCAGGGTCATGGGATTGAGCCCCACATTGGGCTCTGCACTAGACACAGTCTGCTTGAGATTCTTTCTCTCTCCCTCCCCTTCTGCCCCCCCCACTAATAAATAAATAAATAAATAAATAAATAAATAAATAAACTCTTAAAAATAACAAAAAAAAAATAACAAGGAAATAAAGAATATGTGAAACCTGGAAAGCCTCACAAGATAATACATTAAGAAGGGGCTGCAAGTACCTTTCCTCAGCATTAGTGTTTAAAAAAACACATTAAAAGCCACCTGCAGTAGAAGCCTTTTAACTCTTTTTAGCAAGAGACCCTAATATTTTATTTCTCAAAAGAGTTCCTTGATTCAGTTTGGGAAAACACTGGTTTAAGGCATCTAATAAATGTATCATTAAACAGACACAAACTGCCATAAGCCCTTTTAGATCTAAAAACTTAAGGGTCTCATTTTGCTGGCTACAATATTTAGCAAATTCTTGCTTTTCTGAGTATTTGACAAGAGGGTACATATGGCTAAAGTAACTGCTATCCTTGATTTGAGTCTAAAAGGGAAGAATAATTTGGTGAAAGGTGAAGTTCAAGTGCTGGAACATTATTAGAAAGCAGTGCAGTTACTCTGAAGCTACAAACTGCTAAGGAAGAGAGGACACAAGCAATTATTCCAGGAGCACGAAAAAGTTAAAAGACCTACATGACTCTATGACATGGGATACTAAATAGAGTATAATTCTGAGAACGAAACTAAATGATCTAGGTAAAGCAAAGAATGAAAAGAAGCTAAGATACCACTGTGGTTTCACAGGCATATACAGACATAATTAGGCAAAATAGGAACTTGAATCAGTAACCAGATTCAAAGGAAACCAATTAATGGGTCTGTTGTAAGGGTGTACTGTGGATGTGTTCTAAACTCAATCCATGACTTGGATGATAATCAAAATTGCAAATGAATAAAAAGTGAGATTTAATGAGTGTGTAAGATATGGGCTTAATTTAATGATAACAGAAAGTTGCCCAGGAGATTGTAATTGGAGTAAAAAGATGTAATCAGGGCAAGACAGGTGGAGTTAATCTTATTCTAAGTCGTGCTCATCTGAGAGTACTTATACAAGAAATTTAATTCTTAGTGTCAAATTTTTTTAAAAGATTTTATTTATGTATTTGAGAGGGAGAGAGAGAGAGGGGAAGAGAGAGCATGCTCGCAGACTCCCGCTGAGCAGGGAGCCCCACTGGGGGTGGGGGGCGGTCCTGGGATCATGACCTGAGCCCAAGGCAGATGCTTAACCTACTGAGCCACCCAGGCACCCTTTAGTGTCATATTTTCAAGACAAAAACAAATTAGAAAATATTCTGAAAGGAGGCCTGACTTGATGAAAAGCCTATCTTTCGGAGAGAACAGCTGCAAGAAACAGAGAAATCATCTGGATTATGTCAGCACAGTAAATGTTCAATGTTTGTTGGATGAACTAAAAGAGTAGAGTGAAGAAGAGATAGGACATTGCACTTTAAAGTAGTTCCAAGTCTAGTAAGGGAAACAGGCATTATGTTCATTCCATATGGGACCATTTGGGGGAACAATGGGTACAAGTTACAGGGAGAGATTGTTCAGCTCCACACAAAGAGCAGATCAAAGGCCAAATGGGTTACCATGGGAGACAAGGGGACACTGGTGAGTCACTCCTTATTTCAGTTTAAGCTGGATGGACATGTTTAGAGGGAATTCAAGCATAGAATAGGTAGGCTGGACTGCAGAGATAGTTATGTTTTCTTCCAACCTCAAAATCTAGGATTTTATAAATGTCTCCCTAATGAAGTAACAACCACAATAACACAAAGTTATTGTGAGCAGTGAAGGTTGTAAGCAGCGAAGCCTACCAAACAGAATACAGATCTTGATGGCATGAAGATCACCCTGAACTGCTTCTATGAATGAACCAGAACTGAGTGTAAAGTGAAAGGATACGCCTTTCCTGTGTTCTGCCAATGAAGATGGCACTCAGGCAATTAAGAGTTCATAGTTCCAAAAGACATCAAATACATACACAATTTTCTTTTATAAGTCCAGGGGTGTCATAAAACCAGTGGGCATCTTTCACTTCTTGCGGGGTCAATTCTACTCGTTTGGTGGATTTATCTGCAACCACAACAGGTTCATTTTCCATGTCAAAGGCAAGTGCATCAGCATCAAACTCAAAGCTGGCTTCGTCTTTCTGTTCTTCTGAATACAAGAATGTTCTTCTAACTCGTCCTAGAACAAGTTACGTTTAAGCTATTAGTCACTCCTTTGAAGCTTGACTCCAGACAGATAATTCTTATTCTCACTTGCCTCAAAAACAAGTTACTTAGACTAGGGATGGTGTTCGGAAGCAAGGCTACAGCGATACTTTTGCCCTTTTTTCCCCAAAGGCAATGGAGGTCAGACTCTTACAATGGTCAAATATGTCCCTAGCTGTGTACACTGGGCAGGGGGCTGGGTGGTTGCAGGGAACATGCTGGTCATCAAACTATTTTCAGTGAAGGTAGGTTGAAAAAAGATACCAAGGAAAGAGGGACAATCTAATTTAAAGCTGCCACATGGAGTCTACAACCTGTCCTGGTCTGCAAGGAGAGGGTGCTGTTTCCCAGTGAAAATGCTTCCACTGCTGACAAGGGCTAGGTGGGCAGTTGTTGCAGGTTTCCCCTCCTGGATTTTTCCAAGTACCTACAGTTTCAGTTTTCTTAGCACAATGATCTCTGAGTTTCCAAACAACAGCCTTACCTCTCAAAGGCCTCTTTGTTCCAGAACAAAGAGAGTAGTCTCTCCCCACAAAAACTCGCTAGCCCTAGACAGCTGTATTTCCCGTTGCTCAACAAAAAATTTTAGCATAGTCCCAACAAGAGTTCTCCTACAGAAGATGCTTACCTACTACATAACCATGCTTTTTCAAGAGATTAAGTTGATTTTGTTCTTGCTGACTAAGATCTTCTTCAGCTTCAGCTGCAGTTTTTTTAAGCCTTTTTTGTCTTTCAAACATCCTGTAAGGTGTTGGGTTGCAAATAGGAAACTTCAGAAGATTTAATGTAGTACCTATAATGCCAAAGAATAAATATGTTCTTATAAACATTGTATAAGATGAGCAAATAAGGGGAGTAAAACTAACATTTTTGAGGAGCTACATTGACTTGGGTACTGCAATTTACTTCACTTAACCTTCATGACAATGCTCTACAAGATCATTCTTATTTTATAGATGAGGAAATAGGCTCAGAGATTGGCCCAAGGGCTCAACTTGACCCTTGAATCCCCAGTCTGAAGACCTGCTTTCTTTCCATTTCACTGCATTACCATCAAGGATAAGCACCTCTGTGTATAATTTAACCAAAGTCCTGGACAGAGAAGAGCAGCTTATTAGGGGCACCTGGGTGGCTCAGTGGGTTGAAGCCTCTGCCTTCGGCTCAGGTCATGCTCTCAAGGTCCTGGGATCAAGCCCCGTATCGGGGCTCTCTGTTCAGCGAGGAGCCTGCTTCCCTCTCTCTCTCTCTCTATGCCTGCCTCACTGCCTACTTGTGATCTCTCTCTTTCTGTCAAATAAATAAAATCTTAAAAAAAAAAGAACCGCTTATTGAAGTTAAACACTGGTTTCAAAGGAACAAATGAGGCAGTTTTGCCAACTGTTAAATAGCAACAGGGTCACAGAACGACCCGTTTTGCAATTACAGAAGTTTCTTAAAACCACAAAGTTGAGAGAAGCCTGGGTGGCTCAGTCCATTAAGTGTCTGCCTTCAGCTCAGGTCATGATCCCAGGGTCCTGGGATGGAGTCCCATATCCAGGGGTCTTTGCTCAGCAGGAAGCCTGCTTCTCCCTCTACCTGCAGCTCCCCCTGCTTGTGCTCTTTCTCACAAATACACAAAATCTTAAAAAAAACCACACCCACAAAGTTGACATTTTTTTCCCTCAAAGCCACAAATCATATAGCATTAGTGAATTATTCAAGTGTTAAATGTGTATAGTATACTGATCTTATGAATAAACTTAAGATATGAAGAGTAAGACTGAGCGGGTGGAAGTTTAGGAAGTAAAAGAAGGAAAAAAAGTAAAAAGAAGGACTTTCCAGAGAAACGTACAAAAAAGTTAAGCTACCAGGGAAACCTCCAAAGAGAACAAGAACTCTTGCTTTGTTCCCTGGTTCATCTACAGTGCCTAAAGAACAGTGACTGGAACTTAGAAGTGCTCCATAAATATTCCCATGAGAAAATGACTAACATATACTAAATTTCCAAGCAGTAGGCTGACACAAAAGAGAGGTGTGATCAAAGTAGGGAGAGCATTTTTTTTTTTTTTTAAAGATTTTATTTATTTATTTGACAGAGAGACAGCGCGAGAGGTACAAAAGCAGAGGAAACCGGAGAGGGAGAAGCAGGCTTACCCGCTGAGCAGGGAGCCCGTTGCGGGGGCTCCATCCCACGACCCTGGGACCTTGACCTGAGAGGAAGGCAGACGCTTAACGACTGAGCACCCTGGTGCCTCAGGGAGAGAATTTTTTTTATTTTTAATTTTTTTTTAACTTTTTTTTATTTTTATTTTTATTTATTTTTTTTTTTTTTTAAAGATTTTGTTCATTTGACAGAGAGAAACACAGCGAGAGAGGGAACACAGGCAGAGGGAATGGTAGCGGGAGAAGCAGGCTTCCCGCCGAGCAGAGAGCCCGATGCGGGGCTCGATCCCAGGACCCCGGGATCATGACCTGAGCCGAAGGCAGACGCTTAACGACTGAGCCACCCAGGCGCCCCTTTTTTTAACTTTTATTAAAGATTTTATTTGACAGAGAGAGATCAAAGTAGGCAGAGAGGCAGGTAGAGAGAGAGGAAGAAGCCGACTCCCCGCCGAGCAGAGAGCCTGATGCGGGACTCGATCCCAGGACCCTCAGATCATGACCCGAGCAGAAGACAGAGACCTCAACCCACTGAGCCACCCAGGCGCCCCAGGGAGAAAATTTTTAAAAGGAAGGCTCCAGACAGACCCTGGTGGACATTAAGGAAGGTTAAACGAGGTGCCTGGGCTGCAACCAGACTTTCAGCATCTCAGTAAAGCAAAGGGGCGGGCCTCCTAAGACTCACCTGGCCAAGGGGAGATGGTGGCTCTGTCAATAGCCTCAGAGCCCTTGGCGGTGCAGTAATCGGATTCTAGGAGCGTGTTGAAGAGAGTGGACTTGCCAGCGTTGGTGGCGCCAACCAGGTACACGTCGCCGCGATAACGCCAGGAGCGTTGAAGCGCTGTGATCAATTCTTCCACGCCATAGCCAGTCTTGGCGCTAATAAGCCGCACATCCCTGAGCACCGTGCGGGGCCTGGTGGAAGGATTCGAATTCTCCGTCTCGTCGTGCTGCCCATCCTCGCCGGCGTGCGGTGGCCCTCCGTGGCCACAGGGTCGCAAGAGCCCTGCGCGGGTACAGTCGTCCCACAGTCGCTCCCGTAGCCGCTGTAGGTAGCCGGGCGCGTCCTGAGGCAGCAGGTCCACCTTGTTCCCCAGCACGATCAGCTGCCTGGGGCCCACTAGCGCCGGCAGGTCGGGCAGCAGGACGTCGGGCAGATCGAGCAGGTTCACCATGTAGAGCACAAGGGCGGGCCCCGGGCGTCGCAACGCCGCGCTCACCAGCTCCAAATACTGCTCGCGGCTCATCTGTACGCGCAGGGCGCGCCGGTGGTGCACCAGCAGCCAGCAGCGCTGACACACAGTTCCCGCCAGCCCGCCATCGGTCTGCGCCGCTACGCTGAGGAACTTCTCGCTGGGCATGTAGCCGGGCACACCGGGGTCCTGGCAGTGCAGCTCCGCCCCGCAGCCTGAGCAGTTCAGGCCGCTGGGCGGCACCGTTGGGTCCGGGTGTCCCACGGCCGGGTGTACCCGACGGCGGGCGCGTACCTTTTGCTGCTGCCGCTCTTCCCGGCGTTGCTGCATCTGTCGCTCCTCCTCCTCCTGCCGCTGCTGCAGCTCTCGCAGCTGCTCTTCGAGGACCGGTGCGGGCTCGGGCTCCGAGACGTACTCGGGGAACAGGAAATGCTCCTCCGTGTCAATCCTCCCTTCGTAACCCCCAGTCGCCGTTGAGCCACGGGAAAGCTTATGTCCCAGGCCTGATGGGTGCTGGGAGGTGGAGGCCACCGCACATCTCTGGAGAAGGTGCTCCGGAGGGACATGGTGCGCTGCGGTGGGACCTGATCCCCGCAAGAAGGGCCACAGCAACACGCGAGTGAAGCGTGTAGGCCACATTGGGAAAGCGACCCCGGTGAGTGGGCGGAGTCACATGCGCGCAGGCGCACTGGCGCCCGAGTCGCGCGTTAACCTGATTTAAGCCCACTACTGGTGCTCTGCCGTTTCGTCGGAAAGCGTACTTCTTTGGCGTCTAATCCTGTGAGTTCTCGCGATGAAGGATATGAGGCCGGAGATCCCGTTCAAAGCCTCGTCAAAAGCATCGGCACCCTAGGAGCTGGGTGTGTTGGAGATGGTAGTGAGGGTTTGTGTACTTTCAGGCTTCTTCAGCGCGCCACCGCTGGCACAACTTGCATTTAGTGAATCACAGTTTTTGAAAGCTTCATGTTTTTGGTCTGTAGAAGTGCAAAAAAAAAAAATCACCATCAAATGCACACTCAGGGCCTCAATTAAAATCTCTTATTAATAAGACTTTGGTTTTTTTTTCAGGTGTCATTATTTCTGCAACAATACTGAAAAACAAATTTAATTGGCGGGATCCGACCGTCACCGTCACCGTAAGAACCGTCCTCCCAATCAGCCGCCGGTGGCGGCGGTACACGATTTGCGCGTGCGCAATTCTAATCCTCACCAAACCGTAACCTCCCACTTGCGCAGGCGCAGATCTTACGTTGGCTGCTTTGTGGGTGGCCTTTGGCCTGAGAAGCAGAGCATTCTGGGAACGCCGGAGACGGAAATTACTCTCCTCACGCTGTGGGTGGTGTAGGTCGCTGCGCGATTTTCTCCGATTCCAAGAGTTAAGAATTTGGGAACCGTTTGCCAATATGTATGACGCGGACGAGGGTAAGTAACTCCTCAGAACACTCCGCGGCGACCTATCTAAGGAGGGAAAAGGGGGGAGCTGAACCAATTGAGGATTTTCGGCTTCTTCCTTACTCGCGGCTCAAGTGTTCCCAGTCGTGCCCCCAACATTCTCCAGGCAGGGAACGAAGCGGGGATTGTGAGAGATGGAGGGTGCGGGGAACCGTAGCATTAATGTTCCTGGTCAGGTGATTCTTGTTCTCTCCACTTGCTGCTCCTGGCTAAGTCTGATACCGCCTTCCCGTATTGAAATGGCGTGTGGAGCAGTAAGACAATTTCTTTTGTTTTGACTTTGAAGCAAAGGGCTCCTTTCTTGATTTCCCCCAAAGCCGTAGTGAATTTATTTCGAATAGTTGAATTGTTGAGTGTTGGCCTGTGCCAACCATTATGCTAGGCTTTGGAAAGAATAGAGTGTATATGTTCCTTCATGCTGTCATATGTTTAAGTAAATTGTCTTAAAAGATGACCTTTAAATTTCGTCTTTCCACAGATGGAAGAGTTTTCAGGTATTATGTATCCTATTGAATAGGGCCAGTATGTCTTTGTTTTTTCTTTTCACATGTAGAATTCTTAGTCGAGTCTGTTTGCATTATGTATTTTTAATGCTCGGTCTTTCATATTCCACAGATACTATTTCAAACCACTTTTTTCTGTCTCCCAGTCTTGTGGCCACCTCACGTTTCTCCTTATTCCCAGGCCACTCCATGGAGAAAAAGAAGCAAAAGCGTAAACTCTACTGTTTAAACTTCTCTGACTCATAGCTTGAGTTTGGAGATTTGTTAGCATCACTAGCTTTCTAAACTCCTATCTCAGAAAAAAACTTAAAAGTTTTTTAAGCTTAACTTTTTGAGTGGGTAGAATAGTCTTATGGCTCACAAGGTAGTAAATATAAAAAGGTTAAAATGTAAGGTTTTATTTATTCTTGTCCACCATCTGTGTAGAGTGAGCCCCCTCCACAGTAGGTAGGTAACCTCTGTTTTTAGGTTCTCTCTCCAGAATGCTTTATGCATATTCAAGCAAATATAAATGGGGTTCTGGATTCCACCCTTTTACCAAAAAAAGGTAACACGCTTTTCTGCACTTTTATTTTTTGATATATATGTGTGTGTGTATGTATAAAGAGAGGAGATTTTCATTAGCACCTCATTTTTTTTTACACCTACCTAGTTTGTATGGATGTACCGTAAGTAGTATTTTGTTGATGGGTATTTCAGTTATATCTGATCTTTTTCTGGTTCAAATAGTACTTTTATGAACTATGTTGTACATGTCATTTTGTCCAATCCAAGTATGTGTGTAGGAGAAATTCTTCAATATAGACTTGTCAGCTCAAATGATATACATGTTTAACGTTTTGCAGATGGTGCAAAGTGACCTTTATAGTGAGTGTACTAGTTTATATTTTTTTTCAAAGATTTTATTTATTTATTAGAGAGATAGAGTGCTAGTGGGGAGGAGAGGGACAGGCTCCCTACAAGCAGGAAGCCTGACATAGGGCTCAGTCCCAGGACTCCTCATGATGACCTGAGCTGAAGGCAGACACTCACCGACTGAGCCACCCAGGGGCCCCAATATATTCTTATTAGCAATGTATAATTTATAGAAAGAGAGTTAAAGTTACTTCACTTATCAAGTCTGTTCCATCATTGAATCTACATTCCATTCCTGCCTGTGTCCTTTGATATCTTTCTTTTCTGAGATTTTATTTATTTATTTGAGAGAGAGCGACAGAGAGCATGAGTGAGGAGGGGAGGGAAAAGCAGGCTGCTTGCAGAGCAGAGAGCCTGACTTAGGGGTCGATCCCAGGATTCTGGGATCATGACCTGAGTTGAACAGAGGTGCTTAACCAACTGAGCCACCCAGGTACTCCTCCTTTTTTTTTTTTTTTTTTTTTTAAAGATTTTTATTTATTTGACAGAAGGAGAGATCACAAATAGGCAGAGAGGCAGGCAGAGAGAGAAGGGTAAGCAGGCTCCCTGTTGGGCAGAGAGATTGATGCGGAGCTCAATCCCAGGATCCTGAGATCATGACCTGAGCCGAAGGCAGAGGCTTTAACCCACTGAGCCACCCAGGCGCCCCCCCCCCCCTTTTTTTAAGATTTTATTTATTTGAGAGAGTACAAGCATGAGGTGGGGTGGGGGGGAAGAAGCAGACTCCCTGCTGAGCAGGGAGCTGAATATAGGGCTCCATCCCAGGACCCAAGATAAGGACCTGAGCTGAAGGCAGATGCTTGACTGAGCCACCCAGGTGCCCCGTTTTGATAGGTTTATTAGATATGCCCTCATCAGTTTTTCAGACACTCCTTTTCACCTGGCTTCTTTTTCTATGTGAAATATTAGATCTCTTGTCCTCAAAAAAACAAGTTAAAATCTTTGTTGTTGTTAAACTCTTTGTTTACTTTTTCTTCCAATATTTAGCCTTTCTCCATTCATTCCAGCCACACTTCTTAAAAGAAATAGGTTCTTTGTTGTTTCCAATTCCTATTTTCCAGTTTCTCCTCAACCTATTCTAATCTAATTGTGCTCTAGCCATTACATTAAAACAGCTCTTAATAAGAATGTCAATGACTTCTCAATTGATAAATCAAAGGGACATTTTTCAAACCTTATCCAGATCCTGTGGTATTCAACATTGTTAATGACTTCCTCTTATAAACTCAATCCTTCCTTCTGCCACATAACTGTCATGTAATTCTTCTTACCTGGCATTCCTTCTTATTCTCTTCTATTTGTATTATTTCTGGAGGATTCCATCTCTACTCCATGGCTTCAGGTACCTTTTATATGTGGATGACTTCGAATTTATATTTCTAGTCCAGGTGTCTTACGTATCTAACTGCCACTGGGCAACTTCACTTGGATGTGCTCTCAGCTACTCAAACTTGGCACTGCCCAGACTGAGCTATTTTCCTTTACTCATCCACCTTCCTAATCTGTTTTGTCTTGTGTTCTCCATCTCAGTGAGTGGTATCCCCCTCTTGTGTTGTTGAAGCCAGAAGCCTGGGCATCATTCTTAATTCCTCTCTTCTGCCCCGATTATCTACTGAGCTGTGATGTCCTGAGCATCCTGTCTTCTAAATATGTCAAATCTAGTTAGTTGTCTATCCCCTCTGCCACAATTTCTAGTTGGGACCACCACCATCTCTTACCTAGATTACTTCTCCAGATTCTCAACCGGTTTGTGTGCTCCAGGTTTCTTGCCTTTCCATTCACTGTCCGTACTGTGGCCATAGTGCTCTTTCAGAAATGAAAATCTGATCTAGCCAAATCCTTGTTAAAATTTTAGAATGGTTCCTCAGAGCTCTATTGGTAAAGACCAGTCTCTTTTACCACTCACACTCCATGCTTCAGCTACATTAGCCTTCTTTCATTCCTTGAATAGCTTTTGTTTTGAAGTCTTTTGTGCAATTGTTTTTTCTTTTTGAAAGACTACTTTCTCTGCCCCTTCCATCTTCACCCTTTCCTTTTGCCTGGTTTACTCCTATTTATTCATCCATGAGGTCTCTGCTCAGCTCTGCTTTGGGAAAGTCTACCCTAACCTCCTCAGGTTTTGGATAGAACTGTCCATTCACTTTGTTCTTCCTTTTAATTGACTTCATCTTGTTTGTATACCTCCAGTAGGTGATAATCTCCCTGAGGATACAGCCATCTCTTATGTTGTTGAAGGTTGTGTCTCCAGTGCCTGGGATATAGTAAATACATTCAACAAATATTTGAAGAATGGGAATGGCTGAGTGAATGAGTCTCCTTCGTGGATTCATTTTTTTTTTTTTTCACATGACTGTAATAGAGATATTCCTTAATATCCTGCCTTCAGTCTTCTCTATGGAAGCTCTCCATATTCTACCAACCACTTGTTAATGATTCTCAGCTGTTTGTAATTTAGACCCCTTATTTGAGCTTTATATTTATATCTAGTTGTTTATTGCAGGTATTTAAAGGGATAAATGATTCACAAGTGTACCTGAATTTAAGCCCCTCATTTCTCTCCTTTTCCCACCTTCTTGCTTCTCTGTGTGGCTGTGATATAAATCTCTAATCTGTCATCAAAGCTAGATATCTCTGAGCTATTTTGGATAGCTTTGTCTTTCTTACCCACCCTGCCATGTGTTGGGATCAGTAATTCCAATCTGTTCAAGAAGCATTTACTAAATAATTTGTTTTGAACATGTATTAAATTTTGAATTGAAAGCTCTTAAGTTTTACAATTATCATATGATCTCTCTGATATGAGGAATTTGAGAGGCAGGGTGGGGGGTCGTGGGTGTTAGGGAGGGAAAAAATGAAACAAAATGGGATCTGGAGGGAGACAAACCGTAAGAGACTCTTAGTCTCGGGAAACAAACTGAGGGTTGTTGGAGGGTCAGGGGGTACAGATAGGGTGGCTGGGTTATGGACATTGGGGAGGGTATGTGCTATGGTGAGTGCTATGAAATGTGTAAGCCTGATGATTCACAGACCTGTACCAATGGGGCAAATATACATTATATGTTAATAAAAAATAAAAACAAAAAATAATAATTAAGATAAAAAAGAAAGCTCTTAAGTTTTACAGACTATATAAGTTAGAATCTAAAACAAAAATACAGCATACTTCTCTTTTACATAAGATGTTGAGACTAATAGCAGAGGACCAGTGCACTCTTGATTTTTCAAATCCCCTGTTGTTCAAATTACTATTGCTGCATAACTACCCTAAAATTTGGCTGCTTAAATATTAATGTGTTCATGGATTTGGTGGGTCAGGAATTTGGATAGAGTGTAGTAGTGTAGTAGTTTGCTCCGTGATGTCAGTGGTTCAATGCAAAGACTCTAAGGTTAAGTGTTGATGACTGGGGCCTCTATGATCTAGAGTGGTTACTGCTCACATGTCTGGCACCTAGCCTCACAGGACTCTAGGACCAGGACTGATGGGAGTATCTGTATGTATCCTCTCCATAAGGTTTGGGCTTCCTTGTATTATACAGGCCTTAGAGTAGTAGGACTTAACTAACAGCCACTCAGAGCTCCAGAAGCAAGTGTTTCAGTAAACAAGGTGAAATTGCATTGCTTTTTCTTACCTAGCTTTTTAAGTCATGTAGTGTGGCTTCAGCTGCTTTCTTTTAGTTATGGCAGTGTCAAAAACCCACCCAGATGTATGGGGAGGAAATATAGACCCCTATATCTTGGTGGTAGGCATATCAAGATGACATTATGAAAGAGCATGGAAATGGAAGGTATAGTTGTGGCCATCTTCGGAAAATACATCTGTCATACCTTTACCTATAGGAAATGTTGCTTTTAATAAACCACTGTACCTTAAGGCATTGCCCAGCTTTTGGAACCCTTCTCTGGCTTTACTCCCTTACCCTAATCTTTCATTCCAGTCTCTGAGGAGCTTATTGATCAGAGGACTATATACTTGCTCCTAGTTATCATTATAGTTAGCTATTAATGAGAATTACATGGACTTTCCAGAGAAGACGGAATATTAACGAATTCACACAACTTACACTGAACTTTGTAATGTATACTGTGGAGAATACCTATGTGACATAGACCTTTGCATACATGGATGTGTACCTATGTATATTGTAATATATTGTAATAATTCAATTAACTGAAATTTCAGAAAAGTGGGGTAAAAGAATTGCTTTTTATTTAACAGAGTAAATATGTTTCTGCTACTTCAAATCATAGGATCGAGATGTTAACTATTAGCATTTTATTGCACATGGGTACAATATTTTTGGTTTTTGCAGATATGCAATATGATGAAGATGATGATGAAATCACCCCAGACTTGTGGCAAGAAGCATGCTGGATTGTAATCAGGTAACTTAAGACCAAACTTAATAAGCCTTAAAGCACAATAACCTATAAAGGGATTTCCTTACTCTTTTCTTAAAAATCAAATGTTTATGTGAATATGCTACATGACAGCTGGTTTCTCTATTTAACTTGAACTTTTTTTTTTTTTTAAAGATTTTATTTATTTATTTGACAGAGAGAGCCCAAGTAGGCAGAGAGGCAGGCAGTCTTCCTGCTGGGCAGAGAGCCTCATGTGGGGCTCGATCCTAGGACCCTGAGATCATGACCTAAGCTGAAGACAGAGGCTTTAACCCACTGAGCCACCCAGGCGCCCCTAACTTGAACTTTTAAAGTATATCAGACTTAAGTAAAGTTACACAAAAAATTCACATATACATTTCACCCAGGTTCCCTAGATGTTAACCTTACATATTTTCTTTGCCTTTCTTTCCCTTTCTCTGTGTGTTTTTTTCCTGAGACATTTGAGAGTAAGTTGCAGACTAATATTCTTTTACATAATCGTAAATCATCAAAATCAGAAAATTGATATTAATACAATAATTTAATCTACAGATCTTACCCAAATTTTGCCAGTTGTCTCACTAATGTTCATAGCAAAATACATTTTTTTTCCTGATCCTGGATCCAACCTAGGATTACATATTGCCTTTACTTTTCATGACTTTTGATCTCCTATAATTTAGAACAATCCCTCGGTCTTCCTCTTTTTTTTTTTGACCTTGGGATTTTTGAAGAATCCAGGCCAGTTGCTTTTTAGAATGCCCCTCAGTTTGGGTTTTTCTGATGTTTCCTCATAATTAGATTCAAATGATTACTTTGGCAGCACTGATGTTCTCTCTGCAGTCTATCAGGAGGCACACGATGCCCATTTTTTTCCCTTACTAGTGCGAATTTGATTTTTTGGTTTTCTTATTTTAAATGGATAAAGTTACATTAGGTTATATTTCAGTCCAAATTCCTATCCACTTCTATGTGTAAATAAAATGTAACAAAACTCAGAAGCCATACATGTAGGTAAGAAAAGTGACTTTTAAGTATTGAAGTAACATCCTGCTTATTAGGATATAAAATGCTACAACTCTGTTCTCTTATCAAACTGACAATTGCTGTGTATATAGTAACATGATGATATCTCTTTGAGCCCCTTCATCTCCAAGATGCACATCCTCTTTGTTGATAGTCTCTTCCTTTTCAAAGAACATATGCATCCAACCTTGTACCAGTTGTATTTGGAGTATAACTGAACCTTCTTGAACCTTGTTTTAATAACAATGTATTGAGATTTTGGAATATAAGTGTATATTTTTACTGCTAAACATGGGCTATAAAAACTTTGTATTAAGACATTTGTATCTTATATGATCTTTGAGTATTAAAAACCAAGAGTCATCTGACTAGGAAAGAATAGGTAGGTATTCTGTGGGTATGCCTATATTCTACAATATTCAGGGAGAAAGAATATTTTGATCTTAAAAAATAATTGTTTTCAGCATATGTGTTTGGTTGTTCAAGGTATACTATTGTGAATAGTCACCCCATTTAACATTTGTTACAAAATACTTGATTTTTTTTAATACTTGATTTTTAGATTTTAATTGATTTTGGTGCTTTGTCTATTGTGAGATGATGCATTGTTTTTTCACTTTTTAACATTAAATTATTTTTTTCCAAGCAGTGTGACTTTGATGTTACTTAATATTAGCAGGGACTTCAGTAAGATGACTTCTGGTAAAATAATCAAGATAGATATAAATATGAGATATTGATGTAGTTTAGGTATATAAAGGACAACTTTTTTTTTTTTTTTAAGATTTATTTATTTGAGAGAGAGTGCGTGTATGTGCCTGCACATGTGAGCGGGTGGAAGGGCAGAGGGAGAAGGAGAGAAACGGATTCCTTGCTGAGCATGGAGCTCCACATGGAGCTCGATCCCAGTACATCGAGATCATGACCTGAGCTCAAATCAGGAGTTGGACGCTTAACTGACTGAGCTACCAGGCACCCCAGGGAGAACATTCTTCTTTTTTTTTTTTTATTAAAGATTTTATTTATTTATTTCTGTTAAATAAATAGAGATCACAAGTAGGCAGAGAGGCAGGCAGAGGGATAGGGGAAGCAGGCTCCCTGCTGAGCAGTGACCCTGATGTGGGGCTTGATCCCAGGACCCTGAGATCATGACCCGAGCCAAGGCAGAGGCTTTAACCACTGAGCCACCCAGGCACCCCAGTCAGTCTCTTTTAGATTCTTCATTGTTTAGAGTTTTGTTGTGATTTCTGTATCTATTGGTAACTCTCATCTCTTACCCATACTTCATGTTTTATCATCAGTCATCTGCCGAGTATTTTCCCTTGAATGACTTACTCTCATCTCACCTTTAACATATACAAATTAGAACTAATATTAAACCTAAAATTGAAATTTTATACCTTCCATATTTTAGTTATGGATACCATCATCTTCCCTCTTACTCAAATTAGAGTTCTTGTATCTTTGACTATACATATTCTTTAGTTTAAGACTTCATTTAGAGAGGGCGAGTGAGCATAGTGGGGAGGGGCAGAGGGAGAGAATTTTAAGCAGACTCCTCACTGAGTGCAGAGGCACTTATGGGGCTTGATCACATCACCCTGAGGTCACGGCCCAAGCCGAAACCAAGAGTCAGATGCTTAACTAATTGTGCCACTCAAGTATCCACATTTTCTTTAGTTTGAAAAAAATGTTTTGAGGGGTTGGATGAAGGGTGCCAGGCTGGCTCAGTCAGAGGAATGTGTAGCTCTTGATCTTGGGGTCATGAGTTTGAGCCCCATGTGGGCTGCAGAGATCACAAAAATAAAATAAAGAAATTGGGGCACCTGGGTGGCTCAGTGGGTTAAAGCCTCTGCCTTTGGCTCAGGTCATCTCAGGGTCCTGGGATCGAACCCTGCATCAGGCTTTCTGCTCAGCGAGAAGCCTGCTTCCCCCTCTCTGCCTACTTGTGATATCTCTCTCTCTCTCTCTCTCTCTCTCTGTCAAATAAATAAAATCTTAAAAATAAATAAAAATAAATAACTTAGAGGTTGGATAAAACTTATCTATAAAGGGGGTGCCTAGGTGGCTCAGTGGGTTAAAGCCTCTGCCTTTAGCTCAGGTCATGATCTAAGGATCCTGGGATTGAGCCCCATATCACATCGGGCTCTCTGCTCAGCAGGGAGCCTGCTTCCCCCTCTCTCTCAGCCTTCTTCTCTGCCTACTTGTGATCTCTCTCTCTCTCTCTCTCTCTGGCAAATAAATAAATAAAAAATCTAAAAAAACCCCTTATCTATAAAGGACATTTATATTAGCACTTCCTTACAGTTCTTTTGTTGTGCTTTAATTACTTTACTCCTAAGTGTAAGTCTTGTTTCCTGAAACCTACCAAGTTTTACAAAGAAAATGTTCTTGGTCTCACTCTGATTTTGGATAACCTATAGTGTCTGTGTAATGATGGGCTGGTATTTAACGATTGATTATTTATTGGGTTTAATTATAATGAGAATGAGGAAATAATGCTAGAAAAATCACTGACTTACAGCTGGTTATAAACTCTCAATATTTTCCCAGTTCCTATTTTGATGAGAAAGGTTTGGTCAGACAACAGCTGGATTCTTTTGATGAGTTTATTCAGATGTCTGTTCAAAGAATTGTGGAAGATGCTCCGCCTATAGACCTACAAGCCGAAGCTCAGCATGCTAGTGGAGAAGTTGAAGAACCGGTAAGATGGTTATTCTAATAATGTAACATGTGAAAGGAGAGTTTTGATTTGAAATTTCAGTCCTTCTGTAACCTGGCCTAAAGGTAAAAGAAAAGTAGGTGTTTTTATTAGGGTACTTACAGCATCTTTTATCAGTTCCTAATTTATTCTTACTAATGAAGAGATACATTTTTCCTAGTAATCCAAAACCCTAATCCTTACTCAGATAGTAGGGATTTAATAGTTGGAGAGAGGGAACTTAGTAATATGATGAACTAGGAGAAGCAAGACGTAAATAGTCATATTACTTCAGAAAGCCCCTCTTTTTTTTTTTTTTTTTTTTAAGATTTTATTTATTTATTTGACACAGAGAGATCACAAGTAGGCAGAGAGGCAGGCAGAGAGAGAGGGGGAAGCAGGCTCCCCCGAGCAGAGAGCCTGATGTGGGGCTTGATCTCAGGACCCTGAGATCATGACCTTAGCTGAAGGCGGAGGCTTTTACCCACTGAGCCACCCAGGCGCCCCCTCTTTTTTCTTCCACATTAAGGAATCATAAAAGAAAATATATTTGAAGGACTTTTCCCTTTCTTATCTTTTGTAAGAAATACATTATTACAACAAAATAAAAGATAATAAAAGAAAATCACCCAAACATACCAGCTATTCTAGTTTTTCTATGTTCCTCATAGTCTTTGTTTACACATATGTATGTTCTTAGCATTGTTGAAATCATAGCAAGGGTATAATTTTATAATCTGGTTTTGCATTAATGATTGTAAAGAAATATAGTCCAAAGTAATAGTTGTCCCTAGTTTTTGAGAAGAGTTGGTGAAACTGAAAAACAAAATGGGTCAGGGAGAGCCCCAGTTGTCTTTTTTTGTAGCTAATCTCTTGCGGGCTTATCTATTCTTCTCATTCTGGTTGGTGATGCTGCATAGATTTTTGCTGTTAAGAACAAAAATAATTGACTTTTTTAGCATTGTGCTGGAAAATTGGGCATTTAAAATTTTTTTTTAAAGATTTTATTTATTTATTTGACAGAGAGATCACAAGTAGGCAGAAAGGCATGCAGAGAGAGAGGGGGAAACAGGCTCCCTGCTGAACAGAGAGCCCGATGTGGGGCTCGATCCCAGGACCCTGAGATCATGACCTGAGCCGAAGACAGAGGCTTAACCCTCTGAGCCACCCAGGTGCCCCTAAATTTTTTTTTTTTAATAGTTGTGGCATTTTCTCTTCCTGGTATTTGCAAAACAAAAGAGACAACAATATAAGAGACTCAAAGTGCCACTACTGTTAAGTACAATCGAGTAAGAGATCTGAAACAGGAGTAGCAGAACTTGGTGGAAAAGATGGAAGGAGACTTAAGCTGACCATGAAGGGCAGGGTAGGACTGTCTTAGTAGAGAAAAGATACTTAGGGGGTTCAGCAAGAAAATACTTGGTGTTATTTGGCTTGGGAATGGAATCCTCACAACAGTCAGTATATGATTTTTGTCTTAATCTGTCTTTGATAGGTGTTAGTGGAAATTAAGATAGAAGGAGATTGTCCCAGGCTTTGGATGTCATTAAGAATTGTTGAAAGATTGTCAAAGAATGTGCATAAAGCATTATTTTAGAAAAGTTACTTTGGAGGGGCGTCTGGGTGGCTCAGTGGGTTAAAGCCTCTGCCTTCAGCTCGGGTCATGATCTCAGGGTCCTGGGATCGAGCCCCACGTCAGGTTCTCTGCTCTGCAGGGAGCCTGCTTCCTTCCCCCTCTCTCTCTGCCTCTCTGCCTACTTGTGATCTCTCTCTGTCAAATAAATAAAATCTTTAAAAAAGAAAGGTTACTTTCGAAATGGTTTTTATGGGGTGCCTAGGTGATTCAGTGGGTTGAGTGTCTGCCTTTGGCTTGGTTCGTGATCTCAGGGTCCTGGGATTGAGCCCTGCATTGCATCGGGCTCTCTGTTCATCAGGGAGCCTGCTTCCCTCTCTCTGCCTGCCTCTCTGCCTACTTGTGATCTCTCTCTCTCAAATAAAGAAATAGAATCTTTGAAAAAAAAAAAAATGGTTTTTAGTTGGGGGTGAGAAGAGGCTGGAGACACATAGAAACCTTTGAATAGCCTAGGCTTAAGATAATGGTGTTCTAGATTAGGGTGATGGTAGAAATAGAGTAGAGGGATGACTTCCCTTTGGTTCATTTCACCACCAGTTCTCTTTGCCCTTTATCCACTCCAGTTTGGGGAACTTAGGTGTTAATTACCATTAGTGGTCTGTGTAGTCCCATTGTCTGAGATCTGATTTAGAGAGAAACCCACTATCCATTTATTTCTGGAAAATTCTCATGAATCTTGTTTTATTGAGGAGCAAATAGATACTAATTGAAAAATTTTGGGGGGGGGTGCTATAGTGAGAGTTGGAAGTTCTCAGTCCTTTATAGAGTAATTAGGATTTTTTTGTATGTTGAAGAGTTAGGTTAATTTTTTTGGTGTTCTGTTGTCCTAATAGTCTGAATTTATTTTTTCTGGTAACTTTGTACTTCTGACCTTAACTAAGGAGAGGACACAAAACTATATATTTACACAAATCCTTTAACTATTTGGTATAAACACAGAGCATATGCGATACATGTGCATAATCGTATTGGGATATTTTAAGACTGTCTTTTGCCTTAAGAAAGCAATTAAGTATTCAACTTGACATCTGTGGAATATGGATATTGACTTTAGAGAGTCCCTGTATTAGTAAAGTAGGTTAATTTTAACAGTTTCTAGAGCTGCGTCTAGTCAAAATGCTAATGTTCATTAAAATGGAATCATTAAAACTTTTATGGAAAGTATTTATCCTTTTCATGTTTTTTGGTTTCCTTTTAGCCAAGATATTTGCTGAAGTTTGAACAAATTTACCTCTCCAAACCTACCCACTGGGAAAGAGATGGTGCTCCTTCACCAATGATGCCAAATGAGGCCAGATTAAGAAATCTCACGTAAGACTTTTCCCAACAATTGATATTGAAATACAGTTCAGAAGATGTAGTTTTAACCAGTTCAACTGAGATTTTGTCAAATATCTTACTATTACATAATTGTGATCTTTTGTTTCTAAAGGTATTCTGCTCCACTTTATGTTGATATAACAAAAACAGTCATTAAGGAAGGTGAAGAACAACTTCAAACTCAGCATCAGAAAACTTTTATAGGAAAAATTCCAATTATGTTGCGTTCAACTTATTGCCTCTTGAATGGCTTAACAGATCGTGATCTTTGTGAGTTAAATGAATGCCCCTTGGATCCTGGTGGATATTTCATTATTAATGGATCAGAAAAGGTATGGTAACCATTGCTTAAAATTACAGTATCATAATTAAGATTTAAGTTGTGAAAGTTCAGATTAAAAACTAAATTTATATACAGAATAACCTGGAAGTGGCAGTTGAATTATTTAGGGGGTGACAGCTAAACTTAACGTAAACCAGAACTTTATTTAGCTATATGTGATAAACACTAGAAATTTGGTGGTGTTTGAGCTTATATGTTTCTATGAAGCATTTATGTAAAATGGAGTTTGTGAAGTTCAAGAATTGATATTTCAGTGAGCTCATGTGATCAGATTAAGATGCAGATTTTACTCTTCTTTCTATTTCAAAGACCTGTGGGTTTTATGGCATAATTTTTTGATTGTCCATATAGGTTCTGATTGCTCAAGAGAAAATGGCAACAAACACAGTCTATGTGTTTGCCAAAAAGGATTCTAAATATGCCTACACAGGAGAGTGTAGATCATGTTTGGAGAATTCTTCCCGACCCACCAGTACTATTTGGGTTAGCATGCTGGCAAGAGGAGGACAGGTATGGACTGGAATATGATATTGTTTGACTTTATTTCTTTTTGTCTAGTCTTATAATTTATCAGACTGCATTCTTAGTCAAGAAAGCTTTTCTGGAGTATATTGTCAGTGTTATAGGTAGGTGTTGTATTATTTACTTATTGCTAGTAGCAAATTACTCCAGTAGCAACATTAGTTTCTGTGAATCCAGGATCTGGGTGCAGCTTCTCTGGGTCCTCTGGCTGAGTATCTTTCATAAGGCTGCAGTCATCTTAAGGCTCCTTTCATGTAGTTGTCTGCAGGATTCAGTTCTCTGAGCTGTTGAACTGAAAGATTCTGTTCCTGCTGGCTGTTGCCTGGAACCCTTTCTCAGTTCTTGGCTATGTGGTTCTCCTCCACGTAGCTACTGACAGCATGGCAGCTTGTTTCATCAGGGAGAGTAATTGACAAGAGCCATAGAAAGGACAAGCAAGATGGAAATCACAGTCTTTTATAACTTAATCTTAGAAGCATCATCCTATCATTTTTACCATATTCTTTTTGTTAGATGTAGGCCAGTATCTTCAGCCCACCCAAGGGGAGGCAATAATAGTAGTAGGCAGGAGTCCTTGGGCACCATCTTACCTACCATAGGCATGTTACTTGTAATAATAATACCTAGTCTTGGGGCGCCTGGTTGATTTAGTTGGTTGAGTGTCTGACTCTTGATTTGGGCTCAGGTCATGATCTCAGGGTTGTGAGATTGAGCCGTGTCAGGCTCCCTGATCATTGTGGTCTTTGTGCTCAGTGCAGAGAGTGCAAAGTCTGCTGGAGATTTCTTCTCCCTCTCCCACTGCCCTTCTCCACGCTACTGGAGCATGCTCTGTCTCTCAAATAAAAAAAAATTTTTTTTTTTTTTTTAAGATTTTATTTATTTGACAGAGAGCACAAGCAGGGGGAGCTGCAGAGGGAGAAAGAGAAGCAGGCTCCCCCACTGAGCAGGGAGCCAGATGTGGGGATTGATTCCAGAACCTTGGGATTATGACCTGAGCTGAAGGGAGATCCTTTACCAACTGAGCTACCCAAGTGCCCCAATAAATAAAATCTTTATTAAAAAAAAATGTGCAGGCTTTCTTATTTGCTGTGTGCCAGTTAGGTTACTCAGATTTCTTGATTTTATCTTTACAGCTATCTTCGAAAGTAGTTGTAATTGCCTCTGTTTAATTTCAGGTATTAGTTTTATATTTTGTTTTGAATAAGTCATATGTGCACGTTAAAATAGTTCAAAAGTAGAAAAAAGTATACTATAATTTCTTTTTTTTTTTTTTTAAGTATTTTTAAAATTTATTTATTCATGAGAGACTGAAAGAGAGAGAAGTAGGGGTAGAGGGAGAAGAAGGCTTCTCGCGGAGCAGGGAGCCTGATGCGGGACTCTATTCCAAGATTGAACTGAAGGCAGATGCTTAACTGACTGAGCCACCTGGATACCCCAAAAGAATATACTATAAAAAGTAGTCTTCCTTTGTTCCTTTCCCCAGAGGCAGCTGCTTTTGATAATTTCTCATGAATCAGTTCAGAAATAGTCTTAATACAAAAAATACAAATGGGAGCATGTGATACACACTGTTTGGACTTTGCTGGTATCCTTTAAAAACATGGATGAGCACTTGGTCATTATTTTGGAGCCGTTATATTCCATATGTAGATGTATCATAATATATTTAACCTTTCCCCTTTTACTGGACATTTAATTCTCTATTCATGTCTTGCAAACAGTTCTGCAGAGCCTAATGCCGCCTTTTTAAGTCTTATAAAAAACTTGAATTTTAGAAAAATTAAAATTAGAGAATTTTAGCTACCTGAAGTTAAACACATATGTAGAATAGGTGTCTTAAAGAACTAAAATGGTTTTTACTTGTAAATATAGGTAGAATGGGGCCCAAGTACAAGTATTTGGAAAAGATCTCAAGTGTTGCAGATGTGCATTCTTTGTTAAGAAGGATTGGCCTAGATCATAGAGGGCATTGAGGGCATGGAGATTATTGTGGCAGCTGTGGCAAATTAAATGAATTAGAGGCAGAGAAAGGAAAATCATCTGGTGTACCTGATGGCTCCGTTGGTACAGCATACAGCTCTTTTTTTTTTTTTTTTTTTTTAATTTTTTAAATTAAAAAAAATTAAATTTCTAAAAATTTTATTTATTTGATGGAGGGAGAGAGATCACAAGTAGGCAGAGAGGCAGGCAGAGAGAGAGGGGGAAACAGGCTCCCTGCTGAGCAGAGAGCCCGATGTGGGGCTCGATCCCAGGACCCTGAGATCATGACCTAGGCTGAAGGCAAAGGCTTTAACCCACTGAGCCACCCAGGCGCCCCGGCTTGTTTTGTTTTTTCTTGTATATGTTTTTTTATGGCGGGTTTTTTTTTTTTTTTTTTTTTTGCTAGGGGAGAGGGTGTGTGATCAATGTTCATCTTCTTTTGTAGCCAGTCAATGGGTTACAGATGTCTATTCCAAATACAGTATTGGGTAATTCTAAGAGAATCTTGCTAGGCAGATAGTAGAGGATGGAAGATCTCTCATGCCTACATGATCAGCCTGTTAATAAAATTAGTAAATCTGTTCCAGTGGTTTTGAAAAGCAGCCATAGGATGTTCCTTAAAGTATGAAGGTATATTTCCCTTGAAATATATACAAAGAACATGTATATGAAATGATTCTCATGACGTACATGGCTGTGATCTTTTTGTACTGATATTCTAATGATGTTTTATTTTTCTAGGGTGCAAAAAAGAGTGCTATTGGTCAACGCATTGTGGCAACCCTACCATATATCAAGCAGGAAGTTCCCATCATTATTGTGTTCAGAGCATTAGGTTTTGTGTCTGACAGAGATATTTTAGAGCATATTATTTATGATTTTGAAGATCCAGAGATGATGGAAATGGTAATGTGAAAGCAAAATGTATTTGCAGTGTTTTATAAGAAGTTTAAAGTTACTGTTGCTAATCTTAAAACATAGTAGAAAAATGCTCTGAAGAGTAATTTAGCGATTTCAGATCCCATGCCATTTACTGTGTAATGAAAGCCTGCAGCCTTGCTTTCTTGACCGTTTTGTGTAAAAGAGACATAAAAACTAGAGGCAGCCAGAGTTCACTGACAGCAGCAAGAAGAAACTGTAGTAAGGAAAATCATAAAAACATACCAGGCTGGTGTGATTTAGTAAAAAAAAAAAAAAGGGAAATAAATAGTTGATATCCTCTTCTTTTTTTTTTTTTAATTTTTTTAAAAGATTTTATTTATTTATTTGACAGATCACAAGTAGGCAGAGGCAGGCAGAGAGAGAGGGGGGAGCAGGCTCCCTGCTGAGCAGAGAGCTGGAAGTGGGGCTCGATCCCAGGACCCTGAGATCACAACCTGAGCCAAAGGCAGAGGCTTTTAACCCACTGAGCCACCCAGGCGCCTCGATACTCTCTTCTTTTTTTATTTTGAGATAATGTCAAACTTAGAAAAAATTTCCAAAGAACTCTTGTATACTCTTCACCTAGATTCACTAGTTGTTAGCTGTGCTATGTATGATTTAGCTTTCTCTTTATATACACACATTTTTTTTCTAGATCATTTTGAGAGTAATTTTAGGCATTGTGCCTTTTACTCCTAAATACCTCCGTGTGTATTTCCTAAGAACCAAGACATTTATTACATATTCATAATACAGTTAGTAAAATCAGAACCTTTCACTTGGCTTCATTACTATTAAGCCATAGATCTTATTTAGGTTTTAGCCAATTGTCTTGATAATGTCCATAATGTTTTTTGTTTTTTGTTTTTTTCCTGGTTCAGAATCCAGTCGAGCATCATGTATTGCATGTCATTTTTATGTCTTTTCAGACTCCTTAAAATATCTTTTGTTGTCTTTTCCTCAGCGTTTCATAACATTGAAGTTTTTGGAGAGCATAAACCAGTTACTTTGTAGAATTTGCCTCAATTTGGACTTCTCTGGTATTTCTCCATGGTTAGATTCAATTTATCCCTTTTTTGGCAGGAAAAATATAGAAGCAGTATTGTGTGCTTCCCAGGACATTGCATCAGGAGTCATGTGATGGAATTTTGTTTCATTGTTTGTAATGCTAACTCCACAGTGGTCTCTTAGGTTCCTCTACTATAAAGTTACTATTTTTGTGGGAAGGTTCTCTGAGTGTAGGTGAATATCAATTTCCTTGTCAGTGCTATTTATTAATGATCCTTGTCTCAGTAGTTGATAGTCTTTTTTTTTTTTTTTTTAAAGATTTTATTTATTTATTTGACAGAGAGGAGAGAGATCACAAGTAGGCAGAGAGTGAAGGGGAAGCAGGCTTCCTGCTGAGCAGAGAGCCCGATGCGGGGCTCTATCCCAGGACCCTGAGATCATGACCTGAGCTGAAGGCAGAGGCTTTAACCCACTGAACCACCCAGGTGCCCCTCAGTAGTTGGTAGTCTTAAAGTTGTCCTGAATTGTCCAGTTTTTTAAGACTACAGAGAAATAAAGTTAAATGGAGGCCAAACATTGGTCACAAAGTGAGATAGCAGAGTGAGTACATGTTATTAGAGCATAGATGCGGTTCCATGAGAAAATTGGATTCTGGTTAGATTTTACTTTAAGCTTTTAACAGTTGTTGTATATTTTTTGGTTTTGTTTTTTAAAAATTCTTAAATATAGTAACTATTTAAGTATTTAAAAGAAAATATATGTTATCTTTTATCCAAAAGGCATCCCAAATAATTCAAACTGGATTTGGACCATATTCAAACTGGAATTGTTTTTTTAAATGGAATTTTCTTAGTAAAGTGAAAGAGATGATTCGCTTTCTGTATGTTATTTTTTTTTGAAAGTTACTACTTGTTCCTTTAGCTGTTATGAAGCTTAGGCCAATTTTTACAGTCTGAGTCAAGCACTCACTTTGCAAAAGTGCTTTAATTTTTTCTCTGAAAATATCATTATCCATTTTTCTGAATCCATATCAACTTTAACAAAACAGTTTCACAAGAACATTGACGATTTAAAAAGACCACTTCCATTTACAATACTGTGGCCTCACTTTGAATGGTTTATGTTACCTTTTCTGATTTTTGGTTCCATGATTGGAATTTGGATGTTTAAACTTGAGGATCAGTGATAAATAGACCTCTAAGAAGTCAAAGGGAAGAAAAGCATTTCAGTGTATGTGATAGGATTAAAGTGTATTTATGGAGGCCAAAGTTACTCAGTGGTACCTCTCATTCCTTATGCTCATTGTGTAAAATTGGAATTTTAGAATGTTACAACTAGAGTGAAACTTAGAGATTATCATAACTGACCATTTTGTAGACAAGGAAACTGATTACATGACTGCTCAGGGACCACGGCTACTTAGCGGCAGGTATGGAAAGTAGGTCCCTATAACGATGTGCCTTTGAAATATTCTCTTTTACAAAAAACTGAGTGGTTTTATTTATAGGTTGAAAAACCTCTCAAACCAAGGCTAAAACCAGTTTGGTGCATTTATTCATTTGTAGTTTAGTAAATTTTAATTTGACTATTAAACTTTTCTAAATTGGTATAAGATATTTATTTATTTTAAAGATTAATTATTTATTTGATATATCACAAGTAGGCAAAGAGGCAAGCAGAGTGAGAGAGAGGGGGAAGCAGGCTTCCTGCCGAGACGAGAGCCCGATGCGGGGCTCGATCCCAGGACCCTGAGATCATGACCTGAGCCAAAGGCAGAGGCTTTAACCCACTGAGTCACCCAGGCACCCCATAAATTAGTATAAGATATTTAGAAGTAATTTTTGTTTTGCCATTGTTCATTAAAATGTAAAAACCAAAAAAAAAAAAAAAAACAAAACCAAAAGCCACTACTTTTTTTTATGATGGAATTATTTGTATTTTTTTTAGGAAGTATAATTGCCTGTGTTGATGAGTGGATTTTGTCTGAGATCTCTAGATCTTAAGGTGTATTCAAGTTTTATGATTTTATGGTTCCCTGATTAAAAAAAAATTTTGTGTATCCTATTAGGCACATAGGGATACTTAACATGTTAAAAATTAAAGTTACAGGGGTGCCTGGGTGGCTCAGTGGGTTAAAGCCTCTGCCTTCGGCTCAGGTCATGATCTCAGGGTCCTGGGATCAAGCCCCGCATCGGGCTCTCTGTTCAGCAGGGAGCCTGCTATCTCCCCCGCCTCTCTGGCTACTTGTGATCTCTCTCCCTCTCTGTCAAAATAAATAAATAAAAAATCTTTAAAAAAAGATTAAAGTTACAGTTGACTTATTTTAAGGTGAAAATATGAATTTGAAAATAACTTTTATTTGAATTATCTGATAGGTGAAACCTTCTCTCGATGAAGCTTTTGTCATCCAGGAACAGAATGTTGCACTAAATTTCATTGGCTCAAGAGGAGCAAAGCCTGGTGTCACTAAAGAGAAAAGAATTAAATATGCAAAAGAAGTCTTACAAAAAGAAATGCTCCCTCATGTTGGTGTCAGCGACTTTTGTGAAACCAAAAAAGCTTATTTCTTGGGGTACGTTTAATATTGTTCTAAGATTTTTGCCAAGATACTGTTGAAATACAGGTTTTCTCAACTAAAAATGTCAGAAATGTGTTTTTAACATAGAAGTTTGTTAAAAAGCCAAAAGCCTTATGTTTTTTCACTTCTTTCTTTTTCTTTTTTATTTTAAAGGTACATGGTTCACAGGTTGCTTCTAGCAGCCTTGGGTAGAAGAGAATTAGATGACAGGGATCACTATGGAAATAAAAGATTGGATCTTGCTGGGCCACTTCTTGCATTCTTATTTAGAGGGTAAGGAATAATAGAATGATATTGTTTAAAGTAGAGAGATTTCACTTTGGATTGATCATTGTACTAGTAGAGATACTAAACTGTCTTGGCATCCATATTGGGTCTATATGAAGTTAGCTACATTCTCTTTGCCACTTGTCCAGATTTTGTTCTGCTTCATATCTGAGAATTTCAAGTTTATGAAAACAGTTTATTATTTATATTTTCTTTATTCCTATCATAGCTTTATAAGGCATTTGCCTTGATTTTCTAAGTACTGATGATATTTGGAATTTTTAGTTCTGCTTTTTGCATTTTATAAAAACATAAAAGTTGGAGGGAAATCTATCAAAATTTAGCAGTATTGGTGTAATGTGCATTTTTTTTCCCTTTGTATCTTATGTTTTCCTTATTTGCTATAATGAACATATAACACTTTTATAATCAGAAAAGTTATTTTTAAAAACAAAATATGTAGATAATTTAATAAAAAAAGACTATAGTAATGTTGCTACATACAGTTTTGTTTTTTTTGTAAAACATTTATTTGAGAGTGTGTGTGCACATGCACGAGCAGGGGTTGGGGAGAGAAGGGGCAGAGGGACAGGAAGAAGCAGACTCCCTGCTGAGCAGGTAACTGGATGTGGGGCTTAATGCCTGGACCCTGAGATGACCTGGGCTGAAGGCAGACTGAGCCACCCAGGCACCCCTACATATTCTGTTTTTTAGTGTGTTGTAGATTTGTGTTTTTCAGCCTTTTGTTTTCACCCCACTAAGGAGCCTCTCTTTTTTTTTTTTTTTTTTTTTTTTTAAAGATTTTATTTATTTGACAGATCACAGGCAGGCAGAGAGGCAGTGGGGGGGTTGGTGGTGGAGGGAAGCAGGCTCCTCCCCGCCGAGCAGAGAGCCCGATGTGGGACTCGATTCCAGGACCCTGAGATCATGACCCAAGCTGAGGGCAGAGGCTTTAATTGACTGAGCCACCCAGGCGCCCCACTAAGGAGCCTCTTTTGACATTTTTCCCCTAGTTGCTCCCCTCTTGTATGTTTATGTACTGTTAAGTACATCAGTGCTTTTTACATAAAAAGAATAATAACACTTCCTTTCCCTACCCCAATTATTTTCTTTCCCATTGTGGGCAATATTGTCCATATTGAGAATGCATGTTGTCGACCTTTACATATTTAAAATGATATCATTTTATTTGGCAGTATGTTTAAGAATTTGCTTAAAGAAGTACGGATCTATGCACAGAAGTTTATTGATCGAGGAAAGGATTTTAACTTGGAGTTGGCAATTAAAACAAGGATTATATCTGATGGCCTGAAGTATTCTTTAGCTACGGGAAACTGGGGTGACCAAAAGAAAGCTCATCAAGCCAGAGCTGGAGTATCTCAGGTAGGACATCGACTGTGACTACGGGTTTGATAAGAAAATGTTGTGCAACTAATAGATCCTTTCATTGATTGAATATAAATTATTTTGCTTTTTTTCCCCTCAGGTATAGTAGCACTGGGGGATTTTGAATTATGAGAATGAAATTTTTCTTAAATTAGCTATTAGCATTACTTAAGAATGATTAAGGTTTTGGCTTGCAGCAAGATAGTTAATAAATTAGTGTAGCTGCTTGGGAGGTAAGACGGTCCATGTTAGTGAAATTTTTATGTTTTTGGAGCTCCATGTTAAGATGCTGACCCAGAGAATAAACGGATATTCCCTTCCTTTGATGCAAAGTACAGTACAGTGTTGACCTGTGAATAATGGGGTTAAGGGCGTCAACTCTTATGAAATTAACATCCTGGTGGTTGGAGGTGATCATAAAGCATTTATGTGGTATGTTAGAACTGTGCATCACATATTTGCCATCCCTGCTATAAGGGGCACTTAAATTATGGGGTGAATGATATTATTCAGGGGTATGATGCAGAAAGGAGGGTTCGGGAGAGTTTGACAGTTGATGATGGGTAAAAATGTGACTTTGCCTCATTCCAGTTTTTTGCCAAAAATGTGATAGTTTGTGATAGTTTGATTAACAGAAATGCCCAAACTTTAAAGATTTGCTATTGTTTTCTAGGTATTAAACCGCCTGACTTTTGCATCAACTCTTTCTCACCTACGTCGTCTAAATTCACCTATTGGTAGAGATGGCAAGCTAGCAAAACCAAGACAATTGCATAATACGTTGTGGGGAATGGTGTGTCCTGCTGAAACCCCAGAGGTAATACATTAGAATTTACATTTAGGACAAAAAGTCTACCAGTAATTACGTAGGGTATATAATTACTTGTAGGAGTAAGTATTTAATTATGCTGTGTGGTTTTGGAACTATTGTTTTCTTATGATTTTGTTTTTAGAAAGTGTGAGCAAATCCTAAATCAAATTGAAGGAACAATATTTATGGAAAAGAATTTTGATAGGCATTTTAAATCAGTATGATTTATTTTTTGTTTATTTGTAGGGCCATGCTGTAGGGCTTGTGAAGAATTTAGCTCTGATGGCTTATATTTCAGTTGGATCTCAACCTTCTCCAATTTTGGAATTTTTAGAAGAATGGAGTATGGAAAATTTAGAAGAAATTTCTCCTGCAGCTATTGCCGAGTGTGTATAGATGTGATTTCTTTCTTTCTTTCTTTTTTTTTTTTTTAAGATTTTATTTATTTATTAATTTAACAGAGAAGCAGTAGAGGGAGAAGGAGAAGCAGGCTCCCTGCTTTCCGATGCGAGGCTCAATCCCAGGACCCTGGGATTATGACTTGAGCCAAAGATGTACACTTAACCAACTGAGCCAGCCAGGCACCCAGATGTGATATCTTTTTTGAAACTATTGTTAGTAATTGGTTGTTGCTTAGTATAGAGTTACTAACTTCAGAATGCTTTTGGTTTCACATTTTAGTGCAACCAAGATTTTTGTTAATGGCTGCTGGGTTGGAATACATAAAGATCCTGAACAACTTATGAACACCCTAAGGAAATTGCGGCGTCAAATGGACATCATAGTGTCTGAAGTGAGTCTTTAATTAAGAGTGTGTGATCCTATAGGATTTCTGAAGGCCTAAGTCTAGTGGCAATTTTCTTTTATTGGCCATCTTTAACTGCTTTTCCTTGTAGAGTACATTGTCAAAAGTCTAGGTGATGTTTTGAGCTAAATTTAATTATAAGGTATTGCTTGGTTTAATGCTTTAGGTGTATGATTCTAACAATTTGACATGTAATTTAAGTTATATTTTAAAACTCAAATTATATTTTAAAGTAAAAGGAATTCTTTTGAGGATCTTTTTGTAAAGCTGATAATAATGTTTTTGAAAAGAGAACAGTGATCTCTGATTTTTCCTTTTGTCTGAGTCCAGAGATTCATTCCTTTTTTTTTTTTTAATTAAGATTTTATTTATTTGAGAGAGAGAGATAAAGCACAAGTAGGGTGGAGGGGCAGAATGAGAGGGAGAAACAGATTCCCCACTGAGCAGGGAGCCTGTCGCGGGGCTCAGTCCTAGGACCCTGGGATCATGACTGAGCCACCCAGGCGCCCAGAGATTCATTCTTAAAATGTGATACACCTCTAAAGATTTCTGTATTTAGGTGGATATTGAAGTACTTTGGGATTAGGATAGTTTTTTTTTTTTTAAACATTTATATATATTATATGGACTTATTACTACCCCAAGTAGGACTTTTGCTTTTAGTGTACTGTATTAAGGGATATGGCTTGGTCTTTTGATTCCCCTAAATCTACACTGTGGGTTCTGTCTAGGTGAAAGTGGATTTGGAGAGAAACTTGAAACACACTTAAGCCAATAGCTGATATCTTTTCTATGTAGCTGAGTGGGGAAGAGAGTTTGGTTGCTCTAGGCTTTCTCTAGCAGGCAGACCCTGGGTTTTGAACCATGAGTATTCATAGCTTGAAGGCGGCAACAGTATGCTTCACTTGAGAGCAGGCAGGACTAAGAAAGCCTAAGAACCAAAATTGGCTTTATTTTTTATGATTGAGAACTTTGGTAATACCATATTTTTCTACTAAGAATCTTCTTCAGCTTTTCTGTGTTTTCTAGGGTAAGATTAAATTCTTCATGCTGTTTTAGGCCTCTTTACCTTTCCATGGGCCCATTCCTTTAACCTGGAATATTTATGCTTTCTGTCCCCCATTTCTTCTCAAAAATTAGCAATAGGGAAAGGGGTTCTTACTACTTTTTTTCAGGTAAAACTTACTCTGATTCTCATCTCCTTCAGGATACCTTACCTGAACATTCCCTCTTCCCTACCAGTTTGATTAGATCACAACTTGGCAAAGGTTTTCTGGAAAGGGCCAGATGCTAAATCAGGCTTTGTTTACCATATATTGTCTGTTGTGTATTCACTTCTGCTATTGTAGTGAAAAGCAGCCATAGGCAGGATATAAGCCAATAAAACAATTTATTTACAAAAATAGATGGCAGGTGAGAGTAGATTTGACCTGTGGGTTCTTTCATGACCCCCTGATTTATTAGATCTCTATGACTATATATAGTGTATTTAACTTAAATGTTTTTGACAGAGCGCTTGTCCCAGATAGTACCTTTTGACTTGTCTACCTCATTCACCACATCATTAACTCTCCAGGGGCAGGGAACATATATTAATATGACTTTGTATCTTCAGCTGTGAGCATGGTACCTGACATATAGTAGACATTAAGTGTTTATTGAACATATAAAGTAACCCTGTGTCCTTGGACTAGCTACTTTAATCTCTTATTGAAGAGTGATTTTGGGAGACTCTAAATTAGTGGGAGAATTGTGTATATTTTCCTGAAGGAGTCTGGCACTTTATTATTTCCTTCATGTTTTCTGACTACCAGAGGTCCTCATTTTTCCCCTTTCTGCCTTCTGTTGGACCTGTTAGGCTGTTTTGTGAGTAGTCCTCTCTGGACCTACTGAAGTATACCTGTTTCTTTTGGGGCTTTGAGGAGACACAGCTCATAGTTTATGTTGTCCTGTTAAGACAATAAGACTGCATCTTACTAGGAATTTTCTAAGGCTTCAAGGCAATGGATTTGAAAGCAACATCTTTCCTGGGAATTGACAGTGCCACTGATGGTATTTCTGCTCAGAGACATAGTGTTTCTCCTCAGATTGTTTTTTGAGGACAGGACGTGGGCTAAGGGTATAGAACATTTTCTCTATAATTAATGGCTTTCGACTTTGTAGTTTTGGAGACCTTGATGTTTTTGATCAAACTTTTATGATTTATTCTTGTTTTTAAACCAGTAATCCAAATCTTTTCCTTTCTTAAATAAACCCAATCTTTAATCTTCAGTAGAGGTATCAAGATGTAATTTTACTTTCTTAAAGTACTTTTGTTGGAGAAATACCAGTCTATTTTTCCATTTCCCAACTCATTGTCGATTAATTTTTGTAATTGACTTCCAAGATTATATATTAGGTCTAGATAATTCATTGGAAATTCTTATTTGTTTTCCTTTTGACTTATTCCTTTGTAAATAGGTACTTCAAATTCTGTAGTGCTTTTAGTAATTATGTTTTTTATTGTAAATTCCCTCCCATTTTTTTGTTTAAGTAAGCTCTATGCCCCATATGGTAACCCCAAGATCAAGAGCTGCATGCTTTTTTGACTGAGCCAGCCAGGTGCCCCTGCCCAAATTATTTTTTTTATGTTTAGTGGGAATATATTTTCTAGTTCTGCCAGTAGAAATATCACCTGAGCTACATATGTAATTTAAACTTTTCTAGTAGCCATGTTAAAAAAATAAGAAACATGAAAGTAATTTTAATGATACATTTTATTTGACCTGATATATCCAAAATATTACAATTTCAACATCTAATCAGTTTAAAGGATTATTTATGAGAAATTATACATTCCTTATTTTTATGTGGTACTTTATTATTATTATAGTTAACACTCAGTAGTACATTAGTTTCAGGTATACAACAGTGATTTGACAACTCTCTACATTATGCTATGCTTTCCACAAATGTAGCTACCATCTGTCACTATACACGCTATTTTAATACCATTGACTATATTCCCTGCACTGTACCATTTTTCCCCGTGACTTATTCCATAACTGCATGCCTGTACCTCTTACTTCCCTTTACCCTATCTGCCCATCAACCCAGCTTCCTCCCCTCTGACAACCATCAGTTTGTTTTCTGTATTTATGGGTCTGTTTCTGCTTTGTTTCTGTCCTACTGCCTTTGAAATCTACTTTGTAATTTGTACATGTTATATACTGTAGCCCAGTGCTTAATAGTGACTTGTGGCTAGTGACTGCTGTGTTGGACAGGTAGACTTTGCCATTTGTTTGATAAGTAAGTGTCATAAGTTGGGTTTATTACTAAGAAAGTATGATCAATGCAGTGGTATACAGTTGGTTACTGAAAGGAGGTTGCAAAGTAAAGTCTGTAGTTATCAAACAGGCAAAAATAATGTGTTATATACTAGTGTTTGTGATGCCAAAAATATACTTTCTTTATTTTACTTTATCTTGCATGACATTACTGCCAGCTATTACTCAGCTTTATAATTATTCAGTTTAAATATTTGTTCTTTGCAAAATTTTATTTTTTATTATTATTTTAAAAGATTTTTATTTATTTATTTGACAGAGACACAGCGAGAGAGGGAACATAAGCAGGGGGGACAAGCAGGCTCCCTACTGAGCAGAGAGCCCGATGTGGGGCTCGATCCCAAGACCCTGGGATCATGACCTGAGCTGAAGGCAGATGCTTAACAACTGAGCTACCCAGACTCCTCTTTTTACAAAATTTTAAATTATACCTAGGTTTTTAGTATATTGACCAATGATAAACTAAGATTTGTCCGGGGCGTCTGGGTGGCTTAGTGGGTTAAAGCTTCTGCCTTCGGCCCAGGTCATGATCTTAGGGTCCAGGGATCGAGCCCCGCATCAGGCTCTCTGCTCAGCAGGGAGCCTGCTTCCCCCTCTCCCTCTGCCTGCCTCTGCCTACTTGTCATCTCTTTCTTTCTGTCAAATAAATAAATAAACAAATAAATAAATAAAATCTTTAAAAAAAAAAAAAACCAAAACATTGTCCATTTTATTTGATAGTTGTTTGCTCTAGAAATTTATTAGGAATTTTACTGTATTTTTAGTTAAGTCTTAATGATACAGAGAAAATAAACATTCACGAGACTGTTTTGTCTTTTTACTTACAGGTTTCTATGATTAGAGATATTCGAGAGAGGGAGATTCGGATCTATACAGATGCAGGCCGTATTTGTAGGCCACTTCTCATTGTAGAAAAACAAAAACTACTTTTGAAGAAGAGACATATTGATCAATTGAAAGAGAGAGAATATAACAACTACAGGTAAGAACATGCAATGAGAAAAAAATTGAGATAATTCACATATCATAAATTTAACCATTTGAAAGTATTATAGTTCAGTGTTTTTTTTAGTGTATTCATGAGATTGCACATCAATCACTACTACCTAGTTCCAGAACATTTTCATTGCCCCCTAAAAGAAACTCTTAGCAGTCATTTGTTTTTCTTAATTTTGTCATCAAGTAAGGGACATGTAGGGTTTTATATGAGAATAAAAGTCTTTGTGATCTGTTAAAATCTAATAATAAGAAATAACATATAAGTTGTGTATATGTATAACATGTAATATGGATAATAGTAAATAAAAAATTTAATGAAAGGATGACCCTGCTTTAAAGCTTCTTTTTAATACTTGAATGTATATTTTTATAAAAAAAATTTCAAACAACATATATAACAAAAAATACATAAAAGCCTTTAATTCATATTTTCCTCTTAAAAAGTAACCCATATATATATATTCACAAATAATTTCCTTTATTTATTTATTTTAAAAGATTTTAATTAATCTCTATACCAATGTGGAGCTTGAATTCACAGTCCCAATATCAAGAGTCGCATGTTCCACTAACAGAGCCAGCCAGGCACTCCCAAATAGTTCAAAGCAAGGACAAAGCAAGACAAACTGATAGTATTTATAGGACCACACTTCATGCGTATTGTTTAGTAACTTGCTTTTTTCCCCCCCACTATTAATAATATACCTATTTTGGAACTCTTCCTGTATTTGTACATGTAGATATAGGAATACTCTGTTAAGTAGTAAGTTTAGTTAGAAATACTTCCGTAAATAAGAAAATAAAGTAATTCTTTTTTAGTTGGCAGGATCTTGTGGCCAGTGGGGTAGTAGAATATATTGATACTCTGGAAGAAGAAACAGTGATGCTTGCTATGACTCCAGATGATTTACAGGAAAAAGAAGTAGCTTATTGTTCCACGTACACACACTGTGAGATTCATCCATCAATGATTCTTGGTGTCTGTGCATCTATTATTCCTTTTCCTGATCATAACCAGGTTGGTAGCAGTTCTTAACTTCTGGTTTGTGAGGAATTAGGAGAAGTAGAAAAAATTAGATTAATCTGTAGTTTTTCTTAAAGAAAAAGGTAGTGAACGCCTACGAAATCTGCATTTAATATACTTAACTTTTTGTTTCACTGTTAGGAGCCATAGTTGATTATTCCAGATGGTTATCATTTATCTTTCAGAAAAAAGCATTACCTTTTCCAGCTATATTCCTGATATATGTAGTACCCTGTGGAGTTTGTTCCTTTAGAATTAATTAAATTTTCATTGATTCTGCTTTTCATTTCTACGTTTAGTCTCCTAGAAACACATATCAGTCTGCTATGGGTAAGCAGGCTATGGGAGTTTATATCACCAACTTCCATGTTCGTATGGATACATTGGCCCATGTTCTGTATTATCCTCAAAAACCACTTGTGACTACCCGGTCTATGGAATATCTACGATTCCGAGAGCTGCCAGCAGGTATATTCAGTTTTGCTGTTCACTTTTTAAGATCGTGTCATGCTTGGCACTTTTCTGGGTGTTTGGGAGGATTAATGAAATATATATGACACAGCATGTCTTCTCAGAATTTGTAATGTGGGTAACAACACATAATAAAGATGTAGATGTGTAGTAAGTGTTATGATGAGGTACAGGAAATGATTGAGTCCTATTGGAAATCTAGAGCCAGTTTCACAGGGGAGGTGGCATTTTAGATTAGTTAGTATAAAGTTGATGAAAGGGTATTTGAATTTGAGAGATGGGTTGAGGAAGGGCTTAGATGCATGAATGTATGAGATATGGGAATAGTAGTAGTCATGGCACTCCAGTATGACTGGAGTGTAAATGCAGGAGTCTCATAGTATGGAGAGAGCAGGTTGAATTTTGAGAATGAAGACCCATCTAGCCTTTTGGAGCAAGGAAGTAACGCAATTAGAAATTTATTTTAGGACTATCATTCTGACAGTTGATAGTGATTACAGTCAGGTATGGTATTGGAAGGTTTTTGCAGTGGTAAGAGTAGGGGATAAGTGCCTGTTGGAATACCCTTGATTAATTGGATGTGGAGTGATGAAAGGAGGGAAGATCGCAATTGGAAATATTTTTAGTATTCGTGGCTTGGGTGATCAAGAAGAGAGGGTACTCTTAATATTGGGAGCACATTAGAAGGAAGATGCTTTAGAGGTGAGAAAAAAAATTCAGTTTTTTTTTTTTTTAAGATTTTATTTACTTGAGAAAGAATGAGAGAGAGCATGAGAAGGGAGAAGGTCAGAGGGAGAAGCAGACTCTGTGGAACTGGGAGCCCGATGTGGGACTTGATCCCGGTACTCTGGGATCATGACCTGAGCCAAAGGTAGTTGCTTAACCAACTGAGCCACCCAGGTGCCCAAAAAATTCAGTTTTCAGTGTGTTGATTTAGAATTGTTGCAATAGCTAAGACAAGATTTTTTTTTTTAAGATTGATTATTTATTGGGTGCCTGGGTGTCCCAGACAGTTAAGTGTCTGCCTTCAGCTCAGGTCATGGTCCCAGGGTCCTGGGATTGAGTCCCGCATCGGGCTCCCTGTTCAAGGGGGATCCTTCTTCTCTCTCTGCTTCTCCCTCTGCTTCTCTTCAAGCTTGTTCTCTGGCTTATTCTCTCTCCAAAAAATAGATTAAAAAAATAAAAAGATTATTTATTTGAGAGAGTGAGAGCATGCACACATGAACAGGAGGAAGGGGCAGAAGAAGAGGGAGAGGAAGAAGCAGATTCCCCACTGAGCTGGGCTGGGTGAGGGGGCGGCGGGCTGGATCCTAGGACCTTGAAATCATGACCTGAGCTGAAGGCAAACGCTTAATCAACTGAGTCAGCCCAGTGCCCCAGAAGAGATTTTCTTTTCTTTTTTTTTTTTTTTTAACTATGTTTAGTTTTTAGGTATTTTTTGTTTTTGTTTTTTAAAGATTTTATTATCTGAGAGAGAATGAACTAGGAGAGGATCAGAAGGGGAGAGAGAATTAGACTCCCCACTGAGCATGGAGCCCAATGCAGGACTTGATCCCAGGATCCTGGAATCATGACCTGAGTCAAAGGTAGATGCTTAACCGACTGAGCCACCCAGGTGCCCCCAAAAAAGTTTCTAATAGTTGTAAATGTGGTTTGGGAAAAGGTAAAAATCTAGAGCTGTGAAGTTCATTAATGGTAAGTATAGAATACCATGAAATTGCTGAGAGAAATTCAAAGTGAAAATAAAGCCAGAGACAGAACTTTAGGCACCAGGAAAAGAAATAATAAGAGATTAGATATGTAGCTGATTAGAAAGAATCAGGAATTTTCAGGAGGAGATTCTTAAAGAGACAGGACAACAGGTAAAATGGTGCAGAGAAGTCTAAAGGGTAGGGAAGCGTTGAATGTTAAAGGAGACAGCATAGTTCTTTGGCATAACTGTCTTCTTACCTTATTATTTTTTAAAAATTTTTTTAAGATTTTATTTATTTATTTGACAGGAGAGAGATCACAGGCAGGCAGAGAGAGAGGGGGGAGAAGCAGGCTCCCCGCTGAGCAGAGAGCTTGATGCGGTCTCCATCCCAGGACCCTGAGATCATGACTTGAGTGGAAGGCAGAGGCTTCAACCCACTGAGCCACCCAGGCACCCTTCTTCTTACCTTATTATTGATAGGATTTTTGCTTTAACTGTGAGAAATGTTATTTATTTAGTAGAACTTGTTTTGTAAATAGTGGCCTTAAGTTATTAACTATACTAAGGGATCTAACATTTTAATAGCAAATTCTCATAGGTTAGAATGATTTATTTTCAGAATCCTCCACAAGGGGTTACTCTTGTCTAGGAAAACAGTCTGTTAGGTTGCCTAAAATATACTCCTATCTTTTTTTTTTTTTTTAAGATTTTATTTATTTGACAGAGAGAAACACAGCGAGAGAGGGAACACAAGCAGAGGGAATGGCAGTGGGGGAGAAGCAGGCCTCCTGCTGAGCAGGGAGCCCGATTCGGGGCTCAATCCCAGGACCCTGGGATTATGACCTGAGCCAAGGCAGACGCCTAACGGCTGAGCCACCCAGGCATCCCAATATGCTTCTATCTTTGAGGAATGCTTGCCCTGTTGTGTTTTTATTCAACATTTAGATAATAGTTTATGGCTAGAGAAAAAAAAGAAATATAGGTAAAGGATTAGATTTGAAATAAAATGTTCTTTTGATACTGGTATGAAGAGGTGAAGTCATGGCTGGTAGGGACTACACATGCTTTTCGGTTCTGTTATGGCTTCATGCCTTAATCACAGTATCTGTTCTGAAAACTATATTTTGAGGTAATTTCAAACTGATAGAAAAGTTGTGAGACTAGAACAAAGAACTTCTGTATATACTCTTTTTTTTTTTTTTTTTTAAAGATTTAATTATTTGACAGAGAGAAACACAGCGAGAGAGGGAACACAAGCAGAGGGAATGGTAGCAGGAGAAGCAGGCCTCCCGCAGAGCAGACAGCCCGATGCGGGGCTCGATCCCAGGCCCCTGGGATCTGACCTGGGCCGAAGGCAGACTCTCAACGACTGAGCCACCCAGGCGCCCCTGTATATACTCTTCATCCAGATTTCCTAGTTCACATTTTACCACATTTGCCTTACTCTTTCCCTTTGTCTTCCTGAACCATTAGAGAGTAAGTAGTAGACATGAAGCCACATCACTTTTTAATTCTTCAGTGAATTTTTCCTAAAAACAAGTGCCACAGTCAAAATCAGGAGGTTAACATTGATATCCATTTAGTGAGCAGTCCCTAGTTCAAATTTTGCCACTTGTCCTGATGATGTTCTTTATGGGTCTAGGATCTAATCCAGGATTGTGCATTTCATTTAGTTGTATTTCTCTTTAGTCTCCTCAAGGTGGAGCAGTTCTTTAGTTTTTCCTTGTCTCATTTTTGAAGCATTCAAGCAAGTTATAGTTTGTACCTTGTCTCTCAGTTTGGCTTTGACTACTGTTTCCCCATGGTTGTATTCAGGTTATGAATTTTTGGTAGGACTAGCATAGAAATAGTGCTGTATTCTCGTTGCATCATATCAGGAGGCACATGCTGTCTATATGTCCCATTAATAGTGATTTTTAACTTTTATCATGTGATTAAGATAGTGTCTATCAGATTTCTCCCATTTTTTGTAAATTTTAAGTATTTTGTACTAAGTCATAGTAAGTCTTTTGTGAAGAGATACTTTGAGATGATGTAAATAGTCTGTTCCTTGTCAAACTTTCAGCCATTAGTTTAGCAGAATGATTTTTGCCAAATGGTAATTTTCTAATTCCATCATTCATTCTATTTTGATGCTAAAATTGCCCCAGATTTTCCAGTGGGAATAACGTTCAAGATGACTCCTGATAGATTCCTCATCTTTCTTTACATACTTATATTTTGTGCTTTCCGTAAACCTGGACTCAGCCATTTCTCCTTTCAGTGAAGGATAGTATGTGGAAACCAAAGTGTGGCTGCTAAGTGTGCTTCTTACTATTAGAATAATATCATTTCTAGGTCCTCTCAGCAGATAACCTAGGAAAATGTGTATGCACATACTGACCCCCACCGTTTTGTCTATTTTTATGACTCTATATGTCAAAGAAACGTGAGTTCACACTAGTATCACCCATCGCAGTTCAACACTGGAGTGTTTATTTTAATTAATTGATTAATTTAAAGATGTTATTTATTTGACAGAGAGGAGAGAGATCACAAGCAGGCAGAGAGGCAGGCAGAGAGAGGGGGGAAGCAGGCTCCCTGCTGAGCAGAGAGCCCAAAGCGGGGCTCGATCCCAGGACCCTGGAGCCGGAATCATGACCTGAGCCGAAGGCAAAGGCTTTAACCCACTGAGCCACCCAGGCGCCCCTGGGGTGTTTATTTTAGAACTTCATTTTCTGATAAGGAGAAATCTGATTCTCACTGACCTCAATGTCTTTACTTATTTGTTCACTCTGTTGATGTAACCAATCTCCTCACCTCCTGGCTGAATTATTGGCCCTGACCTTGTCTTACATGCCAGCTTCATTGGCCAGATTCTGAGCCCTAACTGAGGGGTTGGGGCTAATCAAGTTATCTTAAGGAATGTCTTTTTTGATGAGTGTCATTCCTGTTTCTGTAGTGTACTATTACCGTGGTTGACATCTTCTGGGAGCAAAAATCTTTGTGACAGAGTTTCATCTTAAAGTATGTCTAGGGACTTAGAGCTGCCTCAGTGCTGAGCTACAGTTTGAAGTGGGTAAGAACAAAGTGACAGGAAAGGTGTGAACCTGGCTGACAGGTGGGTTGTAATCCTAGATTTCAGATTTTTATAGCCCTTTAGCTCTCACTTTCTTTTTTTTTTTTTTAAGATTTATTTATTTATTTTAGAGAGTGAGTTGGGGAGGTGCAGAGCGAGAGAGAAAGAGAGACTCGTGAAGCAGACTCCCTGCTGAGTTTGGAGCCGCACTTGGGGCTTGATCCCAGGACTCTGAGATCATGACCCGAGCTGAAATCAAGAGTCGGCTGCTCAACCAACTGAGCTACCAGGTGCTCCATAGCTCACAGATATTTTTACTGAAGTTACTAATATTTATTGGGCATTGAGTTTGTGTGAAACACCATCCAAGATGCTTTACACATGTTATTTCTAAGCCTCATAAAAGCATTTTGATATTTTTTCACCTGCAAAATGAGAATAATAATAGTACCTACTTCATAAAGTTTTTGTGATGATTAAATGACTAAATCCGTTTAAAACTCATGGCTTAGTGCCTGGCAGTTAGTATGGGAGGAATAAATATTAACTGATTAGAAATAGTGGTGGTGGTATCATCTCTGTTTTACAACTGTGAAGACAGGATCTGAAAAGTTATTTGCCCAGAGTTACAAAACTAAGAAACAAGTCCAGAATTTAGACTCTGGCCTGTGTTTTTTCTTTTTGATCAAATGTAGACCTTTTTCTCCTCTCTCTTGTTCCTTTTCTTTTCATTACATTGCATCTTGATTTGGGGCTTTTAAGAAAAAACTTTAAGAAGCATAATTAAGAAGTTACTGTTTTTAGCTAAATCTGGCTGATCTCTCAGACTTGCTCAGATATCTTGGATAAAGGTTGTGGGAAGGAAGGGACTGCCTCCTGGGCTCTAGTTGATGTAGCATACATAGGTGGGTGATCCAGGAATTGTCACATAAGAGACAGGAAAGCCTCACAAGGCCAAGATAGTTGAGCACCTAGAGGCTGCATCACCTAGAATGTGATCATTCCGTACATCACCCTGGTGTGGGGCATAGGTGGTGCTCCACCAAAATGTGAAGACATGCTGGGGAAGTCTTGTCTGTTTCATGTATCACAGATGGGATATATGCCCTACTACTTGTTTCCTTAGTAGTAGGATCTTATCACATCACCCAGGACCTGAAGGTTTCTGCAAATTCTCCACCTTTGAGAGCCTCCCCTGCCTTCAGGAACCTGCATCTTTATGTATTTTCCTTGTATTGTGCTGCTTGATCATTTGTGAAACTTAAAATTCTTTTCGTACTCTCAAAGAATCCACACAAAAGGATGGTGACCAGCGCAGATGCTACTAAAGATTTCTTTTCTTTCTTTCTTTCTTTCTTTTTTTTTTTTTTAAAGATTCTATTTATTTGACAGAAAGAGGTGGACACAAAGGCAGGCAGAGGGAGAGGGAGAACCAGGCTTCCTGCTGAGCAGAGAGTCTGGTGTGGGGCTCAATCCCAGGACCCTGAGATCATGATCTGAGCTGAAGGCAGAGCCTTAACCACTGAGCCACTCAGGTTCCCCGCTACTAAAGATTTCATAGAGGAAATCATTTAGATTTCAGGAGTTTCCATTACACACCTGAAGAGTGACAATTTATTTGACTTTTCTGATTCTCTGAAGGCTTTGCCTGCTACTAGGGTTTTATCCGATGTTCACTTCCCTGACACTGCCCTTTCCTTGGAAATTTCACACTCCTTTTCCTCCCCAAGCAGAGCACTTTAGCTTCAACTTTAAATACACAAACCCATCAAGGTCCTCAGAAGAACAAATGCCCTCTTGTTAGTATGATTTCTTGTTTTGAAGAGAGCAGTCAAGGTTATATTTAGCATAAAGTATTTAGTGTTATCTCTTAATTAGGGCTTGCAGCCTCAAACTCCTACAGCCTTAGGCAGGTTAGAGAGGTTTGCCTTTCCACTGGGGTTAGCTCTGTTCAGCTTCACCTATGATTGTGATGTGTATAAGTGAGCCCAGTGATACTGGATCTGATTTTTCAAGAAAAGTTTGAATTCTAAGTTTTGTAAATTCACTTTTTAAAGTATTTATTTATTTTTATTTTAACTTTTAAAAGAGATTTTATTTATTTATTTGACAGAAGAGAGATCACAAGTAGGCAGAGAGGCAGGCAGAGAGAGAAGGGGAAGCAGGCTCCCTCCGTAGCAGAGAGCCTGATGCAGGGCTCGATCCCAGGACCCTGAGATCATGACCTGAGCCGAAGGTAGAGGCTTTGACCCACTGAACCACCCAGGTGCCCCTCAAGTGTTTAGAAATGAATTCAAGTTAATAACAAAACTCTGGGGGCATCTGGTTGGCTCAGTTAGAGGAGCAGCACCTCTTAATCCCAGTGTTGTGAGTTTGAGTCCCATGTTGGGTATAGATATTACTTAAATATTAAAAAAAAAAGTGGCAAGTTTGAAACCATAGAAGTTATGGAAGACAGGAAGAGATGAAAAAGGAGAGAACTTGCTGTTGTAACTTTTGATGATCATGATGCAGTTGACAAAATTGTTGTTTGGAAATGCCACACTATTAACATGCATAATTGTGAAATGGAAAAGGCATTTTCTTTTTTTAAAGATTTTATTTATTTATTTAGACAGAGATCACAAGCAGGCAGAGAGGCAGGCCGGGGGGGGGGTGGTGGTGGGGGAAAGCAGGCTCCCCGCTGAGCAGAGAGCCTGATGCGTGGCTCGATCCCAGGACCCTGAGATCATGACCTGAACCGAAGGCAGAGTCTTTAACCCACTGAGCCACCCGGGTGCCCCAGAAAAGGCATTTTTTAAAGACAAAATGCAGTCTGCTAGATCACAAGGAAGTCGTAGAGGTGGATACGGTAGCCGTAGAGGCTACTTCATGGCTGATGGAGGAAACTTTGGTGGGAGAAGAGGCTGCGGTGGTGGCAACAGGGATGGTTGTAGAGGATGGCAGTGACGATGGTGGTGGCCTTTGTTATAGCAAGAGCAGAGGCTGTGGTTGTGGCGGGCCCAGGATATGGACACCAAGAGGTGGATATGGTGGCATTGGTGGAGGAAATGGTGATTACGGTGAAGGGGGAAATTTTGAAGGCGTTAACTATGGTGGTGGTGGGAACTATAATGATTTTGGAATTTACAGTGGACAACAGCAGTTAAATTGTGGACCCATGAAGGGCATCAGTTTTGGTGGAAGAAGCTCGGGTAGCCCCTAGGTAGTGGTTATGGATCTGGTGGTGGAAGTGGTGGATATGGTAGCAGAAGGTTCTGAACTCAAAAGAAAAGGGCTTCAGTTCTTAGCAGGGATAGAGCAAGTTGTTAGGAAAGCTGCAAGTTACTTTGAGAATCATCCCAACTGCATTAGAGGAATTGTAAAAATCTACCGCAGGAGCAATGATGATCCATAGTCAGAAAAGTTACTGCAGCCTAAATAGGAAATCTTTCTTGTTCAGGACTGTCATAGCCACAGTTTGCAAAACGTGCAGCTATTGCTTAATGCACGGTAGTGTCAATTAGATGTATGTTCCTCTTTTTTTTTTTTTTTTTTAAAGATTTGTAAGAAATCTCTACATTCAACATGGGGCTCGGACTCTTCACCCTGAAATCAAGTCTCTTGCTCTACTGACTGAGCCAGCCAGGTGCACCTAGATATACATTCCTGAGGTCTTTTACCTCTTGTAGCTTTGTCTTTTTCTTTTTCTTTTCATTATATCAGGTATCTTGCCCTGTAAATTTGGTAGTGGTACCATGAACAAAAAACTTAAGGAATTTTTAACTTTTCAAGAATGAATGAAAGGAAGGAAGGAAGAAACAATCTTTTTTCCCAAATGAGGCTTTAATATATGCTCTTATGTGCACTACAGGTATCAACTCCATTGTGGCCATTGCATCATACACAGGATATAACCAAGAAGACTCTGTTATCATGAATCGTTCAGCTGTAGACAGAGGCTTTTTCAGGTCAGCTGTTTACAGTAGTTGTCAAAACGCAGATACAGTGCAAACATTAATACTTTAATAAAAAAAAAGTTTTTTAAAAATAGGCTTGGCTTGTATGTATCCAAACTTTTTGGTGGTTTTGAAAGTCAGGCTGGAGGAAATTTTGATCTGACAACAGAGAAATTTTTCTGTTAAAATATTTATTCTTTTGTCTCTATTCATGATGCTTTGTGGATATCTGGCAGGCACATACTGTTCTGTAGATATCTGTATAGAGTTTAGTGTGGTGAAATCAGTGCCCTACTCCCGAAAACAGGAGGTCTGGTTGATGGTCATGAATGACTAAAGACACTTTTGGTGTCTTCACAAAAATTGTGATTTTCCAGATGCTAATATTTTGAGGTCCTCATCCCCCGCTCTTTTTTGGTAAGCAAATACATGTCTGCATTTAGATAATATGGAAATATCTAAAAATAAACCTATTAATCTTAGGACCCATAAAGAACTATTAAAATTATAGTGGGTTTTTTCAAACTTTTTTTTATTATGCTTCATTTTTTTGACAATCTCAAATACATAACATTTGAAGATTGATTTTAAACTGGAAATTTAGAAGATGGATTTTTTTTTTTTTTTTTTGTATAGTGTCAGGATAGCACTAGGACCAACCAGAGGGTGGGCATGATAGCTTAATATCATAAATTTCTCAATAGAAATATTGGAACAGATCCTGAGTGACCATCTCTGAGGGGTATTATGGAAGGGATTTTTATTTTATGTAGGAGGTTACAGTTAGTGACCTTAGGTCTTTCCTGTTCTCATATAATCTAGCAGTGTTAGAGTTACAGGTTAAATGCTTACATGTGTGGCCCATGTAACAGCATTTAAGACTTAACTTTGACTCTTCATATAGTAAACTCTTGTCCTGCATTCGTGGTTTAAATTGTCTCCCAAATATTAATAAAGTGAAATTATCAGTATGTTCTAAGCTCTTTTATAAAAGGAAAATAGAAGTTACCTTTACAACCGTGTGTTTTTAGGTCTGTCTTCTATCGATCATATAAAGAACAGGAATCTAAAAAAGGATTTGATCAAGAAGAAGTTTTTGAGAAGCCAACTCGTGAAACATGCCAGGGTAAGTGATACATTTAAATTATGGAATTTAAAAGTCACCATACCATGGTTTTCCCAAGTAATACTTCTCCCTGCCCCCCGTCACATGGGAGTATGTTTTCATGTTATTCTTAGAGTTCATATATAGGAAAATGTCTTTGCACATCACATAGGAGTTGGCTTGTTAAGGTCTTTCCATCCTGGTAGATCCTGCATTGAAGAGGGTATTTAGGAGATCCGAGAGATCATGTAATTTCATGAGATACACTACAGACCTTCTTACTTGTACTCTGAACTCTCCCTCAGTTTGTGTTTGCATGGGAGCTCTCTTCCTCTCCACATCGTAGTGTGACCGTATTTGTCTAGCCACAATATTTGTATACATTTAACAGATAAACAAAGGTCATACCTGGCACTTGTTTCTTTTAGAAAACTCAAACTTACTATCTAGTTACTATTTTTACAGACACTATTTAAAACTGTGTATGCAATGGGATGGATGGGATATCCCAGGGAAATGTGTGTATCTGCTACAGTTTGGACTTCTGATGGTATTGTGTGAAGTAAAATGTGTTTTAAGTCATCTTTCTATTACTCCATTTCCAGTGAGTGTTTCTGTGTAGTAGTGAATTGATGTCCAGTGCAGTTAAGATTACATAAGATGAAATTCAAAATTTCTGTGAGAGGATATGTATAGAGGGCATATTCTTTTTCTTTTTTTCTTCTTAAGATTTATTTATTTATTTCAGTGAGTGGGAGCGAGTGCAAGAGGGAGGGGTAGAAGAAGAGGGAGAGAGAAACCCAAGCCGACTCCCCAAACAAAGAGCAGGACTCAGGGTTTAATCTCATGACCCTGAGATCAGAACTGAGCTGAAACTAAGAGTCAGATGCTTAACCAACTGTGCCGCTTAGGCCCTTTCATGTGAAAAAGAGAGATCACAAGATGGCAACACCATATCCAAAATCACCCAGCATGTAAATAATCTGATTTTCCAGTGCTTAGTCCAGTGTTTTTTTTTTAGAATTCAGAATAGTTGGTAGTATTTAGAATTAAGAGCATTATATTATTACTACACATGGTTCATGGTATTAAAGATTCCTGTGAATTTCTGACTTGGAACTGATGGAACTGGAACTGATGGAACTTGGAACTGATTATTTGGTTTTAATCTTTTGGAGGGATTATGTGACTTTTTCTAATTTAAGATTTACTTGAGAGGGGCACCTGGGTGGCTCAGTGGGTTAAAGCCTCTG
>CM053604.1:37322494-37339482 GCA_028646535.1 Procyon lotor
GCTTCCCCCACCACCCTATGCCTGTCTCTCTGCCAACTTGTGATCTCTCTCTCCCTGTTTCTCTCTCTGTCAAATAAATAAAATCTTGAAAAAAAAAAAAAAAAAAAAGGATTTATTTGAGAGAACATGTGCATGCACAAGTTGTGGGGAGGGGAAGAGGGAGAGGGAGAAGCAGACTTCCCACTGAGCAGGGTTCAGTCTGACCTGAGCTGAAGACAGATGCTTAACCGACTGAGCTATTCTGATGCCCCGGATTATGTGACATTTTAAATACTTTATATAGTAGTACCATTTCGGAAAATTTCATGTCTGTTTCCTCATAGGTATGAGGCATGCCATTTATGACAAGCTGGACGATGATGGTTTGATAGCTCCTGGAGTCCGTGTATCAGGAGATGATGTTATTATAGGCAAAACAGTCACCTTGCCTGAAAATGAAGATGAATTGGAGGGCACTAATAGACGCTACACTAAGAGAGACTGTAGCACATTCCTGAGAACTAGTGAGACAGGCATTGTGGATCAGGTTATGGTAACTCTCAACCAGGAAGGATATAAATTTTGTAAAATAAGGGTGAGTATAGCTTTTTCATATTGCTATTTATAAAAAGTAAACCAGTTTGGCTTAACTTAACCTATTTTTATATGAATTCAGGTCCGCTCTGTTAGAATTCCACAGATTGGAGACAAATTTGCTAGTCGACATGGTCAAAAGGGTACTTGTGGTATTCAGTACAGACAAGAGGTAGGTATTTTGTAACTCCCTTATCCCAACCCAAAGTTCTGTTTAACATTTTATTGAATCAAAATTTGCTTTAACTTAAAACTGCAAAGGTGATAGAGGCTTGACTTTTTTGTGTTGAGTAAGAACATGAACAGAGCATGTTGAACAGAATTGAGGACATAGAAAACTTTGGGGAAGTGGGGGATCAGTTCCAGTTTCATAGTTAAGAAAGTTGTCTCCTTTTAAAAATTTCTTTCTAGGATATGCCTTTCACCTGTGAGGGTATCACCCCTGATATCATCATAAATCCCCATGCCATTCCCTCTCGCATGACTATTGGTCACTTGATTGAATGTCTTCAAGGAAAGGTAGGAGATTTTTTTAAAAAATATTTGTTCCAAACTGATGTTTCTTCCAGAATGATGATAGGTGACTTCTCTCATATTTGAGTCAGGGTTCTTTGTTGGAAAAAAGTTTGTATGATACTTGTTTTCCTGCTTTTAAGTTGGTTTTGATTGTAGGGTTTTTTTTTCCCCTAGCAAAAGTCTGTGAAGTTTTGGCTAAGTCAGAACTTTTGTAAAAATTTATTACATCCAATCTCTGCATACATATATGGTTATCCTTTTGATTGGTTTTTTTCTGTAGATGAGGCATTCTTTGGTGGTTAGTTCACTGTGAACTTAATAATTGTAGAGATATATTATTAGCTATATTTGTGTATCATTCAGTGGAGGTTTTCTATTTATAAGTATTTTGTTCAAGTAGAATGGCAATAGCCTAACATATGGGCGACTGGGTTTTACAGCATTAAAATGTAATTTTCTTTGATCCATAGGAAATAGTTGGGAGTCTCATTCTTTTTTGTATCTAGTCTCATGGATAACTTCCTTTTTGAAGGTTTATAATTGAGTTGTTTTAATTTTTTCAGCAGATTGTTATAAATAATATTTATTAATAAAATGAAACTTAAAATATTATATCTTTCCATAACATAGATTTTAAGTTTAAAATCTTCCCTATATAGAAAGGCTTTTTAAATTGAATATATTTTCATTGATAAAGACTTATAAGGAGTGACAGAAGGATTCAGCTTTTAAAGATTACTTTTTTTAAAAAAGGTATCAGCTAACAAGGGTGAAATTGGTGATGCCACTCCATTTAATGATGCTGTTAATGTGCAGAAGATTTCTAATCTATTATCTGATTATGGCTACCATCTTAGAGGAAATGAGGTATGTTTGTTCTTACATTAATTAGTAGCTCTATTTTTGTATGTGTGTAGTTTCAATTAAAAAAAATTCAGTTCTCTTATTGAAGTATGATGCATGCTTTAAATATGTGCAAAATCATAAATGTATAGCTTGATGAATTTATTTCACACAAAGTGAATACACCTGTGTGACTGGCACCCAGATCTCAAAAATTACCAGAACCCTTTTGGGCTTAGATTCCCCCTCATGTCTCCTTCCATTTATTACCCTCAGCTCAACCCTAAGGTGAACATTCTCTTGATTTTATGTTTTGTCTGCTTTGTTTTCTTGTAAATGAAATCGTATAGTCTATGCACATATATTTAATGTTTTTAAGTCTGTACTTCATTATCTGTTTTAGGTCCTGTACAATGGGTTCACTGGCCGAAAAATCACATCACAGATTTTTATTGGTCCCACTTATTACCAGCGTTTGAAGCATATGGTGGATGATAAAATTCATTCTCGTGCCAGGGGACCTATTCAGATCCTTAATAGACAGCCCATGGAGGGTAGATCTCGGTAAGAGAGCTGCATCACCATCATTGTTTATTTATTAATTAGTCTTTTTAAATGAAAAACGTCAAACACATACAGAAAAAATAAGAGATAATGGTATAATGAAACCCGTGTCCCTTTCTGTCACTCCACATCAGTAATTATCAGTGGCTGACCTTACATTTATCTCCCCACTCCTACCAACTCCTGATTATTTTTAAGCAAATCCTAGACATCAGTTTCTTTTATAAATATATTTCAACATATATTTATGAAAGAGTGGTTCTCAAATTTCTTGGTTCCAGGACCCCTCAGAGCTTTTGTCTGAGTTGTAGCTATTGATGTTGATTAATCATGTTAAAGATTTATTTATTAAAATTAAGACTTAAGGGGCGCCTGGGTGGCTCAGTGGGTTAAGCCTCTGCCTTCGGCTCAGGTCATGATCTCAGGGTCCTGGGATCGAGCCCCGCATCAGGCTCTCTGCTCAGTGGGGAGCCTGCTTCCTCTCTCTGCCTGCCTCTCTGCCTACTTGTGATCTCTTTCTCTGTGTCAAATAAATAAATAAAATCTTTAAAAAAAAAAAATTAAGACTTAAAATATTAATTTATTAAAAATAATAAGGCACCTGGCTGGCTTGGTTAGTTGAGCATCTGACTCTTGATTTCAGTGCAGGTCATGATCTCAGGGTCCTGGGATCAAGCCCTGCGTTGGGCTCTGTGCTCAGTCAAGAGTCTGCTTGAGTGTTCTCTGTCCCTCTGCTCTGCCCCCCATCTTGTGCGTGCTCTCTCCCTCTCTCTCCCCCACTCTCTCCCAGATAAATCTTAAAAACCATAAACCCATTACACATTAACACAAATAACATTTTTTTAAAAGATTTTATTTACTTATCTGACAGAGAGATCACAGGCAGGCAGAGAGAGAGGGGGAAGCATGAGCGGAGAGCCTGACGTGGGGTTCGATCCCAGGACCCCGAGATCATGACCCGAGCTGAAGGCAGAGGCTTTAACCCACTGAGCCACCCAGACGCCCTCACAAATAACATTTTTAATGGAAAATATATTTACCAAATTTAGTGATGAGTGGCATTGGTTTACCTTTTTGCAAATTAAAAAAATTTTTTTATTTAAATTCAGTTATCCAACATACAGTACATCAATTCCAGATGTAGAGTTCAGTAATTCATCAGTTGCATATAACACCCAGTGCTCATCATATCACATGCCTTCCTTAATGCCCTTAAAAGGCAGACTCCCCGCTGAGCAGGGAACTGACTGGGTTTGATCCCAGGACCTCGAGGTCATGACCTAAGCCAAAGGCAGACACTTAACCAACTAAACCACCCAGGTGCCCCTGCAAATCTTTTTAGTGAGCTGGTTTACTAGAAGAAAGGATTCTTGTATCTGTTTCTGCATTCATTCCATTGCAGTATTTTTTATATTTAAGTATATGAGGAAAATCCTACCTCACATACATATGTGATTGGAAAAGGGAGGGGTATTTTAATAACCTTTTTTAGGTGACTTTTGATACTATTTTTTGATAGTATGCCAAAACAAGTTATAGTTTCTTAAAGGTTAGCTCTGGGATGTAGAATCTGAAATCATCTCAGTCAATCATTTGTATTTATCAGCTCCCCTTAAACATTGTTCAGGGGCTGCTTGTAACCTTGATATTATTAAGTATCTGATGTTAAGTTTGTTGATTTCAGTTAGGATACAAATACATCTGTGCTTTGCAGTTGAAGGGTTTTGTTTTTTGGTTTTTTTTTTAACTAGCTTGCCCTTCGACTTGTTTTCCTTACAGTTTATTTGTTGAAGAAACTGGATTGTTTGCCCTGGAGGGTTTCTCACACTCTGGATTTTGCTGATTGCATTCCTGGCCTGTACATTCCTATTTTTCTTGTAAACAGCTAATCATATCTTGAACTTTTTTTAAAAAGATTTTATTTATTTGACACAGAGAGAAAGATCACAGATAGGCAGAGAGAGAGGGGAAGCGGGCTCCCTGTTGAGCAGAGCCTGATGCCGGGCTCCATCCCAGGACCCTGAGATGACCAGTGACCCGAGCTGAAGGCAGAAGCTTTAACCCACTGAGCTACCCAAAACGCCCCTAAGCATATCTTGAACTTTGATGAAATGAAAGGATTGCATTCTTTTGGAGTAATACTTATAGACAGTGTTGTATATTTCCAGTATCTGGTTGTGTCTTACATTTTAGCAGCTATGTGTGATCATTATGTGAAGCCCTTAAATAGGGACTGCAAATTGATGAGATTCTCATTTTATCATTTTTTTTAAAAGATTTTATTTATTTGACACAGAGAGAGAGGTCACAAGTAGGCAGAGAGGCAGGCAGAGAGAGAGGGGGAAGCAGGCTCCTCGCTGAGCAGAAAGAAAGCCCGATGGGCTCGATTCCAGGACCTGAGCCGAAGGCAGAGGCTTAACCCACTGAGCCACCCAGGTGCCCCTAATTTTATCATTTCTTAATAGCTGGAATAACTCTGTAGAGAGAAACTTGTTTCCTCAGTTGGTTACCTCGTGACATAGTTCATATAGGCAGGATAAATGTTTGATTCTTTATTTACCGGTTTTTAAAATAATTAGTTGTCTGTCATCCTCCAGAGTTGACTGAAGATTGGTTTTTTGGTAATATTATGAGAGAAATCATTGGTTTTATGTATTTTGTATGTTGAGACTGTTAAGGAAGTCATTGCCATCCACTTTTTGGCCATTTAAACAGTGCATTTCCTTTCACTTCCATGCTGGGAAACCTGTTAACCATTCACCTGTTCTTTCAGTTACTTTTGCCGATGTACATTTATCATTTCAGGCCTGACTGCCTTGGGAGACTCATTCAGGGAGAAGCTGCTTTGTAAGTACAAACTAATTTGTTCTTTGTTCCTTAACAGTGATGGCGGCCTGCGTTTTGGAGAAATGGAACGAGATTGTCAGATTGCCCATGGAGCAGCCCAGTTTTTAAGGGAAAGATTGTTTGAGGCATCAGATCCATATCAGGTTCATGTTTGCAATCTTTGTGGAATAATGGCAATTGCTAACACGAGGACCCATACGTATGAATGCCGGGGCTGCCGCAATAAAACCCAGGTGTGTAGACCCTACTGGCAGTCGATTCTTGTTCAGGATATATCCATGTTGGTCTGATCATCCAGGCAGGTTCGGTGTGGTGGAACAGATTGGCATTTTCAGTTTTGATTAACACCTGTATAAGATTCCTAGTTGTTTTTAAGATTCCTAGTTTTAAATAATGAAAAATTTGATTTTTCTAAAAACCAGTTTTAGTGGGATAATTTCTCTAAACTGGTCATCTTTTGGAAATAAGGATGTATACAAGGAATTTTAAACATTTTAAATTAAGGAGTTTAAAAGAAATCTTTTGAGAAGGGTGAATATAAATTATGTCTGGCAGGAAGGCTGAAATACCAAAGCCTCTCAGGAGAAAGAACCACCACAAGCCCTGGTAGCAGGATGAGTGTTACCAGCCCTTATTTATCAGCTACAGTACCAAGACCTTATATCTTTTTCTGATTGAGGGAAGTAGGATCACTTAAAATACAGTTTTGCTGATTACCTTTTTCTCCTCTCCCCAGATTTCTTTGGTGCGAATGCCTTATGCGTGCAAACTGCTGTTTCAGGAACTTATGTCTATGAGTATTGCACCTCGAATGATGAGTGTGTAGCTCTTTCAAGAGAGTCTCAAGATACTTGTAAATATTTGTTTTGTTTCAATTAAAAAACCACGAATGTACTGCATTGTGAGAGAAAGCATTTTACTGATTTTAATTACATGCATGCTTTTCTTCTGTAAATAGACAATAAATTTTTGTGTAGTCTTGATGTGTTATCTTTATTTTGGATTTCCTCTATGTGAAACCAGTGACTATAACTAAGTGTTAGTGGATTGGAGGAAAAGAAACTGGTTATTACGAAGAACAGGGCTGTAGTTATCCTGGACTACTACCAGTGAGGCGGACTGATAGCTTTCTGCAGGTTTATAGGTCAGCACCTTCACCTAGTTAAAAAAAGAAAAAGATGAAAATTAGTTACAGATATGGATGTGGCTGACTTTCTAATTTTCAGGTACTTTTTACTGTTTCCAAATCAAAAGGTTAAGGGGATGTGAATAACTACAAATGAGAGGATGGAATGCTCTTTGGAATGTGAGCTATGGGATTTTTATGCATAAGTAAGACATGGACCTCGTTACAGAAGTAGAAGAGCTCATTTGACAGATGAGCAAGTTGAGATGGACAGAGGCTAAGGAACTTTCCTCAGTCATCAAGCTTTCACTCAGCATTCCAAGCGGAGGATAATTAAGGGCAGACCTGAGACGCAAACATGACTTCACACTAAACTACTGCTGTTTCGTCACCTGGCCTTACACAGCCTGGCCAAGGAGAGTCCGACCAAGCCCGTTTACTTGATACTTCCTCCTCCTGCCTACGCAGGCCAGCGATCTGCACAGGGGGAGGGTTCCGCAGATGCTGATAGTAAATTTTCTTATTTTTGGTTTGCAAGAGGCCCTTTCAGACATTAGTCTGAGCAGAGTATGTAAATGTAAAGTAGCATTACTCTGATGCTCCTGGGATAGGTGCCTGAGAGGAAGCTTTTTATGGTGAAACAGAAGAAGAGAGTTTGGGTCCCTGCCAGGATACTCTCCCTTCTGGCTTTTTCTTACAAAAGCTCAAAGTGAAGGACGAGGATTGCTCACAATCACTTACTTTAAAATGGAAATTTAATCTAATAGTTGAAACACCAAGGAAGACTGCCATGTGGCTAGAAAGTTATGGGAAATATAAGCCATTCTGTTCGAGATGTGAGATAAGGTGAAAACATCGAAGTCCTAACAGTAGCATTCCATTAACCATCCAAATGTTCCTTTAGAGCCCTGTGCTCTCCATTTTGATACCAATTTCAGTAAGAATGATGTTGGATACTTTCCTTGGTTCTGTTCTTTTTTAAACAAAAGCACTAGTCCTTAAATGGTTGTGAGATTTATTACCTACCTTTTTTCACTGGTATTAACTATGAGGCATCAGACACTGTAATTTTTGCCGAGGCTGAAGCCTCTCCTTGGGAATTGGATGCACGGCATTCATATTCTCCAGCATCTTCCTTACTGAGAGGAGATATCTGTGAAAGAAAAAGGATCTTTAGCTTCTCTATGGCAGTCCTCTCTTTTCCCCGTGGCTTCAGCTAGGCCATTATTTCTTAGGATGAACAGGGGGATTCACAGCAAAGATACCGCCAGAAATAGTGCGAGTGCTGTGCCTCGGGGCAGACAGCTGCCCTGTGTGTTCCGAGGGAGGGTCACACCTGAGGAACAGCACGGACAGCTGATGATACTGCGAAGCTTAAGACCTGTGAACAGGTGTCCATAGCAGTTTGAGGAAGACCTTGATGGGTTGTAAGTACAATTTAGGAGTATCTAAGGCCAAATAAAAATAACTATTAATTTAATTAATGCCCAGGCCATTTAGTTCCCTATAAGGATTTTGCTTTTTTCTTTTTAAGGAAGCTCTAGGGCCAATGTGGGGCTTGAGCTCACGACTCAGACCAAGAGTCACACACGCTACCGACTGTGCCAGTCAGGCGCCTCTGCTTGAATTTTTTTTTTGTTTTTAATTTAATGGAGAAAGCACAAGCAGGGGGAGCAGCAGGCAGAGGGAGAGGGAGAAACAGACTCCCTGCTGAGCAAAGGAGCCCAATGCGGGGCTCAATCCCAGGACTCTGGGATCATGACCTGAGCCAAAGGCAGACGCTTAACCTGCTGAGCCACGCAGGTGCCCCCTGCTTTGAATTCTTAAAAAATTAGTTTCCACATACTGGTTGGTTGGTTCTACAATATTCAACCAATCTCAGCTCTTTTTGAAGTTCCCTCTGAAAGAGCAGCAGCAGTTTCCTGGGAGGCCTGTCCCAAAGAGGTGTGGCTGGCAAGGCACAGACTTTCAGCCTGGCAGGACGTCTGGCACCTTTGCCAGGTTTGCTGTGTCTGATCCTAGGAATGAAATCCTTGCCCATTCTCAGTACTCACCAGCACCCAGCCGGTGACTTCATGCTTTTCTGGGCCACCCCGGGTCTGAATGGCCAGGTTGTCCCGGTCACCAGGCAAGAGTTCTGTCCTTTGAACTCCGTGGTCACCCCTTTTTATCTACAAAAAAAAAAAAAAAAATAGTCGTGAGTTTTCTGCACTGAATTATCAACTGGGAAGTAGCCACATTCTTGGAACAGTGCAGGGTGTACGTCAGACTTTCTAACTGGATTAAACCCAGCAATTTCCACGTTCTTCTTTCCTGAGTACTTTATATATATATCTTTTATTTCTTCCTGTCAGTTTCCCTCTGAATTCCATATATTTTCAGCTACTGTATATTTCCGCGTGCTTGGGGAATACACACCGTCATACTTTGCTGCCACTGACTGCCATCATTCACTCACGCCCTTGTAAATAGTGCTTTTCTTTCTTTTCTTTTTTTTTTTTTTTAAGATTTTTTTATTTATTTGTCAGAGAAAGAGCACAAGCAGGCAGAGAGGCAGGCAGAGGGAGAAGCAGGCTCCCCGCCGAGCAAGGAGCCCGATGCGGGACTCGATCCCAGGACTCCGGGAATCATGACCTGAGCCAAAGGCAGCTGCTCAACCAACTGAGCCACCCAGGCATCCCTAAATAGTGCTTTTCTTTGCTGAGCTTTTTCTTGCTTGCCACGCGGTATTTGACAAACTGTGTCACCAAGTTAGGTTTGATTCTTAGGACCTTGTGTAGGAGCCCAAGTCCTGCAACCACCTCTATAACGGGAAACAGTAGGTTGAATCCAAAACCAATACTATTCCTTTTGTTTTGAGGGCTAAGGGTTCATTCTAATCTAAAGACCTGAGAGCAAAAATGCCTGTGAGTACACGCTGTCACTGTTCTCTTATGACAGGAACTGCTTGCTGCCCACGCCTGTGCATCATGATGAGAATAGGGATGGGTTAAGAAGACATTCGGTTTCCTTGGTTTGAGGGGAATAGTGAACACTGTCCTAATTTTCCTCCTCATGAATTGTGTTCACAAAATAAACTCTGGAGAAAAATATACGGAAAAATAAAATTTACTAGTAGCCCTTTTGTACATACACATTTAGCATAAATTTCTAGAAGTGGAACTGCTGAGTCACAGAGTACAAATATTTTAAGGCTTGTAATGAGGATGGGTTTAAAAAGATCAAAGGGATACACAAAACAGTGTTTATTCCATCCCAGGCCACCTTTAGGAGCTAGGTGGATGTTTACTGATACCACTACTAATTAGAAAAAAAGGATTTGCAATCTCACAGGTAGTTTTCATTTTCTTTTATTATTAAGCAAATTCTGAGTCCCAGAAGCCCAGCTGACAGTGTAGACACTCTCCATGTATGTTTGCTTCTCCCTAATCCCACTACTTGCACAGACTGTTAAGCTTGTCTCAACTTCGGGGCGCCTGGGTGGCTCAGTGCATTAAAGCCTCTGCCTTGGGCTCAGGTCATGATCTCAGGATCCTGGGATTGAGCCCTGCATCAGGCTCTGCTCAGCGGGGAGCCTGCTTCCCCCCTCTCTCCGCCTGCCTCTCTGCCTACTTGTGCTCTCTCTGTCAAGTAAATAAATACTAAAAAAAAAAAAAAAAGCTTGTCTCAACTTCAAACCTACTCATTTTTTCTGTGGTGTGACACCAGGGCTGGGGCTTTGAAAACCATGAAGTGACCTAGGCTAACTCTTACTCTATAAAAAAAACCCTTGCATTATTATTGATTTGGAATGCCTGGATTTTGCTTCTTTGCATTTTGCCCTGGGATTTCCCCCTCCTGTGACTATTAGAGAAAACCAGGTATTTTAATGTTTTTCGCACAGAAGTGCTATCAAGACAAAACCAACTCTGTACGCATCTTTCTTTCTTCCGTCTCCCCAGTAGCTGGCAAAAACAGTTCATGCTAGTGCAGATACTTGAAAATGGTTTTAACTGTGGTGTAAGGACTGATTCAGTGGCCAAAGTAACATATCTCTGGTCTTCAGTGAATTTCAGGATTCTCTAAGAGCTTTGCATGTGACCAGAGCAGAAAAACACCACTGCATGAAATACTGAACCTCCACAACTGAGCTGCTGGTCCTCAGATTATGTCGCTCTTGGTAAGGAGCATTCTGTGCCAGTTAGCCTGATCCACTGTGTACAGAGAAACTGTTCTCGTCAAGCATTTGATTGGAAAGTAAACATTATATGTAACAGAGCTTTTAATATATTGTAAAAAGCTACACTCCACATAGAAAACATGCAGAAATGTCAAGAATTATTACACGGTAAATTTTTATATGGCACATTCCCTTGCTCCCTTATGTGAGGGGAGTTTGTTGATAAGTGTGCTTTATAGTTTGAGGAAAAAGAAAAAAAAAAAAAAGGATACAGGCTGAGAAAAGTGTCTTCTAAGGCAATCTGACAGATGTGCAATGGGTTGCAAGTGGTCCTGAGTTTGAGCCTTAGAAATCTAGGCAGAAAAAAGTGCCTAGCAGTCACTGCCATGAATCAGAGGGAGACCCAAGAAGTCATTTCAGTTCTGCTTGTATTTTAGCTGCAACAATGTCTTCCTGAAGCCTGCTATTGCAGATAAGCAATTAATAATGAAAAGTGCCAGTGGTTACAGAAGCAGGATGAAACAGTCTGATTCTTACAGGTTAATACATTTCAAGGGATTCACTGAAATTCAAGAAACCATTAAAAGACCTTTATGCAGTATAGGATATATCTGCTGTGCCTTTTTGGTGAAGTTTCAGAAGAGGTTTATGATTAAATAAATACATGCCCTTTGAAACTTTCAGATCCCAGCCACCGTAACCCATTAAAGATAAAATGATTGTCAAAGAAAAAAAATATTTGTAATACGTGAGAAAGGGTCAATCTCTCTCACATACAAAAAGCCACAGACTAATAATTAGAAACAACCCAACAGGAAAATGGGTAAAGGATGTATGAACGGGCAATTCATATAACACACAAATAGGAAAATATTCTCTTCAAAATATATAAAGAACTTATACAACACAACACCCAGAAAACAAGTAATCCAATTAAAAATGAGAAGACACAAATATTTCTGTAAAAGACATACGGATGGCCAAGACACACATAAAGGATGCTCAACATCACTCATCATCAGGGAAATGCAAATCAGAACTACAACGAAATGCCCGCTGACACATCAGCATGGCTAAAGTCAAAACCATAAGAAACAAGCGCTGGGGAGGATGTGGAGAAAATGGAATCCTCATGTGCTGCTGGTAGGAATGCAGACTGGGGCGACCACTCTGGAGGAAAGTATGGAGGCTCCTCAAAGAGTTAAAAATAGAAGCACCCTATGATTCAGTCATTGCTCTATTGGATATTTACCACCAAAATACAGAAACACTAATTCAAGGGGATGCATGCCCCCATCTTTATAGCAGCATTATTTATAATAGCCAAATTATAGAAGCAGCCCAAGTGTCTACTGATAGATGGATAAAGATGTGTACACACATACACACACACACACACAGGAAATATTCAGCTATAAAAAGAATGAAATCTTGCCATTTGCAATGACGTGGATGGACTAGAGGGTACTATGCTAAGCAAAATAAGCCCAAGAAAGACAAATACCATATGATTTCACTTGTATGTGGAATTTAGAAACCAAAGGAACAAAGGGGTGGGGGAGATAAATTGAAACAGACTATTTTTTAAAGTAGATTCTATGCCCAGCATGGAGCCCAACACAGGGCTTGAACTCACAACCCTGACATCAAGGCCTAAGCTGCAATCAAGAGTCAGATGCTTAACTGACTGCACCACCAAGGCACCTCTAAAGACCCTTACCTACAAAGAACAAACTGATAGTTACCAGAAGGGAGGTATAGGGGAAATGGGTATAATAGGTGATAGCGATTAAGGAATGTACTTGTGATCAACACCGTGTGATGTATGGAATTGATGAATCACTCTATTGCACACCTGAAACTAATATACGCTGTATGTTAACTATACTGGGATTAAAATAAAATTTTAAAAAATTGGGGGCACCTGAGTGGCTCAGTGGGTTAAAGCCTCTGCCTTTGGCTCAGGTCATGATCTCAGGGTCCTGGGATCAAGCCCCGCATCAGGCTCTCTGCTCAGCGGGGAGCCTGCTTCCCCCTCTCTCTCTGCCTGCCTCTCTGCCTACTTGTGATATCTCTCTCTCTCTGTCAAATAAATAAAATCTTTAAAAAAAAAATTGGAGGCACCTCAGTGACTCAACTGGTTAAGCATCTGTCTTTGGCTCAGGTCATGACTGCAGGGTCCTGGGATCCAGCCCAGCTTGGGCTCCCTGCTCAGCAGGGAGTCTGCTCCTTCTCCATCTGCACCCCACCCCCACCACTCTCCACCACTCTCACTCAGTCTCTCAAATGAAATCTTTTGAAAAATTAAAATTAAAAAAGATTGCTGAACCACAAAGAAATTTAAATACTACAATGTGAAAAAAAAATTCTCAACGTAGTCCAGGAAATTAAAGTAATAATGAAAGGACATTTTTACCCATCATTAACAAAAATTAAAAAGTCGGGCAATATTCAATACTGGTGAGAATGCAGGAAAATGGTTCCCATACACTAATGGGGACAGTGTGAACTGCTACAGTCTATTTAGAACAGAATCTGAGAATGTCTATTAAAACTAGCGTGAAACAAGTCTTCTAACCTACCTAGTAATGTATCTTTTGGGGGAAACTATTCTCTACATGGAGGGGGAGTGGAATAAAAGCACTTGGATGTAGGATACATATATACTTGTATGTTATTTAAGGTGGTCAAAACTGGAAACAACAGAAACAATACAAGAATGGCTTAATAATTACGGTATGCCCACACGTGTAATGTCATGTAGTTTCTGAGCAGCAGACCTGGAGGGCTGCCCTGAAAGTATTTATTGAGAAAAGCAAATTTCACAGTAATATGCTCAGTCTATTCCTATCCCATCCCACACACTTGGAGATATGTGTAGGTTTATGGACATAAGTAAGGGTACAGAAAGATAAAAACCAGGGCAGTCCACGCTAGTTATTTCAGGGAGTGGAAGAAGGTGGGAGATTCTGAACTCTCTTTTTACATCTTTGGAGAGTTTCTCCTAATATTACCATTATCACTTACTGTTTTTAATTAAAAAAAAATCTTAGAGGTCATGAAAGCTCAACCATGCAGAAATATTCAAGCAGGAAAAGAACTGAATAGAGAGTCTCAGTCTCAGAAACTCCAAGTGTTTGGAAGGGATTCTAGGTGTTTTTATCTTCTCCGTGAGCATCATCTCTGACTTACCTGGGTTAAGGGTATTTCAGCCTAAAATACAGCTATTTCAGTTCATTTCCCCATCTGAAAATATTGCTCCTTTCCTTTATAGGCTAGGGGCTTGTGGGGAAAGTATGGGACTTTTTTCCGCGGGGGTGAGGGGGTGGGGGGGAACTTGTTAATATCACATGGTAACTACAGGTCAAGTACAGACCACGTACCAGCTGTGTCGGCCACTAGGGGCGCCACTGTAGCCTTCAGTGTCTCAGAAGGCTCACTGGTAAGCAAGCTCGCTTTGCTGTTGCTAAGGATCCTTGTGTAAGAAAAACCTGCAACCTTCTTAGAACTTCGGTTTAACAAATGAGATTCTAATATTCATTTATAATAAAAAAGCAATGCTGTCCTTAAACTGAATCTGAATGTGACGTTTGTATTCTCAACAGTTTGGTACCAGGGAGAGTGGCGAGAAAACAAACGGCCTATTTAATTGTGGACATGGCCCGCAGCAAGAAATACGTTTTGCACTGGGGTCTGGTATATACGAAGGAAGAGTTGGGGGAAATGACACCCTTACTAAATGTGATTAATGCCTTAAGATAGTTTCTGTTCTACTTTTTATTTTTAAAGAAAACGCTGGTTGTGATTCTTACATTGAATTGAGGACTTGCTGGTGGGTCAGTCTGCTGGAAAAAAAAAAACAAACCCACTGCTTTAGGTCACGTGTGTGGCAAATTACTATAAAGGTAGACGAAACTCAGCAGAGCCGGGAAGCGAGGTTTTTGCTAGTTTCTGGCAAGTCCTCCCCGCGCCCCTCTCTCCAGCCACAAACACTCCAGGAAGCCCGTGGCTGTGCCCCACAGCATCCCATAAGCTTGGAGGGAAGGATTCCCAAGGCAGATTTATTGCCCTGGGATGTATGTAGGTTGGCTGAGGCAGAGCAAGGACGGAGGAAATTACTCTCTGCCAAGATCGGCCAGTAAGGTCACAAGCTCCAGACACTTGGGTCACCCCGCCTCCTCACCGTGTCCTCCCTAGAGAACTGCAGCAGAGCTTTTTGTTGATATCCTCTGGGAAAGTTGTTCCTCCGCGTCTCCACCCTCTGAACAAACCAGGAGCCTCCGCATAAGCGTTGGGGAGCAGCAGCAGCCTAGCCGGGAGGCGCACACCCCTGGGCTGCAGGGCTGCTCTTCACTCCCCTTTCAAAAACAAATTGAGGTGAAATTTCACTTTTTTTTTTTTTTTTTTTTAAGATTTTACTTATTTATTTGAGAGAGGGTGTGCACAAGCTGGGGGAGCAGCAGAGGTAGAAGCAGGCTCCCCGCTGAGCAGGGAGCCCGATGAAGAGGACCCAGGGATCACGACCCGAGCCAGAGGCAGATGCTTAACTCACTGAGCCACGCAGGCGCCTCTTCACTGTCCTCGTTAACAGGAGTTACAGCTGTAAAGGTCAGCTGTGATGCAGCTGGTGGTGTCTCTGCCCGCCCCCAGTCCCAGGCATTTTTTGGAATAACCCTGATTTTACCGCCACCAGCTAGCCACACGCGGATGATGCACCCTCTGGCCACACGGGGGAGCCAGAGCGCGGCAGGTGACCGCACCTGAGTCTGAATCCTTCTAAGGGATTGACCGCGCGCAGGGAGAGGGGAAGCACTTTCTTTCCCCTGGAGTCTTCAAGGGTGGTAATGGGAGCCTGGAGCAGCTTTGTGGAGGCAGCTTTTTGAGGTAGAAGGACAAAAATGAGACCAAACACACTGAGAGCTGAGAGTCAAGAACAGAGTCCTGACCACACTGGGTTCCTGGATGTGGGTGCCCGGAGGCTGGAATCACACCACTCCTCACCCTTCCTTTCTCTGGCTCAAGGTAGCCTGAAGGGAGTTTCTGCAACTTTCAACATAAAGATTCTGACCATGGGAGCCGAGATACCCTCTGGAATTCCAGAAGTTGATCCTTTGGTCAGATGTCAGCAAGCAAAATAATCAAGAGAGAGCATCTGAGAGCTTGCTGGAGGGGCGAACCAGCTAAAAAGAGGTATCTGGGGACGCCTTCTCACTTAAACTCTTTTTCCTTTTTGTTAGCACAAGTTGGATGACATTTACTCCCTAGCGTTGTTGTGAGGCTTAACCGAGTCAAAATGCACAGAGAGGGAAATCATGGAAAATAACGCACAGTATAACCGAAGTATTATTCGATCTGGCAAATGAGTGTTTTCTAGTCCCTTCTACAGACATGTCGGGAATAGGTTATCCTTCAAACGTGAGGACGGTTACACAAGGTAATGCCACTTGAAGGGAAATATTTCCAAGAACAGCAGCTAACATCAACGGAGTGTTAACTATATATCTGGGAATAAGCCAAGGATTTTACCTGCATAGCTTAATGCGACCGTTACAAAAATTATATGCTACCTTCATCACACAGAGGAAGAAACTGAGGTAAGAGCATTCGTTCTTATTCTAGGCGATTTTCCCCTAGGAGACATCTGGCAGCATCTTGACACATTTTTTACCACAAGTGGGGGTGGTGCAGCAGCATACGGCCATAGGCCAGGGACCAGGGACGCTGCTAAACCTCTCATAAGGCACAGGGCAGCCCCCACAACAAAGCATTATCTGTTCCAAATGTTCGAAGCGCTCAGGGTAAGAAACCCCAGGCTTGGAACTCCAGTGACCTAGTTAAGGAACTCACATTCTTAACCACTATGCTGTACTGTCTCTGACGGGCACACACACACTCCTGCACATGCAGGCTCACACTCACACACACGCACACTCTCAGGGTGGGTTTGGGCGTTCAGCATTACAATTTCCTCGTTCCTAAGGCTCCGTGCTCAGGCGTTGACACCAAAAGCAGAGCGGAGACCGTTCCTGAGGTCAGGATCCAGGGGTGGTGCCTGGAAGATGGCCACAAGGCTTCGCCTTGGGGGAGAAGCAGGGAATAGAAGAGGCCAGAGGTTTTAGATCCCGGCTGTCCCTGTGCTGAGAGAGAGGGGCCCGTCTGCCTAGGAGACCTTCCCGGAGTCTGTACCACTGACCTTGTTCCAGATGAGCACTGGGGTTGGGATTCCGATGACCTCGCAGCTCAAGTACACCTGGGCGCCAGTGACATTCCGGATGTCCTTGGGGGGTGTCACAATGGAAGGACCTATGAGAGAGAACACAAAGCCAAACACGTCTTTTTAAACAGTCTGTAACATTAGTC
>CM053604.1:37339982-37378734 GCA_028646535.1 Procyon lotor
TGTCCTGGGAATGGGACAACTTCCCCTTTAGGCCTGGAAAATTTTCTGGCACCATCAGTATTCAAAGGACACAAAATCTCCCCTTTTGCAACAGGCTATTTCCAGCACACTAATAATTTTTTGAAACAGAAAGGAAATGACTCCAGCATTTAAGATTTTTTCCCACTCATCTTTAGTATCAGATGCTGATTTTTTTTCCTAATCCCTCAGGGTATTTTTATTTTTTCCCCTTTGTAAGAATGTGCAAAACAATCAAAGTTCTGAAAGCTCTAAATATATTTTGTGCTTCCTTTCGTCTAAACTGTGGGTCTGAGAGGAAGTGTCTATCTTGGCCAGGGGTCTTGGCTTTTCAGTTGCAAATGTGGATGGGGTGAGCGTGGTCGCTCTGTGTTTGTGTGGGTTTCTGGCTCTGTCTCCCATGCTTCCTAGTTTGACAGAACCAACGCAGGACCCCCGCAAAGGGCTGGGCTGGGTGGGCCCGACTGTATCCCTGGCTTCCTCCAGGGCCCTGGGACCCCAGGGGCGGGTCTACAGGAGAACGCGGATCTGGCTGGAATCTCAACTCCTGTGCTCACCTCGCTGCAGGCCTCTGTGTGGCTCTGTCCTCTTCCCCTCCCCCCACCCCCACTCCTCAGGATGACCTCTAAGCTCAGGGGATCTCAAGAGATTGTTCTGAGAAGAATACTCTAGTGTTCACTTGTGGAGGGGCTCGGGAACAAAGCGGCCTCTCATGTATTAAAACCACACAAAGAATGTCAGACTTTTCTTTTCCTGTGAGGTCTCGGTGCCTGAGCCTTACAACAAACCTCTTATTTTAACTCGCATCCGTCTCCCTATCGTCAGAATCAGTAGAGGAGCCCTCGGTCTTTGTCAGGGGCACATTCTGGAGAGCACCCGGAGGAATTCCAGCCTGCTTTTCTGTTACAGGCCTTGAAGACATGTGCTGAATTCTTCCCATGGCATCATTTTAAAACTAAGATATTCTTAGTTTTCACAGGGTCCAATTTATCACATTTTTTCTTTCATGGTTAATGCTTTATGTGCCCTGTTAAAAGAAGTTTTTGCCTAGCCCAAGGTCATAAAGACCTCCTGTTTTCTCCTACAAACTTTATGGTTTTACCTTTCACATTTAGGTTCGTGGCCCATCTTGAATTGACTTTTGTGTATGCTAGGAAGTAGAGGTCAAAGTTCATCCCCCCACCGCCCCCAAGGACATCAACTGCTTTGGCATCGTTTGTTGAAAAGGCCATCCTTTTCTTGCCAAATCATAACGGTGAAACCACTGACCATATATGAGTGAGTCTACCTCTGGATTCTCTATTTGGTTCTGTTGCTCTAGGTGTCTGTCCTTGTCCCAGTAATGACTGTAGTATAATTTAGAAATGTACTCAAAGCATAGCACCGAATAGAGGGCAGATCCATTACGTTCATCCCTCTCCAACCCTCTCCTTATTCCAAGAAGCATTACATTTCAGGAAGCACAAGAGTTCTTTCAAAACTTCTGAAGCCAGAAATATTTTGAATGAGAGCCATCACCAGGAGGTTCAAGATCAGGACAAATTAGTCTGTGGCTTCCTCTTTCTCTCTCCCAACCCTTGGAATACATATTAAACCTGAGGCGAATGGGCTGAGTCAATATTCAGACCATTCTAAGAACATAATTCTCATCCATTCTGCTACCAGCCCATCCCAAGAATTCTACAAGATTCCATACCATAAATCCTGCATTATTCACTGAATCTGTTGAGTTGATGAGGTGGAGGAGGAGAGGGGCCATTAGGACCCGCTTGCTGCACAACATTTACAGAAACCCTTGGCTATTTTTTATGTCCTTGAACAAATGTCAGATTCAAGAACACAAAGAAAACTTGAGTAAACAATATCTACACTAGAAAGCGCTGACTTACAGAATGCCCTTTAGGTTTGGTAAGTAGTCTCTTGCAAAGCCAAATCAGATCGATGAATGATGAGACTCATATTCAAGAGATCAACCGACCTCCCAAAGTCGAGGGAGGCTGGCTGGTTCCGATCAGATTTCCTGGGTTGGAAGGATCCACGGTTTCAGACTCTTCCTGTTTACGCTGTTCAGTGCTGATACACACTGGGTCACCTACTTACTAAACTCTGCCTGGTTCTTTGCCATTCACTGGTCTGGAAATTCCCTCAGAATATGGAGAGGGAACGGACAAGCTCGTGATGAAGGCAGAACACAGCGGTTGTATAGAAAGATGAGTGAGGCTCCACTGTGACAAAGAGTAAAAGAGGGACTTAATGGTGACCCACAGGGACACCAAGTGGATAGGTTTTGTATGGAAGCAAAGGGACAGTGAAAATATTTGGAGGTAATAGGTGGCAGATCCAACAACACTGTACTCCTTTCCCCCTGATCTAAATCACCATCATCCCACATACTTCACTGATAAGCAATTTCACCACCAACCGTCATCGTGAATTGCATGCCTGTCACGCGGTCCAGTTCCTGAAGGTTCTGTCCTACCTCAGGAGAGAGCTCGGCAAAATGACTCCTGACCAAAGGAGCTTCTCTTCCCACTCTGCCTTTTTTCTAAAAAGTCCTAAATAGATCCAGAATTTATTCGTTTTTAAGGGTCAAGGAAGTTTTGGTTCCCTCTGAGCTTGTTTTCAGGCAAAAAGCTCAAAATCAGTTCTCGAGGCCGGGCCAAGGGTACCGAACGTTACTGTCCAGATCATACTCCGTGTTTGGATTCCCTTTGAAACAAGTTGCAGGCTATTTAAATGTATGGGGACAAACACCAGGATAGGTTTGGTTATTTATTTATCCTTGCCTTTGTTCCAGTAAGCACTTCAGGCTGCTCAAACATCTGTCTAGCAAACATCCTGTACAGAGAATATCTGACTTGCCCACCACCTGTCTCCTCCCCTTCCCCACCCTGGGCAACCAAGCCGCCCACAGCGCTGTCTGGTGGCGGGCAGGAGGCGTCTACCCCAGTGCTTCCCCACCTCGGACACACTTATCTTTCTCCGATGACTGGACCCAAATCAGCCTACTCCATTTTCCTTTCCTACCTCTCACAACTCCACTCACATCTAGCTCTCTTAGCTTTTCATCTTAGCTCTCTTAAAGTTCATTTTCTTGCCCTCCCCCTTTTAGTAACTCTTGCCTGGTGACTTTACATAGTTTCTTCTCTTTAATGGTTCTTTGAAGGGAAGGAGGAAGAAGAAGGGAGGGCGGAGGAAGAGGAGCAGCAGACAGCCAGATCCTAAATGAAGCTGTAGCAAGAAGTCCTAAGTTTGGAAGAAAACTAAAATTCAATTTAATGAGTCAGTGTCACCTTAAAATTACTTTGGAGGAGTTAGAAGTCTCCCACAGAATTTCCACCTACATTCTCATTCCTCCTCCTCAGCTCCTTTGAATTACGTTCTAGACAAATGACCCATAGATTACCAGATTACTGGAATATTTCAATTTGATACTGAAGAGGCTAATAAGAAGGGCACTTCTCACAAAACACACAAATGTCATAGGGAGAAGATCCCGAAATGGAATTTTTAATTTGACCCACATTTTGTTCAAACCGATTTACATGAAGTTGTAGTAGAACAGAGTTTAAATCCGTCATCCTGTGAAAAGCATGAAGAAGATGTATTTAAATATGTGAACAATTTCCTAGTCTCTTACAGAGCATAAAATACTCCCCAACTTGATCTGAGAGGTCCTCACCATGTCACCATTAAAAAAACACACAACAAAAAACAAAAGCCTTCTGGGAGACAGAACACTTGGCTCTCGATCTGTGTCTGCTGCTGAAAGCCCAGAGACCCCGGACCAGCCACTTAGCCAGCATTACAGAAGAAACCAGGACAGGCCTGAGAATCTCCTCTTTGGGTTTGGAAGTGAACATACTTATCAGGAGTGTGTCCTAGAGCACAGTCATATGGAACCTTTGACATCCATGAAGTTCTGCAGTTCTGAGGCTCTACTGGCCTGCAACGCAGCCCAATGACCTCCCCACCCACCTAAAGGCAGTGTGTGTTGGGGTTAATGTAGAGCATGAAATCAGCCATAATACCTGGCTTGCTAAAATGTAACACAGAGGCTGCTGGGGGTGAGGGAAGGTTTCCAAGAAGGGCATAGGCCTTCGGAATGCCAAGGCCTGGGTGACCACTCCACCGTAGGAAGGCTGCCAGGAGTGGCCTTCCCTGAAGCTTTCTTAACCCCAACAGCTGCCCTGTGATCTAAGACATGTCTGCATTGTCCCTTAGTCTATGTTTAGTAGAACAAGCAGATTAGCACATCGTATCTTTCCCATCAACAGATCCTCGTAGTCGGTGAGACCCCTTGTCATGCATCAGGGGCTTAAGAAATAGTGATAAGGATTTGTGATGATCCAGAATGACCAATAAAAGTGGGAGCAAAGAAGAGCAAAGGCTCTTTGTGTCTGAGCCTTGGCCCCCTTGCCTTCTTCTCTCTTTCACAGCAAAGTATGGAGTAATCGTTCATCCCTTGGTACAGGGATTGCTGGCCATTCCCTCCAAATGTACGTGACTCGTGACAAAGTTCATTCTCCCAGGAATGAATAAAATGGAGCTTATAAAGTTTTCAACTGTTACCTAGTGAGCCCAATTTTTTAATGTGAAAGAGCTGCACAGATGATGTTAGAAGAGGTCATGTTCTGAAGCTGAATATATTCCACTGGAAAACAGTCAAAAGTCAGATTTTCCCCAATTGCCAATTTTTGTCCCATTTTATTGACATTACATTCAACCATGGTTTTTTTTCTTCATTGCTTCCATTTCCCTTATCACCTGTTCCACTTTGACCCTACAAATCTGCTTTTCTTACTTCTACCCAAACTCATTCCCATGCTCACCCACCGTTACAGGGCCCATTACTACTTTGAAGCTTTACTTATGAGGATGCGTGGCCTACTTGGGATGTCCTTCCTCTCATGTCTTATCTATATTTATTTGAAGTTCTAGGGCTGAAGCATCACCCTCCTTTGGCATTTCTGTACAGCTAGGATTCCCACTTCCTTCTTCTCTGAAATCCTGTTGCATTCACAGTTAGTGTCATACAGCTTAACGCACCATTGTTCTCTCATGTTTACCTCAGCAGGGCTAACGGAAGATGCCAGTACCCTGATGGAGTCAGAACTGAGCCAGAAACTCTGGAATCAGATGCTCTTTGTGTTCACCGGAAGGAGGGACAGCCCAGATTCTATGCAGTGGGTCAAGGGCAGCAGTAAATTCGGAACATAACGTGATTAGCCATATGGAACCGAGTAGACAGCCACTGTCTTGAGAATGCACGGGTGTACATGCTGCCGGGACACCTAACCAATGTGATGCTAGAACCACTTTTTAACCAACTGGCTGATTATTTATCATGATTCTCTTTAATCCTCCACTTGACTTTCTCTTGCCATAAGCAATGTTTCTTGGCTACTGCCCACTCACTAACCTGTCTGTATATGTCCAGGGATGCAAATTAATTTGTACAGATTAGTCAGGGAGTCCCCCCAAGGAGGGTAGGTCTGCCAGGAGTGGGGGAGGGAAGGATCAACAATCATCCTCACATGAAAAAAAAGGGGTTCTGCATCATGTTGGGTTATCTGATGGGCATTATAGCTCTGAGTGCTTATCCATATGGGTAAGGCAGCTGAGTATAAAGACTTCTCTACGTTACAATAGATTTGCAAGCCACACGCATCTCGACTCTTAAAGATGCTGAATCTTGGAATAGTTCATACACAGTATGTGCATTCATACCAAAAAAGGAGGGCTTAACAAAGACCTGTGATACCACATACGGAGATGAAGGGTTCAGACATCTTGGCAAAAATCCCCAGATTGGATTCCGATAACACATTGAAGGGAAAAACACTAAACAAAAGTACAAACTAGGAAAAGAATAGTAGGAAGGCACTATGGCCAAGAGGGGGAAGGGGATGAAACACGTGAAAACTTCCTGATATTAAATAAGGGGAAGCAGTAGCTCTATGGCTAGTTAAAGGGCAGAGCCATCTGCCAAGGCAAGTCATCTTGGGGACTTCCAGAGGTGGGGCGATAGAGCCACTGAGCCTGGATATGGGAATCTAGCACTCAGTCTCAAGGGTGTCAGCGGAGGGCAGCAAGAGCAGGAGGAAAAAGTACTAAATCCTAAGCAGCATAGGCCAGGTTTCATTTCAGGGTTTTAGTTTAAGGCAAACTCATCTGGTTATGGTAGTTTTGTTAGTCATTTACACTTTAGCATGAATGAAGACCCAATAGTTTATAATGAGGGAGCCCTGTCAAACTTCTAGGGGGCAAAAGTATGTAAGAATTCCTCTCCTCCGAATATAATCTACTGGGATAGGATGGGGGATGCTGAACAGTTTAGACTAAGAACAAAATGCTAGGGTGGTAACAGACTGTAGAGTGAGTTTGGAGCACAGGCCTTGGAATCAGGGATTCTGTTCTAGCACTTCAAGTAATGTGACACTGCTCAAGTTATTTAACTTCTCTGTTTGTTCATCTTGAAATGGGGTAACAATATCAAAATCATTAGATTATTAGAAGGATCAAAGGAGATACAGCAATAAGCCTGGTACCTGGGGCACAGAATAAACAGTATTAGTTCCTGCTTCTGTTTCAGTGTAAATTCCTTATAGACTGAATAGATGATTTCTATTTGCTCCGGAGTGAAGACAACACCCCATTTGGACATGGGATGGCTAGGGAAAGGAAATGGCAACTGAGTAGGCCCTGAAGTTCCGGAGTTGGACTTCTGTCAAGGCAGCTTCCACCTTGGGGAACCAGCCTGGGCAGAGGTGTCTGTAGGGGGGCAGGGAAACAGCCCCTTGCTGGCAGAAGAGTGAGCACAGGGCTGTGGCTCAGAGAGAGCACACTGCACAAAAGGGCAGCCTCCGAGATCCGGTGGGGCACCGTGGAAGGTGGAGGCCCTGGGGCTTTATGAGCTCTCGTATCTCAATGTTGGAGAGGCAGGATTCAAGTGGCATTACAGGAGATGGTTCTGAAGGCCTCTGTAGGAGGAGTAGGACAGGGTGGGGCTTAGGGAGCTGAGTCAAGGTTGTGGCCATGGGAACACACAGGAGAGCAGCAGCCTGGAGAGTACCCAGGAGGCCCGGAGGCCATCCATCTGGTAGCCGACTGGATGCGGGGAAGTGGGGGCTGGCTAAGGGAAGGCTCCTACACTCGAGCAGGAGGGGGATGCCAGTCTGGGGAAGGCGCTGTACTGGAGAGGAGGGAAGGACGGATTTGGGGTTAAATTTGCTGAAGCTGAAGTACCATCTGGGCACTGAGGCCCGAAAACCCTATGGAAAAAGAAAGGCTACAGACTGTGGGGACCAGTAGTGCCAAGGGTACTACCGTCTAGTTTACACTTTAGCCCTGGGAAGGCTAGGTAGTAGGTTCCCTCATACAGATGGAAGGCAGCTTTGGCTCTCCCTTCCATGGGCAGCTTCCGTGCAAGAATCAGTGGGATGCTGACCACGTGACCACCCCCACCGTGCCCATGGCAGAGAAGCAGACAGCTCAGGTACAGCTTAGCCATGAGCCAGCCACTCTGACAGGAGACCGTCCGATGACAGAACCCTGGTGACGTGACACAGATCCTGTGAATTACATTTCCTGACGCCTAGTTACCGCTGGGTTTTAACAAGACACCCCACTAGGGCTCTAATCTTCAATTTTTTTTTAAAGATTTAATTTATTTGACGGGGAGAGAAGGAATACAGGCAGGGGGAGTGGGAGAGGGAGAAGCGGGCTCCTTGCTCGATGTGGGGCTCGATCCCAGGACCCTGGGATCATGACCTGAGCTGAAGGCAGACGCTCAACGACTGAGCCACCCAGGCGCCCCCTAATTTTCCATGTTGAAAATCTTCCTAGAGTGTATTAGTTCCCCCTGCCTTTTATTTTATTTTTTTTACCGTAGCAGATACCATAGTGTTCACAAGTCATTCTATGATGATTGTGAATCTTGCAGTGTCTCAAAATTTTCACTCTAAGTCTGACCGTGGAACATGGACAGAAAATTCCTTCTTACCATCTGCTGCTTATAAACAAATCTTATCTTGGCAACGTTTTCTTATTCTTTTCCCCTAACTTGGATCTCGCACAAGGAGTCTTCAGGTACTGACCAAGGGTGTGCCTGCCACCCACAGGTGATTCTGGCACACGTGGGATGAGGTGACCTTTGGAAGGGCCCTGCACAAAGGGTTCTGATGTGGAAGATGGGGCAGGGCGATCACTGATCACTGTGGTGGCCACGTGGCGGATGGGCTAACCCGGGCCGCGCCCACAGCACCACCAGGGGAGGAGTCCACTCATTCTGCAGAGCTCGCACGGAAGCTGGAATGCCTGCCCCCATCATACCAGACGGACTGACGTCCACACAAGTTAAATCAGCGGGCTAGATTTATACTTGGTTGGAGCCCTCGGCAGAACCGACTTTACATGGACTACCATTATGAAGGGCAACTCCCTAGTTATGCGAGTATAGCTAACACGGTCTTGGAGGTTCTTCTCTGCATTTCATGGGCCTGTCCTGTCTGGACTGTGACTCACCTTAAATCCAACATATGAAAGATGTTGGTTGCTTGCTCCGATTCTGTAAGCACAGAAACGCGTGGGGGAAGTTTCCACGTCGGGGCTCTTTTTTGCCATCTGATTCTGGGATTCCTAGAAACCTAGACAGTGAGCTCCCCCGCCATGCTTCACCTTTGAGTCCCTCTGCTCGCTCCCTTTCCCCTCTCCACACACACTCAGGGCCCGGCACTGTCAGGCATCAGGAAAGATTTCCTCACCCAAGAAAAAAGTCTTTTGGAGCCTGGAGGTCACTGGCCCTCAAAGCTTTGTCCTTGCCCACAGGTCCTGCGACCTTAACGAGGGCTACCATCTGGTCCGTCCCAAAGAAACAGATGCTCTTGAACCCTGCCGTTAGCTCCACTCTGTCCAAGAAGAGGTGGACCCTGCAGTGGTCCCAGCAAATCCCTTCAGGCAGGATGGCCGCTCTGGAAGCAGCGTTCCAGCGTCCCCCCACTGGGGGAACAGACAGGCCGGCAGAGTCACTCTTTCAGAGCAGGAGTTAATCAGAAAGAGGAGACCTGTCCGGTCTGCACAGGTGATCTCACAGGTGGGTGTCTGCCAAAAGCAGCAGCAGAAAATTCCTTTTTTTGACACGGAGCCGAGGACAGGGTGAGCGCCAGCGCTGTGACCTGGCCTCGAGAAGGCTTGCGGCACCTTCCCCGGAGGCTGCCCATCCGGCTGCACACTGGACCCCCCCGGGGAAGTCAGCACCCACGCCCGGGCCGCGCTCCCGGAGTTTCTCACTGGTCTGGGCGTGTGGTCTGGCACCGGTGCTTGTGGAAAACTCCCCAGGCAGGAGCACTCAGTTACAACACAGCTTCCGAGAGCCGGAGACACTCAGAGGATGAGGCAGGCAGACAGGAGGGCAGGCAGTGAGCGAAGGGGCCGGGAGCACAGGCTTGAGGACAGACCGCTTCCAAGTGTCTTCAGGGCGAGGCCGAGGACCCCAGGGAGGTGCAAGTGTTGGGGGAGGAGAGAGAAGACTCCAGGAGTGGGCTCTGGCGAAGGGCAGGGACGCCAGAGAGCAGCCACACTGGAGGGCCGGCCGCCTGCTGCTCTAGCCGCAAGGGCGGGACTGGGCCGCGTCTGAAGCTTTGTCAGAAGCTCCGAGTTGCCCTGGCTCCCAGCAGTTCTCCTTCGGGGTCATTGTCCTAAAATAAAGCAGCTGGTTCTCAGTCTTGCCCCTGCCCCTCTGCCGCCTCCTAACTCCCACCCCTCCTGGCAGGAAGCACCCTAAGCTGAGGGTCCTATGGAAAATCCCATTAACGCGGGGCCCTTGCCCTTGGCTCGCCTCTGCTAGGACACACTCGCTTGGGTCTGAGAAGGGCCAGGAGCAGGGTCCCGGGGGGCCCTCCCCTCCCCCGTGTGATAAAACAGTCCCCTCAGAGGTGGAGGGCAGTGGGGGGGTTGCAGAGGAACGGAGCACAGGGAGGGTGGCTGGCATTTTTACTCGGTGAGGTTTTTGCCTTCAGGGCCCAGCCTCCTTCTGTCTTAGAGCTCATGGTTACAGCTGCCGCCTTGGCCGACAACCCCAGACGTTAATCAGCCGCCCACAGACAGCTCCCCTGTTCTTTCTCAGTGCTCTCGCCTTGCACTGTGCCCTCTGGTGATTTTCTGTACTCTGCCTGTCCACAGACGTGAAAGCTCTCAGCTATTTACCCCAAGACTCAGCCTCTGTTTAGAGCTGCTCTGCTGAGTGTTCTCAGATTTCCTCCCAGCTTCTTGATAGGATTTTGAGTTTCTTCTCCCATGTTCTGCATTTTCTAGGGCTGTCCCTGAGGCTCAAGCCGTAGCGGCACACTCCTCCGGCCTTGTGGGCTAATTCTTGTCTGTGTGTCTTGGGCCCTTGCTACGTGCACCAACGAGTACTTGCTTTCTAAATGAACTCTGTTCTGGGACGCGCGCGCAAGACATTCTTCCTGAGTGCTGGGAGGAAATTCACGTCACGGAAGGTGCTAGATGTGCATACAGTGGACCATCTGGATTTGGAGGAGCTAGGCTGTTCCACGGGGCTCACGGGTGCCAAACAACATTACTCTGAAAATTCAGAGAAATGGGTATGTCTCGCTGATCCCAGCACAGGGGGAGCTATCTGGTGGGAGCTGGAGAAGCCTGAATCAGGATTTCACATATTTCATTGGGGAGGCAGATCGTGCTTGCTCTAACATGGGCGGAGCCCATCTGGGTGGGTGTGAGCTGAGACATATGGGAAGCAGGTGAAGCAAAGCTCTGCCCGTGCACAGGGGAGTAATTACCTCAGAAAAAGGGACCCTGGGGACATGGGAATGCTTTTTGCTGCTCTTACCAGTAGTTACGGGACCAGACATCTCTACTTTGGCACGTTGATTATTTGCAGGCAGTGATTATTTTTCTGTAACTAGTGGTGCTTTGTGTTCTTTGCTTGCTTTTTAAGTTTTTCTTGTTTTGTTTTCCTTAAGTTGTTAATTCTTTTTACAGTGCAGGAAAAAACAAGGCATGTTTTCATGGTTTTGATATTAGATTGGGTTTTAAAAGTGAAGACACTGTGTCTTTGTGAAGACCGGGAACAACGGCCTGCCAAGTATCTTACCGGTGAGGTGACAACGGAGGGGAAAGCCTCGCCCCTGTTGGGACCAGCCTTTTCCTCCACAGGTGTTCCCTCTAGAGCCACCATCAGGTCCAAGCTTCAAGAGCTTATTCTTTTGTGTTAGAAAAATAATTTCCTCATTGAGCAGCTGGAACTTCAGATTTGGCACCTCTTCAGAGCGACCACACATAAAAGTAAGAAAACTCATTCTTTATAAACTTGGGGAAGAAAATGTCCTCAATCTTCCTGAAATTGACGTAAAACCTACAGTTTATGCCCCCTCAGTCCTTGCCTATTGAATACATTCTTGGGAAAAAAACTCCAGCAAAACGTGTGACCTCTTTAGGAAGCTGGAGTCTTCAAAGACGTGGCCTGTTCACAAGGGGGTTCATGCTTGTTCTGCTTGTGAACAATGGGGAGGGGATGGACATCCCCTCCAAGGCTCTTCTAGTCCAGGGGAAAAAATTATGGTTTTTGAGCCTGTCAGTCAGACACTCAAAGAGAACAAAACTCAAAGGAGACTCAAGTAAATAAGAACAAGTATGTTGGCTAATCATGAACCTCTCTCCATATTTCCACCCACATATCCATGCAAACTTGGCCTGTAAGGGTCATGATCTCTGGAGCAGAGAGATGAATCCCCTTCAGGCAGTTCTAATTTTTCTTTTTTAAACGAGCAAACAGTCTTTTAACCTACACAATAATACTGAGGAATAACAATTCCACAAATATTCTGTAGCATCAGCACTAGATAGCTTGCCCAATGTCGTGTTAACACACTCAGAAGATGTTTAAAGGACAGATCTTTCTGGAATACACTGATCACCAGATGTAAAAGTGGGCTGGCCAGAGGTTTAATTCCCAGTAATCAGGTGATATACCAAAAGAAAAATGTCATCTCATCATCGTTAACTTTAATATCCATCCCTGTAATTAGAGCTCTAACTTCTACTATTGCCTAGTTGAATTTATTCTGTAAGGGAAAATCCCTATGGAAAATGGCATAAAAGATGAGAACAGCCCACAGTGAATATTAACTAAACTGAATTTCAGCATTGTGTTGACACAAAGCAGGTGAAAACATGGCATGGATTAATTCACTCAAGCCCTCCATGAACTGGGTATTGTGGACACGAGGGACAGCAAAATGATTGGGTTGGACTCCTGCCTGATACAGGTTTACAATACAGTGTAGCCGGGTACACAGGCAGATAAGCATTATGATATAGATGGAATGTGATTGGTCCCGTGATATAAGGAACTCAAATCACAGAAGCCGAAAGGGGCTTTCGAGGGTTGAAGGTGGTGGGCGGGGCAGGTGAGGAGAGTGTAGGCAAAGGGATCAGCGTGCTCAAAGACAGGAGATGCTACTTGCAGGAAAAATAAGTTATACTGGTATTGGGCTTTATACCCTACAAAGAACTTTTCTATTTTCCCAATAACCTAGTGAGATAAACTAGTCATTTTACAGATACAAAAGTTGAGGTTCAGTGGCTTGTGCAAGGTCACCCAGATGGAGAGTAGTGTAGCTAGGATGTGAATCTAATTTTTCTGAGTGCAAACGCTAAGCCTCCATGACACCTCTGGACATCATCCACGATGGCCGAAATGTTCCATCTCACTGTTTTTTTGGGAGAGAAGGAAAAGAAATCTTGAGAACTGGAGGCCAAACTAGAGTGCGGAGGTTTTCAATGTCAACCAATGAGACAAGTTGTGTCTATAAGTTACACTGAGGAAAAGTCAACCCAGAGAGTAAAAACATTAATATATTTTGGAGAAGAGGGCGCACAGAATCCTAGAGAGATCATGGCTCACCATTCACACTCCGGTCTGAAATGTTTCAGAGGTGATTATCTGAGTGGTTCTGGGTAGTTGAGACCTACAAGTCCAGACAGGTAAAAATTATCCTCCTTATACTGCATGCTGGGCAGACATTTACCCTATTGCAACCATGGTTAGAGTCCTACCCAGATCTTGGGAGTAAAACAATCTGGAAACTCCAGCCATTTTTATTGGATTTTAATGGTTTCAATAAATGTTTAATGTGACAATCAGTATTAGAAAATATACTTCATGTTTTGTCTTACAAATTGTTGGGGTTAATGTAGAGCATGAAATCAGCCATAATACCTGGCTTGCTAAAATATAACACAGAGGCCACTGGGGGCCAGGGAAGGTTTCGGAGAAGGGCATAGGCCTTTGGAATGCCAAGGCCTGCGTGACCACTCTGCCCTAGGAAGGCCCTACGGAATTGCCTTCCCCAAAGCTTTCTTAACCCAAACAGCCGCCCGGCGATCTAAGACATGTCTGCATTGTCTGCTAGGCTACGTTTGGCAGAACTCATAGAACATGCAGATTATCATATCGGATCTTTCCCCATAAACAGATCCTCCTAGTTCCAGTAAGACCCCTTGTCACATATCAGGGGCTTGAGAAACAGTGATAAGGATTTGTGATTATCCTGAAGGAACAATAAGAGTGGGAGCAAAGAAGAGCAAAGGGTCTTGGGTCTGAGTGTTGACCCCTTGCCTCCTCCTCTCACAGCAAAGTTTGCAGTAACTGTTCATCCATCAGTACAGGGATTGCTGGCCATTCTCGGCAACAAATCATTAAGAAGATGCCATATTCTTGGAAAAGCACCTTATATATGCAGGAATCCTATGGGAACTTTAAAGTGCAACATTAACACTTAGTAAACATTCCTGGGTAGAGCCAAGCAATCCTTATCTTAGTGAAAATGTGAAAATGTTTTCTCTCTGGGATTAGATACGTTTTAGATTTACATCTTCATCTTGAGAAAAACTTTTTAATTGCTAGAAAGAGAATAAAGGCCTTCGTGAAAACATTTACTAAACTATAAAATCCAGAATAAATAAGATCTGGCCCTGAGTATCATCCCCGCCTCACTTTTTGCCACATCCCACCTGAACTCTAAGCTCCAGCCATAAAGAACTTTTTGTGTTCCTAGAATGTCCTGCTCTCCATTAATCTTTGCACATACCATTCCTTTTTCTGGAACAACCTCCCCTCCCCCAACCCCCCAATTTCCCACTCCTCCCTGCTTTTGCTCGGTTAACTCCTACTAGATATCCTTTGGTCTCAGTTATCTTTTTGTTTAACGAATCTTCCTTGACCCTTCCTTCCTCATCTCCCTCCACTCCTTATCCACTCCCCTACCCAATTTAGAACTGGGGCCTCCTTTCTGGTTTCTCCATGGCTCTCTGTATTTACCCTTATCCTAGCATTTTCACAAGGTATTCTGACTGTCTGCATAGCCCGTCAGACTGTGAGCTCAGTGCCGGTAAGGATCTGTCCATTTACTCCTAGTTCTTCCTAGGTCCCACCGCCCAGCGCTGAGTCAATCCCTCTATTGAATTATACACCAGGTTTCATAATTTTAGTATTTTTACGTGAAGGTTTAAAGAGCATGAGTTTAGGAACCATTCCAAGAAACTGGCTTTCTATGTGTTGAAAACTCTTTGGGGGGCTAGCCAGCTGTATATAACTGCTCCTATTCCAGAGTTTGAACAAGGCATGTTTTAGCATTTGGGAAGGGTTAATGTGCAGAGATTCTGTTAACTGTGGCCTTTAAAAGTCGGTCCTCAACCATCCATAGGTACAAACAGGTCAATGTTTAGGCATGGCTTTCTTATGTTCCTGACTCAGCTACTCACGAGAGCAATCAAATGGCCAAAAATGCTGATTCTGTATTTTTACCCTTATACTCATATAGATCATACGTTTAAAAATCTATAAAAAGTAGCAATCTCATTTAAAAACTTAGATAAAACCCCAGGAGATAAGAGATAAAGACTGACTCTATAGCAAAACGCTGCCTTATTAGTCAATTTAGAAGATTTAAAAATCCAGGGTCACTGGTCAGACTTCTGGTGGGAGAAACCAGAGTGGAGGTGGGGCAAATCCTTCCAAGTGCAAAAGTGCAAGTCCACACTGACCAACAGTATTATTATATTAGAAATGATGGATTAAAAAAAAACATGTTAAAAAAAAAAAACAGCAAAACATAAGCCCGGGTTACCCAAAGATGGTTAAAAACATTTATACCAGGTTTTAAGTGAAAAAGTCAACTTAAAAATCTGTTTCCAAACATGAAAGAAGAATTGTGGATTCCACACGGAGAAGAAACTTCCAGTGGAGGGACGGGACCATTTTAGTGGGAAGGGAAGCAGTACTGAGATTTGCATCTTCTAGTAAATAAATCCTTTTCTAGTAATGCTTTCATACTCTTAAACTATCATATAGGCACTGAACTTTAGACTTAGAAGGACCCGAAGATATTTTATAGGGGAGGCTGGGGGTGGGGGTGTTAGCCATTTGCCTTAACTCATTACTGGATGCTGGCAGCTATGAAAACTGGAACTAAATTTGTCTCCTTGCACTTTATCATTAACTGGGGAAAAAAGACAGCATATCTGTCCTCAATCCACCGACCACCATCAAACAGTAAGAAGCTGAGAGATTAGAAAGCTGTGGAGCAAAGCCACTCAGCATCCCCAGCTCCATTTCTTAAGCAGATGAGCAGCATAGAATTTAGTTGTGGGAATACTTCTACTTTGCACGAGTAGAACATGGACAAACAAGATAAGGCTGGCTCCAGGAAAGTAACTCCCCCAGGTCCCCTGAGTCTTGAATTCGGAAAACCACAGCTGATTCTGGAATTTGGGAACATCACAAACGGTACTACTATGGGGCAGAACTCCCCATGTGACCTCAGCCCACGCATGGAGGCTTCTCAAGGTCCCAGGTGCTGGCTCACCCACGGGCTATGGCTGAGACAGAATAACAAAGAAAGAAATCCTACCCAAGCACACACATAAGCAAAAACTATCTTCCTGTGTCCTCTGCCAAGAAAGCTGGAGCCAAAGAGATGAGTTCGAAACTCTGATTCATCCCTTAAGACAAATAAACTCAGTCTTTGGAGGCAATTTAGGCAAATTTCTTCTAAGTAAACAAAACTTAAGTTTTGGAAAGGGGCTTTGGAGAAAATACTGAGGCCACCCCAGAATCTAACTTCACAGGGAAAACAGAGAAGGGCTCACTCTTAAGTTCTGAAAATGCCAACAGACCGACACGTACAAAGGAGCAAGTCCAGAGGTAAATGGCATCAAGATGTCAGCCCTCCTCCTACTTCACAGAACCGTGGAGTCTGGGTTCTGAGCCAGCTTCTTGCTGAGCCCAGGAGGCATCTTTAGTGCACTGTTCAATTTCAGCAACAGGAAACAAGAGTCTGATCCGAAAAACTACTTCTTCCCTCCCAGGGCACCAAGCTCCTGGGCTGGCCCAGGGCATCTATCTTTGTTCCCTGGTCAAAACCACTGCCCTAACCTGTATCATTGCTCCGGTCAGGCTAGCTGAGTTGTTCCTCTGGTTCTCTCTGCCCCACTCCAGCCTGATGTCAAACACAGATGTGAGTTGGTGTCCAACTCTGTCTCGTAGCATCACTAGAATAGCCAGTCCAGGGCCTATGCATACCTCCTACCACATGGGTCTCCCCATCCCTTTACCAAATCCTCCCTTTCTAGGCAGGGTCTAATTCTCCCCCTCTTGACTGTGGGTTGGACTTCTAACAAATAGAATGCAGTAGAAGCCACAAAATATGACTTTGGAGACTAGGTCATTAAAGGCATAGCGCTTCTGTTGTGCTTTTTCTTGGGTCACCTGCTCTGGGAGAAGCCAGCTGCCATGCTGTTAGGATGAGTAAGCAGTTCAGTGGAGAGGTCCTCGTCACGAGAACTATGCCCTCTTGACTGCAGTCATGTGAATGAGCCCATAGGGAAACACACCCTACTGACCCCAGTCAAACCTTCAGATGACTGCAGTGCCCACTGACATCTTGACTGGAACCTCCTGAGAGGTCCCAAGCCAGAACTCCTGGAGAAGCTAGCCCCAAATTTCTGATCCCTAGAAAATGTGTGAGTTAAGTTAACAAATATTTGTTGTTTTAGGCTGTTAAGTTTTGGACTAATTTATTACATAGCAATAAATAACTAATATAACATCTTTGAACCTTCTCTATCATCAACTAGAGCTGTTGCTTAATTAATTAATCTTTGGGCACTTGGGTGACTCAGCTGGTTAAGTGCCTGCCTTCAGCTCAGGTCATGATCCCAGGTCCTGGGATCAAGGCCGGTGTTAGGCTCCCTGCCCAACAAAGCTTGCTTCTCCCTTTTCCTCTGCTGCTCCCTTTACTTGTGCTCTCTGTCTCTGCCAAATAAATAAGTAAAATATTAAAAAAAATCATAATACTTCTTGGAGAACGAGTTTTTTGTTTTGTTTTTGTCATAAAGTCCTTTCCCCAAGAGTTAGGGTAAAAAGCGCCCACATATACAGAGTCCTCATGGATGAATATTTATTGATTTGGGGCTATTGCTCAATCCCAAGAAGATGACTGCAGCGATGATAATATGTATTTCTGAGGACTATTCTTAATATGCTCTTTGTAACTTCTCAGAATCTTTTACGTCACCTCATCTTTACATAATAAAGAATCAGAACTTCTATCACCCCAGGATCTCTAAAACAGAAGCCCTAACTGTGGACTTGTATAAACTTAAACAGCCCATAGAAGATATAAGGGAATTTTTCCCCCCTTAAGAGTCTTGTATTTACACTTTAATAGTGAGGGAAATTAACCTGCCATATACAACAACATGGACGGGCCTTAAGGACACTATGCTAAGCGAAATAAGCCAGTTGTAGGACAAATACTGCATAATTTTATGTACATGAGGAGCCAAACTCACAGAGGCAGAAAGTAGAATGGTGCTTGCCAGGGGCTGCAGGGAAGGGGAATTGGGGAGAACAAAATTTTGGTCATGCAACATGAAATTTCTAAAGATTTGCTGCACAAAATGTGCATGTAGTTAACTACATTGTACTGTACACTTCAAAAGTTGTTAAGAGGATAGATTTCATGTTATGCATCTTCTACCAAAATAAAAATTAAAAAAAAAAAAAAGCAATGAGATTAAAATGACCTTATTCCAAGACTTACAGCAGTGATTCTTTTTTTGCAACACTCCAGAATTTCTCCAGTATGTGTTATGCTGTCTTAAAAACCACTTAAAATTAAACAAAATTTTTACTTGTTTTTACATTAATAGACACACACGTCACTCTCTTCTTCTCGGAAGACTGGCAGGGTGGGAAAGGAGGAAGGATGTCATATAAACCAAATGTAAGGATAGGACATTGCAATTCCGACAAGTTTGGGAATTACTGATCTGGAGATGTGTTGAGGCTTCAAAATAAGTGGCTTTAAAAAAATACCCAAGCCTTTGAAAAGCTAAACCCCAGTCAAAGGCCTGATGTCGCCAGTTCACAACCTCATTCTCCCTACATCAAAGACCTGTAGACACAATACCCAAGAGAACAGGGAAAACCAGAAGGCAGTGAAGGCTCAGATAAGCAACAAGCTAAGGCACAATCAGAGGAGCCTGGTAATACAGCAGTAATGGCTGAGAAAAATAAAGATAATAAAGATAGAAATGCTTCCTATTCATTCATACATGATTGGGGTAAGAAATGAAGAACATAGAGATTCTTTCACCTCATTTTCCACAGGAGGAAGGAAAGAAAATACTAAAAGAGAGGAAATAGTATATTAAGGGTTGAATTTTCACAGTGCAAACACAAAATTATCACTGTGCCGTAAACCAGGAATGGGATTAGCGGAAGGCATGGAAGGAAGTGAAAGGAAACATCATGTCTTCCAAGGACGAGAAGAAAGGGACAAAGTATGTTTACACTGAAAATGTCAGTTAATACCACAGAGCGGTATGCTCTCTCTTTAGTCATTTCTCAATGCGCTACTTCTTTTTACATTAAAAGCGAATTCCCTGAAGCTTTTCAATGGCCACTCTTGGGTGTAGAACCCTTCTTAAGGACACAAGAGAAAAAAAAGCCATGGAAGGAAGACTCTTTGGCCGAGACTAGAGAAATGGTCTGAGCCCCTTGCCCAGACGTTAGGGGGGCGTTTGGGGTGGGGGCCTGGATGACGGGTTGGATCCCCTGAGAGGCCGTCCTCCAGGTGTGGTCCCACAAGTTGGGATGAAGGAGGTCATGACACCCTCCCACTGTGCTGTTTCAAGACAGAACTTTACCATCAAGACACACTGGCTTGCCTGGGAAGGAAACTCAAATTGGTGTGGAAACCCAAATGCCCTTTTTGTCCCTTGGGCCATTTCGGGCCGGAGGGAGCAGAAGAGAAAAATATAAAAAGCAAATAACCAGAGAGAAGTTGGGCAGGAACCACTGGTCGGGCTATCGTGGGAACTCCCAAATGCTGAGATTTCTCTCTCTCAAGGTTGTCTATGGCCCCTCCAACAAAACAAAAATTCCATCAGGAGATCTCGGCCCTGGAGTTCTCTTTAGATTTCCTACAGGAATCTCAGGTGAGCCTCTCTTTCTTCCAGAAATACTCCTTTCATATTTGACAGAAGTTTTCCTATCTTTGTTTTCTCTATCCTGCCCTTCCTCTCCAACCCCCACCCAAAAATGTCCGATTGTCTTATTATATTAACTGAGATTCTGTTTAGCTACACATTTCCATTATGGCTAACACCAAAAAAGCACATTTCCCACTGAGAATCACATTTAACAAATCCCTTTGGGGACAGAAAAAAAGTGCAAGCCATTTAAAAAGATTAGTTTGTGGGAAGAAGAAGTCAGTCCCAAATCACTCCTCTGCATTATGCTCTAGTTAAATGAGGTAGGCGCCCCAGGACACATTTATAATGATGGAAAGTTCTGTCTCTTACTGCAGGCCTAAACCTCTCTGAGACTATAACTGTTCTCAAATCAAAACATGTGGATGTAAAACCAAAAGCTTAAATAAGAACACCTTTGTTTTCTCTTATGGATGTTGGAGACATCTCAACCCAGCTGACAATTTGGGGGGAGGGTTAATAAGCAATGAACACCGGAGTGGGGAGAGCCTTGGTGCATTTTCCTATTTGATTAAGATGGATAAATCCTGAACAAGGAACGTGATCAATCTTGTGGATCAATGTTGAGTGGTGCAACACACACATTTCAACTTATTAATTTACTGAAATAAGACAGCTAATTACAAAGGCCAATTTGCATGTGTTCATTTTACAGTAGCTCCTATTTCTTCCGCTCTGCACACGCTGGCTCAACCGGTTAACCAAGTCCCTTGGGGGCCCGTGAGCATATGGTGGGGGCCAAGACGGGCTGAAGGAAGTACGTGCATCCGCTCAGGCTGCAGCTTGAGTAGACGATGGCCACAAGTGATGCCCAAGAGTGCACAACTCTAGGTCCCACGGAAGGCATGTATATTTGATACATCTGGAGTGTGAAACACCAGCTGGAATGTACAAAGAATGCTCCTCCAGTTCTGGCCTTTGGAAAGCCTACCCTAGTCACACGGTACACGCCATGCTGTCACAGAGCGCACACATGTCTCATCACACCAGGAGAGTTGTGCAAGGTAGAGGGACGAGAGTCGGTCGGTAGGAGGCCTATCTGGGACTCTCACATCTAGCATCTCCTTCTTCCCTCTGCTGACAAATGTTCGCTTCTGTACACTTAAACATCCGGCACTGATCACTCAGGCTTAGATGAAGCAACCTCAGATCCCCAACACATAGGGCAGGAAAGCCACCCTTTCTTGTCCCTGGTTGGTCACTGAGTAGGTGGGGGTCTGCAAAGGGCACACACTGGGGGCTCAGCCCACAGACCCAGGGCACAGCCCAGCAGAGGGGGCTGACCTCGCCTAGTATCCTAACAGGTCAGCCGCAAGGGAACCACACCAGCATGGTGGCCTTTGTGGCAGGGCTGATATCTGGGTCACAAGGCAGGTTCACAGGCCTTCCAAAACTTTGGGTTTGCTTAGGAGGGCTTGCCTTGAATAGCTGTTTTAGGTGGATTACGCTGGTTGGGGGGAGGGAGGTGGTTGTAAGAATGTCCCAGGACTGCCCGAGCTAGGGTCTCTGGATCATGAGGATCAGACGAGGATAGGCATGGACTTTTTTTTGAGGGGGGGGTAGCCCCGTAAAGCCCCATGAGTATGCAGTCCCTGGCCAGGCTGTAAGCCAGCCAGATACACAACACCACAGTCATCACCACCACCTCCAATTTCCGCCCACCATCACTGCCCATCTGTGGAGAACTTTCCAAAGTGTCAGTTACCTTAGCTGACCCGCAGCGCCGTCCTGCGGAGTTCACTGGGAACCGCTGTGAGCACCGGTTCAGAGGTGAGTGATGTGCCTGACGCCAGAGCTCCCCCGCCCGCTGCTCCCCTGCCGGCTCCAAACCGCTCTCCTCTTCGGAAACTGCATCTCTAACCCGGAACAACACCGTTTTGTGGTTTGACTCCAGCTTGCTTCCTCCGACCCGCCTCTGAAGGGGTTCCGAGGTGAACGGGAGCCGTAAATGGCATCTGGGGTCTGTTTCTTCCTCAGCAAGTATCACAGGCTTCACTGGCTTCTCCCTCGCACCACATGGGACCCTCAGGTTTACTCTCTAGCCTTACTCCGGGGGGCCACGTCACTCTTGCCAAAACTCTCCCTTCTTTCTCTTTTATCTCTTAAAGTTCTTTCTTAATACCCCATTTGCTTTCTGGCCGATTCTGAACACTCTAATAACCGAGTCCTCTTTTTTAAAAACACCTTTCTGGACATCTTGCTTCTTTCAAGTCTTTTAATTAAAAGAAAAAAAAAAAAGATAGAGCTCCCAAATGAAAAAAAGTTCCCAGCACCCGAGTACCGTTATGCTTCAGGATCTTAAATTGTACTTCATTTGGTATCATCGGTGTTAAAACAATATAGCGTTACCTACTTTGAATGCCCTGGGAGCCCTCAGGGTAGAGTTGTGTTTTCTGTGAGAGATATTAAACCTGGCTAGAACCCAACAAGCAACAGCCTCATGTGGGGCAATCTGTGCCTACTGGACCCTTGACTGATCGCATTTCAAAGCCTAACGCTTTGCTAAAGGGCATCTGACTTTAAGAATAAGCAATCCTATTACTCAGAGCCTTCTCTGCACACCATAACTTTGAAGGAATTTGATAGTTTGCAAATTCAAAGTTGAAAATTAAAAACCCACAAATAAGACTCGAATCCATTTATTCATGGTAAAATGAATATAGCTTTGAAAAGTCTATCCTCATTAGGATCAGTTCAGTGTAATCTGTGATCTGGTGTGAGGCTGCTTAACTAGCTTCTTGCTCATGACGGGAGAACCAATTTCCTAAAACAAACTCGGCCTTCAGTAGGCTCAGGAGCTACCACGGAATAATAGTAACTTAAGTACATTTCTTCTTCAATAATGTCTCATTGTTTTTCTTAATCGTGGTTATTTTCATGTTGCCAGATTTAGAGCAGCTCTTCCCCTACTCCCCAAACACATTACGATAAATCCTGTTCCCGGCAGGAGTGATCAAAGCTTCCCTGTTCACAGAGGAATGTCCATTTCTACAAGCGTGGGGAGGTTTCCTAACTAATGAACTAGAACACTGTCGGATGTCTGGTTGCCAAGTAATATATTAAAGTGCTTTTCTAATGAGATTTCTGTAAGGTAACTCTAAAACCAGAAAAAGCACACTAAGCATCAGCGAAGCAAAAACGTTTAAAAACAAAACAAAAAAAACAAACCAACCTAACAACAAATGTCCTTAAGGGAAAGAGTTCAATGCAGCAACTAAAAAGCTACAGAGGATTGACATGTGGAAAAGTGAAGTCCAATAATTTTCAAACCCAGAGAAAGGGTGGGCATCAAGCAAGTGTAGTAGTCAGTTCATCAAGGAGCCACGTGGGAATCCCCATACCCAGACCTTTCACTCTCTCCTGCATCCTGGTCTATTTGTAATACAGATCTCTGATAAACATAGCTATAGATGTGCCCTAGCATAACATGAAAGGAACATTTTTTCATTGTTTGAACTTGTGCCTGAGAACTTAGGAATAGTTTATAGAAATTTTGAATATGCTGGAGTGCCTGGGAGGCTCAGTCAGTTGAGCATCTGACTCGTGACTGTAGTTCAGGTCACGATCTCAGGGTCCTGAGATTGCACTCAGCGGGTAGTCTGCTTCTCTCTCTTTCCCTCTTCCTCTGCCCCTCTCCCTGCTTGTGTGCTCTCTGAAATAAATCTTAAGAAAACATCTTGAATGCCAAGGATCTCTTTGTTAGAAGCAATATAATGAGGAATTCTCATCTGAAACACAAATAATAGCGATACCAAGACTGCTATGGATCACCTGGAAAGAGTCTGGGAAAGCTCTTTCCTCCTCTCTTGCTTGCCACTCTGCCATATTTAACCGTGGAGCCCACCATGACATCAATGAGGCTACAAGCTAGAGGCCAGCCCTCTAGGTCTGCATTTGTGAGAGCCTATGGTTCTCGTGTGTTCTGCACTAATCCTTGGAGTCCTGCAGCCCGGGGTCCCATCTAAGAGGTTAAGAGTGGAACAGAACCATCAAAGAATGGTGTGGGGTCTGAAAATCAACATAGAAGGTGATGTGGGTGTTTAAAAGAAGAGAAGCCTGGAGTGGGGAAGCACCTGCTACTTATCTTCTAACATCTGAAGGAATGCCATGACAGGAGATGAAAAGTCTTAATTTTAGTGACTCCAGAAGGAAACACTAAGATCAAAGTCACATCACAGGTTTAAGGTCAAGGTAACAAAGCGCCAACAGTTAAAGATGTCCAACAATAAACAGATTTGCTTAAAATGCAGTCCTGTAGATATGAGCGAAGGCTGAGAGTTGTTAGGGATGGAGGCTTCATGTTCACAGTTTCAACCAAACCCAATCAAATTATGGATTGATTCCAAAGGAAATTTTTAAATTACTTATCATTTTATCTACTTATAAGATTTATTTGAGAGAGAGAGACAAAGAGAGAGTGTGCATGTGTTTTGGCTCAGGTCATGATCTCGGGGTAATAGAATCGAGCCCCACGTGGGCTCCATGCTCAGCCCTGAGCCTGCTTGAGATTCTTTTCCCCTCTGTCTCCTTCCCCCTCCTCACATACTCTCTCTCAAATAAATAAAGTCTTAAAAAAATAAAATAGAATAGGATTTGTTTTCCTGGTTGAGGAGGAGCCTGGACTAAATGACTTTTATAGTTCCTTGAATCTACCATACTCTGTTACCCTATTCCACATGACTTTCCCTGCCCTTCCACTCACTTCTGCCCCCCACTCCCCACCAACAGCCATAACAAAACAACAGCAAGTCCTATTCATTGACTGCTCACTATGGACAGATACGTAACTAATTTAACCCTCTCAACAACCCTGAGGTTGGAGCTGTCTCCCATTTTACAGAAGAGAAAACTGAGGCAAAGAAAGGTTGAACAGTTTGCCCAAAGTCACAAGGCTTATAAGCAGGTGTGCTGGGATGCAAAATGGAGTAATTTGGTTCTAGAACTCAGGCTCCCAACCACCATCCCATATTATCTTACAGATGACCTAAAAATCTGCCTCGACTAATCAATGAACAGACATACAAGCAAACTACTTGTTGGGGTGGATGGAAAAGTGGTTAAAGATCCAGGGTTTGCTTTCACTCTCCTTTTCTCAGTCTTCAACAACTCCTCTAGCTCTAAATTCCAGAGCTTCACTTGTGATATCAATTTCTTTCCCTCTCTTTCCACAAAACACCCTTACCCTTGACGGGTCGGTGAAATAAATATGTACTGCCCATATACCTGCAGGTTTGGGGCTTTAAAAAAAAAACAACAAAACAAAACTGGCTCGGCCACCTCCTCTTGATTTCTGCTTGTAATACAGACTGGGTACATGGAAGGCTGGCTAATCCTGAGCTTACCGAGCCCTGAGCACAGTCAGGCATTTCAGAAATGCACTCGGATGATGACTGGGAGGTTTCCCTGATAATGGAAAGTTCCCAACAGAACTGTTTGGGCTCAAGTGCACCAGCTCCAACACCCACCCCCGCCGGCCTGGAGGGTGTCGGGGGCAGCGGGGGGTGGGGTGCAGCTCTGACTCCCACCAATAGGCCATCAACCTAGAGAGCCTCAGTGCTTCCTGCTGCAGTTGCTCATTTCTTCTTGTCCCTCATGTTGTTCTCTGGTCCCACTGATCAATTCTTCTATTTAGGGTGAAAAAAATGACCTTGCTGTCCATGCAAGTGAGAATCACTCATTCATCCTGTCTCCAAGGGGGTGCGAGGCTCCTGGGCTCAACTCAGAGTATCCTGTTTGCTGTCTTCTTGCTAAATCCAACCACTTCTTCATGCAAGGTATTACATTGTCTTGTAATTTCCTTTTTTCTTAAAACAGAAAACAAATTGCAGATGACTCATTGCATCCTCTGTTGCTAAAATTTATGTCCTGGTGTAGTACATTAGTAAAAGCCCTTTTTCTCTCCCACCTTTCAACACTGCTTGATGAGATGCAAATAAGACCATTTCGGTTTTCCAGCTGAACAGCCATGAAAAAAAGAGAGAGAGTGCAGCTCCTTGCTTATCTCTGTGTTACACATTAACACGATCCTCCTTTGTAGGGGTTCTTCAAGGTAAGCACACTCTAAAAAGTCCAACAATTGACAAAATTATTACCCTGGCACTCCAAGGTCAATGCAAATACTGGGATGTGGCCTTCAGCTGAATACTGTACTAAAGCTTCGGTCGTCTTCAGGAATGTAATAGAAAGTGAAATGCAAAGGGAAAGGAATTTCCCAATTTCTCCATGAAGATGTAATTGAAAAAAATAAGAGAGCTCAAGGGAAAGCAACTGAGCAAGTCAAGGTCTATAGGGAATCTTCCCAGGCACGCCTGTCCAGCAATCTCTCCTCAACCTTGACATCTGACAGTGCTTTGCCCTGCCACTCTTGGGCTGTTGGTCTCATTAATAATAATATTAATAATTGCCATCAGCCTCAAGACTACCGTAAATCCTGTCCCTGCCACCATTTACTGAGCTTATGGGCCAGGTAGCGTGCAGGCTTTTCCTCTTACCTCAGGTAATTCTCCTAAGAAGCCAATGAGGGGCTTATGCTTTTTAGCTCCATTTTACAGATGAGAAATCAGAGACTCTGAGTGATTAAATGACCTGCACGAAGTGGCAGAGGTTATCAGTAGCAGGGTCAAGATTTCAGGGTAGGTTTAACTCTACCACTTTCATCCTAACCATGATCCCTAGTTTTCGAAGTCATGGCCTGCTGGCATAATGGCTGCTTCCATCCTGATAGAGCCTCTTGTAGGTTTTAGAGGACACTTGAATGAATGAGTGAACAAATGAATGAACAAACGAGTGATGAGTGACTACATAAACGAATAAACCAACAAACAGGTGAACGTGCTTTCTAAAAAGAAAGTACTCTCAGAAAAGCAAGAAATGGCTGGAACTGAACATGGGAATACTTAGGATTTCCAAATGAAATAATTTCTTCACCCACTTAATATTCAAAGGAGAGGAAGTGACACAACTTCATGCTACCTGCGTGGGTCCTGAGTGCTCCTGGCTGTGGGGATAATGGCTGAAATAATGGAGGTGGACATATTCAGAAGACATTAACTTCAGATATATGAAGGGTTTTACTAACGTTAACATTGATGCCTGTTCTTCCTGTACTGAACTTCCCCCCTTCCCATTTAGAGGGAGTCTGTTGAGTGACATTATTTTTCTTCATATTTGTTTAGAATTGAGCAGAGAAAGTGTCATTCTTATCTACATCCCCTTCTCCAACACACACCATGCAGGAAATGTGAGGAGATAAACCAAAGAGCTCATGAGGAGAAAGTGCTCAAAGACATTAGTTGGCTCAGCAGTACCGACAAAAGTGCTTTGCGTCACCAGAACTAGGCTGTTCCCCCCCCCACCTCGCCCAGCCAGATAACTGTGTTGGCGCTCTCCTCCCTGCCCTGGACCAGTGCCCCCAGAGTTCCCTGGGTGGGCTGAGGATGCTGAGAGGTGCCATCTGGTCCACCTCACCTTTCCCTGAAGTCAACAGCCATTTCCTCTACAGAGCTTCCCCCTTTTGTCAGCATAGGAAGTGGGGATCCCAACCAGGGAACTTCAAGTGTGCCTTGAGTGGACACCTCTTGGAGCATTCCCGGACTCAGGGTGGGAACCAGGGAAACTGGCCTCAATGACAAACTTATTTTTAAACTTGGTAATCACTTTGGAATTAGCTGGTCTGCATAGATCCCATCCCCCCTTCTCTCTTGGCCAGCACCCAGCCAGGCGTTCTAAATATGAAAGCCGGTCAGGGTATTAAAATGGCTGCTGCTAAAATGCTTAAGAATTATGAAAAGAGGAAGCTGATGTTTAGATTTATTCCCCTCTACCCCCTCCCACTCACACCATAGACTGCATAGTTTCCCTTCAGAAAAGAAAACATTCTTAACCTCTGTTTAAATGTTTATCAGAAGTTGCCTGGACTTTCAGAGTCTCTGAGTTCACATTCTTTATTAGTCACATCTTTCTTGATGTGACCGTCCTATAAGGCCAGGAGGAATGCTTGGACCTTGTGCAGACACCATTTGGTGCTAGAAGCCTCCACTACCACCCAGGGCTTTTTCGCTTAGCCCAAAGATAAGCAGACACAGAGCAAAGAACCTCGGCTTCCTAATGGCAGGAGGGCTTCAGTTTTGAATAGATATGAAAAAAAAAAATCCTCTTGGTTCCTAATCCTGTGAGGCTTTGACTTTAAAATAAAACCTTAGTATGGGACCTCAACCGGAGAGGGAAAAGCAGAGGTTCTAGGTCCTCGGCCCAAAATGAGTGCTGATTCAGAGTTTTATCCTTGCTCTGAAACACTCCTACTTTGGTGTAGGATGGCAAATCCCAACATTGAGAGATTAGTTTCTACTTCAAAAGTTCTGTGAGTAGCATGAACCTACGTGACCTTGTATCAGTGGGCAAAAGGCACTGAGCGTAGAACCAAGCAGGGGATGCTGGTGTGTGTCTGAGAGACAGGCAGGACAAGGACAACCGAAGGTGCACTGGGCTGGCCGGGAGGGTGAGCGGGTTTTGGTACCAGTTCTCGCCACAGGCAGGTTCCACCTGCTACTTGGTCCTCAGGTTTTTTTTTTTTTTTTTTTTTTTTTTTTACCTCTGAGATGGGAAAGTTGAAGCAATCCTCCAGGAGGTCCTTTAGAGGCCCAGAATAATTTCTGATTCTTTGTTTCTAATCACTGAGGTGGAGAAAACAGGTGTAAGCTTCAGTCCAAAGGATAGCACTCACAATAAGAAAGATCATCCAGAGAGTGAACCTGAGTTTGCAAAGGATACTGTGAAATTCTCCATTCTAGACCAGTGTGGGTAGCAAACTGTGATTAGAGAGAACTCTATTACTGGTGTTTTTGGAGTGATTATGTTAAATCCAGCCTGGGATGATATGGGAAAGAGGGCAGGGGATGGTCACTGGTGAACTGAAATATTACTTGATAATCACTCTAGATCTAGGAGTCTCCACTTTAAATCTATTAACTTTTTTTTTTTTTGGTAACTAAAAGAAGGGAGGGAAAATACCTCACAGTTTTAGTGACTTTTATTATGTTACATGGGGAATGCCAATGCTGTAATGGTACAGTATTTAAAAAAAATTTTTTTTGTTGGTATTTAAAAAAACAGACAAGTACATAATCATCAACATCCATACGTGATAAAAACTCTCAACAAAGTGGGTTTACAGAGAATGAATTTCAACATAATAAGGGCCATGTACAACAAAACCCACAGCTAAGATCGTGTTCCAACCATGAAAAGCTGAAAGTTTTTCCCCTGAGACCGGACCAAGACAAGGATACCCAGTCTTGCTACTTCTATTCAACATAATATTGGAAGTCCTAGTCAGAGCAATTAAGCAAGAAAAAGAAATAAAAGGCTTCCAAATTGGAAAGGAAGAAGTAAAACTGCCATTATTTGCAGATGACATGAAATTACATATTGAAAAGCCTAACAACTCAGTCCAAACCTGTTAGAACTAATCAACAAATTCAGTAAATCTGCATGACACAAAATCAGTACATAAAAAATGTTATGTTTCAAAAAAAATGTTATGTTTCTATACACTAATAACAAACTATCAGAAAGAAAAATTAAGAAAACGATCCTATTTATAATTGCATAGAAAATAATAAAATTCCTAGGAATAAACTTAACCAAGGAGATGAAAAACCTGTACAAGGAAAACTATAAGACATTGATGAAAGACACTGAAGAAGACACGCACGCACACACAAATGGAAAGATAGTCTATCTTCATGGATTGGAAGAATTAATTACTGTTAAAATGTCTATAACTACCCAAAGCAATCTACAGATTCAATTTTCAATTTCAATTCAATTCAAATTTCAAATTTCAATTCAAAGCAAGCTACAGATTCAAGCATTTTTCACAGAAAACAAAAACCTAAAATTTGTATGGAAACATAAAAGACTCAAATAGTCAAAGCAATCTTGAGAAAGAACAAAGCTGGAGGCAACATGCTCCCTGATTTCAAACTATATTACAAAACAGTATGATACTGGCATAAAAATGTCAGACGCATAGATCAGCAGAACAGAATACTGAGTCCAGAAATAAACCCATGCATATGTTTATGACAAAGGTACCAAGAATATACAATGAGAATAAGATAGTCTCTTAAATAAATGGTGCTGGGAAAACTGGACCACTATCTTACACCACCCAGAAAATTCAACTTAAAATGGATTAAAGACTCAAATGTAAGATCCTGAAACCTCGAAACTCCTAGAATAAAACACACATGATAAGCTCCTTGACATTGGTCTTGGCAATGATTTTTTGGATACCAAAAGTGAAGGAAGTAAAAGCAAAAATAAACAAATGGAACTATATCAAACTAAGAAGCATTTGCACAGCGAAGGAAATCATCAGTAAAATGAAAAGGCAACCTACCAAATGGTAGAAAATATTTGCAAATCATATCTGATAAGAGGTTAATATTCAAAATATATTTAAAAAACCTTACAACTCAATAGCAAAAAAACGACCTAATTAAAAAATGGTCAGAGGATCTGCATAGACATTTTTGCAAAAATGACACACAGATGGCCAACAGGTACATGAAGAGGTACTCAACGTCATTATCAGGGAAATGCAAATCAAAACTACAATGAGATATCACATCTGACAAGTCAGAATGGCTATTCTCAAAAAGACAAGGGTTACCTGGGTGGCTCAGTTGGCTGAACATACAACTCCTGATTTTGGCTCAGGTCATGATATTGGGGTTGTGAGATCAAGTTCTGTGTTGGGCTCTGCTCAGTGGGGAGTCTGCTTGGGATTCTCTCTCTCCCTCTCCCTCTGCCCCTCCCCACCCCCTCAAAACAAAACAAAAAACAAAAGACAAGATATTTGGGGCGCCTGGGTGGCTCAGTCGTTAAGCGGCTGCTTTTGGCTTAGGTCATGATCCCAGGGTCCTGGGATCGAGCCCCGCATCGGGCTCCTTGCTCGGCAGGAAGCCTGCTTCTCCCACTACCATTCCCTCTGCTTGTGTTCACTCTCTCACTGTGTTTCTCTCTGTCAAATAAATAAAATCTTAAAAAAAAAAAAAAAGACAAGATATTTAAGTGTTGGTGAAGATACGGAGAAAAGAGGACTCTTGTGCACTCCTGGTGGGAATTTAAATTGTTGCAGCCGCTATGGAAAACTGTATGGAGTTTCCTCAAAAAATCAAAAACAGAAATACCCTATGATCCAGCAATTCCACTTTTGGGTAGTTATGTGAGGGAAACTAAAACACTAACTTGAAAAGATATATGTGCCTCCAGGTTTCCTGCAGCATTATACACACTAGCCATGACATGGAAGCAACCTTAGTGTCCACTGGTGGATGAATGGATAAAGATGGGGCACAGAACAATGGAATATTACTCAGCCATAGAAAAAGAGGAAATCTTGCCATTTGCTACAACATAGATGGACCCTGAGGGCATTCTGCAAAGTGAAGTAAGTCAAAGAAAGGCAAATATCTCATTTATATGTGAATCTACAACAAAAAATGCAAGAGAGAACAGACTAGTGGCTGCCAGAGGTGAGGGTGGGTGGTGGGTGAAATAGGTGAAGGTCAAAAAGTATCAATTTCCAGTTGGAAAATAAGTAAGTCAGAGGGATCTAACGTACAGCATAGTGACTATAGTTAACAACTCCGTATTTCAAATGTGTATTTGAAAATCGTTGAGGGTTGATCATTAAAAGTTCTCACCACAAGAAAAAACACTGTAACTGTGTGGTGATAGATGTTAAGTAGACTTACTGCAGTCTGTTTTACAATATATATATTTAAAAAAACCCAAATCATTTTGAACACCTGAAACTAATACATCATGTCAATTATGTCTTAAACGACAAGAAAGAGTAACAAGAAAAAAAGTCTCACTATGTAATATCATTAAACTATTATAAAAACTATCAGGGCTGGAAGGAATTAGAGACATCTAGTCCAACCGTCAAAACCAGACACAAAAGTCTTCTCTCCAACAGCTTATGGCTCTCTGCCTGAATATTTCCAGAATATTTCTTGAGTCCACTGTTGAACTACAGTTGTGGCAAAGTTCTTCCTTAGATGAGCTAAAATCAGCCTTCCTGTAACTTCCACCATTGATCACAGTTCCACCCTCCAAACCATCACAGAGTTAAAAGGTTTTCCCATATGATGTTAAAAAAACAAAGTACAAGTTCATTGTAAGAATTCAAACTTTACCAAGTATAATGTATAAAGAGGCAGTCAACTACTTTCTACTGTCTACTAATCTCACAGTAATGCTAAGCCTCCAAAAACCTATTTAGCAGTTTATACATCCATATATTTTTCATTTTTAATTAAAAATTTCATCTCTATTATCTATAAAATATCTATTACCTATAATAGATATTATTTTTCATTTTTAATCAAAAATTTTATATATAAAATATCTATTATCTATAAAATATTATAAAATTTCATATCTATTATTTACTACCCAACAAATTGCTTTTTGTCACAATCAATACATCATATATGTTCTTGTTAGTTCAATACAATATATATAAATCAAACTCATTCTTTTCAACAGCTGCAAAATGTTCCCCGAGTAAACTTCTTTAAGAATATTTGGAATATTTGGGATGTTTCCATTTTTTTCTATATACAAAATGAACTATGATACAGTAAATATTCTTATACATGTCCTTACACATTAGTGCTTTTATATCTGTAGGATAGGTTCCAAGAAATGTGTTTTCTGTGTCAAAGGGTATGAGAATATTTCATTTTAATAGATACTCCTAGATTACTTTCCAAAAGGCTAGAAATTCTTGGACTTGTGCTCATTTCCTCACATATTTCCCAGCAGTGGGAGTTAGGAATTTTTAGAAATTAGGGCAACCTGAAGGGAGAAACACTGCTGTGGTTGTTCTCACTGCATTTTCAGAACCACTTTCAGGCTGAGCAAGTCTTCACATGTTTGTTGACCATTTCCAGCTCCTTCTCCTTTTAATTCATTACCTTTAACTTTTGCATATTTCTCTATTGGGTTACTTGTTTATTATTTTATATGAGCTCTCATTTACTATAATATTTATCATATATTTTGCAAATAATCTCCCTAGGTCATGGTCTTTTTTTTTTCTTCCCCATTTATGGTATTGGTTGCCATATAGCACGCAATAGAAGCTCTTTGTGAGCAGTGACACTGGCTATTTAGGACACCGCTGTATCTTTAGCACCAAGAACAGTGCCTGGTAAATAGTATGTTCTCAATAAAAATAATGAATGAATAACTATAGAAGACTAGAATTTTTATGTAGCCAAGTCAATCTTTTCTTTTATGGTTTCTGGGCCATTAGAATAGCTCTATTGGGGCGCCTGGGTGGCTCAGTGGGTTAAAGCCTCTGCCTTTGGCTCAGGTCATGATCTCAGCGTCCTGGGATCGAGCCCTGCATCGGGCTCTCTGCTCGATGCTGAGCCTGCTTCCCCTTCTCTCTCTCCCTGCCTGCCTCTCTGCCTACTTGTGATCTCTGTCAAATAAATAAGTAAAATCTTAAAAAAATAGAAGAATAGCTCTATTAGTCTTATTTTTTTTTGCAATTAATCCCTCTTGAATTTGTTTTTAATGTGGTATGAAGCAGGCTAAACTGTTTGAGTCTGAACTTTGGTCACTACTTTGTATAAAAAGTATTACATAAAAAACGCAAATTCTGGGCACCTGGCTGACTCAGTTGGTAGAGCGTGCAACTCTTGATCTTGGGGTTATGAGTTCAAGCCCCACATTTGGTGCAGAGATTACTTAAAAAATATTTCTAAAAAATGCAAATTCCCTTTAGATTTTAAGGTATGCTATACATTAAAATATGAATATACCCTACCATCCATTTTATATGCTATTAAAATAATCAAAAAAATAATGGAGAATACTTTATTGACAGTTAATTTTGCTCAGAATTCTGCTTAATTATATATAATTACTTTTGTTTCAATTATCAACCAACTCAAAAGTTGGATGATCAAGGTTTCCACTTATAAAAATTTAAGTATGCTGTTTATCACATCTACTCTTAAAAAAAAATCACTGAATTATATGTACTTTTAAAATAGCATATTCTGGACTCACAGACTAAATTATTCAAATTCCAGTAATTTTTTTTTAAAGACTTTATTTATTTATTTGACAGTGAGAAATTACAAGTAGGCAGAGAGGCAGGCAGAGAGGAGGAAGCAGGTGAGCAAAGAGCCTGATGAGCAAAGAGCCTGATGTGGGGCTCGATCCCAGGACCCTGAGATCATGACCTGAGCTGAAGGCAGAGGCTTTAACCCACTGAGCCACCCAGGCGCCCCTCAAATTCCAGTATTATGAAAAATTCTTTTATCCAGAAACTATGTATTTTTTGTAGAAATAATTAAGAAAAATATGGACACAGGGTGGTATGCAATGAATCCAATATTATACATAGTTGAACACTGAGGATAAATCACATTTATGTATAATGTTGTAATTCTGAAATATGTTTAAAAATTTTCCAGGATTTCTTTAAGGTACAAACACTTCTACCTCTTCCATGAAGCCTTCCTAGTTCAAAGTGATGGCTTTTTCTCCTGGACTCTTCTTGTGATTCTTGTTTACACCGCTCATAAAACAGATCTCAAGTCAACCCAGCTTGCCTCCTTTACTCAGTGGTTACACTATTTCCCCCTGGCATAAAGAGCTGCTGTCAAAGGTCTGATCATTTATTTTTCCCCCTTATAAGTCACTTTCCCTTTGTATTCAGATCTCGAAAGAATTTCTTTCAAGTCCAGTAATGTTTTTGGAATGACTTGTTGTCTACCATTCTACAGCAATATTCGAAAGACTAATTTGAAAAGATATATGTGCTTCCAGGTTTCCTGTAGCATTATACACACTAGCCTTTATTCTTGGGTAGGCTGTCTGCTCTTCCAAAATGTGCTTTTAATTTTTTTGTATTTCAGTTTTTGTACTTCAGTTTTCTAGAATATAGCCTTAAGTATTTCTTCTGTTCTGCTTCAGTTTTCTTCTTCAGTGACCTCTATTATTAGTATGTGAGATCTGTGGTGGCTCAGTTGGTTAAGCATCAGATTCTTGATTTTGGCTTAGGGAGTGATCTCAGGGTTGTGATATCAGAATCCCACATCAGTGGAGCCTGCTTAAGATTCTCTCTCTGCCTCTGCCCCTCCCCCTCAAAAAAATTCTTTTGATCTTTCTACTTCTTTCAAGGAACTATTTGTTGTGTTTATTTGCTACTGGGTTTCTTTTGGTTTTGCCTTTAATTCTGAAGTAATTGTTCATTTGTAATTAGAACTGTTCACCTCATTTGAGTTTTTCTAAGTCTGACTTCTACTGTTATTTCTTATCTTTTATTTCTTTAAAAGAGGTCTCTGAGCTCCTTTTTACAGTTTTATCTGTTTTAAGCACATGCCTTTGGGGATGGTTTCATTAGCTGCAGGGATGTTATTCTCTCTTCTGTCCTTATAGGAGATTTCTTTTTAGTATGGCATCAACCTTAATCCTTTTCTGAGGTTATTTTCATGTAAAATTGGTTTTCCTGAACTTTTAGAAGGAGGTATTCCAAGATACCTTTTTCTAACTTCTCAAGAACTCCATTTTGAGCTATTTTCACTTAGTGTTAAAAATATGATGACTGGCTTTGTGTGATTTCCTTGCTGTTTCCCTCCTCAGCAATTTTTTTTAACTGGAAGAACTTTATTTTTGTTTAATTGGTGCTGAGTTACTTCTTAGGTAAATTGCTTGACAAGAGATCCAGGTACTTTTTTTTTTTTTTTTTAAAGATATTTATTTATTTGAGAGAGAGAGAGAGAGAGAGAGAGATATCACAAGCAGGCAGAGAGGCAGGCAGAGAGGGAGGGGGATGCAGGCTCCCTGCTGAGCAGAGAGGCTGACGCAGGGCTTGACCCCAGGACCCTGGGACCATGACCTGAGCTGAAGGCAGAGGCTTTAACCCACTGAGCCACCCAGGCACCCCGAGATCCAGGTACTTTTTGAGACTTAGATAATAAAATTATGCTGTAGGCTTAAATGATGATGATCTTTATACTAATTACAGTATAAGAACCTTAAAGACAGAACTCATATCTTATTCATTTATATCTCACCACAATTCGCAGATGACTCTATTAGGTAGTCAATAATGCTTATTTAAATTAATACTATGGCAGTAGAGCATTTACCTATTTTATCCAAGAGAATTAAAGATATTTTGGAAAGAGGCTCACACACAAGTGCATAGGTCACCCTTGAAAACTCATTTTGTATGTGCGATAACATGTTTACCAAATGCAATTAACAGGAGGATCCCCACAGACTGAGTGTGATCACAGTATCTGAAGCCACAACATAACTCGGCATGAGAGCAAATGGCTGCAAATACTGCTGATCATATACTCAACAGGCAGGCCCCTTCTTCCTTAAAAAAAATAAAGGGGTAGGGGCAAACTTCCTTAATGGCAAACCAGACTGCGTTTGGGCCTTCAGGCTCTCATGTGCTAAGGGAAGATTCATTCTCAAGGGGTGGATTATGACTGGGCATCAGCCCATCACAGTGTCTCACTGGTTCAGGCCTGGGGGTGTGACCTAATTCTGGCTGATCAGACCTACACATAAATCCACTGGAGCACTTCTTAGAAAAGTTTTCTTTCATAATAATAATGTGGAATGCAGGAGAAGACATGACCCTCTTCTTTGTTTCTGGCTGTTTGTTGCTGAGCGGTCCTGCAATCACAAGGAGCTAAATCCCTTTGCACTTTTACCTGGCCTCCTCTTTCCTTCATTTGTGTTGTCTCTTTCCTGCCTAATTCTGATCCTACTCCTAGGAGTTTCTCCTTAGGGAGGGATCCTGTCTTGGAAAGGAGTCTGGGCTGGTCAGTTCTGAGAACTCATGGGGTCCAGACTGCCCCAGCTCTTTGGACCCTTCTGTGGGTCCCTTGCACTCAACCACGAATGAACTTGGTGTACCACACTTTCCAGTGTGTGCCCGCTAGTTGTGCTGGGATTGGCCCATAATAGGGTCCATCACCTAATGACTTTCCTCTGCTTCCTCACACAAAGCTATCGACATCATGCAGAACTTGCAGCCTAAGTGGTTTAACACACTTGCATTTTGGGATTCTTTTTAGGGGAGAGCTTGTCACTGCTGTGCGGTAAATGTCCATGGGGTTTTGGTTTTCGTGTCTGGTGGCTTTATTTTAATATTAAAAAGTTAAAATTTACCATAAAATTTAGCAACTGCTTTTAAGTGTCTTTTAATAGCATGGGGTAACCACCCTTGTATGGCTCTGTTTTTATGAGGAGACTGAATTCAGGGGACCAACAAAGTCTGCTGCCACAGCCCCATTACTGAATTACAACTCCTGAGACAGGAGTCTGTTTTATGCCCACAGCACCAGTATAGCACCCAACACAGAGAAAACACATATTTAACCAGTGAACGAGTCACTCTTAATTCCCGCATCTTCTGGCAGGGTGATAGGATGCATTCTTGTACTCATTAAAGTGATTGATGGTTAACATAAAAGTTGCCATCGTTACCTGGAGTAATACCTTTCCAGGTCAATATGCGACATGAGCTTCTGGAAAGAACACTGCCAACTCTTGATTACCCAACTAATGAAGGGCAGGAGAGGAAGAGACTATCTCAATTTGATGCTGATTTTAAAGTACTTTATATTTTCTTGTGTATGAATTTGTTGTGGTGGATTTTTCTACTAATTATGCTTGGTTCAGGCTAACGCTATAACATTAGTGGTCCCTGGGCACTACTTGCTGGTAGGGATTTGAAGGGACGGAGGTGGTGCAGGCATACACGGGGCAATCTATTCAAAAGTAAACATCTGACACAGATGTACACAAGACAGTTAACTAAGCGGGCATATTTGAGAGCTGCTGCTGTAACAGTTGGTAAAACCAAAAGGAAAACAACCTTGCATTCGCATCAAGCTTTACCATTGCAAAGGGCTTTCAAATCCATTACCTCGCTTATTTCCCACACCCCTACCCCTTTATTTTTTTTAAAGATTTATTTAAAAAAAATTTTTTTTAAAGATTTTATTTATTTGACAGAGAGAGAGATCACAAGTAGGCAGAGAGGCACGAAGAGAGAGGCGGGAAGCAGGCTCCCTGCTGAGCAGAGAGCCCGATGCGGGGCTCGATCCCAGGACCCTGAGATCATGACCTGAGCCGAAGGCAGAGGCTTTAACCACTGAGCCACCCAGGCGCCCCAAAGATTTATTTATTTGAGAGAGAGCCCAAATGGGAAGGGCAGAGGAAGAGGGAGAGAGAACCTCAAGCAGACTCTATACTCAGCATAGAGCCCGAGGCGGGCTTGATCTCAACACTGAGATCATAAGCTAAGCTGAAACCAAGAGTTGGAGGCTTAACCTACTGCACCACCCAGGCACCCCACCCTACCCTTTTAATATAGGCCCTGCTAGATTCACTTTACAGGTAAGGAAATGGAGAAGCCCAAGAGACTAAGTAATGTGCCCATCCAACACACTTAGTCAATCTATAATCTGGACTTTCTTCTAGGCTTAAGTTTTTTTGTTTGTTTGTTTGTTTTTTTACACAACACTATCATTACATCTGAAGAATGTGGGGACACACACTACTCACATCCCATGTTGGAAGAAGGCAGGGTATTAATTATACATGCATAAAAACAGAGGTTCTGGACTAGTTTGCACAAGAAAAACCCTATTTTTCTCCCTGCAATCCCTAAAACCACTTCTACCACTCAGTTTCTGCCTCTATCTTCAATCACCACATATCTAGAAAAAGAAAAAGAGGGAAGAGCAAGGATAAGAGTACCAAAGTACGACATTTGTGGTCTGTTCCAGAAGCATCAGTACTAGCACTAGTGATGAGGACAGCGACCCGACGGTTTGTCCCTACTGCGCACAAGGAACCTTGTTTCACGAGCCCTGCTGCGTATGCAGTACCATCCCCACCTTACAGAGAACTTCTCTGAACCTTGGTTGTGTCAAATAACTTGCCCAAATCATGCATTTAGTAACTAGAGGAGCAGGGATTTGAACCCCATGCTCTCTAAACACCTCTGTAATGTGTGGAATTTAAAGATTTTATTTATCTGTCAGAGAGAGAGAGCGAGCGTGAGTGCATGCACAAGTAAGGGGAGCAG
>CM053604.1:37387784-37405003 GCA_028646535.1 Procyon lotor
CTCACAAAGCAAACTGAGGGTGGCTTGGGGGCTGGGGGAGGTAGGTAGGGTAGGGGTCAGGGAGTAGGGTCGGGAGGTAGGGGTAGGGGGGGTAGGGTGGCTGGGTTATGGACATTGGGGAGGGTATGTGCTGTGATAAGTGCTGTGAAATATGTAAGCCTGATGATTCACAGACATGTACTCTGGGGAAAATAATACATTATATGTTAATAAAAAATTAAAAAATAAAGTGTTTTAAAATAAATGTCCCCTTATCCCACTCCATAGAATTGACCATTTGTTCCTTCCAGACCTTTTTAATTTGTATATTCATACCTGTCGCTTCCAATATAGCGTAAAAATATTCTTTGGAACTGCTGATTGTTACTTATCAATAGAGATCTGAATTTTTTTACATCACTATATTGCTACCTCTTTTATTTTATTTATTTAAAAATATTTAATTTATTTGACACAGAGAGAGAGAGAGTACAGCAAGGGAAGGGGCAGGCAGAGGGAGAGGAAGAAACAGGTTAGCTGAGCAGGGAGCTCGACGTGGGGCCTGATCCCAGGACCCTGGGACCATGACTTGAGCCTAAGGCAGCTGCTTAACCCACTGAACCTCCCAGGTGCCCCTACCTCATTCATTTTAATGACATCACAGTGTCCTGTGGTACAGATTGGTCCATTCCTTTATCAAATGGCACTAGGCTGCTTCCAACTCTTTGCTGTGAAAATAATACTTCAATGAACTTCATGAATTTGTGTGTGTGTGTGTGTGTGTGTGTGTGTGTGTATTTCCAAAAATGTGAGAGCATTTCTGAAGAGTATATTTCTGGAAGTAGAATATCTAGGACAAGCGTTGTGCACATGGAGAATTTTTTTATAGACACTGTCAAGTTGCCTACCAAAAGATGCATTAATTTATACTCTGTATCCATTAAAATGTTTCTGGTCAGAGGTGATAGGAAAGTCAACCCAAAGTGAATAAAATCAATTTAATGGGCCTTTTACAAAAAGGTCCAGAGAGGGGAGGTGGTTTCAGCCATTGTTGGAGGCAGGCTCAGAAATGATATGTGGCCCCACTTGCATTTTCCTGGCCTCACGGTTCCACCTGTTCACTGGCTCCATCTCGGAGAAGTCTCCCGCAATGGTACTAAAACAGCCGTGGAGTTTTAGGGGTCATCATTTCAGGCTCTCGTCTGGGGAGAAATATCATGTGTGTGTATCCCAGAAGTTTCAGTCAACATCTCATTGGTTTCGATGGGTCATGTTCCTACCTCTGAATGACATGGGTTATGTGTCCAGGGCCAGGAAGGCTTTTATGGGCGAAACTTGGAGCTTGGTGCAGAATCAGCTGCTCCAGAAATTCATGGTCTGAGAGCAGGGGAGGGTGGCTCACCAATTAGAGCTGGCAGCTATTTCTGGAAGTAAGGTCAATGGATAGAGTGTGAAATCAATAATGGTGTGCAGACTACTGTTACGGAGACAGAGTCTTTCCTGCAGATTTAGGAGCTTAGATTGTGTTCCATCTTGAGAGTTGGCCTTTAGAAGAGCTGGCATATAGGATCAATTAAGCAGTATGATTTAAATGACATTCTTTGTACTGCTGGTTGGGAGTATACTTACGTACTACTGAGATGTTTTTAAGAGCTATCCTTATATAAGATTGGATTTCTAAGTGAAAAAGGAACACAGTCCCTTTAAAAGAAGTAGCAGGTATATTAAAGAACAAAAGCATCTTTGTGGTTTTGTTAAGGTTGCTATGGAAATGACTGAATGCAAATTTTATTTTAAGTCCCTTGAAGTTAGTAGTCTGTAGAGAGAGAAGTTTGGAGCAGGTTTTTTGTCGTTTGTTGTTTGTTGTTCTTAAGAGGGAGAAAGAGGGAGGGAGCGAGATCTTAAAGGTGGGGTAAAAAGAGTATAAGGGTTTCTAATGTGGAAGAGACCCGTGAAATCATTTCTCCAGTGGTTCTTGAATTTGGGTGATAATCACCTGAAGAGTTTACTAAAACAGATTTCTGGGCTGCACCCCAGAGATTCTGATTTAGTAGGTAGGTCTCTGCAAGCCCATACATTTGCATTTCTAATAAATTCCCAAATGTAGCTACTGCTGCTGGGGTGGGGTGGTTGTGGTGGGAGAGGAGGACCACACTCTGGGAAGTGCTGATCTAGTCGACTTCCCTTCCTTTCAGTTTATAGATGGGGAAATTGAAGCTTAGAGGGGCGAGGGGCTGCAGTGACTCTGAGAGTGAGTGGAGGAGCTCGAGTTAACTCTTCTACTTCCCTTCCTTTTCCTTCCCTTCCCTTTGTAAGGACACTGGGCTCCAGACTGGTTATTGCAAAAGTCATAGAACAGAGTTAGAAAAGGACCCGAATCTCTAACTTCCAGGCTGGTACTTTCTCCATATGTCTCAAGGGTTTCCACTCCTAGAGAAAGCCCAGGAGATGAAGGGTTTTCCCTTCGGTAGACAGATGATTCAGAAAGTGTTTTTCTTTGAAGTAGAGAACAAGAGCCTGCATTGTTAGGCAGAATAAATCTTGAGCCCAGGCAGAGGGAAACTCAATAAGCAAAAGGGCTCTCTGGCTTGAATAAAAAGATGCCTATACGGGGCACCTGGGTGGCTCAGTCGGTTAAGCATCTGCCTTCAGCTCAGATCATGATCCTGGAGTCCTGGGATTGAGCCCTGCGCCGGGCACCCTGCTTAGCAGGGAGTCTGCTTCTCCTTCTGACTGCTATTCCCCCTGCTTGTGTTCTCTCATTCTCTCTCAAATAAATAAAATCTTAAAAAAAAAAAATGATGCCTGTAGCTGATGTTGGGGAGGGGGGAGGAACTTTCCCCTACCTTCTTAAGTTTAGTAACTGAGAGTCTGCGAACTAAACTAACAAAAGAGAGGGGCACCTGGGTGGCTCAGTAAGTTAAGCATCTGACTCTTGATTTTGGCTCAGGTCACGATCTCAAGGTTGTGGGATCAAGCCCTGCATTGAACTCTGCTCTCAGCAGGAAGTCTTCTTGAGCGTCTCTCTCTCTCTTTCCCTCTGCCCCTCCCCCCACTCGCTCTCCTTCTTCTCGCTCTCTCCCAAATAAATAAATCGTATAAAAATAAAGTAACAAAAGATAGACTGACAAGAGAAAAGAGTATAAAATCTTACCAAATTTTATTAGCACAGAAGTTCACAGAAATGAAACTCAAAGAAGTGGTTAGATAACCCTCTTGGGAGCTTCCCTGATGTAATCTGAAACTGGCCCCCATTGAAAGGAAAGAAAGAGGCAGGCCACTCCAGGTTGGTAGGTGGCAGGTTTTAATAAGCTTGTCTTGTGCAGCAACAAGAACAGATGGATAGCTCCCTGCACCCGCCCACTAGATCTTTAAAGTTATAAAGAGGCCTTAACTGGGTTTAGTCACGTATACTCTGCAGGTGTTCTCAATACAACATCACTATCTCAAGACTATGTCCTTGGAGCGGCTTCTGGGAATGGGGAAGGGGATCAGAACCTACTTTCGAAGGACAGGGGAGGGGAGGCAGAGCCTCCAACTGCTTGGGCCCAGCTCATGGGTCATCTGGCGGTCACATCTTTTCAGTGACCTTCCCCAACAGGCTTCAAGGCATGACAAATTGTGGGGGAGTGACTGGGAAATATATGGGGGAACTAATGGAACATAAAGCTTATTTTAGTAAGATATGTTTACGCAAACTCATCTCAGCGTGATAATGCTTTTCTCGGCTCTTCTCAAAAATCATATGTCAACCATACTTCAATAAAAAAAATAGAGAATTCTCTTGGCTGGTAGGGGTGACGTTTGGAGGGGAGGGAAACACTCACAAAGGGAAATTTATGCCCTGCTTTTAGGCAGGTAAGGGGAGGGCAGAGAACTCTTCTTATCTCTCTCTCTCTCTTTTTTTAAAGATTTTATTTATTTGACAGAGGGAAACACAGTGAGAGAGGGAACACAAGCAGAGGGAATGGTAGTGGGAGAAGCAGGCTTCCTGCCGAGCAAGGAGCCCGATGCGGGGCTCGATCCCAGGACCCTGGGATCATGACCTGAGCCAAAGGCAGACGCTTAACGACTGAGCCACCCAGGTGCCCCTCTTCTTATATCTCTTGACTCTCAGTTGCCTTTAGCTCCAAATAACCCTGTGCCAAAGTGGCACATTGTGGGGTGGCACATTTTGGACCTTTTCGTTGGAGAAAGGATCCTGAGACTTGCCAATAACAGGGCTAGAGAAACTCAGGTGTGTGCTGGAGCAGTGTTGGAGGGTCAAAGAGTTGGACCAACAGTCATCCGGCCTGAGGGAAGAAGCTATGCTTAGATTAAGCGCTTATCGAAAGGACTAGTAAAATTGGATTTCAAGTGATTTTATTTATTTCTATTAAAAAGACCTCCCTTAATTGTTATATTTAGAGACTAGTGTTTCATGATGTTGCTTAATGGAGAGTTCTACTTTGGCTTTTAGAAAATATCTATGTTAACCGTATCCCTGTAAAGAATAGCTTTTTTTTTTTTTTTTTTACCACTAGATGATTTCTAAAGGACCATTGTCTACCTTATCTCAGTTATGGGCAACAGAACCAGGAAGAGATAAACAGCTTTGGGAGTATTGGACTTCCAAACACAAATCTCCAACGTGACAGCAAATGTCGTATGCCTCCTGCCTTAAATAGCTTTCCAGTCTGGAACCCCGGTGCTCAGGTTAAACATCGGCTGCATCCTGAATTATCTCGCTAAGTGTACACACATTGTCATTTGCGTGTCACTCTGAAGGAGGTAGTTTATCAGATCCCTTGTCTCATGATAGCGAGGATCTGGGGCAACACGGGAGCAGGGAGGCAGAGTGAAGGATGACCGTGGCAGAGCGAGGGTTCGGGGGGCTTCCTGCCTTAACCATGTGACTATATTAAGGGGAAACAATTCTCTTCTCAGGATTTATATGTTAATTTTTCTCTCCAATTTTGGAAAGAAATGGATTGTAGTCAGCAGTTGGCCAGGCAGTATTTTGGGTACAGGGCACATTCCAAGAGTCACCAAAAGGTGATTAATTTCTCTCCCATCTCTGCTCTTCTCTTAGAAGGACCTGCTCTTTCCCTGACTTTCTGGTACACTTTAGGTCATCAGCAGTTCACTCGGAGGGTCTTGCGAAACCCCACTTCTTCCACCTCTCGAGCCAAGGACAAGTGACTAAACCTCTTAGAGTGCTCGTTTCCTCAGTTGTAAAAGGGGACTGATAATATGTGTCCATATATTATATATACGTGCACTATACAATATTATACAATATACAATATTATATATACTGTATACCCTATATTATGTGTTTCTATATACAAACACACTATAGATATATACACAACAACATATGCACATCAAGAAGGGCAACATATGTAAAATATCTAGTATGATCAAATCCAGGCCACTGCGGTTTGGGTTTTCAGAAGCAGAGGCTGAAATGGCGTTTGAAGTCCAGGCATTTACTAGCGAATCATGTTCCCATGCGAGACAAGAGGAGGAAGCAGGATGAGGCAGAAGGAGAGGCCGAGACACAGTGCAAGCCCCACAAAGCCTCAGGAGACCCAGGAGTCCTGAGGCGAGTGCCACCCAGATGAGTGGTCCTACAAGGGGCCATGATGGCGGGTCCTTCAGGTCCCTGCCTCACTCAGCTGCCAGATGTGGCTGCCCTGGGAAGGGCCCCCTCCTGTGTGCAGCAGACCCCACCCCCCACCCCTCACGCTGGCATCTGGAGGCTGGCTGCTGGCTGCATTCCTGCAGGGAGGCAGCAAGCATTTTCCCAAAGGCTGGGTGGCTCACCTGCACGTCTCCCACGTCGGCATTCAACAATCACATCTCCCTGCCACCAGAACCAACCTCTTTTTCACCTTTTCTCCACATTCCTTCCACCCTCTATCTGTCTGCTTGTCTCGTACCTGCTTCCTCTGAACCCACCCTGCCCAGCAGCCCTGAGAGTGTGCGGCTGCCTAGGAGGGGGCTTAGAAAGGGTACCTGCTTCAGCGACATTTAAACAGAAAGTCCTAGCCATTGAGAAGGCTACTCAATTAGAGAGTAGGAGAACATTGACTACTCTGATAGTCATGTGTTGCCCTTCTTGATGTGTACCATTGTGTATGTATCTATAGTGTGTTTGTATATAGAAATACATAATATAGAGTATACAGTGTATATTATATTGTATAGTGCATGTATATATAATATATGGACACATATTATCAGTCTAAATTATACATTTAGACAGGTAGTATGGTTCCATTTAAACTGGAAGTATCTTAAACTTTTTTTTAAAAATATCATTCAGATAATTTCCCAGTTTACCCATGACTCCTTTTTTACTTCGGTAGAGAGCAGAAAACAGCGAGGCTCGACCCTGCAGTAGAGAGCAACACAGACACTGGCAAGCACGCCATCAGCCCGTGGCAGGCCAACTGGTGCTCACAGTAGGGGAGAAAGGCATTGACTGCCTTGCTAACAGATTTCCAAGAACGCTATAGGCAGCCAAAAAAAAAAAAAAAAAACAAGAAAAAAAAAAAGAAGAAGCCATTTGGGTTTGTTTCTTTTCCCTCTGTTACCTTTCTAAGAGATAAAAAGGCTGTCATCATGAACGGGGATAAGAATTTGGTAACATTTGGGAGGAGGTTAACGTCAAGGGCTCTAGGAACCCACTGTATAAATTAGAGAATAGGAAAACATTTAGCTTTCTCGATGGCTAGGACATGCAGCAGCTGCTCTGATAGAAATTCGAAGGGGTGCAGGTGATGGGAAACCAGACGATGGGCAGAGGACGAGAAGCAGCTGTGAGTTTGGGATTGTCTTCCTACTATGACTGATCTTGGCATCAATCCCTGGAGATGCCGACATCTGTAAGTGTCGCGGTCTACATGTCTCTGAGTTTCCGGGACCGTGCAAATGGCAGAGAGAAAGCGCGAGGGTGTGTGTCACTTGGCCGCATGATAGACAGTGCCCCCCATTCTGTGTTCTGGCAGTTGATCGGCTCTTTGTGAAATCTCCTGTGTCTGGACTGGAAAGGACCACCAGCTCCCTCCAAGGACTGCAACCCTGAAATCCACTGCATAGTGGCCTTTTGTGGGCTAGCCTCCTTCACGGGTCTCATGAAGTCCTAGGAAAGGGGAGCTCCCTTTCAAGCCTCAGCCATTGAAAGAAAAATCTAATTTTGGTAAAAAGTTAAACTTACTCATTAGCTGAAATTTTATGCCTGTTGATTAATAATGATCCATTTCCCCCTTCCTCTAGCTCCTGGCGACCACCATTCCAGTCTTGGGATTTTAGGAATCTGACAATTTTAGATACCTTATGTAAGTGGACTCATGCAGTACTTGTCTTTCTGTGTCTGGCTTATGACACTTAGCATAATGCCCTTAAAATCCATCCATATTGTCATATATTGTAGAATTTCCTTCTTTTTTTTAAAATAAAGGTTTTATTTATTTTTCCTTTTAGAGAGCAAGAAAGTGTGTGTGCAACACGCATGAGCAAGTAGGGGGAGAAAGAGAATCTCAAGCCAACTTTGCACTGAGTGTGGAGCCCGACACAGGGATCCATCTCATGACCCTGAGATCATGACCTGAGCTGAAATCAAGAGTCAGTCGCTTAACTGAATGAGCCACCCAGGTGCCCCAACTTTCTTCTTTTTTAAAGTTAAGCCTCAGCCATTCTGCAGAAGCAGCCAGTAGTAGGACCTCGAACTAGTTCCATGTTCGGGGAGTTCAGACTGGTGTCCTGAAGTTCCTTGTGCAGGATCTATATTTCATTTGGGAGGATATCAGCACCCAGAGAGACTGAGTGGTTTGCCCCAAGTCTTACCAGTTGTGAATAGCAGGTCCTGAGTCTTGGCCCCATCTGGCTTCACGGACTTGGGGTACATAGTGACCCTGGTTCTGATTTTTCTCAAATCAGAGAAGACACGGGGACATGGACATTTAATCCCATGAAGACTCAAGTCAGGCTCACTGAAGAAGCAAGACTTCAGAGGACGCCACTCATCCTTACTTGCAGGTGGTCGGACGTCATGCTGCTGCCTCTAGATGGCGCTGGCATGAGCCACGTGTGGCTACTGAGCCCTGGAAATGTGGCTAGTCCACACCAAGATGAGCAGTGTGTGTGAATTTCAAAAGCTTAGTATGAAAGAAGAAGGTAAACTACCTTACTCATAGTCTCTATATGGATTATATGTTGAAATGATATTTTGGATATGGTAAAATAATTATATTTAAAAACCATAATTCAGAAAATATGTTATTAAAATTAAATGGACCTGCTGCTTCTTCACTTTTAAAAAAGATTTTAATTTATTATTTGACAGAGAGAGAGAGAGCGAGCGCACAAGCAGGGGGAGTAGCAGGCAGAGGAAGAGGGAGCAGCAGACATTCCACTGAGCAGGGAGCTGATGTGGGACTCAATCCCAGGACCCTGGGATCATGACCCAAGCTGAAGGCAGCTGCTTAACTGACTAAGCCACCCAGGTAGGTGCCCCTGTTTCTTAATTTTTAAAATTGCTGCTACTAGAACATTAAACATCCCCACATGGTTCACATTACAATTCTATGGGATTACTCTATATTCAACGGCATCACTAAATGCCTTTACTCTATTTTTAGCTTCTGCTTCTTTATTTGATATCATTGTTGCTGGTGGTGATGGGGCAGGCCATCTGCTTTGGACCTTGACATTTATTTTTTGCTTTTATTTTTTTTTTTAAGTTTTATTTGTGTAAGTCACCTCTACATCCAATGTGGGGCTCGAACTCACAACCCTGAAATCAAGGTTTGCATGCTCTTCTGACTGAACCAGGCAGTTGCCTCTGGATCTTGACATTTAACAGGTAGTTCACAGCATGGGTGCTATTTCATACTCAGGTAAGCACGGTCATAATTGAGTGCTCATAGGGGACTTGGCAGCTAAATGTTAATGAAAAAGTCTCTTGGGGTCATGCTTCATTCATTCAACAAATATTTATGTAATGTTTTCTTTTTCTTTTTTTTTTTGAGAGAGAGAAAATGCACACACACACACACACACACACACACACACGCACGCACATGCAAACTTAGGGGAGGGGAAAGGAAGAGGGAGAGAAAATCTTAAACAGATTCCAAGCCCAACACAGAGCTCCATCTCACAACCCTGAGATCATGACCTGAGCTGAAATCAAGATGCCTACTGACTGAGCCACCCAGGCATCCCCGAAGTACAAGTTTTAAAATTTAAGTCCGATTTATCTATTTTTACTTCTGTTGCTTGTGCTTTTATGTCATAGCTAAGGAGTCTTTGCCTAAGTTGAGTTCATGAGGATTGACTCCTGTCTTTTTTTCTAAGAGTTTTGCAGTTTTGGCTGTGATGTTTAAGTCTGTAATCCCTATGGGGTTTTGTTTTTCATATAGTGTGACTGAAGGGTCCAACTTCATTCTTTTACAGGTGGATATCCAGTTTCCCCAGCACTGTTTGTTGAAAAGACCGTTTGCCCTCCCATTGAATCATCTTGGTATCCTGGTCAAAAATCAATTGTCCATACCTTATTTTCGACTCTTAGTTTTATTCTATTCATCTCTGTGTCAGTCCTTGTGCCAGTACCACATTTATGCCGTGATTACTGTAGCTTTACACTAAGTGTTGAAATGAGGAAATGTGAGTCCTCCAACAAACTTTGTTGTTTTCAGTCCATGATGTTTTGGCACCCAAAACACCTCCTGTCATCAAAGTCAACATTCTCAGTAAAATAGTGAGACCGGCAATTTGGGGCAACCTGCCTCCCCTTCTGTGTTCCTTTCCTTTTCATTTCCTGTGAGTATTCAGACTCTCCACGTGCTTTTTCATCCATCTCTTCATCAAAAGCTTCTCTCCGGGGAAGAATACAATAAACTTTTTCTTAGGTAGGTATAAATGACTGAAAAAGCTTGAAGTTATTAGCATTCTCAGGAGAATTTGCTTTTCCAAAAGGGGGAAAATGTCTTAAATTGAAGAATCATTCTCTAATGCTAACATATTCTTTATAAGCAGGCAGAGAAAGTGCTTTTTATCAGGCTGGGAAGGCCTCATATTACATCTGAAATGACATTATGGATGGGCTGGTATATTGCCTATGCTCAAGGCTGGCTTTATCCAAAGTTTATTGATTTTCTCTCCCCCAGTTGTGAGTTTTATACCTACTGCTTACTTGCTTGGTGACCGTGGAGAATTAACCTTTTTAACCTCTGTATTCTCTTAAGTAATATTGGGAAAATCATGCTCACTGCAAAAATGTCTAGCAGGTGGTCTGTTTAACTGCCAAAAATAAGGCTGACGTACATTTTGACTTGACAGATACAACTCCAAAAAGCAAATGCCCCCATCCTTCTCTCTTCAGGGATAGCTACGCTTTTTACTAAAGTGATTTAATTTCTTCCTTACAACCTCCCTAGTGATGGTATGGGAGAGCCATTTAGGAAAGACAGGTTTTATTTAAAAAGGTATCTGGGAAAACAGAATGGAGAACCTTAAAGTCTCCCCTCAACACCAACAACTCCTGATTGTGGGACATTTTGTTTAGTCACCTCTGATAGGGAACCAGAGTTGGCATTTGGTCACATTTGTGACTAAATTTGTGACCAAATTTGATCATGTGGCTTGATACTTGCTGCACTCTTTCCAAGGATCAGCATATCTGATCCTTAAAGCATTCCTTTGAGGCTAACTTTATCGCCATGTTAGAGATGAAGAAACTGAATTCAGAGAAACTAACAGACTCGAGACCCAAACCTTTCCCATGCACTCCACACATCTGTAAGGCTGAGAAGGACCTTGGACCCTAAGTCTGCCACCCACACCGTTCTGGATCCCAGAGACTGATCTACTCTTTGTTGTATACATTTCATTGGAGACTTTATTTGGTCAGGGGAGTGTTTCTGTTTCTAGCAGCTTCTTTGTTATTTTTTTAAATTTTAGTTCCAGTTAGCTACATTGTTATATTTGTTTCAGGTGTATGATTTTTCTCTGTTAGTTTAGGATGGAAAATACAAAACACCTGCATATTTTCCTGAGTCGCTATGTGGGTCAGGTGAGTGTTGTTAAGCCTGAAAACCGCCGGGATCCTGATGCTACTATAGAGCAGGACCTGACTCCCTCTGCATCGAAGTGCCCTGGCAATCTGGGAGAGCGCTGGGCGGACCGTTCATTCCCGGACCCGTCCGGTAGATGGCAGCATTGTGCAGCCGATGCGTCCTCTCCGCGCGCGAGCCCGCTTCCCTCCCCCACTTCCCGGTGCTTGGCTTCCAGGGGCAGGTAGCAGCACCTTCCGACTCCCCTAATGCTATTGTGCTGCACTGTTTACAGATAGTCTGCGCCTGGCAGGTCACAACAGGTCTGAATGCACGGCACGGGGCTTACTCACACTTAGTTGTTTTGTGGCTCAGGGAGTAACCATTGCTTTGGCTAATTGGCCCAGTTCGTTTTCTTCCCCTCTTCTCTCTAGGAGAAACTTAGGGAAGGCTGATCAATGTCCCCCACCTAAATGGTCTCCTCCCCCTACTCCTTTTGTGTTGTGAGCTTTATGCTTAGAAATCACCGTGTCCTCACCACCCTTCCCTCTCCCTCAGTCTCCTGCCTCCCCACCTCGCTCTCCTCCGCTCGGGTCGCGCCTCCAGCTTAGGGTCTTCCGTCAACAGAGGCTCCGTGTGCCTTGCGATGCCGACTAGAGTCACTAGAGGGCACTATCGTCACGCGCTGCGCTGGATCAGTGTTTGGGAAGGCCGGGGGCTGGGTCAGTTGCGGTCCCTCTCCTAGACTTGACCTTGGGACCCGCAACTGCCCAGGTGGGGGCGTTCCCTCTTCCTGACCAAGTGGCTTCCTTCACAGGGTGCTCCGGATCCCATACCCTCAGAAATCTCAGTCCACTTATCCTCCTCCTTCTCCATTGTTTCTCAACCTCTCTGAATAGATTGGCCCTTTCCCATCAGCTTTCAAACATCTTCAAGTAAACTTTATCAGAGAAAAAAAAAATCCCTGTAACACCAAGCTCCTCTGTGTTGTTCACCTTTATCTCAGGGTACCCTCCCACCCCCCCATCGAGCTTGTGGTTTGCTAACTTCCTCAATCCTCTTCCACCCCCTCTTCTCCACTTCTCAGAAGCTCATCTTTGTCATATTTGATCTCTTTAGATTTGGCCTACTCTCCCTTCCTCCAGGCTCTGTCCCACCTTGGCTAGATCTTGGTTTTAAGACTTCCACTGTTCTGGTTCTTCCTTCCTTCCTTCCTTCCTTCCTTCCTTCCTTCCTCCCTCCCTCCCTCCCCTCCCCTTCCCTCCTTCCCTCCTTCCCTCCTTCCCTCCTTCCTTCCTTCCTTCCTTCCAGATTTTATTTATTTGACAGAGAGAGAGAGAGAGAGAGAGAGAGAGCAGGCAGAGAGGCAGGCAGAGAGAGAGGGGGAAGCAGGCTTCCTGCTGAGCAGAGAGCCCTACGCAAGGTTCCATCCCAGGACCCTGAGATCATGACCTGAGCAGAAGTCAGAGGCTTTAACCCACTGAACCACCCAGCCACCCCCTGGCTGTTCCTTTCTATTCTTCAGGAATTTTTTTCCTTTGCCCACCCACTCTTTCCATGTCCCTGGTTGCAGTATTCTGTTTTTAAGCCTCCTTCTCACTTTCCTCAATCTCCCTGAGAAGCCGTTTATGTGCATAAAGCCCACCTCCTCCTCTCCACTACCACCATTTATTGCTCTTTAATCCTGATAACCACATTTTCATCTCCAGTCAACATTTTTCTTTTGAGCTACAGACCCATGTCTTCATCTTGCCAAACTAATAGGGTCTACTTGGAATAATGTTGAGAAAGCATTCTCTGGGCTATTCCATCGAGGATGGTGGGCAATGCTTGACCTCCAAACAGCTGGTGCTTCTCTTTCAAGGCTTGTCTGAGATTAAAAACTGTCCTTACCTCATGCTTAACTAAAGATGCAGCCACTTGAGGCACCTGGGTGGCTCAGTGGGTTAAAGTTTCTGCCTTCAGCTCAGGTCATGATCTCAGGGTCCTGGGATCAAGCCCCGAGTCAGGCTCTCTGCTAAGCAGGAAGCCTGCTTCCCCGCCTCTCTCTGCCTGCCTCTCTGCCTACTTGTGATCTCTCTCTCTCTGTCAAATAAAAAAAAAAAAAAAAAAAAAAAAAAAAAAAAACAACAACAAAGAGATGCAGCCGCTAAATCTAACCATCCCTTTTCCTTCCACACCCCCCCCAAGGGAACCTGGTCACATGATCTGAACCTCCATCTTAGCCCTGGCTGTTTGGCCTGGGACAGGACACCTGATCCAAAGCTACAAAACTGGGGGTGCGGTGGGGGGTGGGACAGGTGGATAATCCAAACCTTCTTTTGAGATTTTTGGTACTGGAACACTGAACGAAATGGTCTAGTTAAATATGGAGAGCTGAGCTGAAAAGTCACGTAAATTAGGGGAGGAGGCATGTGAAAGATGAGCATTTCTGAATATAGATTTTCCTACATTCTTTCAGTAGCTGCTTCACCTTGAACCATTTCCAGAACTGTGGCTAACTGATAAAGAAGTAGAGGGCAGAAAAGAACAGAAAGAACAGATAGGCAGCAGAGAGGACTTGCAGGATCAAGCAGGCATCCCTACTGAACCGACAGAAGCTGGGGAGGTTAGTGGCTGGTGATGATGGTGAAGGAAGCAGAGACTCAAGGCCCGCATGGGAAACTTAAAACTTTTGTGGCCGAGAATCTCCTCATCCCATCTACTCTTGGATCTTAGGTGGCTTGGTCAGCAATGGCTCTAAGATTCTAATGTTTTTCAAAAGTATCACAAGGCTTGTGGAATGGGGTGACACCCAGAGGCACAGTAGTATGAACATTTATTAAATGCCTGTTTTGTGTCAGGAACAGAGGTGGTTTCTGGGGAGATCAAGGTGAATGGTATGGTCCTTGCCCTCAAGGAGCTCAGAATCCCTCAGAGAACACAAACATCTACATGTAACACAGAGTGAAAATACTAAAGTAGAATTATGTACAAAATGCTACAAGAATTTGAGAGAAGAAATCATTAGTTCTGCCTTTGATGGGCATGGGAAGGAGATAGGGAGACCTTCAAAGGGGAAGTGACTTTTGACTTGGACCTTGAAGGATGAGGAGGAGTTTGTCAGAGTTGAGGGGTTTGCATTCTGGGGACAGAGAACAAAGGCTCAGGGATATACAAGCACATGGCATATGGGAAGACTGGTGGTGTTGCACTATGTGGGGTGGGGGTGGCCATGTTAGGGGTAGCAGACTAGAGGGGAAAGGCAGGTGAGGACCAAAATGTGAAGGGCCTTGAATGTCATGATAAGGAGCCTTGACTTCATCCTGAAGACATTGTGGACCCAAAAAGGTTTTTAATCAGGGAGTTGGGTAATCAGGACTGCCTTAGAAAGGACAGCTGGAGGCTGTGTAGAGGTTGACTGGAGGGAGGAGATAGTAGAGAAGGTTAATCACAGGATGGCTTGATCTCAGCTGTGTCTGACACCCTCTGGTGATATCATGGGGTTAAGAATGTGTGTAGGGCATAAATTGTAACCGATTAGAGTTTGATCCTCAAAGAAAGCTGATGAATCCAAGCATGCTTTTATCAACACAGAAGGTCAGCGGTTCTGTTGCTATGCCACTGGATGCTGTATTCATTCATTTAGGCATTCATTCATTCATTCATTCATTCACTCAGGCATTCATTCATTCATTCAGCAAATATGCATTGAATATCACTCCAGACTAAGTGCAGCACTGGGTACCATGATGAGAAAGCAGGTGTGGTCCTTGCTGTCATGGAATCTTTCAGTGAAAAGAGAGACAGCTATTAATCAGATAATTTCATGACTATGTGCATGAATTTTGCACTTGGAAGGAAAAGAATATGGTTCTGTGAGTACATAACAAAGAACACACCCTGGCCTCAGCTGTGAAGGACTGTTGGGAGCTCACCAGGGGAAGGCGGGAGGTTTCAGGAAAGGGAGCAGAAGGTGGCAAGGCCTTGTGACCCAAGAGAGCATGGTATGGTTGACAAAGTGGGGGCCTGAGTGTGAGATGCACTTCTGGGAGAGGCAGAGACCAAACCATAGGAACTTGTCTAGGTCAAACTTCAGGTAAACTATTTGTCAATGCCTGGGTGGCTCAGTCAGTAGAACATGATGCAGCTCTTGACTGCAGGGTTGTTCGAGCCCCACGTTGACAGTGGAGCCTGCCTAAAATAATGATTTCTAAAAAAAAAAAAAAAAAAAGGATAAAGTATTTGTTTGAGGAGAATGGGTCAGTTAACTCAGAATGACACAAAAGTTAGGGGGAAGTGGAAAATCTGAATTGCAGAATGAAGATCCAAGAAAATCTCGCAGGTCTAAATGAAAAGTGCTGGAATTCAAAGAAATAACAAGTGTTGGCAAGGATGGGGAGAAAAAGGAATGCTCATACACTATTGGTGGGACTATAAATTGATGCAGCCACTGTGGAAAATAGTATGGAGGTTCCTCAAAAAATGGAAAAACCACATGATCCAATAATTCCACTATTGGGTATTTACCCAAACAAAAACCCTAATTTGAAAAGATCTATGTACCCTTATGTTTATTGCAGCATTATTTACAATAGTCAAGATATGGAAGCAACCCAAGTATCCACTGATAGGTGAACAGATAAAGAAGATGTGGTGTGTACAACACACACACACACACACACACACACACACACACACACACAGAGGAAATATTACATAGCCATAAAGAATGATGAGATTTTTGCCAGTTGTGACATTACTAAACCTAGAGGGTATTGGGCTAAGTGAAATAAGTTAGACAAAGACAAATTCTATATGATTTCACTCATATGTGGAATCTAAAAAACAAAACAAATGAATAAACAAACAAACAAAAAGCAGAATCAGATCTGTAAATACAGAGAACAAACTGATGGCTGCCAGGGGGATGCAGGGATGGGCAAAATGAGTGAAGGGGAATGGGAGACATAGGCTTCCAGTTATGGAATGTATAAGGGGGAATAAAAGGCACAGTGGAGGGAATATAGCCAATGATATTGTAATAGGGATGTTTGGTGGCAGGTGGTAGACAACTTGTGGTGACTAGAGCATATAGAGAAGTCGAGACACCATGTTTCACATCTGAAATGAATGTAACATTGTGGGTCAACTGTACCCAAATAACATTTTTTTAAAAGTGATGGAGTTCAACACATGTGAAGTTCTACATTTAGGTAAAAATTTTTATTGACTTTCAAAGATTTATGTATAAGGATATTTATCACTGCGTATCTCTCTCTAATAGCAAAAATACATGGAAAACAAACTAACTGTAGGAAAATGGTTATATATCCTACATATACAAAATTGGGTTCAAATGCTAGCTTCTCCATTTACTAGCCATGTTATTAACAAGTTATACTTGTGCCTCAGTACAAGTATTTGTGCCTCAGTTTCCTTATCTAGAGATAAGGTTACTAATACTACCTCACACAGTAAGTGCTATATTAGTACTACATGAGTCTTAGTTATTATTATTACCTATTAATATTATGTTTCCAAATATGTGTATTGTCAGAAAATGCTCAGTATATGGTTGGCTCTTGAACAACATAAGTGTTAGGGATGCTGACTTCCCCATGCAGCTGAAAATCCACATATCACTTTTGACTCCCCAAAACTTAACTATTCATCAAGCCTATGGTTGACCAGAAGCCCGAGTGATAACATAATCAGTTAACACACATTCTGCATTAAATGCCATATTTTTATAAAAAGTAAGCAAAATAAAATAAAATATTATTAATTATAAGAAAGATAAAATACATTTATAGTGCAGGACTATATTCATATAGTTTATATATAAATATTTATTTATATAGTTTATATATGGATTTTCAAAAAAAATCCATATGTAAGTGGACCCATGCAGTCCACATCTGTGTTACTGAAGGGTCAACTGTATAATGTTAAGTGGGAACAAAATCTACATTATGAAGTTTAATCCCCTTTTGTTACACACCATGTGGGTTTACATTTTTGTGTAGTGTATATCTTCTATAAAGATATGGGGTATAAAATATGGTCATGTCTCACTGACAGAATGGGAGAAGATATTCGCCAATGACATATCAGATAAAGGGCTAGTATCCAAAATCTATAAAGAACTTCTCAAACTCAACACCCAAAGAACAAATAATCCAATCAAGAAATGGGCAGAAGATATGAACAGACATT
>CM053604.1:37405503-37468120 GCA_028646535.1 Procyon lotor
GCAGTGGGGTAGGGATAGGGTGGCTGGGTTGTGGACATTGGGGAGGGTATGTGCTATGGTGAGTACTATGAAATGTGTAAGCCTGATGATTCACAGACATGTACCCTGGGGCAAATAATACATTATATGTTAATAAAAAAAATTACTTCTAAAAAAAATATGGTCATGTCTCCAGTGAAAGGAATAGAGGCCCTATCTCACTCAGCATAAAAATATTCTTCTCTTTCTCAATTATCCCCTTCTTGTGATGTCCTTAAGACTCCTCTGTCCCACTTTATTCAGACTAAAGAGTAATGGCTTGTGGAGAGAGCCCTGGAGAATGGTATTAGTCCATTGAGGGCTGGATTTGCTGCTTCCAACACTGGTGTCTAGTGACTTGGCTGCCACTCCCTGGGACCGTCCCCGGCTGTGCTATCACAGCAGGTCAGGGGGTAGTTCTCACTGTGCTGGAGGAGAGTTCTTCTCACTGTTCTGGACCAGTAATGGCCTGGGCTCCCAGTGTTTCAGTTTCTTAGTGTGCCCTTATACACGGTATTCTCAAATTCACGGTGCCTGGGTGGCCGCTGCAGTAGAGGGTTCCTGCCTGGGCCATGTATTATGTCTAAACTAAAACACCACTATTTCAGTAATCTGGGCTCCTATATAAGACTAACTAAACACATCAGAGATGTTGAAAACTAGCAAAGCCAAGAAGAAGTAGTTGGGGCCTTGATTTCTTTTCTCCTAGGAGGCTTCTAGGCTCCCTCTCAGATTGGCTCACCTACTTTCCAGTGACATTTGGCTTTAGTGCCAGAGGGGCGAGATGGGCAGCCTTTGTCAAGAAACATGTTCTGTGACAAAGAACATTGTTGCCTTATGATGGGTGCCTCTGCCTTACATCTGCAAAACTAAAAGAAACTGCCCATGTGATTGTTTCCAGAACAAAAATGTGTCCCAAGATGACTTGTTAGACATGGAAGTGGCTGGCAACTTTTAACTTGCAGATTTTCTTGCTAACGAAAAATTTTAAATTCTGTCTCATCAGGGACACTGCTGCATATTCATGAAAAAGAAATTGACTGGAAAGAGCTATACCACAGTATTAACCATGCTTACCTCTGGGTGGTAGGATTCCAATGGGCTGTTTTCTTTTTAATATATTTTGTTATGTTTTCCAGATTTTTGACAATGAATATGTATTACTTTCACAATTAGAATCATAGATTCTGCCAATACATTTATTTAAAAAAAATAGTCATTTGAATGGATACCAGATGGGGATATCTGTGTGAATTTTTACCCCTAGATCCAACCCAGTTATTCCAAATGACAAGCCCATTTTCTGCATGCGGATCTGGCTCTCTCCTACTACCACTGAGAGGTCAGTGGGTCTGTTAGGTGAGAACTGCATGTGCAACAAAGACGAGTTTTCAAATTAGCCTTTGTTGTGCTCTTCTTCTGAGTTCCAAGCCCTTCAACCACTCCTCTACATATTCTGCCATTGGGAGGTATGTATGGGATCCCCAAGAATACCCTCAGGTTTGATGATTTGCTTGAAGGACTCACAGAACTCACAAAAGCTCTTATACTCACAGGTACAGTTTCTTTGAGTAAAAAGATACTGCAAAGGAAACTAGCAAAGTAAAAAGGCATATAGGGTGGAGTTCAGGAGAAACCAGGTGTGAGCTACCAGTTGTCCTCATCCAGGGGAGTTGCATGGATACCACTCAATACCCCCAGCAGTGATACATGACAACACATGTGAAGTATTGGCAACTTGAGCTTTGTTGTTCAGTTTGAGGGATTAGTCATGTAGGCATGGAGTACTCATGTAAGTGAACTCAGCTACTCAGTCTCTAGCCTTCCCGGAGTATGGCTCAGGATCCCAGGCAAACAAAAACAGGCATTTACCATATATCACATTGTTAGCATAGACTGTCATGCCTCCCACCCCCAAGTATGCAAAGATACTCTTCTTAGGATATTCCAAGGGCTTATAGGTTATGTCTCCATAACTGGTTAAGGATGAATCCTTTCTTTTCTTTCCTTTTATTAAGATTTTATTTATTTGAAAGAGAGTGAGAGTGAGTATGAGCATGGGGAGGGGTAGAGAGAGAGGGAGAAGCAGACTCCCCACTGAGCAGGAGCCCAATGTGGGGGGCTCTATCCCAGGAAGAGAGAGTCCTTTCTTTGAAGTGTGCAGAATTTGAGCACCCCAAGCCTGCTGAGTTGACCTTTTACTGCATAGGAGATCAGGCTTTACAAGCTTGGGCCTAGGTTCCTTTTGTCTGAATCTTTTAGATACTTAGAATTTTCCTATTTTTCACCCCTTTTCTAGATCATGGGGCAAAGCTCTGTTTTGTTCTCCTCATGACTTTAAATACTGTTTTCTTAGCCCTGGTGGAGGCAGAATTCGTATAGGACCTTGGGTTAGCTTGACATTCTCATGGTCAATATTTTGTATCTCTGAAGCTATGTTCTTGCTCTTGTCCTCCCACAAGTCTCTGTGAGATCCTTGGAGATGGGCTGCATTGGCTACATGTCTACTTGGATTAGAGTTTGGACAACTGATGGCCTGTACTGATGCCACAGCTCTGCCCACACAGCCCTGTGTCCCCCCTGGGCCCAGTTCCTTTCCCCTAGCAAGCCTTGTGATGAATGCCACTACTTTGTAAAGTAACTTACTCCCGGCTGGGTGCAAATCTTTAACATATATGAAAGTGCAAGATGTGTGGAGTTGATCAAAGGTTTTTTTTTTTTTTTTTTTAACAAGTATGCAGATGTCATTTATTTGTTTCATAAGGACAATATAGTCATAATTGAGTTTTATGAAACATCAAATAACCGAAACTATAATACACAAAAAATGGCTTCCTACACAGACACACCAGGCAGTGCACGCTGAAAATTTGAGTAAATTAACATTGTTTTACATGAATATACATAGTGCCAGTTACCATTTAAAAACAAATTTCAGTGCATAGCACTTGATACTTCTTTGAATCTGTTTCATTCTTTTAAGAGTATGAAAATGGTTAGATCTAGGCTAAAAAGAATTCTTCTAACCAAAAATAGAGGCATACTATTTATAACTGGGTGTCAATTTTACTAAACTACAACATTTTAAAACTGTTAAATGATACCTAAGAGTATTAACATTAAAAAGGCAACATGCAGGGCGCCTGGGTGGCTCAGTGGGTTAAAGCCTCTGCCCTCGGCTCAGGTCATGATCTCAGGGTCCTGGGATCGAGCCCTACATTGGGCTCTCTGCTCAGCAGGGAGCCTGCTTCCTCCTCTCTCTCTGCCTACTTGTAATCTCTCTCTGTCAAATAAATAAAATCTTTAAAAATAAATAAATAAATAAAATAAAAAGGCAACATGCATTGGGTTGTTTCATCTCATGACTGGTTATGCACACACTTTGTTCAAAGGGTTTTAAAACTACATTCCTATTTTCAATACAGTGTACCATGATGTTTCTAATTGTTCTAGCAAAATGAATGCTTCTCCAAGGGAGCAGAGTCATCTTCAAGTCTCTGGTGTCGATTTTTTCCCTTTGGAACAAAGGACATGACAAATAACCCAATTCTGCCCAGATGACCTACTGCAGTGAGAAGGTTCTAACGTTTAGAGGCATTTCTGTTTAATTTAAAGCTATAACATCTTCAGACTCTTCTGTCTGTTCTGTGCATGACCTCTCTGCACTGATATTCTCTTTCTCATCTAATTTTCTCTCATGACTTCTCTCTTCCCTCACGTCAGCATTATCTGAAGGATCTTCTTCATCTGAATCAACCATGAGCACATCACCTTGCTCTTGCGCAGTAGATGTGGAAGGCTGAGCTCCATTGTCACTGCCATATGCATTTGGCAGCATCTTCAGCTTATTTGGGCGCCATGTTTTCTGGGGCATCACCTATAACTTCAAATTCAACATCCCTCCCTAGGTCCTCACTGTGAAGGATGTCGTTCAATGGAGCATAGTCCTGAAGGAGGTCATCTGCTTGAAGTGGGCTCCCATTTCCAATTCCAAATTCTGACAGCTTTTTGTGATTATTAGCTTCTGTTTCTTCCTTTTCTGAAGATATTAGGATTGTTCTTCTCCCATCTTCAATTTGGACATCAGGTGCTGCCATAGCAAATTTTTCTTTCACTATCTTTTCCTGTAATGTGAGAATAGTTACCTCTGGCTTGCTGGCACATAATGTAACAATTAGGGTTAGGAGGATCTGGTGCACAAGGCACAAGAAACTTCTTTTTTGGGTTTAGTTGTTTATTCAAACAGATTGTTCTACACTGGCCTATTTTTCCTGATAAAATCTTTAATTCCTCTAAGTTATTAACCCAGCAATCACTGCATTTGTTGTAGCAATGACAGGAATAATGTCCTCTGACATTGATTTTATATCAAATCTGCTCTTCATATTCATGCTAAAAATATGCATCCTGAGGTTTGCAGCAGTGGTGACAAAAAGCATTGCAGATGGGTCATCCTTGTCCTATATGAGCTCAGCTCCATTCCCTTTTTGTGCTAAATGAACTCTTGAAGTCTCAGTGTTCTTTGAAAAAAGGTATGCATAGCTCTTTACCTGCTGGTCTTTCAGACTTAACTGGTTTCTTCTCCTTGACTTTCAGACTTAACTGGTTTCTTCTTGACTTTGTACTTTAGCCCTGTCCAGTGGAGATTTCCTTTTCCATCATACTTTGTCCATTGTCGGCAGATACCGGTATCACCTTTAAAAAGTGTGGTAAAAAGTTTAACCAGATCATAGCCCATTCCTTAGTGGAAATATGTTTAATGTCACCATCTTCATTAGATGCTCTGGCTCTGGCTTAACTTCTACTGGTTCCCAGGAAGCTTCAGGTTGGCTCTGTCAGGTGACACTTCTTGAACAGCATCTTCTTCTCCAAACAGCTGGTTAACAAACACTTTAACCAAACAATGCAACGAATAGGTTCTGGAGGTGTATTGTGAATTGTATAGCCAGGAAAAGTTCTTTGGGTAGGTTTTGGATGATTCATAACACTTAGTTACACTCTTTTTGATGGTCATTACTTGCCCAAGGTAACCTACTCTCAAGAGGAACATTAGCTGCCAGACCCATCCTATTAACATGGTTGAGGGCAGCCCTGTTTTCTGAAGCATTCGTAGTCAATATTAAACAATATAAATTGTTGAAAAAAGTCCACATCGTAGTCAGGGTACATGATACTGTCGGGTAAAACTAGTACACTTTCTTTGGCAACCTGGGCCTTTGATCTTCCAACATGTTTCTTTTGAAACAAAAACTGCCTGTTGAGGTTGCTGACATCGATAGCATCCAGATCAATCAGGTTGAAGTGGGAGAAGCCAGTGAACTTGTGGCTTTTGAGGAGCTCGTAGCCGATGCCACCCACACCCACCAACAGCACCTGGTCCCTGGCCCCAGCTTTGACTAGCTCCTGGGGCCTGATCACAAGTTTTGTTTTGTTTTGTTTTGTTGAGAGAGAGTGAGCACAAGCGTGTGTAAGCAGGGAGGGGAGAGGGAGAGAGAGAACTTTAAGCAGGCTCTATGCCCAGTGCAGAGCCTGATTCACAACACTGAGATCACGACCTGAGCCAAAACTAAGAGCTCGACACTTAACTGACGGAACCACCCAGGGGCCCCCTGATCACAAGTTGTTTTTTTTTTTTTCTTTTAAGATTTTATTTATTTGAGAGAGAATGCGTGAGAGAGAGAGAGAGAGAGAGAGCGAGAGAGAGACAGCAAGCATGAGGGGGGTAGGGTCAGAGGGAGAAGTAGAATCCCCACCAAGTAGGGAGCCCAATACGGAACTCGATCCTGGGACTCCAGGATCATGACCTGAGCTTAATAAGGCAGTTGCTTAACCAACCGAGCCACCCAGGCTCCCCTGATCACAACTTTTAATGAAAGAACTGGGAGGTAGTTATTAAGAAAATATTAGGTAGTATAGCATTTGGGAAGAATGATAGCTTTGAAGTCAAACAGGGCTGAATTTGAATCCTTGCTTAGCTATTTCCTAGTTCTGTGAATTTGAGCAAGTTGTTTGCTTTCTGAGTTTTAATTTTTTTCATCTATAAAGTGGGGATATTAAAATCAGCTGTGGTTATGATCAGAAATAACATATGCAAAGTGGCTAGTCCAGTATCTGGCATATGGTAGGCTGCAATGAATAGTAGCTACTACTACTATTAATTGGCTGTGATAACAGAGTAGGCATTACTAGATCAAAGAAGGTAGTTGCATCTGGGGACACATGTTCAATTTGGAGCATTCCACTCTAACATTCTAAGATGTGTGTGTGTGTTTGTATGTGTTCATGTAAATGTGCATGACTGAACATTAGCAGTCTTTGGTGGTCAGGAGGGCAAAGAGTCTGGCACACATGTCATATGAAGGAAATGGGGATATTTAGCTTGGAAAAAGGCGGCTTAGCTTGCGCTGCCTTTAAATATTTGCTAGTGACCATTTAGAAGCAGAAGTAGACACATGTGGTGTAGAGATCCAATGGAGCTGCCCAATGGGTAAACTCTAGGAAGGCCAGACCCTGCAAGAAACAATTTTGGCTGTCTAACAGTTAGCTCTACCCAATAGCAGAGTAGGCTGCCTCGGCATTCTCCTGGCCCTGGAATTATGCATTGGCAGATGTGTGATGTGTGTGTACACAGAGATTTTCCACTTTGGATGAGAGCCTGGCTGAGAATGAACTCCAAGGCTCCATGTCTTTAGTGGTTGTCTTGCTCATTTTTCTTGTTTCGACCCTGTAGGAGGCACCACTCATAAAAGGCCCCTTGATATTAAATACCATTATAACTTTGAAGGAACTGCAAATACTCATGGAATGTGAAAAGTGAAGTCTTCTTATTGTATACCTAGTTGTCTCCTTAGAATGAAATTTCAACTTGGTTTAGAAGAGAGTGTCCCAGCAAGTGTTTCTTTTCAGAATGATTAAAGTCTCTGGGCCTATCTGGACTCATTCATTTTAACTATTCCATTTCCCAAGAATATCATCTCATTACTTTTTCAATGACCGAATATTTTCTGTACAAGTGAATGAGTCCAGAAAGTCATTTCAGCCATTGATTATTTTTGGTGACCTTCTGATCTGTTCTGAATCCCTTTTCTTTTAATTTCCATTTATGTCCTCCTGTCTTGTCATCTGTTCTGAGCTGAAAATAGTAACTTGGCTTGACCTTATTATCTACCATTTAAGATTTTATAGTCTTTGGTTAAATCTCATCTTAATAAGTGTTGCTAGGGTAGACTGTAGCTTTTTTTTTTTTTTAAGGTGGCTCTTTGCAGCTCAAATTTGTTATCACAGGACCAAATTTATCATCCTTTTATAAGTATGCCAAAATTTTACTTCATCTTTTTGATAAGAGCTGGCTTCAAAGTCAGCCTTAAGAAGATATACTTATTTGCTTAGAAACAAAGAATATTCCTGTTTGAACCTGTCTCCAAATCTTTTTGTGGAAAATATTTGATTTACATGGGATTTAAAATGCTACTGGGAAGGGCAATGTATTAAATGGTGTTAGTTAGATCTTAGGATGGCTGAAGTGATTAGCTCCTTTGCTAGGAGTATATTTTAATGTGGGAGAAGAGATAGGGCAATAGGATAACCCTGGACACTTATATGGCCAAACAGTATTCTTTTAGCAAACATTTATGGAATACCTGAGTATGATGTGGCAGTAGGATATGGAAATACACACCAAAAAGGCATAATAATTGACTTCAAGGACCCCTGTGCAGGGGTGTGGAGCAGTGCATTAAGACACATGGGAAAACATAGTCAAGTTTCAGAGCCTAGAAGACAGATTTCAGATTTTGAGAAGAACAGGATCTGGGGAGCCCAAAGTTGCTTTTATACTCAGAAGTGGGGAGAATGAAGACAAAGTGGTAGAAAAGAATAATTTTCCTCCAGCTCTTAGATGACTTTTTTCACCGAGGACTAACAGTTTCTTTAGGTTTTTGTTTTTGTTTTTTGTTTTTTTTTTTTTGACAGAGAGAGACAGATAGATCACAAACAGGCAGAGAGAGAGGGGGAAGCAGGCTCCCTGCTGAGCAGAGAGCCCGATGCAGGGCTCAATCCCAGGACCCCGAGATCATGACCTGGGCCGAAGGCAGAGGCTTAACCCACTGAGCCACCCAGGTGCCCCAATTTCTTTAGGTTTTTAAAAAAGATTTTATTTATTTATTTATTTAGTTGACAGAGAGAGAGAGAGAGAGAGAGCAAGGGAGAGTATGCAAGCAGGGGGAGTAGCAGAGAGAGAGGAAGAAGCAGGCTCCCCAGTGAGAAGGGAGCCCAAAGTGGGGCTCAATTCTAGGATCCTGGGATCATGACTTGAGTGGAAGGCAGATGTTTAACTGACTGAGCCACCCAGGTACCCCTTCTTTAGATTTTTTTTTTAAAGATTTACTTATTTGAGAGAGAGTCAGAGAGATGGAGAGCAAGAGCGAACAGGGTGGGGAGGGAGAGAGAATTGCAAGCAAACTCCCCACTGAGCGTGGAGCAGTCATAGGGCTCAGTCTTACAACCCTGAGATCACGACCTGAGCCAAAACCAAGAGTTAGAGTCTTAACCAGCTGTGCCACCCAGGCGCCCCTAGATTCTTAATGATCTTTCTATGATGTCCTGTCTGATTAGGCATTACTCAAAACCCATGCAGTCTTTTGAGGTTTGGGAAGGACATTTGATGTCCTCAGGGCCTCTCTTTGTTGGCAAATCCAATTAAATAGAAGACGGCACATTAGCAGGAAAGGAAAAGACTCCCCTTTCTTCATGGCTAAAGCCCTCCCCCATCTTCTCTGTGTCACCAAGTCCTTTTAATGTTTCCAGGCCCAGGTCACATTGCACCTTTCCTGTGACACCATCTCTGAACACTCAGCTGGACTTGAGCTCTGTTTGGCTGCAGTGCACTCAAGCCTCATTCTCCAAAGCTCTCCTGTTGTGCTTGGTACTCTCTGCCTAGCAGTGGGAGCTGTCCTTTACTACTTAGGGTGGAGGCTGGCCACGATCATATCACCCTCATCACTCTCAAATAGTGAGAGAAAAGCTACCAGGTGAAGGTGCTGAGGATATCAGAAAGGCCAACATTCAGACCTGCCCTCCTTCAAGGGCTTATAATCTAGTACAGGTTCTCTCCAAATGAGGTTGGCTGGTATTAACTGAAATCTATGAATTCTATGAGAACTTAAAAAAAAATCGTGTTTTTCTTTCAATAATAATAAAGTATTTTTTATCAACTATAAGGACCGAAATTATATTTTGCAATGATAATTTGCTACTGATAGATATTCCAAAGAATAAGAATGAAGCTTAAATTGAGGTTCGGTAGATAACCTCTGGGGTCAAGAGACTATTATTTCTCCAAAAGAAGTCCTTATATTATTCAAGTTTGAGGGACATTGGCTTAGTTGATTTCATTCATCATTCATTCATTCATTCATTCATTCAATAAACATTTATTGTATGCCTATGTATTATGTGCCAGGCACTGTGTCAGGAACATGAACAAGTGGTCAGGACATGTTCTTGGCTCCAGAATCCTAAGTGCTGTTACTGACTTAACAAGTAACACCTTCCACATGGGTCAAGCCATCAATTTGTCCATGCTTTGCTTTCTCAATCAATAAAATAAAGGTAAGAGTATCTTATCTATTTCTGTCTCCTCAGAGGTGGAGAAAAAACACCCAGGATTAAAAAAAAAACAACCCTACAAAGAATTATTTGTATCCAAATTTGGTATTTCTAAATCAGTTGCAAGGGCTAAATCCACATTTCTTCCTACCTCCCTGCTAGTCTCAGTGGGAGGGCTCTGGGGCCCATGGAAGGTCTCAACCAGCTCTAGCAGAAGTGGGTTCTCCACTGTAGAGCAGATTTTTCATGAGTTATTTTCAGATGTGTTTACGCTGTCACTGACCTCCAATTTCACATTTCACAAACTCCCATGGGGCTGAGGAGTTACTCCCTAGGAATCTTCTCTGCTTAGCAGGAACTCAAGGGCAGCGTACTGATGGGTCTGGTGTTTAAAGAACAATCTGTCACAAAGCTAAGGGGCTTATTACTCATTCTAACGCTGAACACTAAATAAACACCCGACTAGATGGAGACATAACCTGGGACCTTTTTACACAGAGTTAATATGAATGGCCATTAAAGCAGCACATTTGCAGACTCACACCCATTGAATCAGTTCTTGTTAAAAATGCCCAACTATCAGCCTTCAGTGACAATACAGCCAGCAAAGGACTACAGCTCGCTGCTTTAACATATCAGAGTCGATCTCTAACAGGGCCACTACCCTGCTAGTCCTCTACTGCTGGAGTAGTAGGTGGGATGAACTTTGCTTTAAAGGGATGAATTCCTTTTTAAATAGTCTCACAGACAGATGTGGATACAGGATCATTCACTCTAGTTGTGCAAGACCAGCAGTTTCCAAAGCTTTTGTGCCAGGAGCCAGACCTCCCGGAGTAACTGAAATACATCATTTGTGGACACGGTGGGAGACCCTGGGTGGTCCTTTCAATGGCTGCTCTGTGTGGAGCAAGCACTGCTAGGGACTTTGGGTGGGGATGGGGGAGCATGAGACCTTTATTCGTTCAGCCAATATGTGTTGCGGGTCTACTTTGTGCCGGACACCATATTACATGCCAGAGAAACAGAAGTGGATAAGAGACAGTCCCTGCTTTCGAGAGGCTTGGAGTCCAGGTGGAGGTACTGACAAGCGAAAGAGGCGATTCTAATAAAGAGGAGTTGGAGTGACACAGGCTGCTTGGCCCAGTTTTGGAGGGTCAGAAAAGGTTTGTTGGAGCATGGGGGTTCAAACTGAGACCCCAAGGATGTACGTATAGGAGTTAACAGGTCAATTTGAGGGAATGGTAAAGTGTGCAAGTCCCAAGGTGTGGACAGCATGTCAGGTTGGAAACTTGTTTTATCTTTATTGTTTTATAGAGTTATTTATTTATATGAGAGAGGGAGAGAGAATATGAGAATCTCAAGAAGACTCCCTGCTGAGTGAGCAGCCTGACACGGGGCTCAATCCCACGACCCTGGGATCACGACCTGAGGTGAAAACAACAGTCAGACACTTAAGCAACTGAGCCACCCCAGTGCCTCTGTAAACTTATTTTAGGTTGGGCTGGTCAGAGAGTACAAGATGGTAGGATAAGAAATGAGACAGGAGAAATGAAATCCTTGAATACATTGCTTCCTAGTTATTTTTCCCTGCACTCCTTCCCCCAAAAAGACAAGGCAGGTACATGCGCACGTGGACCTGTGTGCAGAGTAAAAAAAACCCCACAAAACCTTAAGTAACCTTTTCAATTGAAATGTTTAGTTTGCTTGGTTGGAGGCTATTTAGAAGTGAAGTGATGATCTCTTTGCTTGCTCCAAGTCAGGTGCTGGAAAACATCACCTGCAAGGCTAGTTATCACAGAGGCTGTGACCTGGTATTTGCCGAGCTTCCAAATTCTCAACCGAAAATTCAGTTTTTAAGAAAGAAAATTACCATTTCTATACCTCTGTATAGAAACAGAATGGAACTATGCTGGAGGGATGCTAGGAGAAGTCTCTTATGTGACTGCAAGAACAATGGGAAGGATGGTGATAATAATGCCGATGGGCCTGAATTCCAACCTGGACCTGAGGCCAAGGGTGGGTGTGAATGTGAGTTTGGGGCCTCTTGGCAAGGAAATGATTAGTGGGGAGGCTTCATTATACAAATATTATAAATAAAAAATTACCTTCTATTTTCTTCCTCTCTGTTAGAAAAGATACATGTTCAGTATAGATGATTTAGAAAAATATAAAGGAAAATATATGTTTGGTCATATTTGTATGTAGATATGTTTTAAAAACAAAATTGGGAACCATATACTTTATGTACTGTTCTATGACTTGCTTTTTCATCTAAACTGTGTTAGGAACATTCCACATACATTTATGTATTGTTTGATGACCCGATATGTAGTGGATTTACGGTGTTCTGCTATATACTATAATCTAGCCAGTCAATCAATGATTTTTTAGTCTTTCAGGCTATTTCCAAATTTTGACTCTTATTTATTATCTTGTGATGAATATCCTTTTTCTTAATCTTTCTGCACATTCCTCAGCCTTTTCTTAAGACAGTACTAGAAAAAAAGTTACTTGATCAAAATATGTGGATTTTTTTTTTTTTAAGACTTTTATTACTAAATTATTGTCCAGAAAGTTCATGCCACATGGCATGCTCAGTCAGGGGTGAGAGAATCCTCAGCAACCCTGCATGTTATTAGTTTAAAGTTTGTTTCACCGGTTTGTTTCTGTTAGAAATAATATGCAATGGTGGGTCTATGCACTAGGTATTAGGAGCTAGGATTTGAGGTCTAAAGATTCCAGGCCCCACTTTTTACAACATACCCTGGATTAACTGCTAGTTGTGAAGGGACTTTGTTAACTCAAATACACAAATACAAGGAGATGACTGCGGTTGTCATGTCCAGCTGAGTTGGGTCAAGCAAAGATGCAGCCCGGTGTAGTAGAAAGAGTACTGATGTTATACCAAGTCTTTGCTCCAGTATTTACTAGGTGTGTGACTATGTCAGTCAGCTTGAAATGTTATTAAGACTGGGTGGCCTAAACAATAGGCATTTGTTTCTTATAGTCTAGAGGCTGGGAGATCCAAGGTGTTGGGCTGATCCAGTTCCTAATGAGAGCTTCCTTCTTGTTTTATGGGGGCTGCCTTCTTGCTGAGTCCTCCACCCTCATGCCAAATTCCCTTCTTAAGGTCTCACCTCCTGCCATCATTACATTGAGGGTTAAGGGCTTCAACACGTGAATTTTGGGGAGACACAAACATTTAATCCATATTGGTGAACCTGGGCAATTTGTTTAACACCCAGAGGCTCAGTTCCTTCATTTGGAAACTGGGAGAATAATGCACACCAGAGGATTTTTGTAAAAATTACATTATATAACGTGTATACATGTAATAGGTACTCAAAAGAGTTTTTGATGAGGGAGCAAAAGGCTAGCTGAGGACAAAGCAGAAGTTGGCCCCCTACCCACCCCTTCCAACCTTGTGACATGTGTGACATTCCTCAGGCATTCCTGGCTGCCCCACAGGGAGAACAAATGGTTAACTAATAGGGATTACAGTCCTGCAGGACAGGAATCTCCCTCAGTTTACAAATGGCCTAGTGATTTATAAGGAAGAAGCTTTCTTATCAATAGCCTAACTTCCAGAGACCCATAACTCATTTCCTGAAGCCCTAACATCTCCCTCACTTCCATAAAATTGAGGGAAGCTGAGGTGGAAGGAAATGTAAATAAAGTTGAATTTCTTCTAAACCTAAAGCTCATTGACAAGGACGTGTGTGATAGGAGTGTGACATTCCACCAGAAAACTCCCAACTGTCTTCATGTTGGTCCTTCATTAGGGAAAAAAAACAGCTTGACTTGACAATAACCAGGCCTCCAGTATCCTGAGAGTCCTCATTAGCATATGACAATCCTTCTGGACACCCTCTTTGTCCTTACCTCCCCAAATCCTGAGTATATAATCAGCCACTCCTTAAGACCCCAGGGCAGCAGCTCTTTCTGCCCATGGGTCCTGTCCCCGTGCTTTAATAAAATCACATTTTCACACCAGAGATGTCTTAAGGATTCTTTCTTGGTTGTCAGCTCTGGACCTCACTTATATTCTAAAACTTCATCATTATCAGCCCTAATTACCAATAGGTAATTGCTTTTTATGTTTCTCAATATTAGAGGGATCATATACTTAGAAACAAAAAGTGGAGTCCACTCCTGCATGAAGCCTTTAAAATTTATTGAGAAATGCACACACACACACACACACACACACACTTAGCTGATATAAGAATAAAGGGAAAAGGGATTTCAGCCTGTGTTGACAACAGCTGTCCTGTTTTAGGTTCCTGGACCCAATTCTGTGTTCATGTGTGTGTGTGTGGGTGCGTGCGTGTGCGTGTGCGTGTGTGTGAGTGTGGTGGGGGAAGGGGGCCAGAGGCCTCCCACAGAACACCAAGAAATTGTTGGAGAGGGTGTCCAAGAATTTAGCTTCATTCTGACACTATCTACCTGGAGACAGCATCAGATTCCACAGGTCTTTAAGGGGTCAGTCCTCTAAGACAGTCTCCCCGCCCTCTGTGCCCCAGGTGTGGGGGTGGTGGTCACATGACAGACACATGTACCAGTTGTCACCTGTACTTCTGGCTGACTGGCTATCAATCAAAGGTTCCCATGACCTCCTCTTTATATTTGATTAGTGTGGTAGAGTGGCTCACAGAACTCAGAGAAACATTTTACTTCCTAGATGACCATCTAACTATAAAAGGAACTGCCGGATGGAAGAGATGCCCAGGGCAAAGTGTGGGGAAGAGGTGTGGAGCTTCCAAGCTTCCTGAATTTCCACATGTTCACCAGCCTGCAGGCTCTCTATACCCTAACCCTATCCTTTTGGGGTTTTCCGGAGGCTTCATTCCACAGGCACGACTGATGAACTCATTGGCCACTGGGGATTGAGCCAAGCTCTACTACCTTTCCTCTATCTGGAGCTCAGGGGGGTTTGACTAAAGATTCCTCTCCTCACCTCTGCCAAATGGGCCCCATCCTTAGGTGGCCTAGGGGCATTCCAGAAACCACCACATTAACATAACAAAAGAAACCTTGATCACTGTCATCACTTAAGACATTCCTAGGGTTTTAGAAGCTCTGTGCAGGGAAAGAGCACGACCAAATAGGTATTTCTTATTATAAATCACAATATCACAAGCACCCTGGGGCATAGCGAGGGTCCAATGGTTGATTATCGTTGTCATTTCTCCAACGACTCCTGTTTTTTGCTTTAGTATTTTTTTAAAGACACAGAAGAAATCTAGAATTCCGAGGGTTCAATCCCCATCCTTGGCGAACCCTGCTCACTGGCACACAAAGCAGCATGATTTCAGTTTCTACATTCATTTTCATATTCCTTTTCAATGATCCTGATTGAAAAATTTCTTCCTACAACTTCATCTAGGCCTTACCTCTGACGTGACTCAGAGCTCACCATCCAGACTCTCCCCTTCGCCCCTTTCCCGGTCCACTCACCCGCCTCTGCTCCTCCTTGCTTTCCAGATGCCTCAGCTGCAGCTGACTCCAGAAACATTATTCCTCTTTAAGTCTCTGCTCCACAGGCCGCCCTCTTCCCCTCATCACTTCTCATTTCTCACCGCGAAAATCTCTCCTCTTTCTCTTTATGGCTTCCTGAGACCTGAAAATAGAAGTAATTTAAATTTGGCAATTATGACGACAATGAAACACCTTTTGTGAAAAGTAGAGTTTAAAATGCAGGAGTTTGCTGCTCTGGAAACCTCTCTCTCTCTCTCTCTCTGCCTTCATTCCGTGGATACCTCTGCAGGTGTGCTTCTAAGGTCACCCCTGACCCGCCTGCGGAAACCTGAACAGGTGAAGAAAGGGTGACTTCTCCACTTGCAGGGGTGAGAGGGTGACTTCTCCACTTGCAGGGGTGAGGGTGGGGTCAACCCAAGGCACCAGGTTCAGGTTCAGCCTAGCCTTTTCTACCTAAAACAAGCTTCCTAAACCCCCTGTGGAATCTTGCCCTCCCACACTCCACACCCTGCACCTGGACCTTCCCTGCTCCAGTCATGTCGTGGCATCAGGTCTCTAGATCATGGAGTGGGGGATGGGGGGGTGTAATTTCTCCTCTGCCAATGATGAGATGAGTCACCTCCTGTGGGCTGTTCATGGCAACCTTTTCCTCCATCCTTGAAGCCGGGCCTCCTGAAGTCTTCACCCCTTCTGTTACGAAGTGCCCTGAGCTCTCCAAAAGTCAGCAGCAAATGTATTAGTGCTTATTAACATCCCACTTTCCTGGCACACAACTAGGCTACCACTTAAACAACCGGCTCCAAATCTGCTAAAATCGGGTTTCAGGATGAGGACATGGGAAGCATGTAATGTGGAGCCCATCTCCCGACAGGTGCCATCTGTTCTCATTAGAGTGATCTAGCAGCTTCCGCTGGGGAGGGAGGGGCCTCCAGGTGCTCAGAAGGAAGCCTGCTCATGCATTATCCTTTCAGAGACTTTGGTTTTATGTTTGGTTCAGTTTTGTTTTTGTCTGGCAGGCTGAAAGAGAGCCTGTCCTACTTTCTAAGAGAACAATTGTTCCAACACTGTAAGAAATTAAGTCCCTGGGAAAAAAAAATCTTGTTTGAGAGGGCTTGTAATGGCTCCTTGACCACATGCTGTGCTGTCCGATTTATAACAGAGAAATATTACAGAAGTTGGGACCCAAAGTTGGTGTGCACAGCCATTGCTTAAAAAGGGATGGATGCTTCTTGGGGATAGTGATCCTCCCCCTCTAGACCCCCCAGCATTTATTCAGTCTGGAGAGAATCTGTCTGCCAGGCTCCCACTCCTCCAGTCCAGGAAGAGCTAGGCCCATTCATTGTCCTCTGTATGTGGAAAGTGGTAATAATTCCTCTGAGACCTAATGGGGCTCAGGAGAATGTGATTGAAGTCCTGCTGGTGATTGGAACCGCCTTTTATGCGCCTGTGTGGGGCCATCCATTTCACAGGTGTTTCCTATTGCCAGCCTGTGGGGATGCCCACTGAGTCAAAAATATATTACCATGAAGATAGGCCTTTTGGAGGTGTCTTATAGCACATTTTGGGAAAAGCAGGGGAAATAACAAAAGCATTTAGCCTCAAATTTGAAATGATCCTTTCCCAGATCTTATATTAAAGACTTTGCCTGCAAGGTTGATCTGAAGACTAAAGCATGACTCAGGTCTCCCGCATGTCTTCCTCCTCTCTTGGGGTCTCCTTCCTGCCTGTCCCCTCCACCCCTTCCGGAGCTGCTGTTCTGCCTCCTGTCAAGGGCTTGGTTTGTGTATCTTGTCCTGTCAGCTGATTCCTGTTAAAATGTTAGTCCATGTTAGGAGAGCCTCATGGGGGGATATTTGCATCTTAATAGGTAGCTTGAATATGGAAGAGCTTCAGACTAAAGCAGTGAATCCTCACTGGGGAAGAGAAACGCAATTTTGGATGGGGTGAGGGTGTGTGAGATTTGAAACAGGATCAAATCCTACTGTGTGTGTTCTAAGATGCACTGATGTGACCTCTGAGCAGAAGTCAAAGACTGAATGAAACGGGTTCTGTTCTCAACCCTGGGAGCAAACAGGGGCTTCTGTGGGAGCACTGTTAGCAGTGACCCTACCATTGTGCGTTCAGATTTAGCATATAAAAGCATAAGACACCCACCTTAGTGTGCATGTCCAATAAACAATGAATACCTTTTTTTCTTTTAGCATGAATATGTCCTATGTGATATTTGGGACATATCTATGCAAAATGTGGACACATTTCAGTGTCCACAACTGAAAGCTAATTCCTATCTGAATTCAGATTTAACTGGGTGTCCTGCCAAATGACGTCATTTGGCAACCCACTACTACATTAGCCTATTGTTAAAAAATAGTTTCTGAAAGAGATAAAATCATAAATCTTACACAAACGTAAAATCAACTGGTGTCAAGGGTTTTTATTTTTTGGGGGGGCGGTGTGAGGAGCAGAGGGAGAAGGAGAGAGAGAATCTTAAGCAGGTTCCACGCCCAGCACAGAGCCTGACATGGGGCTTGATCTCAGGGTCCTGAGGTGGAGCCCCTTGTCTGGCTCCGTGCTCAGTGTTGTGCTCAGTGCTGCTCAGCACAGAATCTGCTTAAGACTGTCTGTCTCTGCCCTTCCTCCCTGAACCTTCTCTCTCTCTAAAAATGAATTAATAAATCTAAAAAAAAAAGAGTTGGACACTTAACCGACTGAGCCACCCAGATGCCCCTGTCAAAGATTTTTTTGAATCACTGATTAATGAGAGAACCAGTAAGATTTCACAATTGGTTCAAAAGAGAATTCAGCATCCACATAGACACACACATATATACAGACAATCAGGAAATGCTGAAATGAATTAATAGAGGCAGAGCTAGCCATATTCATTGGGCAATAATCAATTGCACACTGGGCAAAGTTAATTTGCATTTCTCTGGACAAGAGTCATGGGCATTACTCAGTTTTCTATAATTTGCAGTAGCTACAAAATAGGCCAAAGATAATGAAGGCACAGATAACTAGGAAGGATGTGTTAGAATATCCAGTATTCACTTTTGCCTATTTTAAAATCTTTTACAATTTCTCTTGATGGTGTCATGGTCTTTCCTATCTCAGGGCCTTTGCACATGATGGTTCCTTAGTAATCTTGTATTTGTCATTGATTATCTCAAAAATCATTACCTCTGGGAATCCCTATCTGACCCTCAAACTGGGTGAGATTCATGCTTTATAATATAGGAGCATGCTTCTTTCATTAGAACATTTATGTTTGAATTTATGCTTTTTTACTGAATTCTATTATTCCTTGCAGGAGCTAGCCTCTGTTCTCATCAGCTTCCTCTTTAATAATTATACTCTGGTCGTACCTTTCTCCTTTCTGTTACTTGGCCATAACAAGTTCTTCCCTGCTACAGGGACTTTGTACCTGCTGTTTTCTGTGCCTGCAATTTCTTTTCTCTTGGCTTTTGCACAGCATGTTTCTTTTTCATTGCTCAGGTTTCAGTCTGAATACCACAAAGCCCTATCCCGATCATCTTATCTAAAGATGCTCCCCTCCCCACCCTTACTTTCTATCTCAGCAGAACTTTAGCACAGATCAGAATCCCCTCACAGCCTTGTTAAAACACAGATTGCTGGGGTCCAGGTCCAGAGTTTTTGATTCAGCAGGTCTGGGGAGAGGCATGAGGACCTGTGTTTTAACAAGTTCTTGGGTGATGCTGATGCTGCTGGTTTGAGCACCACTCCTGGAGAAATAATGCTGTGATTATTTTCTTTCAAAACATAACATTATTCCCCCCTTTTACTGATTTGCTTTTTGTCTCCTCCACAACTGAAAGCTCCACATGGGGAGGGCACTTCAACAACCCTATTCTCTGCTTTATCCCTAGTATCAAGGGCAGTGCCTGGTTTATAAAAGATGTTTGATAAATATTTGTTGAATGAATGAACCATTTTCTCTCCTTTTGTTCTGTATCATTATAAAGTGTTTGTTCACCAAAGTGCTGGTGAATTCAGGTGCTGAGACTAAACCAAAGGGACTGGCTTTCATCGCTAAGATAAGTTTGTGGTGGAGTGGTCTCGATAAAGCACACTGATATCTCACCAGTAACTTGTATAAAGACCAGTGTCTGTTGGGACCTGTGCTGTCACATGAGCTTGCCCTCCTCTCTAGGGCCAATGTCATTAACCTACAGTTGGTTGGATGACATCAGGGCCTTGGGTCCTATTGGCAGAGTCCAGGCTGACCTGGGTTTTGCTAAGACCAGTGCTATGGTGAGCATTCAGAAGATGTGTGCAGGTAAGGGTGGGGAGGGCCTTGTGCATTGGCCTCAGGTGTTTCGCCCTGTTGAGGCAGCTTGGGAAAAATAACAGACTGTAGGGAGCAAGGCCATCCCTCCTCTAAGCTGGGCTATAAGAGGTGCTCTTACATCTTTCATCTTGGTATCTATGTCTTAGGGTCCTTTGCCCTTCTGGTCCTAACTCCCGGGCTTCCTGATGCCAATATTTTGTTCCAAAGTCCTCAGTCCAAGCCTTAGAGCCCAGCCTTAGGTTCTTCCTCCCCAGCAGCCTTCTAGGTTCTGGCTCATTCTTTTCTACTCTCTTCTCTCTTCTACTCTCTCTTCCTCTAGGATTTCATCTCATCAGGTTATGTGGTAAACTCATGCACCCTTGAGAGTGAGAGACATAATATGACATAGTGTTTAGTCCTTGAAAGTATGTGCTTTGAAGTCAGCCCTAGATTCTAATCTTATTCCTGCTAAATACTGTGTGTCCTTGAGAAAGTCACTTAACCATTCTGTACTTCAGATAATGGAGATGACAACAGTACTAAATCACAGGGTCATTGCGGGTATAAAAGTGATGATACTTATACAGTCTAGTCCCTGTGCCTTGTAGCTACCAGGATAATGGCCTAATAACTCCTTTAGGAAAGTAGCTTTCCATTTTCATGACGGACTTTGGTAGACACATGCTTTGACTGCAAGAGTCTTTGCAGGTCAGATGTCTGGGGGCTTTCAGATGACTACGTGTGAATAGATGCTCATTCTCGGTGTGGGTTAAAGGAACCCTCTGCAGATCTCTCTGGGGACAGAGCACTAGGTGACTTGGGCATTGGCTCTGGTCCTAAGAAGCCTTGGCAATTGAGGATAAGACAATAACAGCAATGTTGTATTCAGGAGCATTGCTTTAAATAATCCTTCTCCTTAATAGCTTTGCCCCTGGCGTGTGACAGGTGTTTACATTATTAAGTAAAAGCATTTAAACAGCGACCTCCTTGGTATAAGGGTGAAGGAGATTAAAATCCAACCAGTGCTCCAGCCATTTAAATCAATGAGACTTGTCAGATCTGTAACACATGAGCTACTTAGAGGGCGCAGGCACCTATTGTTTTTGAGGTTCAACTAATATCTCAAAATGCTAGTTCCTTCAAAGCCTGGCCAGGCCCTGGGTTGCTCATTAAAGGCTGGTCTGGTCCCAGCTTGTCTGCCTTTGGAACCGGCATTATTTTGTAGTTGTCTGAGTGTACACCAAGTAGTTATGCTATTAGGGAAGATCAAAACTTGGTTTGATTTCTGCTTAGAGAAATGACCCTCCAAGGAATCTCAATGCTCAAGACCATTAACTCATCAGAAGCAGAGGCCATGAATGCTATCTCCTCCTCCAGTAGGGGGCGCTAAGCCAGGCTGCTTGGCTTCACCCAGTCTCCCTCTCTTGGACTGTGTTCTCATCTTCAGCCACAGCACCAGGAACCTCACAACCACCAGCAGGATTGGGGAACCCAGTCTTTGAGACCTAAATTGTATTTGTTTGTTTTTGGTTTTAAGCCTCATTCTATCACCATGCACTGGAAATTGTTTTTTTTTCTAAAATTAGACTTTATTTCAGGTTCTAAGGAATGGGTACACAGTCACGTGTGTGATGGGAAGAATGCGGTCCAGCCCAGTTCACAGTCATGGGCTTCACCTGATTTTGGCAGACACTGAGTCAACACAAACATAATCGAGCGTGGCACTGGGGCCCCAGATGGGCAACACAGATGCTAGGTCCTAAACACGTGACCAGGAGTGACTAGGTGTGCGGAGGATGCCAGGGGAGGAAACCCCATGTGGGGCCAGCCCAAACTTGGGCCCCTGTCTGTATTGCCCCCACTGGGTGGCCAGCACCTGGGTGTATATGCAAACTGGTGGGTCCTGGCAGACACGTGCCATCTGTCCACTGAGGGTTGTGGTGAACCCACCAGATGATTCACTGCTGAGTCAGGCAGGCCAACATAGGAACTACATGCAGGTAGGGCTACAAGGCAGATTTACTTACTCCTTCCAGTAATGGCCTCATGTGTGGGCCTGTCCCTGATCTTTCAAAACTGCTCAAGCCTCGGCTTTGGATGTGCATGTCCAACAGAGGGTAGAAGTTTCCTTTTCAGAGGGTCTGAAAGGCTTTTTCCCAGGCGACTGACTTGAGGAATGTTCTCTGCTTCAGACAAAACCCTCCTTCTACTCACAGCAATGACATAAGGCCACAGCCTCTAGTCTTTACAGAACTTCTTTGTCAAAATGCTGCATCAAAGGCTTCACTGTGAAAATGTGATGTGTGCAAAGGAAACCTGGCCATTCTCAGTGCTGGGAGCAGCAGTGTGTGCATTACCTCGGAGCGAACTGGAAACATAGCATCTCAGGACCCCAGAACAGCTGAAACAGAACTGGTATTTTAACAAGCTCCCCAGTGATTCATGTATATGCCAAAGCCGTAGAAGCACTGACACACACAAAAAAGTCCATCTCTTTCTGTCCATACCATCCTTTTGTCCACATGGCTCTCTCCACCATAGGAAACTACTCCGTTGAAGCCTGGCTCAGGGAAGAAAGTCTCGTGACATCACTGTGTCCTGGAGCTGAGGAGTCAACATGGACTCTGCGGGGTTTTTTGGATTATGGGCAGAATGACTGGGACCTTCTGCTTAGAATGAGGGGATAATGAGACCATGTCATGGGTTGGAGACCACCACAGAAATTAATTTGCTTCTTTCCATAATCATGGTCAGTACCTCCAACATTATCCTTCCAATGGTATGTAGGCATCCAGTGGACCTGGAGCAGGACTGCCTCTGAGGCAGCAACTTCCTAGGAAAAAGTCCTAGTGAAGTACAGGGAAGTCTGCCAGACAAGGCAATACTTACTCAGGTCAATCAATTCTTTTTTAAATTTTTATTTATTTATTTTTTTATTAACATATAATATATTATTTGCCCCAGGGTACATGTCTGTGAATTGTCAGGCTTACACATTTCACAGCACTTACCATAGCACATACCCTCCCCAATGTCCACAACCCAGCCACCCTATCCCCACCCCCCCACCTCCCAGCCACCCTTAGTTCCTTTCATGAGTCTAGGAGTCTCTTAGGGTTTGTCTCCCTCCCCATCCCTTCCTGTTTCATTTCTCTCCCCCAAACCCCCGCAAACTCCCACCTTGCCTCTCAAATTCTTCATATCAGAGAGATCATGTGATAATTGTCTTTCTCTGACTGACTTATTTCGCTTAGCATAATACCCTCCAGTTCCATCCACGTCATTGCAAATGGCCAGATTTCGTTTCTCTTGATTTTTTTATTTTTAAAAGATTTTATTTATTTATTTGACAGAGAGAAATCACAAGTAGGCAGAAAGGCAGGCAGAGAGAGAGGGGGGAAGCAGGCTCCCAGCTGAGCAGAGAGCCTGATGTGGGGCCTGATCCCAGGACCCTGAGATCGTGACCCTAGCCGAAGGCAGAGGCTTTAACCCACTGAGCCACCCACGTGCCCTTCAGGTTAATCAATTCTGTCAAAAGTCCATTTGCTTCAAACAATACCTCATGGACGTTTGATTGCTTAGTCAATTTAGTCTTCACAACTGTTCGGAGGCCGCTGGTGAATGCAGTCTTGGGTGCTAAAGGAATTCAAGTATTTATCCATAGACGTAGTACAGACCCTCATATCCTCCACTTGCTAGCTCTGACTGGAGGCATGGGATTTCACTTCCCCAACCTTAGTTTCTGGATTTTAAAACTGATTATCAGAATGGTACTGATCTTATGGGTGTGCTATAAATACTAAGCTCAGTATTCACTCTGTTTGCAGGAGGTAAGTATTTCAGGGCCTGGGTGGCTCAGTCAGCTAAGCATCTGCCTTTGGCTCAGGTCACAATCCCAGGGTCCTGGGATCGAGTCCTGCATTGGGCTCCCTGCTCCGTAGGGAGACTGCTTCTTCTGCCTGCCATTCCCTCTGCTTGTGCTTTCTCTCTTTCTCAATCTCTGACAAATAAATAAATAAAATCTTAAAAAAAAGAATTCTATTTCAGGAGTGGAAGGAATCTCGAAGTTACCATATGGAAAGGGGATGAGCAAGGAAGTACCACAAAGAGAAAAGCCTCCTTTCATTTTGCCGGAGCCTGGATTCTAGGTCTAGGTCTGTCACTGTGGTCCTGGACAAGTGTATTTTCCCAGGGCCTGTGAGGAACTCTGGATGAAATGTGAGTGAGGAGCAGGCATGTGATGCAGGTCAGGTGAGTTAACTCCATTAACAGAGTTAATGGAGGGGAGAGATGTATATACTTATTGTGGCAAAATGTCAGAAGAGCTCAAGTATCAATGGTATGGGAAAGTAATAATGACGGTTGATTCCTGATGAGCAATATCGTTGGGAAGGAGAGTCACACAGCCAAATGCCGTGGCGTGTATTACACATACCATGTTGTGGCTTGGAAAGGTGGTTCACTCAGATGGTCTCATGGGTCCCCATGCACTGCCCCTCTGCTGCTTGACCTCCCATGGCTGGCAGGGTGCCAGGGGCAGAAGAGGTCCCATCACAGAGAGGGTTTTCAAGAGCCACCAGTATGCTTGGTAAGTACACATACTTTCTAAGAAATATTCATTCTTGCTGCTCAATTCCTGGGCCTTAAGTAGAGCAGTTTTCTACTGACAAATGATTTCGGAGGGAGAGATCTTATGACCTTGTAAATATGGCATCAGGCATTTGAATATTTTATTATGGAAGCTAACTGCTGAAAGCAAAAGTTAAAAAAATTTTTTTTATCTCTCCGTTTTATCTCTGGGAGAAGCTAAAAATACAGAGAGGGGTTTTCATTTGGCAGAGCTGAGCTTCCCCTTTCTCCTTGCTGTCCCTTTGATCTTCTATTCTCTGTGTTCAGGTTCCCCTTGGTGCCTACCTGAACCACGTGAAACAAATCACCTTAATTACTTCGGGCCTGGCTTCTTCCAGTTCTCATTTTTTGAAATTCCTGCGATGGTTACCAAATAAATCTGTGAAGGGCTCTAGCCCTTGGACAAAGCACGGAAGGCACCTGCGGCAGGCAAGAGGAATTTGAAAGTTAGTTAAAAGGCACAGGAGGAGTGAGGGAATTGAATGAACCTCTCTGGTTCTCAGCCTGTAGACGCAGTGCTGACTGCACTCCAAGTCCGTGTTCATTGTAGGCCACAGCTCTCACACTTTTGCTTGTAGAAGAGAGAATAATTAATGCTGTGTCTCCTTGGCGTGGTAGCCAGAGCTTGGCTTCTGCCAGCAGTGTCCCCAATACTGGAGGAACACGTACCCTGTGAGAAAGCCTAGGTGGGCAGAGAAAGGGGAAGGAGGTGGTGGTGTGCTCTCACCAGCTGGGGCTCCCTGGCTTAGCCAGTAGGAGGCCTCATGCAAGGCCGGGGTAGCAGAAAGGTGGGCAACTCCAGGGGCCTGTCACTAAGTCAGAGCTGGGTTGCATGGGGCTGCATTTTAAGTGGGCCATTCTGAATGAAGACCCTCTGGCAGAGAGGTGCTGAGGCAGGCCAAGCTGTTGATCCTGTGTGCTGGGGGGTCCAAGGGGAGGTAATTAGGAGTGATGAGCTGAAACTGCGGAAAAGAAAATGTAAGCGGCGCAGCATGAAAACCTTCCTGACAGTGATGTCTGTTAGCCCATGGCATCCTCTCTTAAGGGAAGTTGCAAAAAACCCATTACTGGAGGTATTTGAGGGGACCTCCAATAACCTCCGGGCAGAGGGGAGGGGGCTGCTGAGAATGGCATTGCTCCTTCTCAGGGCTGGGGCCCTACCAGAGCTGGCCTGAGGCGAATTGCTTGGACCCCTACCCCTTCCGTCCTGTTGGAAGAACCACTTAACACAAGCTCTTTCAGTGGATCATTTCACCTTGGAGTGATTTTTGCCTCTGCAAAAGAAGGGTGCTGAGAAATGAAACACGAAGGGATGGGGAGGGAGACAAACCATAAGAGACTCCTAGACCCAAGAAATGAACTAAGGGTGGCCGGGGGGGTGGTGGGGTAGGGATAGGGTGGCTGGGTTGTGGACAATGGGGAGGGTATGTGCTATTAAGTGCTGTGAAATGTGTAAGCCCGAAGATTCACAGACATGTACCCTGGGGCAAATAATACATTATATGTTAATAAAAATTAATAAAAAAAAAAAAAAAGAAGGGTGCTGGGCATGCATGTCTGCAAATATGTGCAACAAGCCCCCCAGGGTGTGGGAGGGATTGCTGGGTCCAATCAGAGAAATTTTGAAAACAAAATTTCACTGGTGGGTGATGTTTTGCAAAATATTTTTGAGGGAGTCCTGTTTGCGGCAGATAGGTTTACTCACTTAGCACACTTAGTTTTTAAATCATAATGATGAAACAGCTTGTATCTACCAACTAGAAGGTGTGACTCCTCTACCCCTTCGCCTTGATGGCCCCAGTGTCCTGAAGGACTTTGGAGGTCACCCAAGTGACCAGGAAGTGGCTTTTCCTGACACAACCACCACTGTGCTCTTTCTTTACTTGGTTCTAAACAGTGTGTTAAGCACCCTGGGTTGACTCGCTTCAATGCGATGAAGGCCAATGCTTCACACTCCCTTTCTTTATACCCCTCCTTCCCTTCCTTTAGAAGGGCTTCTGGCAGCTCCAGGCCAGGCAGCTGTTTAGAATGCAAAGCTGGACTAAGTAAACAACTGGAACTTGTCGTTGCTTTGGGTGCCAGCTCACCATTAATTCTCCAAGGCCAACAGTCCGAAAGGCCTGTTGGTAGCTTTACACAATGCTGCTCATGTTCACCATCTCCACCTTATGTGGGATGATCAAGGGGTCATTTCAGGACAACAGCCGCTACATAACCTTCCTGCGTTTCTACTTGTTCCTTCAAACTATACTTCCAGCACAGCCAGGTCCGTCTCTGGAAACTACCTGTTCATCACACTTGGGCAACACTTTTCAATGGCTCCCCATGGCTTTCAAGACAGAGTACTGGGCTGGAATACACATCCTTTTCTAACTATAAAAAGTTGGTTCTGGTACTATTTTGAGAGATTCAGATCTATTCATTTTGGGAATTGACTAGGGCTGACTTTAAGAACTGGCTATTTCTTTCACTGATAATCAAGTTACATTCTGAATCTTTATCTTTTTAAGTGCAGCCACTTCTAAAGGATGAGTGGTTGTAGTAGAACAGTGGTTCTCAGCCCAGGATGCATGTCAGAATCATTTGGGAACTACTGCAAATTATGGATGCCTGGGTCCGAATCTTCAGAAGTGGGGTCTGGGTATCTTTTTCTAAAGAGGTCCCCAAGTGTTTTAAACATTCAGCCGTTGTTGGAAATTAAATTACCTGTAAGACTCCTATCATTTCAGATATTTTTGGTTCTCTAATTCTTGAACACTTCCAGGTCAGCTGAATACTTCCTAGCTGGCATGAAATTGGATCCTTTTAGTTAGGGTCGAGATACAATATTAGATCCAAATTGACACTACTTTTTTGTGGACACTATAACTCCAAACAAATTCCCTCTGATTTCTCCCCTCCCCCTACCCAATTTAGCCAATCTACAAATATTTATTGAGCACTTACTATATGCCAGAGGCCACATTCAAGACACTGGGGAAAGATACAAGGGTGAGCAGGGACGATAAGGAGCCTACTCTCACAAAACTTATATTCTAGAATCAGATCCAGATCAATATGAATCTCCTTTGGAGATTGGAGGGGAAAATATGAAAGCTTTTTCCTAAGCTTTCAACCATATTCTTCTGGCTACTCATTCTCATTTCATACCAGGGCATCAACATAAAGTCCACTTTTAACTTGGTTACCTTTCATCTATAGAAAAACACTAAATTAGATAAGAGACAATAATTGTGGAGTACAGTATCTAAAAGGTGTTATGGTGTTTTCATAACAGGTGGGATTAATATCCTCTTATAACTAAAATGGTTAAGGAATCTAACCATTTGGATGCATAAATTTTGCTCTATGTATCTATGTATTTAAAGCTAAGTCTTGCTTTTTACTGGTAATGGACACCTGTTGTTGCTATTAGCATCCATTTATTCTCTTGTTAAATGTCAGGAAACATTCTCTATTCCTATATTATGTGTATGAAATTTTTCAGTGTAACAATCATAGCTCTTCTACCTCCTAGTTCCTTTCCCTTTACCCCAAGTGGAGGAAGAGTGACTTACCAGAGAGGTGAGTTTTGGTGCAGTGGCTGAGCCCTATTTCCTCTTCTATTGTCACCTATCAGTATGCAGAGAAGATTCCGTGCTTCTCCTTGTCATAAATCTGATAGGGACAGGCCCCTGTGGGAGACTGCATGTCTATGATGGGGAAGATTCATCTAGTTCAGGAATTAGCAAACCCACTTGGTTAACAGACCTAAACTCATGTAATAAAGGTAATCTTTTGGTGCCTTTCTGGCTCCTGGGTCCTTCAACTGGTTCCAAGGGTGGGGCATTGAGTCTCCACAAATCCCAAAAGTAACTATACATTTTTCCCCTCTAAAGAACCACCTTCTTCTATTTAGCTTGGATTAAGTGAAACTGATTCCACACATGACAAGAAAATTAGTTCCTCCTGGCTACAATGATTAGTTTAAGGATGAGCATATGACCCCTTAATCAATTCCAATGAGCCACAGTGTTGTTTTCCTCTTTGAGGTAGTCTTGATCTTATCTGCTGGGACCTAAAGAGAGTAAAGGGGCTAGAACTGGCATTGCATTCTGTTCCACCATGAAGCCAAGAGATGGAGAAAAACAGTCCTAATGACATTCATTGAATTCAGAATTCAGCCATGACTGAAGCTAAGTATGCCTTTACACTTTTCATTCTAAATGAAACAATAAATTATCTTTTTGCTTAAGCTAGTTTGGGTTGTTTTATGCTACTTGCAATGGTAAATGAGCCACACTTCATTTTATTACTACATTGTTAGTTTTGATTGATTTTAGAAGCCCACAGATCACCTCTATAACTCACTTTAGATCACAGGAGCTAGAGATGCCTTTAGGAAGTATTAATTTACTACAGGGAGAGTAGTTAGGTTATAACGTCACAATATTAATTATTTTAGGCACTTTTCATTACTTACTTCTATTGTCTATTTTTTTGAAACATAATTTGATGTGGTATCTAGTAAGTCTTTAGTATAAAACTTTCAATGCAAATAGCTTCTATTTTCCTTCTGATTAATTGGAGGAGAATTAATCTTGTTCTCAAGTTATAATTATCAAAATAAATATCCCCAAAGAAGCAACAAACTCTTTGGGGGAAGTCACTTTACCTACTTACCGAAATGAAAGACTAGAATTCTTTTTTTTTTTTTTAACTGGGAATTCTGGAGAAGGTTAAATATAACCAGATGGGTGTTGAGATTTGGATGAGCAAGAAAAAGGGAGAAGAGCCTTCTGGAAATGGGGAAGGAAGTTAGCAGAGGAAGAATAAGCTACATTCATAGCTGTTGAGATGCAGATATACACAAAAAATAGGTGTTCTCCCTCCCATTTTGTAGAATTTTTTTGGGTAGTGGATGCACTTTCAGGGACTACGTTCCCAGCATTCTCTGCATTTAGATATTATCCTGTGGCTAGTTTTTACCAATAAAACATTGAATGGAAGTGATATGTGACATTTCTATGACAAGGCTTTTAAAAAGTAGACTGATCTATATAAACATTTTTCTAGCTACATCTCCTTTGGCAAGGGAAACAAAAGCAAAATGAACTATTGGGACTACACCAAAATAAAAAGCTTTTGCACAGCAAAGGAAACCATTAAAACAAAAAGACAACACACTGAATGGAAGAAGATATTTGCAAATTATATATTCAATAAGGAGTTAATATCCAAAATTTATAAAGAAGTTGTACAGCTTGGGGCGCCTGGGTGGCTCAGTGGGTTAAAGCCTTTGACTTTGGCTCAGGTCGTGATCTCAGGGTCCTGGGATCAAGCCCCCAGCCCCGCATCTGGCTCTCTGCTCAGCAGGGAGCCTGCTTCCCCCACTCTCTGCCTGCCTCTCTGCCTACTTATGATCTCTATCTCTGCCAAATAAATAAATAAAATCTTAAAAAAAAAGAAATCATACAGCTTAACACCAAAAAACAAATAATCTGATTAAAATGGGTAGAAGACATGAATAGATATTTTTCCAAAGAAGACATACAGATGGCCAACAGACACATGAAAAGATGCTCAACATCACTAATCATCAGGGAAATGCTAGTCAAAACCACAAAGCCATTTCAGAATGGCTAAACACAGAAGAAACAACAAGCGTTGGAGAGGCTGTAGAGAAAAAGGGATCCTTGTGCATTGTTGGTGGGAATACCAATTGCTGGAAAACAGTATAGAGATTCCTAAAAATATTAAAAATAGAATTACCATATGAACCAGTAATCACAATACTGAGTATTTACCCAAAGAAAATGAAAGTGTGACTTTGAAAGATATGAGCATCCCTATGTTTACTGCAGCATTATTTACAGTAGCCAAGATATGGAAGCAACCTAAATGTCCATCCACAGGGCAATGGACAAAGAAGAACACACACACACACACACACACATGTATGCCATTTATAACAACATGGATGGATCTAGACAGTATAATGCTAAGTGAAATAACTCAGTAAGGAAAAGATAAATATCACACGATTTCACTCATATGTGGAATTTTAAGAAAAAAAAAATGAACAAAGAAAAAGAGAGACAAACCAAAAAAACAGACTCTTAAATATAGAGAACAAATTGGTGGTTGCCAGAGGGGAAGTGGGTAGGGCGATGGGTGAAATAGGTGAAGGGGATTAAAAGTACATCTATTATGATGAGCACTGAGTAATTTATAGAATTAGTGAATCATTATTATCATTATAATCATTATCATATTTTACACCTGAAAGTAATATAATACTAATGTTAATTATGCTTGAATGAAAAAAAAGGTGGTCTGATTTCTGGATATCTTTCGTCTCTTCCAACTGTATATGCCCCTGGTTATTAGTAGAGATGTAAGCTCAAAGCAGCATGGGTCCCTCACTCAACAAATGAAAGAAACTTGCTATGGATTATTTTGGGAAAGAGAAATAAACTTTTATTGTGTTTGGCCACTATGCACTTACAGATATATTTGATATAGCCAGAAATCAGTGATGCTCAAAATATGGTTGCCAGACCAGGAGTAGGAGCATTACTGGGGCTTGTTAGGAATGCAAATTCCCTAGGCCTACTGAATCAGAAACTCAGATCCAGAAATCTGTGGGGTCTTTAAAAAGATTTTATTTATTTATTTATTTATTTATTTATTTATTTAGAAGTTGCAAGGCAGAGGAGAGAATCTCAAGCAGATTCCATGCTGAGCACAGAGCTTGGTGTGGGGCTCTATCTCAAGACCTTGAGATCATGACCTGAGCTGAAATCAAGAATCAGACACTTAACTGACTGAGCTACCCAGGCGCCCCCAGAAATCTGTGTTTTAACAGGCTCTCAGGGTGATTCTAATGCATGTTTCAGTTTGAAGGCCACTGCCTTCTTTACCAACTTCACTACCACTCTAACTGTTCAGTAGACATGAGTTATTTCTCTCCTCAACTTTGCCTTTTCTTGTTGAAACCTTCCAAGTATCTTATATTGCTAGCTGTAATTAGGAATGGTGGCAAAAAGTTAAGGATAATGTTGGAAAACCTAGTGTGGTGCACTTGGGAAGACATTTGGTGAGTTTGAAGTTCCTTTGAATTTTGAGAAAGAGAAACATTTGCTTAGAAACAACTTTTGTTCTGTTCTGAATATTTTCACTTTTAAAAGGGCATAGATCTTCAAACGGGGTCACAACCTTAATGCCTACCAGGTAATCTAATCAAAGGAAGAGGCCTGAATGCAGGGAAGCAACCAGTACTATTGCCATAACTGATTGTTGGGAATGGGAACCCAGTGTTATCAGGCCTAAGTATTTTTTTTTTTTTAAGATTTTATTTATTTATTTATTTATTTATTTATTTATTTATTTATTTGTCAGAGAGAGAGAGAGAACACAAGCAGGCAGAGAGGCAGGCAGAGGCAGAGGGTGAAGCAGGCTCCCCGCTGAGCAAGGAGCCCGATTCGGGACTCGATCCCAGGACCCTGGGATCATGACCTGAGCTGAAGGGAGTTGCTTAACCAACTGAGCCACCCAGGCGTCCCCAGGCCCAAGTATTTTTAAAGACAATTGGAATATTGGATAATACATGTTATCTTACATTTTTTTACAATTACAAATATTTACATATTTACAAAAAAATAAGAAAAAAACACAAAAACTGAAAAACTTTATGTGGTCAAACACACCATTTGGCCCCTAGGCTACCAGTTTTATAACTTTGTCCGGGAGAACCAGGGAACCAGTCAGGCTGGCTGATGTCTTATCTTAGTCATTGGGAGGCAAAATAACTTTTACATAATTGATGAACTTCAGGGGAGGGAGGAATAAGAGCTCTACAAAGTAGTTGCCTAGGTAACATCTTGCTGATCAGAAAGGGACGGCACTCGGGTTTTCTGTAGACGCAGTGGGAGAATGAAACATAATCTTTCTCTGTATTCTTTCTGTTTAAGATCAGTGAGCAAATGAGTGTGGATGCAATGTGGCTGCCTGAGATTAGCAGGAAGCAATTCTTTTCCCATTTGGGGAGACACCAGTGAGACCTGATCACCAACCAGCAACATATGGAAGTCACACTATTAAATCTTCCAATTTGCTAGCAGCAAATCAATAGAATCTGATAGCTGCTGCCCTATGCTAGCATTCCAGGAACTGTAGACAAGCTATTTGATACCTGAACTTCAGTGAAGGAAAGTTAAAGCTTTTTCTTAAAGCAGAGGGAAGAAAGAGATTACATTAAGCAATGAGAGAAGAAAATTGAAGTTTTATGAAAGAGGGTTGGTCATCCTAAATGTACTAGCAAACTCTTGGCAACTAGTGTTTTGTTGTATATTTTAACAAATTAATAAGAAAGCCTTTTCTATTCTATCTCATTGAATTGAAGCTTAATTCTTTTTTTTTTTTTTTTAAACTATGAAAGGAAGACCTTGTTCTGGGGCCTGCCAAACTTAGGCATTCTCTTCTTTCTGGGCAAGATCACTCTTTGGTATATTTTCAGCACAGTGGGATGGAAATTTTAAGACACCAAGAGACAGATAATGGCCTGGAGAGTTTTATTTTACCTTTAATCCTTATCAAATAACCAAATATTTCCTGTACTGCCTTGGCATGCTGCCTGAAGGTGGGTTTCTTTGATTGTATAAAGAGTTCAACCATGGGGGTGACCTTGCTTCCATTGTGATGTGTTGTGTGGCAGTCAAAACTCTTTGTCACGTAGGAGATTTTGGACCTTTTTTGGTAGAGATCTACCTCATTCATTTTAGTAACTGCATAGACTTTTAGACATTTGGAGGTCTCCAAATATCAGTTTTCATCTTTGGTATATTGTTTTTATGTTAATATTGCCATAAATGTCCTCACAACTAATTTTTATGTGCAATATAGTATTTTTGAAGGACAAATTCTTGCATAGGAAAGTGGTCAAAATATATATGTATTTAAAATTTGTTAGCTATTACCTAATTGCCCTATAAGGAGATTATAATAATTTATCCTTCCAATAATAGCTTATAAACATGGTTTCCCTGATACTTTCATATATATATATATACATATATATATATATATATTTAAGATTTTATTTATTTGTCAGAGAGAGAGAGAGAGAGAGAGAGTGCACAGCAGGGGGAGCAGCAAGCAGAGCAGGCAGAGGGAGAGGCTGGCTCCGTGCTGAGCAAGGAGTCTGATGCGGGACTTGATCTCAGGATCCTGGGATCATGACCTGAGCCAAAGGCAGTGGTCCAACTGACTGAGCCACCCAGGCACCCCCTTTACATACACACACACACACACACACACACACACACACAAACTTTTTTTTAAAAAAGATTTTATTTATTTATTTGACAGAGAGAGAGAGAGATCACAAATAGGCAGAGAGGCAGGCAGAGAGAGATGGGGAAGCAGGCTCCCTGCTGAGCAGAGAGCCCAATGTGGGGTTTGATCGCAGGACTCTGAGATCATAACCTGAGCTGAAGGCAGAGGCTTTAACCCACTGAGCCATCCAGGTGCCCCAATATATTTTAAAATTTCTTTTTTTTTTTTTTAATTTCTAATCTTTTTCAATCCGATATAGAAAAAAGTGTTTTGCTCTTCTAAATTTTCTTTCATCATAAGAGAGTTTGAAAGAGAGTTGGTTTTTTGTCATGTTATAAAGACAGTTGCATTTCTTTTATAGTTAAATGTCTCTTCATATATTTTGCTTTTCTAAAGATTGTTGGCCTATTTTATTGATGGTAAAAGCTCTTTATATGTTAGGTAATTTTGCCTTTTGTCAAATGAGGGTTGGTTTAAAAAATAAATGTTCTAAGTATTCATAGTCTCAGCCGAAGGCACCTGGGGCGAGTCTAGACAAAGGCTACACACAGCTATTTGCCCAGTGAAAACTGCATGGATCTCAAGTGCATGGAATAATCTACAAAGATCTAACTTTCACTTGCAAATCTGTAAAGGAAGACAAAGTCTGAAGGCCATCTGGAGACAATTTACTGAGTGCTTAGCACAATGTCATGACACAGGTGATGGTTGGAGATGGCTGGGTAAATGTGTGGTGGCTGCAGAAGTCAGGGCCAGGTCTGAGGTGGGATTAGTAACAGTGATGTGTATGTGGGCAACTTGGGGCTAGAACTCTCATGGCAGGGTTTCTTTTCATTTGTATTCAAGGACAGCCATTTTACCTCACTGTTTCTTGCTGGTGCATCGAGGACATTTAGTTTCCCATATATCCCTTTTGCTACCAATGCCCTTCCAGGCTGGTGGAGTGCTTGCATTCAGAGGGATGTTTGTTCAAGCCAATAGTACTCTTTTTGACATAGGAGGCAGGTTTTCTTTTGACTACTCTGTGTGGTCCCCCACATGAGACAGTCCCTCATTTTGGGCCCCAGGCTGGCCTAAGGTCTCCATTAAAGCTAAATAATAAAACCATAATCAGGATTACCCAAATTTTCTCCTTTGGTATTTATAAAAAGCAACACTTAAAAACCTTGGAAATTTACTTAACCAACAACAAAAGCCATTGCTTTGTTAATTCCTTCCTGGAGATGGTTCTTTCTTCTCAAATAGGCCAATTTCCAGACTGGAAATCACCCCAAATCCTCAAATAACCTGATGTTTTTCATGTGTGTTTCCAGCAAATTGCTGTTTGCATGATGCCTTAGTGGGGACTCACTTAGGAGCTAGATTTGTTACTGTACTTACTGACATTTTAGCATGACGTTTTCAGCTGCTTAAATAATTGTAATATTTATCAGAAAAAATCAAAGTAATGAAAGGTACCTAAAATCATTCATATCTCAGTATTACAAGTCTTAATTTCCTGCCTGGAGCCTGGCGAATGACTCATTTTAAAGTTATCTCTAGCTACTGGGAGTCTTTGGTGATGTATATAGATGGTTTGTAGATTGGGAAAATCAATGAATATCACAGATTGTCAAGATAGGCAGTGTGATTATAGAATAATGAGATCAGGTAAAAAGATCAGATTTCAGACATCCAAATTGTAAGAAGAAAATGAGGACTAGCCAGGGGGAAGTATATTGCTCAATTCTTGTGGGTACCAAACAATACAGCAGCATTTCCCCTTATATGTAAGATCCGCTCATACCCACACATTGTTCTTTTTCCCCTTACTGCAGGCTTAGCCAGGCCAGGAGATGGCTTTGCAGGAGTAGAGGATGATGAACTAGTCTTTGAGGGATGAGTACTCCGGTTTTACCCTGCCCATACCTACTCTGGCAGAGGCCTGTAACAGCTATTGTTCTTGGTGGCCTAGCATCTAGCTTAGCCAACCTGCAAGACAGCCAAGGCCTTAGGAAGTCTTTGTAAATGGGATAAACAGAAAAATGCTTACTTGATAAAACACTACTTATTTCTCCTGATAGAAACTGCTATTTTTAGAGTTACTCCTTAAGGGCTCGTCAGTGTAAAGTTACATTTTAATAGGTTAACTATTCTTTTAACTGGGAGGGATAGTGTAGGAATAGGAAAACAAACCTATCACTATTAGGTCCTCCCTTTCTCTGGATCTGGTCTCATAAACCCACGTGGATTTTTATGCTTCTAAGTCTCTGCTTCTGTTATTCTTCTGGCTTGCGAAGATCTCTGACTGGATAAGTGTCATAATTTTTCAAGACTCAGATCAAACATCATGTCTTTCTATGATTTTCTTAATTCTTCCTTCCAAGTTGAACACCATATATACACACCTGCATGATTCATTTGTAATCAACATAAACTTCCCATTCTATAGAGAGTTTGAGCTATCTTACTGACATCCCTATAAAAGGATAAAGGAGGATTTGGGGTCAAGGGGAAATAAGTGCAGCCTACCACCCACTCTTGTATAGTTGTTAGAGGAGCACTACAATTTGATCTTAGCTTCCAGCAGCTACAGCAAAAATGGAGACGAATGACTTATAAGATTTTGCTGTATCCATAAGACAAAAACAAATGAGGTGTTCTGAGGATGCTCTCCTGAATTTGAGATCTGAGAAAAACTTCTCTATGGTGTCCCTAGAAAATGGAAACAAAGGAGCACTTGGGTGGCTCAGTGGTTAAGCAACTGCCTTCAGCTCAGGTCATGATTCCAGAGTCCTGGGATGAAGCCCCACATTAGACTTTCTGCTCAGCAGGGGTCTGCTTCTCCTTCTGCCCCCCCACTCCCAGCTTGTGCTCTGTCTCTCACTTTCTCTCTCAAATGCAAAAAAAAAATCTTAAAAAAAAAAAAAAAGAAAATAGACACAGGGATGCAGAGGAAGACTCTCTCAAAATTCCTACATTGGGTACATATTTAATTTCATTCAGCAGTGTTTAACATATTGGTTGACCTAGGCAGATAAGGAGACATTAATGTACAACTGAGTAAAAGCAGTTCTCCTGAGGTAGGAAAACAAGGCCATGGATCATGTTGTTTTAGTTTTCTATAGATTAAAAAAATCAAAAACTGAATTATGTTTCTGTGTACATGAACAGTAAAATTTAGGATATCTAAAGTAATAGATGGGCTGTTTGTCTTTTAGGCAAACCTCCATAAATTATTTATTGTAAGTTTATTTGATAAGGATTATATGGCTGAGAATTCAAGGTTGCATTTTTTTTCCCAGCAAGAACCAAGGATGCAGATAACCTGAAGCCAATTGAGGACAGATCTGTATGGCTTGTCAATCAATCTGCCAGAATGTACCTGTATTGTAGCACTTATCACTTTGTTTTATAGACATCTGTGTCCCTGACATAACTGCATACTCTTCAAGGGCAGAACTATTTCTTTTTCGTCTTTGCATCCCTCACCCTAGCATAATGCCTGAAACATAGCATCTGCATAATAGATTTTGTTGAATTGAATAAATCTCAAAGCTTCCCATTATCATCCAGTAATGATGATTGGCAATAAAAGAGCCCCGAGGAGGAAAGGGCAGGGAACGTAGGATAGCTGAGCTTCCAAGGAAGGGAAGAGGCAAAGAGGCAGGATAGAGGAACTTGGAGTATAGTCTGAGAAAGCAAGTCTAGACGAGAGGTTCCAGTGAAGAGTGGTGAGTGGGGCTTTATATGTAGAGCAGGCAACATTGGGGTATCAGCTGATTCAATAAGGAGGACCAGGAGGGGTTCTGAAAGAGCAACTGGGGTGGGAAGTAGTAAATCTCTGTTGTTTCATTACATTTTAAGGTAACTTGTTATATAATAGCAATAGATAACTAATACAAGGGCAGATCCATTATCTCCAACAGGGGCAGCAAGTGTGTAGTGGTGGACTAGTACCACATTCACCTCTTTGTCCCTCCAGCTACAGGGGCAATGGCAACTTCCTGCAGTTGCTAACCTCTAGATAATGCCTCCTTTCCCTTAGCCAGCATTCCCAATACCTCTGTCACTCTTTTCCTATATTAAATCCCTTCTCTCTTAAATATCTGAATGGGGCCTGATACATCCACATAACTATTTTTTCCTGAGGAGATAGACAGGAGCATCACATTATTCTAAATGCAGTCATGTCTTTTTAGATGTTAAAAAATATGATGTAAGTTTTGATTTCTTCTTCTTTTTTTAAAGCAAATAGAAGTTTGCTTCTCTATAGGTCCTGGTTTCTGCGAAAGGTCAACTTCAAAAAGTAGAGTCATCTGTAACTCCTTCCTGGGGGTAGTTGGTATATAACCTTGCCCTACAGGAAGCAAAGGCAATGCATATGGGATTGTGTGGAGGACACACAGTGGCTGTTTCTTCATTTTCATGTAAGAGTCCATGGACATGCAATCGGTGCATGCTCCCTGGAACTAGAATAAAATAACATGGCATGTGTATGAGGGCAAACTCTTAACTCAGCAGGTGAACAACCATATTGACTCTATTTCCCTTGGAAACAGTACAACTAGAAAGAAACTTACATATCAGGCCAGAGCAGCTCTTATGAGGCTCAAAAGAGAGGTGGCAAACTCATAACTACACAGCAAAAACCAAGTCAGAGGCAGCAAAAGCTGTAGCTTGAGAACCGAGACAAAATGCCTAAAGAGGACATATCTACCCACTCACAGAACACCCAGTGAAGAAAATGAAGCTATACTTCTACCCATACAAGGCTTGAGGGGAGGAGACGTTCAGGAAAACCATTGGCACAGATTTGTTTATGTGAAACAGGAAAAATAAATGAAAGTATGCTTTTGACATATGGCTGACAGTAAGGACAAAGGCAAAACACCAACATATACTTGGTATTGGAAGAATGACTTTTACCAAAAATCTCAAAGCAGTTTGAATCGATTTATTGACTTGTGAGACAGCTAAAGTATTACTTCTTTATTTTCATGGGCATTTACTTTTAAAATTTGCTAAGCACTTTACAACCCAAGTACATTGGTTATTCCCCAAACACTTTGATACCTGCAGTGCAGCCATTCCTGTTTGACACATGTGGAAACTGACCCTCAAAGAAGTTGGGCAGTGTACTGAATATCAGGGGAGGGCAGAAGATCAGAAATGAATGTTTAAACACTGAATGGGCAATTCAGTGGAGAAAATTCAGTGTTTTCTATAGCTAGTTCTTCAGGGCATCTGTGTTGGGTAGAATAATGGTTGCCCAAAGATATCCATGTTCTAACCTCTGGAGACTGTAAGTTACCTTATGTGGCAAAAGAGACTTTGGAGGGGTGCCTGGGTGGCTCAGTGGGTTAAGCCTCTGCCTTCAGCTCAGGTCATGATCTCAGGGCCCTGGAATCAAGCCCCACACTGGGCTCTCTGCTCAGTGGGGAGCCTGCTTCCCCCTCTCTCTCTGCCTGCCTCTCTGCCTACTTGTGATCTCTCTCTCTCTTTGTCAAATAAATAAAATCTTAAAAAAAAAAAGAGAGACTTTGGAGATGATTAAGGATCTTGAGATGACAAGATTACCCTTATTATCTGGATGAGCCCAATATAATTAAAAAGGTCTTTGTAAGGGAAAGAGGAATGTGGAAGAGTCATTGGAGATGTGATGATGGAAGCAGAGACTGGAGTGATGGAAGGTCATGAACCAAGGACTGTGGGTGACCTCTGGAAGTTATAAAGAGCAAGAAGCATTTTTTTCCCCCTACAGCCTCCTGACAACCCACTTTAGACTTCTGACTTTTAGAACTGTTAGATAATAATAACTTTGTGTTGTTTTAAAGCCATTAAGTTTGTGAACATTTGTTACAGGAGCAATGGGAGGCTAATACAGTGTCTTTGAGGAATGGAGATCTGGATGATTCTCTGGCACTACAGATCTGAAATTTCATTTTATGAGTTATTTTGGGCGCCTGGGTGGCTCAGTGGCTTAAGCATCTGCCTTGGTCTTGGGTCATGATCTCAGGTTCCTGGGATCGAGCCCTGCATCAGGCTCTGGGCTCAGCAGGGAAGCTGCTTCTCCCTCTCCTCCTGCTTCTCCCCTGACTTGTGCTCTCTCTCTTTCCCTCTCTCTCTGTCAAATAAATAAAAAAAGTATTTAAAAAAATAGTTTATTATGAGTTATTTTGGGTAACACAGTTAAAAAAGATTTTCGGGGGGTAGGAATTACTTGGATATTTACTCACAACAATAATGAATTTTATGGTTTGAAGGAAGAATAATGGCAATAACCTCAGTAACAGTAGTGGGTAATAGTCATTGAGGCTTAACATGTGCCAAGTGCTGGATCAGGGTTTTTGATGTGTCGTCTCTTTTGTTTCTTATAACAGCTCTAGGAGGTAATAATTATCCTCATTTTATAGAGGAGGAAACCGAGTCTAAGAAAGCCACACAGTTAGGAAGAAAGCTGACATTTGCGCACCAGTTTATCTGACTCCTAATCACTACTCGAAATGGCCATTTTAGAGACATCTTAATTCATCAAAGGGAAAGAATGAGTCATGTGTGAAGGCAGGTTGTGATGGAAAGTCGAGGACAGGCCTCTTTCTGGCATTGAGGTGTGATGACTCTGCCTCAACCAATAGGGAGGTGAGGGACTTCTCCTTTCTCTCTTTTCCTTCTACTACTCTAGCCAACCACTTAATGACATACCCACCATCAGAGGGCAACAGTTTTCTCCCACTTTTTTTTTTTAGCCAAGAGTGACACCTTTATTGACAGCAAGCTAGCGATTTCACATTGCAACACAAATGTCTTTCCCACTGGAAGCAACAACATGTGCACAGAGGCTCTGGGGCTTCAGCTTATATGAGTGGGAGCGGGGTGCTTCAGTGAGGGGGATCTGGAGGATTAGAGATGGGAGGACCACAGTCTTAGTGAGATGTTGCTGGAACTAGCATAACCAAGTTTGGTATCAGTTAGAACTGAAATAACTCAAAATGTTATTGGCACTATTGTAAAACAGACATTTCTAAGGAGCCCTACTTTATAGGGTGTGCAAATTGAGTTGCTAAGTGTAAACTGCTCTGAACAGTGCTATAAAAACAGCGTAGCTGTGGCTTTGCTGCACCCACCGCTGCAACTACTCCTGCGGCTATAAGTGCTGCAATGATGGTTGCCACTGCTTCCATGACTGCTACACCATTGCTCCTACTACTGCTCTGTTCCTACTCTCACCACTGCTACCATCAAGATTACATCCCTGCTCATCCCATTGCTCTATCACTGCCATTACTACTGCCATGATTACTACTATACCATTGCTATGGGCACCACTATGATTACTACTCTACTGGTGCTATGATTATTACTATTATCACAGTTACTCTTACTACTATTACTATTGACTACCTCTGCTACCATCACTATTATTTCAAATACTACCATTATTGCTATTTCTACCACTGTTACTAAAGCAATTACAATCAGTATCACTATTATTAATGTCTAGGCATGGAAAATGCTTCCTTTATAATAAATATGCAACACGGACTTATGTATCTTCAAAAAGGGGTGGCTAGAGCAAATCTTCAGGTCATCCTGGGTTTGTCTGGCAATACTTCCTCATCAGGATCTTTTCTTTGGGTTATTGCCATCCTTTTGCTACTCAGGCTTGGACAAAGTGGCTGTCATTGCCCTGAGCTCTCTGAGGTAGCACCTCTGCTTGCTTCACTAATCCTTGTCAGTGACAAATACTCCTCAAATCCATTCCCAATGGCCCTTTGAAGTGGACAAACAACTCCACAGCCATGAAATATCATGTTTTATATAGAAGGCACTGTGTCAAATGTCATCAGTAGCTCAGCCATGGGGCTGATTTCAGACTAATTCAGATAGTTTGGGATAATAATAAGAACTAACATTTATCTAGGGCTTTTCAGGTCTTATGTGCTTTTCAAGGCACTAAACACAGATGGACTTATTTCTTCACTAAACTTTATGAAGTGGTTCCTATTGTTAATTACACTTTACAAATGAGAACACTGATGCGCAGAGAAGTTAAGATACTTGTTCATGATAACATATAAAGTGGGAGAGCTGAGATTTGAGCTCAGGCAGTCTAACTCCATGGAAGATGCTACTACCCACCACAAACCAACATATTGGCTTCACCATACAAGGAGATCAAGGCCTAGTGAAGAGAGCTGCCCAAGTAATTGCTCAGTAAATGCTAGACCAGTGAATAAATGAATAAACAATGAGTGGGAAGAATGAGAATACCTAACATGTTGTTTGTGAATGAAGAAAGTAGGAAGAATTTTGAATGTTCTAAACCAAAGGGGCAACTCAGTTATTGGTAAAACAGACTGGCAAGGGAGTTATGGAGGTCAAGAAGAAACTGATGAGAAGGGATGTACAGATACCTACTTTGCTAGTGATCTAGCAAATCTGTTACCAGGTTTTCACACTCTAAGGATTTTCCTGGGCTCCTTTGGTCTACTAGTGGCTGGGCAAGAGGAAGGCACTTGAGTAGGGAGGCAAGAGGACTTTTGGATACTTGACCTGTCCTGTCCTTGGACCTGTGTGGGATGACGCATGATGTCGTTCCATCCTCTACAACAAATTAGTACCTTTCTCTGATGTTGAGAGTGATTTGTTTGCTTCTCTTATGTATAAATATTGTGTGCCATAGAATTTTTGTGCTGAAAAACTCCTTAAAGGTCAACCCCATTCATTTCACTGATTAGGAAAGTGGTCCCGAAGGGTCAAGTAAGTTGACAAGGCCATGAAATTAGAGAGGGGCAAATTGCCCTGATTCTCCAGGCACTAAACCACACCTTTAATTATGGTTTGTCTGTTTGCCCTGATCTGGTGACAGTCCCTTGTGTTGACTTAAATGACTTACTGTTTTATAAAAAGGTTTTCTTGAACCAGGGCCACAGGCACATCTTGCCTTTCATAACACTGGATACAACAAAGATCTAATTAGCTAATTAATCTATACTGCATTCCCTTGATACAAGGTCATACAACTTTCATTTTTAAGATGGACAAACTAAGGTAGTTTGCATTTTCCTTCATTTAATATTTAAAATCTCTTTATAAGCAGCAGCCCCAAAGAATTCTATTTGCACTTATATTAATATCACTTAATTAAAAACATCTTTCAACATTATAACAAATAGAACTACCTTAGCTAAATATATGTTGTTCTAGCAGCAAAATTTTGCCTCTTTACATAGTTAACAAATGTGGGCATCATAAGATCATAATAAATTATTTAGAGGGTATTTACTTTTAATTATTATTTTCGCAATAAATTCTAAAATTCAATTCCAAAGAAAGTAAGATGACTTAGTTACAAACAAATGTTTCACACTGGACTCATTTTGGCTTTCTAACTGACTATATTACTTTATTAAAAATTTCTTTTGCTTTTAATAAGGGAGAAAGGGAGAGGCCACTGTGTCATTTTATCACTCCCTCTGTCCTGCCTGCCATGTTAACTTCTTCATAATTGTACTTTACCACAGTTCCTCCTTTTGAATAGAAAATATCAAATCTTCTCTCTAATTATTACTCCTATATGATATGAAACAGTGATTAAAATAACTCATGTCTGGAGCCAGTTTGATATATGACAATAAAAATTTCTTGTCAAATTCCAGTGTGACCTGCATGATTTAGGTATATACATAGTCTGTTATTGTTTTTTCCTACTTCGATAATTTAGTACTATTCATCTTTGGGTTTTCTCTGGCTTGAAAAGAAAAAAAATGCTGTTTCTAGTCTGTCACCGAGCATTTTTATTTATAAGTGACCATTTTGTAGAGCCATATAGATTCTGTAGTATTATAATCCAGCTGAGTAATCTATTACCTGAATTGGCTAAGACAGAATATTAATTAGTAATTGCTATTAATTAGTGATCTAATTCTATTACCTGAATCGTGGATGGGCACACATATTTTTGTTGGTTTAGTGGCTTACAATTTAACCTGATCCCAAGATTTTGTCTGTTTCCTTTCTAATATTTCTTTCTTCCATTATTCTCCTATTTGATTTTTGTGGGATTGAAAGGAATTAGCTTAGAAAATGAACTCAAGTGTCTGGTTTGAAGTCCCTTTCTTCCTTTGTAGAGCTCACAGCAGAGAAAAATGTAGCTCCAGGAGTCTCTTCCTTTTATGTGTGACCTCAATAAGGAGTCACTATTATTTTTCCATTTTATAGATGGAGATATTAAGAAAATATCATCTTGGGGACATGCTTCAGGTTGCACAGTGAATCAAGGCTGCAGTCAAGGGGAGCAAAACATAGGAATGAGAGTTGGTTAAATAAATAAACTCATTGCCAAATACACAGTATGAGTTGGAAATGTTAAAAACTCAAAGAGAGTTTAAATAAAGTTATGGATGATAGAGCATTAGTAGGAATTGAAGGACTTTTAGGAGTTGTTTCTAAGCTTGTGAAGCCATGATTGTGGAGGAAGTTGAAACTCTTTCCTATAAAATGTCTCCTGGTACTATTGTCAGACAGTTGGTCTAAGCCAGTGTGGCAATTCTTATTTTGTTATTTTTCCCAAAACCCCTTTTGGTATTTTGTCTACTGGAGCGTTCATTTGAGACAAACAGCTTATGTACTCTTTCTAGCCAAGCAGAAACCAGAATGAATGAGAATATTGCCTAAGAAAATCTGTCCTCCTGATTTCCCACATGAAGCCGGCTGGAGAGTCACTGTTCCCCTGACAGAGCCTTCTGCAGGTTCCACCAATACTTGTCAACTGCCTGGCCTGTCATGGGGATGGTGGCAGCTGTTGCTTCCACCTCTTCAAAATAAAAACTGAAAATACGTATATTTAAAAAGTGTGGGGGCGCCTGGGTGGCTCAGTCGTTGGGCGTCTGCCTTCGGCTCAGGTCCTGATCCTGGTGTCCTGGGATGGAGCCCTACATGGGGCTCCTTGCTCAGCAGGAAGCCTGCTTTCTTCCTCTGCTGCTCCTGCTTGTGTTCCCTCTCTTGCTTTGTCTCTCCCTGTCAAATAAATAAAAATCTTAAAAAAAAAAAAAGTGTATCCACCCTTCATCTTCCCAGCTATTTTCATGGTGGAATGAGGTTAGTGGTATAAGTGAGATCTTTTCTGAATTTCATTGAAATCCAGACTTGCCTAGTCGGTGGCTTCACTTATTTATTTTTATTTATCTATATTTTTATTTACATATTTTTCTGAACATCTACAGTATACTAAGGAGTATGCAAAAAGTTTTATATTCTGTCTTAGCCAATTCAGGCTGCTATAACAAGATACCATAGACTGGGTGGCTTAAAATGAAGCTTATTTTTCACAGTACTGGAAGCTGGGAGGTTAAAGATCAGTATGTCAGCAAATTCAGTGTCTGTTGAGGATCTTCTTCCTGGTTTGCAGACAGCTTTCTTCTCACTGTATCCTCATATGGTAGAGATAGTGAGCCCTAGTCTCTTTCTCTTTTCATAAGGTATCCTAAGATGACCTTATAAGGTAATCCCATGATGGGGGCTCCACTGTCATGACCTCATGCAAATCTAATTATATCCTAAAAGGCCCATATCCTAATGTCATCAAACTAGGAATTAGGATTTCAAAATATGGATTTTTTTTGAGACACAAACATGCAGTCTACAACACATGTAACATTTAATCTTAAATAGTCCTACAAAGTGGACGTTATTACCTGCAGAGGACAATAGTAGGTTTAAGTGACTTGCGGAGGTTATCCAGCTGGGTGGTAGCCTCAGGTCTGGCTGACTCTAGGTCCTGTTTCTAGTCAGGATGCCCCATGCCCCCAGCAGGGGACTTTACTTAATAGTCTATACTCTTGCAGAGGTGAACCTCTTCAGTGGTCTTTGCAGATGCATCACCTTGAAGATGAGTTCTTAAAGGATCATTGGCACTTTCAGTTTTTGTATACTTCCTACGGACAGGTGGCAATGATGTAGGCTTTCTGTGGGCTCAATATTCACGTGCATAATTTGGCTTCAGTGAGCATTGATCTAGCCAGACTTCCTGGTTTGCCTATGTGCACGTGTGTGTGCATGTGTGTGTTCTCTGGCTTGGAGAGTCAGCAATTATTGATGATCAGAGTTTACCTCATCTTCTTTTTAGACTTTTTAGTATTCTCTTATTTCAAGGTTAAATTGAGTATGGTAGTTCTCCCAGGGATCTTTTGCTCTTGATTCAGCAAAGATGATGAAATAATTTAGAAAACAATGGGAAAAGCTGTCAATACTAATCTCCAAACACCTATACATATGCAAAGAATATATACAACATAGATGGAGATGCTTTTTCAGAGCACAGATTATCTGAAGCAAGGTAGACTGACAGTTTCTTGTTGGCACTGCTCAGACTTAATTCTGAGCTTTTAATTGTACATATGAGCCTCTAGGTCATTCACTCTGGCTCTGGTTAGGCTCTCCTTCATCTGTATAGTTTCTCTGCTTCCTAGGCAAGTCTTGCTTGAAGGTGGAAGGCTTTCTCTCTGTAGTTCCATGATTCCTGCCTGGAAGACAGGCTCTCTGGTGCTCTGATGCCACTTTTCCTGGTTTACATACTCTCCATTTGCGGTGACACTTAATTTCTTTACTCATTGAGCTAGAGCAGTGGCTAGGCTTGCTTTCTCTTAAGGCTCTGGAGCTTCCATATCCTGAGAGGCTCTTCACCCCATTTCAGCTTCCTGCCAGTGTAAGCCACTTTTCTTCTGGCATCAGCACTTTGAGTCCCTTGCTGTATTTCTTACTATGTTCCTATTTGAGTCCTAAGGTATATCTCATATGCTCATTTACAGAGCTGGGATTATTGAAAGAACTCTGCCGTGTTATCAATCATTCCATTTCCCTAGTTACTCTTGGGGATTCACCCAACCAGAGGAATAGGCAGCAAAAGAAAAATGTCTCTCACACACCGTGGCAATAATAAAAATATAAGAGAAATTCTTTTTTGTATGCCTTTCTCATATTAGAGATGTGAGACATAAGATATGATAGGAACCTTAAATAATAATGAATTTTTTGGAAAGCATATATATTTTCCCCCCTTAAGATGTCCTCCATTCTGGGCCTCAGTCTCACATTTATGGAAATCTCATAATGATGTGTATCAGCTACAATGCTTTGGGTTGCAAGTAACTGAGAACAACTCTGACTCTAAAGTAAAAAAGGGGCACAGTGGGGGTTGGGAGACCATATTTGGAAAATGAACAAGAATCAGAGAGTCAAGAAACAGAAGAATCTGGTCATGCCTCTGTGTGGTCATGCTGCTGCTCTGAGTACATTTAACCAACCCTCTATCTTTGCTTCACTTGTTCAAAATTCAGGCGAGTGAGAGCATCTGACAGACTGAGCCTTGATTATGTGCTAGCATTGCCTACTAGTGATTGGAAAGGAAGGATTCAGTCTCTGTAGTTTCCTCTATGGGAGCTTGTGGGAACCCCCTAAGACCATGCTTAAGAAGGTAAGTATTCCTTAAAACCAGGAAAGGGACAGGTTGGTTGCTAGAGCGGCATTAAAAAAAAACCCAACAAGGGGCACCTACCTGGCTCAGTCAGTTTCAGCTCAGGTCATGATCTCTGGGTTGTGGGATCAAGCTTCCCACCCAGTGGAGAGTCTACTTGAGATTCTCTCTCCCTCAGCCTCTCCCTTACTCTTATGCATGTGCTCTTTCTCTCTCTCTCAGATAAATAAATAAATCTTAAAAAAAAAACAAACCCACAAAAAACATAAAAAAGACAAAGAAGACAAAGGACTACAATGGAAAAAAATCCAATGACCAGTCCAGTGTATTTCCTCAGTACCATTTTTTAAAAATATCAATTAGTATTCTTAACAGGGTTCTGAATCTCTAGAGCCCTCCCTTTTGTTCTTTTTCTTAAATACACACTTTTTAGGTTAGCAATTGCCTTAATATCGTCAACATTTTATACTGAGACTATAGAGTCACTGCTAAAGTGTATAGTCAGAATTGGATTCAGAAGATTGATGTCCTCTTCAGGCTGCAGACCATCTGATTACTGGATCTCCTCTGGGCAATGAAGCTGCCTCCTTTTTCTCCTCTCTCGACCGTCAAGCTTGCACCACAGTAATAATATTTAATAAGAGCAGCAGTAAAACTATGTCATTGCTTCTCTGATGGTCAGAGTGGAATGCAGCTCCAAATAAAACAGGAGAGATTGTCATACAGATAATACAGTTGTTTTAGTTCTTTCACCTTGAGAAAGGATGAGGTAGCCTGAATGTTGATTGATGCTTGTCTTTCACAGCCTACTGGAATAATACATTGGGTGTTTGGGTGAAATTGTGAGGTGCACTTGATCATGTAATTAAACATTTGTGAGCTATTTGCTGCAGCACATACTGACTGGATCTTGAAAAACAGCCTTGCTAGTTCATGATAAAGGAAATAAAGCCTTTGTATTTTTGCCTACTCTACCTGAATCAGGTGACTCTTTTTGAGACTACCCGAGTACTCTGCCACATTTATCTGCCTTCTTCACACATCATCCCAGAATAAATAATGTAGAATATGTAATACAGGGGAACCTCATTTAAAGGAAACATCTATGTATAGAAATCTGAATTTACAAAGCAGAAAAATTGTGGCGAGCTTATTTACATTAGAAAATAATTTTCTTTTTAGTTTTACAAAAGGATTCACTTTAGGATTTCTTTAAATAACACAGTCCCTTATTGGATTAAGATTGTGACTGAGACTCTCTCTCAGAGATACATCTATTTTGAAAACAAGTCACATTTTACGTCCTCCAATTTTATAACTGAAGAATTGGGAATAATCCAGAAAAAAACCCCAAAACAAAAGAAACTTTGTGTAGCTCTAGAGAGGACCTAGGATACCTGATTTTCATTTTCTTACTCTCCTAGAAAGAGAATAACTTCCATGGAAATAAAAATTGGGACTTTTCTTTCCAAAAACCTGGAACAGTCCTGCATTAAGTCATGACATTAAGGTAAGGTCATTCTCCTAGTAATGGTGACATTTTCAAACTATGTTGTGAATAAGATATCACATTGATGGTTCAGATTTTCTGCTTTGGAAAAGAGAATTTTAACAAGTATGATTTCTAAAAATAAAATACATTCCCAGAAAATACTGTCTTCAGACATAATAGTTTGTAACTTAGGGGAAAGACATTTCACTGTAACCTTTCTGGGCCTTGGTTTCCTCACCCACAAAATAAAATTTTTAAAAATTGAGATATACTTGAAATATAGCATTATGTTAGTTTTGGATGTACTACACAATGATTTGATATTTGTATATATTATGAAGTGATCACACAATAAGTCTAGTTAACATCCAAAATTAAGGTTTTGCTCTAGATTATCTCAGAGGCTTTTTATAGCTCCCAAATTTGCTACTTAGTTCTTTATAAGAGTAACATAAATCCAATGATTCTAAGATTCTATCCCCTTTCCTTTGCTTAATGCAAATCCACATTAAATCACTGATCAATCTATATTATGCTTTATATTCTAATCTTATAAATATACTTAGTTTTTTTTTTTTAATTTTATTTATCTCTTTGAGAGAGAGAAAGAAAGATCACAGAGGGAGGAGCAGACTCACCACTGACTGAGAGGAGAGCCTGATGCGGGGCTCCATCCCAGGACCCTGAGATCATGACCTGAGCCAAAAGCAGCCACCTAACTGACTGAGCCACCCAGGCGCCTCACTTATTTAGTGTTTTTAAAGTCTGTGTCCAGACTTATAGCCAGTTAGAGGTCTGAAGAACAGTGCAAAAGAATGTTAGGTGCACCCAGGTACTGTTCTTCTTTTTTTATTTTAATGAGGAACAAAATCTTAGATTTTTTTTTTTTTTTTTTGAGAGGGAGAGGCTTGAGTGCGCATGCATGAGGTGGGGAGGGGCAGATGGAGGGAGAGAGAATCTGAAGTTGGCTCCATGCCTACCACTGCACCCCTTGTGGGACTCGATCTTGACTCTGAGATCATGACCTGAGTGGAAATTGAGTCAGAGGCTTAACCTACTGAGCTACCCAGGCACCCCAAAATCTTAGATTCTGACATAGTGAAGGTCAAAAAGAGTAAAAATATAAGAGCCAGTGAGCAGAAATTCCCCTCTGGTAAAGATCTTACAGCCGTGGTGATTCTTCATTGCCATGAATAAGCCCTGGGTCTGGTGTGTTAAAGTAAGATCACCTAGTTAAGTGGGATAATGAAACACGGGCATAGAAACAACAGCCCTTAGAGAACTGCCGCTCCTGAAAGCCATGTAATGTCAGTTCTGAATCCTGAAGATCAATTTTAGCCAAGTAACATGAATACAGGATATTCCACATAGTTTTGAGCAATGACTCCCGATGCTAACTACAGACTTAGGCTAAACTTCACAGGTTAAGGACACAGTCCTCCACAAGACAGTACACACCACCCAGTCTCAAGGGTTCCCAGGCCATGCTGACTTATGCCCAATTGGCTACAAATTTGGGGGTTCTCTCTAGTTTGGGATAATCTGCTAGAATGACTCACAGAACACAGTGGCATATTTACAATTACCATTATATTACAGCAAAGAGATCAGGCAAATCAGAACTAGACAAAAGAAGAGACTCGAAGCATGAAGTGTCCTTTCCTGCTGGAGTCAGGATGCATCAATCTCTCAGCAATTCGATGTGTAATAATACAGAGTACTGCCAACCAGGAAAGCTCACCCAAGATGTAGTCTGTACCGAGTTTTCATGAGGGCTTCATTAACCAGGCACGAAAGATACTTCTATTACTCTGGAAATTCCAAGGATTTAGAGGCTCCCTTCCAGGAACTCAGGACAAAGGCCATCCAAATTTTTTGTTCTAAAGCACCTTGCTTTTGTTCTGTAGTCTTCGTATGGAGTCCAAGTTTCTAATTCTTTCTCTGACGGAAGCCTCAGGGGTGGGTGAGGTCATTTACTGGGTTAGAGATTGAGTAACAGACTGGTACGCAGCAAGGGGCTGTTTGGGGTTGCTGCGCCTTGGACAGTAGCAGGCTGGTTTGGTGAGCTGGGAGCCCGCACCTGTAGGCCTTGCTTCCTCGCCTCCCGCAGGCCAGACATCTTCCGCGCCACACATGCAGTTCACCGACCAGCCGCACCTCTGACGGTCCCGCCCCTGCACCTCCGGTGGGCCGCAGCACAACCCCCACACCCAAACGAGCCGCTGGGGTGAGTCCCGGCAGCACTACGGCTCTGACAGGGGCGGGGGGGGGGGGTGTGCTGAGTGGGGAGGTGTCCGTTAGGATTGGGGTTTACCTGAAACGTGGCAGGAACCAGAATCAACCCCGACAGTCTAATGAAAAGAACAAGCCTCTGGCAACTGATGCGTTTCTCATCCGGGGATCCTCCGGGCAGCCCCGGAAAACTCCCAAACTCCAAAACTCGCGAGATCGGCCCACTTCCAGGAGGTGGCTGCGTCCTGGCCCTGCTTTCTGCCTGCCTTCGAGACGTCGGTCAGGGTCACGGAGTCCGGGCCCTCCCGCCCCAGTATTTGGACTTGGCCTTAATTCTCCGCTCTGCCTAAGCCAGGTGAACGCCCCAAAGACTTCAGCCTTCGTCTTACTTCCTTTCCTGGGAAACCTTTCATTTTACCTACCAGACCAGGCCCGGGGGCATCGTTGGCCGTGTTCACAAGAGAACGTTCCCTGGTTGAGGGGCGTGGGTGAGGAGCCCAGCTGCCCCACTGCAGAGTGCTGGCACTTGGACTGAGTCAGAGAGAGAGAGAGAGAGAGAGGAGAGAGAGTGAGAGAGCGTTAGAGGGAATGCCCTGAGGCTATACTTTGTGGAAAGGCTCCAGGGACAACTTTTGGACCTCTGGCTGCTGCAGGCCCTACCGGGAGGGCCGGCGGGCCCCTAGGGCGACGGAACGGAGCAGTTTGGTTGCTGCAGCTTCGTACCTTGACAGACATCAGATTGGCACCTCAGGAGCCCACGCTCTGAGCCCCTAAAGTAAAGGAGCTTAAATGGCCTGGCTTCAACTTGGCTCCACCACTTGCTAGCTTGAAGATCACAGGCAAGTTACTTTTCTAAGCTTCAATTTCTGCATCAGTAAAATGATAGTTGACCATGATGAAATGTTAATAATACCTGTAGTGTGTTGAGCATAGCTCAGAGAAGCTCAGGATTGTCATTAACGATTACTTTTGGACTTGTAGACTAGCCATTGAATATTACTATCTATTTGTGAAGGGTGGTGTACCCTAAATATCTCCAGGTCGGTGGTTTTATCAGATTTTTAGAAGTCGATACCTTTGTTAAAAGGACATCTTTCACAAAATCCTAATCAGTAAAGCAGATAAAATCTATGCAAAGCCGGGCTTTTCCGGGTGAAGAGGGTCCTGACCATCTGACACCCTTTTATCTCCAGGGTATTGAGGCATGTTTGATGAAGTCGTTTGAAAACTGGTCTGCACCACTGCTAGTCTCCCTCTCCCCCACCCTTCCAGCCAGCTCCTATAACAGGGTCAACAGAAGCATCTCTGTACAGTGCCAAAGTAATAGAATTTCCTTATTTCAATTTCTCCATAAGCAAAATGGAGAGGATAATGCTAGCTTTGTTGTGACAGTGAATTTGATAATGTCTGTAAACTATTTTGAGTCTTTATAGATCAGCTTTAGGGACAAAGGTCCTTGCTATCTCTAATTTTTAGCTTGCTTTTAAAAATATGGTTGTCTGAACATACTACTTAAAAATGGGTCAGACTCTTATTCTGTGGAATCTTAAGATAGGGTAGAAGCAATGACTTAGTTATCAGGGAAAAAAATGTGCTCTGTTTAATTGAAAAGAGGGAGTTTTGAATTAGAGTTATTCAGAAAGTGCCCAGAAAGCAACAGAGAGAAGGATATGTGGCAGCATCTAGAGAAAGCTGTTTATGCAGCTGGGTTATAACTGGGTCATTCTGGTCCTTCTGGTAATTTAATGTCCTTTGCTGAGACCTGAGACAGATCCTTACTAGGGTTCCCGTCCCTAGCTATGACTAGCTTCATAGCCAGGCCTAATGCAGTCGTTCTGCATTGCAATAATGGGAGGTGAGAAGGCATGGCTGTTAGCAGTGTGGGCTTTGCTATTAATCTTGAGTTTGGTCCTGTTTCCATCATATTACCGAGGAAAATCTGTAATTTATTTGAGCATTGCAAGAATGGGAATAATAAGACCTATTTCAAAGGTTTGCTGTAAAGATTACATGAGATAATACATGGAAAGCAGAATTCTTGATGCATAGTAAATGATAATTAGATAGCTATTTTAAATGTCATCTGAATTTTTTATTATTTTTAAGCCTTTTTTTGTTGAGGTATAACTGACATAACGCTATATTAGCTTTATGTGTACAATGTAATAACTCAATATTTGTGTATATTGCAAATGACCCATTTTACATTTAAAATGTAAATCAAGTTAACATCCATTGCCATGCATAGTTATAATTTTTTTTCTCATAATGAGGATTTTCAGTATCCAGTATCCACATTTCATTTCAGATCCATATTGCAAGCATGCAGTTTAGTATTATCAACTGCAGTCACCATGCTATACATTACATTCCTGTGGCTACTCATTTTATAACTGGAAATTTGTATCTTTTAACCCTCTTCACCTCCTTTCTCCCCTTCACCCCACTCCAGGCAACCATAATCTCTTTTCTGTATCCATGAACTTGGTTCCACATGTAAATGAGGTCATATGGTACTTATCTTTCTCTGCTTGACTTATTTCACTTAGCATAATGCCCTCCAAGTCCATCCGTGTTGTCTCAAATAGCAAGATTTCATTCTTTTATTTGAAAGATTTTATTTATTTATTTGACATAGAGAAGGAGATTACAAGTAGGCAGAGGCAGGCAGAGAGAGAGGGGGAAGCAGGCTCCCTCCTGAGCAGAGAGCCCAATGTGGGGCTCGATCCCAGGACCCTGAGATTATGACCTGAGCCGAAGGCAGAGGCTTAACCCAGTGATCCACCCAGATGCCCCAAGATTTTATTTTAAAAGAATAGTAACACACAATATATATACAATGGAATACTATGCAGCCATCAAGAGAAACGAAATCTTGTCATTTACATGGAGGGTATTATGCTAAATGAAATAAGTCAGTCAGAGAAAGACAATTATCAAATGATCTCTCTGATATGAAGAATCTGAGAGGCAGGGCAGGGGGTGGGGGAGTCGGGGAGAGAAATAAAACAAGATGGGTTGGGGAAGGAGACAAACCATAAGGGTACCAGACCTGTACCCTGGGGAAAATAATGCATTATATGTTAATAAAAAAATAAAAAAAATAAAAAAAAGAATAGTAACACACACACACACACACACACACACCACATCTTCTTTATTCATTTATCCATAGATGCACATGTAGATTGTTTCCATGTCTTGGCTATTGTGATTAATGCTGCAGTGAATATGGGGGATCTTTTTTGAATTAGTGTTTTCATTTTCTTTGGGTAAATACCCAGAGGTAGAATTGTTGGGTAATGTGGTAGTTCTATTTTTATTTTTTTAAGGAACTTCCATACTGCTTTCCATAGTGGCTGCATCAATTTTCCTTCCTACCACCAGTGTACAAAGGTTCCCTTTTCTCCATATCCTTACCAATACTTGTTATTTCTTGTCTTTTTGATAATAGCCATTCTGAGTGGTAGGAAGTGATACCTTATGGTTTTGATTTGCATTTCCCTTATGATTAGCGATGTTTAGCGTATTTTCATGTGCCTGCTGTTTGTTTGTATGTCTGTCTATTCAGATCCTCTTCCCATTTTTTAATTAGATTGTTTTTTCTTTTTTTTTTGCTATTGAGATTTATATGAGTTTTTTATATATTTTGGAAAATAACCCCTTATTAGATATATGATTTGTGAATATTTTCTCTAACTTTGTAGGTTGCCTTTTAATTTTGTTGATGGTTTCCTTTGCTGTGCAGAAGCTTTTTAGTTTGATGTAGTCCAAAAAATTTATTTTTGTGTTTGTTGCCATTACTTTTGGTGTCAGATCCAAAAAATCACCACCAAGACCAATGTCAAAGAGCTTACTACCAATGTTTTCTTCTAGGAGTTTTATGGTTTCAAGTCTTACATTCCAATCTTTAATCCATTTTGAGCTGATTTTGTGTATGGTGTAAGATAGTGGTCCAGTTGCATCCTATTGCATCTGTCTGTCCGGTATTTCCAATACCATTTAATGAAGAGGCTGTCCTTTCCCATTGTATATTTTTGGCTTTTTAATGTAAATGAATTGGCTGTATATGTGTGGGTTAATTTCTGGGCTGTTTTCTGTTCCATTGAGCTGTATGTCTATTTTTATGCTAACACCTCCTGTTATGATTGCTATAGCATTGAAATATAGTTTGAAATCAGGAAACTTGATGCTGACTAGTGTTAATTATAACTTTGTTATTATAGATAATAAATATCTGTCCATCTATATCTTTGACCCTGGTCTAAAATTCTAAATTCTAAAATCATCAAGAAGCTAACACTTGGTGGGGCACCTGGGTGGCTCAAGGGTTAAAGCCTCTGCCTTCGGCTCAGGTCATGATCTCAGGGTCCTGGGATGGAGCCCCACATCAGGCTCTCTTTTCAGTGAGAAGCCTGCTTCCCCCTCTCTGCCTGCCTCTCTGCCTACTTGTGATCTCTCTTTCTCTCTCTGTCAAATAAATAAGTAAAATCTTAAAAAAAAAAAAAAAGAAGCTAACACTTGGGAGGTATTGCCCTTCTGCTACTGGAAAGCCTGAACGGACGAGAGTTTTGACTTGCTGAAAGGTATTCTGAGAGTCCTTGTTAAGTTCTCATCATTTGGGCTCTTGCAGTTATGAGCTTTCATGTGGGGGGACAGAGCTTCATATGTTCCCCTGTAAAATGAAGTGACCACTTATAATATTAATCCCCATTTCAAGATCTTTGGGTAGTATTAGCTTTTATCTCTGCTCATCAGCATTTTTTGAAACTAGTCTCTTGCTGATTGCTTCAAGTTCTTAACTTCAGACAATACAATAAAATGACAAGGAAAACTAGTTGCAAAATGAAATTGCAAATCATATAAAGGATGCAGGATTTCATGAGGTGACTAAATTAATACTGGATAACTATTGAGTCAGTTGTTAATTCAACAAATATTTATTGGACACCTTCCATGTAGCAGGTACTAGGTATCAGAGCCTTGCCCTGAATAAAAGAGATTGAAATCCCAGCCCTCATGGATCTGATGCCACATATACACAGAACCAGTGACAAATGAATCTGGCAAAGTTGAATCAGTCAAAAATCAGAAGAGAAAATCAACAAAGATGGTGACATGATGACACTTTTGGTAATTTTAAGACATGTCCACAAATTCTTTGACACCCCTTTCATGAAAGGTAGACCATAGTTCCTTGCTTCTTGAAAATAGGCTGTGTTTAGAGGTTTGCTTCTGAGGAATAGAAGAATATAACAGAACGGTGGTTCTGTTTGACTTCCCAGCTTAGATCATAAAGAGTGATATGGCTTTAGCCTTCTCTCTCAGGGGTCTTGGGGTGCCATGTGTAAAATTCAGCTTCCTGAAGCCATTATGTTGGATAGACCATGTGGTGAGACCAGTGAGAGAGGAAGAAGCCCGAAGAGTCCTTGCTGTTTTGGCTTTCAGCTGAGTCTTCCCAGACCAGGTGCCAGACATATGACTGGCAGGCTGGCAGCTGATCCTAGCCCCCAGTCTTTGACTGCTCCAGCTGATGACAAGTGGAGCAGTGACAAGCTGTCCCCACTGTGCCCTGCTCAGATTGCTTATTAAGAAGTCAACCATTTAAGTTTTGGTACTGAGCTGCTTCTAGGTAGAAGAGAGTTTTTGCAGAATGTGGAATTTAGCGGAGGGAGAAGGTATTAACAAGGTAGGTGTTGTTATTTTAAGCCACTAAGTTTTGGGGGTAATCTGTTACATAGCCATAATAACTAGAAAAATGCCTCAAAAGAATGATATGAATATCAAAGGAAAATAGAGACCCCTAAGAAAACTGAAGAAACTGAATGTTTTTATAAAAATAACCCTCTTTATGATCATTCTGTAAGTCAAACGGGAAGTGATGGATCTTAAATTGTGTTGTCATTCAGTTCTTTTTTGGAGGAACATAATAAAAAAACTCCTCCACATTAAGACAGTGTTTAAAGTTGTTTAGAATCTATATTCTGTTAAATATAAACATAATATACATATTCTCTCAATGCATACTTCCATTTTTCTAAATAAAGTCCTAATCAAACCCTCCCTGCTCACCATGACTTATTCCTCAAATTTGGTGTCTACATGAAGTATCAAGCAGTCTTTTCTCATTTACCTATTTTCTCAGGATGTCCTGTAGCAGTGACAGGAAGGGCAATGAGACTAATGAGGCATTTGGTTTATTATGATTGTTATACAGTGGCTTTCCTTCAATGTGCTCTCAGAAAGTGTGGAGCACTTTCTTATAATCAACCTGAAACATAAACAGTGGATCAGTTAATAGGAGGAAGAGTACATCTATAGTCACTGCTATATGTAGTTGTAGTGAAGTGATGGTCTTATTAGAGGGTGCTATAGAACTAAACCGGTCCTTCTGGAAGGTTCCTAAAGCAAAGGCTTTCTGATTGGATGTCCTTCAATTGATTACAAAGGCCTTGCCTCAGATCAGACTGTAACAATATAATCTATGGTTCATTAGGAAAAACTTGCACTTTGAAAACCAAGAATGCGTGAGTATCTCTAAGAGGGTGCCACACAGAGAATAAGGGGTCAGCCTTTTAAGTTTTGGTACTGAAACTGCTTGGAGTTTTTGTTCTGCAGTCGGGATCCCTTAGGATGAACCTGGCATTTTTGTATTGATTGCCTTCCGCACTAATATAGTTAGGTAGAAGAGAGGATTTTTGCAGAATGTGGAATTTAGCAGAGGGAGAATGTATTAGACTGGCTGTGTTTCCTTGCCTCTGGGCATGGTTTGCTCCTTGAAGGTTAGAGCCAAGGGGATTCTTTATCTTCTAACATTTTCATTTAGGGCAATCAAACACCACAATTTCCAGTCTTCAGCTTTAGGGAATCTCAGACTTCAATAAAGAGGATGGTATTTTATTATCTCCTCAGGTTGTTTTCAGAACTTTGAAAAAAATCACACAAACACTTCTACTGACTGGATGACTATAACAGGGCAGAACAAACCACTCGAGTCTAGTTTCACTTAGGAAAGCAATTTTCATTGTTCAAGACACTTGTAGTAAGGGTACTACTACAAGTAAGGTTTTGGATTTCTTAGAAACCTCTTTAAATAGCAAGCACTTCCGTTTTATTGAGTGCACAGGGAGGGGAAGTGGCAAGTCAAAGGAATTGTTCATGGTACACAAATGGAGGGTTTCAGAACTTTGTTTTTCAAGCTGTTATTGGCCAGGACAAACCTGATCTACCCACTGTGAGATTTTTTTCCCTTCAAAAATAAATCTACCTCTGAAATCTCGAGGAGGGTGAATGTAGGGAATCTGTTCGTATGCCTAAATTTGGAGTCAAAGATATCTATCCCAGCCTTAGCCCTCTGAATGCTATATGACTATACTTGAGCCACTCAGCCTCTTGAATCTGAGTTTCCACGTCTCTGAATCGGGCAAGTAATAACTTCCTTGCTGCTGGGATCAGAAGTTTACATGATGTAGCTTGTGTAATGGCCTCAGACAGTACCTGGCATATAGCAGATGCTCCATGAGTATTAATTAGCAAACCACATACTCTGAGACTTACCTTTCTTATCATCACTTCAGGAGGCTGAGGGGATTAGATGTGTGCAAAAGGGACACTGTGATGCAAGAGACAAATATAAGGCATGTAGCTCTTCACTTCCATCTAGGAAGGAAAAATAGTGTCAGTAAAGGACATTGAGAGGGTGTCTAAATGAGCACTCTTTGAAGTAGTCTATACAATAACCAGGAGCTAGATCTCTGGAAGAGTCAGTCATTAGGCTCTTAGGATTTGGGTTCAAGGACTAAAGTTCCCACCACAAATGTGGGTCCTACTTTTTACCTTTATTATTATTTCTACCTTTTACCTTTAAAGCAGAAGGGACTATTACTGTCCTTCTTGAGAAGTAGGCTTATCATTCTTGAGACTATGAGAGGTTGATAGTCTTCATGGTCTTCATGTGAACACTGGCCAGAGAGTTTGGGCTTTCATCACCAATTTACCTGGTGCAGTCCAGCCTCATTTAGTGAACCCCAAGCTGGCCAACACATTTTTGCCCAGGGGCTGGTAAGAGGAGTGAGGGTAAGATGCTGAGCAGGGAATGCTCCAGGAGACCTGGGTGGGAAAATGCAGAGTCACAAGTCAGTTGCAACTGAAATGCTTCTTTACTTGGCAATACGGTTTTTCTAAACAGGACCCTACTCCTACCTGATACGTGCTTACATGATTAGTTGATGTGGGTTGAGTACTGTCATGCAGGAGAGGGACAATAAAGAGGAGGAAATTCAACATCAACCGGTTGGGGAAAGAAAGAATTTAAGTTATTAAAATTAGGTTTTTGCCCAATCTTGGAGGCAGTTTGCTTGATGTGTCTAAAGGAATAGACATGAAACTTTGTCTTAGCTTTGGGTCCTCTCTCTGTCTCTATCTTTAGCCCTCTGTCTCTTTGGCCTGATTCTGTCTCAGGCTATGTTTCTCCCTCCCTGTCTCATTGCCTGTGTCCCAACTCTCTGTTCCCTTTCTCCTTTCTGTCTTTTATTCTCTTTTTCTGTCTCTGTCTCTCTTTCTCAGAAAGGAGGCTTTCTTTCTTGCTCCTTTTTATTAGCTACAGAAGATAGGTAAATAAAAGCAATCTACCTCCATTGCCTAAATAAGAGTCATTGGATACCAGCACTGTCTCATCACTGGCAGAGTACAACAGGGTATTCAAAGTACTCTCATTTACAGTGGCCATTAGGCAGTCTTCACGGAAACTAGTCCAGGAAAAATGCAGGGCAGAAAGGATTATCCTCATGTTTTAAATAGGTAGGTCTTAGAGAAGCTGGAAACTTGTCCAAGGTCAGCTGGGCTGTGGGCCTGAGGCAGAAGTGGGGCTGGAGCATATGCTCCCACAAGAGGGGCCTCTCCCTCCACCACAGAGATGGATTCTGATCAGTACCAAGATGTTCAAACCTAGGTGCATCTGATCTGATCTGAAATATGAGAGTTGAGTCTGGATTTAGGTTTAGTACTGAGGGTTCTGTGTATTCGACCTTCCAGCCATTTTTGAGACCCAAGGCAAGATGGCGGAGGTGTAGGAGGCACGGAGAGCACTGGGATCCAGAAAGAGGCTGAAAACCACTCTAAAAGCCGGCAAACACAACAGGAAAGAGAAGAGAATAACAGCAATTCTAGGAGCAGAAAATCGACCACTTTCAGAAAGGTAGGACGTGTGGAAAAAGTGAATTTAAAGCGACGGGAAGAGAGACCCGGGGGGGAGGGGCCGGCTCCCAGCAGCCGCAGAGCTGGGAAACTACTAGTCTGGAACTACTAGTCTGCTCTGCTGAAGGACATCGCTCCGGAGGCTGACTGGGGGTTTAGCCCTCGCGGGAACAGTATGATTTCAGGACCCATGGGGTCACCGAGGGACCAGGGGAGCCCGAGTGTGGCAGAGCTCCCAGGTATCGGGGTGGAGAAGCTGGTGGCAGAGAAGGAGCCGCGCAATGCCACATAGGCCTACCTTGGACTATAGGAACTGAGACATATAGTTCATATAGGGCTGCCGCACTTCAAGCGGGGACCCCACGGGAGGCAGCTCCAGAGACACCCCCTCCTTCCTCCTCTGGAAGGAGTGGTGCGGGCGCGCGCAGCAGGAATCTGCTGGTCTGGGGACTCCAGACGGGGCTGCGCGCTACAGATAGAAGCGCTCTGCCACGGGCCAGCTGAGCATAGAGCGTGGACAAGGGAGAAGGGAGTGATAAGGGCTCTCCTCCAAGGGCCTGTGGAGGATCGTGGCACCCAGCACTCGGCTCTTTTGGGGCGGAGACTGGGAGGCCACCATTTTCATTCCCGGCCTCCAGGGCGGTACAGAAAGCCCTCAGGGAACAAAGACTCCCAGAGCGAACCTGAGCAAAGTGCTTGGCCCATCCCCTGGCAAGGGCGGTGCAATTCTGCCTCAGGCAAAGACATTTGAGAACCAAGGCAACGGGCCCCTCCCCCAGAAGATCAGCGAGAATATCCAGCCAAGACCTAGTTAATCAATCAGTGAAAACTATGGAACTCCAGATAATCTTTCTCTCTCACCCATCTACTCCTACCTTGACAAAATGACGAGGCGGAAAAACTCACTGCAAAAAAAAGAAGAGACAGTGGCGATGGCGAGAGACCTAGTCAATGCGGACATTAGTAATATGTCGGAAATAGAGTTCAAAATGACACTTACCAAGATGCTAGCAGGGTACCTTCCAGCCATTTTTATTTAGGTATAAAGTTAATGATAAAGAGCACCAAGGGGGAAAGAGGGCTGGAGTGGGGAAGAGGTAGAATCACAAAATAGGAAGATGGAAATTGCATCTTGAAGTGAGGTGTGGAAGGGTGTGTTTAATTTCAGGCAAGTTGGAATCAAATTTCTTGGTTTCAAATCCCAGCTCAGATCGCTAACTAACTTCATGATCTTGGACAAGTTACTTAACCCTTGTGAGGTTCCATTTTCTCATCTATAGAATAAGAACAATTATGTTATTTATGTTATTGGTTTGCTTGTAAGTATAAAATGAGACAACCATTGAACATGATAAAAAAATTAAAAAATAAAATAAAGTCACTAACAATAACACAAAAAACATAAAATGAGACAACCCATCAAAATATCTGCTACAGTGACATAAGCACTTGATGAAGGAAGATGAAAATAAGCCCCCATTTTTTTGGGCTTGCTTTATTTTTTTGTTTTATTTATTTATTTCTGAGTTTATAAGAATAGGTTCCTTCCTTCGTTCCTTCATTCCTTCCTCCTTTCCTTGTTTCTTTCAATTCAAGTTAGTTAACATACAGTGCAGCTCAGGTTTCAGGAGCAGAATCCAGTGATTCATCACCCATATACAAAACCCAGGGCTCATCCAAACAAGTGCCCTCCTTAATGCCCATCACCCATTTAGCCCATCTCCATCCACACCTCTCCAGTAAACCTCAGTTTGTTCTCTATATTTAAGCGTCTCCTATGGTTTACCTCCCTCTCTGTTTTTATTTTACTTTTCCTTCCTTTCCCCTATGTTCATCTGTTTTGTTTCTTAAATTGCACATATGAATGAAATCATATGATATTTGTCTTTCTCTTACTGACATATTTTGCTTAGCATAATACAGTGTTGTTCCCTCCAGGTTGTTGCAAATGACAAGATTTCATTCTTTTTGATCATTGAGTAATATTCCAGTGTGTGTGTGTGTGTGTGTGTGTGTGTGTGTGTGTGTGTACACCACCTCTTTTTTATCCATCTGTGGACATTTGGGCTTTTTTCATAATTGGGCTGTTGTTGATAGTGCTGCTGTAACATTGGGGTACATGTATCCCTTCAATCAGCGTTTTTGTATCCTTTGGATAGATACCTAGTAGTGCAGTTGCTGGGATGTACAGTAGATCTACTTTTAGCTTTTTTTTAAATTAATTTTTATTAACATATAATGTATTATTTGCCCCAGGGTACATGTCTGTGAATCGTCAGGCCTACACATTTTACAGCACTTAACAGCACATACCCTCCCCACTGTCCACACCACAGCCACCCCATCCCTACCCCCCTCTGCCTCCCAGCCACCCTCAATTCGTTTCATCAGTCTAGAAGTCTCTTATGGTTTGTCTCCCTCCCCATCCCTTCCTGTTTCATTTCTCCCCCCTACCCCCCCAAACTCCCTCCTTGCCTCTCAAATTCTTCATATCAGAGAGATCATGTGATAATTGTCTTTCTCTGACTGACTTATTTCGCTTAGCATAATACCCTCCAGTTCCATCCACGTTGTTGCAAATGGCCTGATTTCGTTTCTCTTGATGGCTGCATATTATTCCATTGATTATATATATCATGTGACTGTTGGCCATTTGGATGTCCTCTTTGCAGAAATGTCTGTTCATATCTTCTGCCCATTTTTTGATTGGGTTATTTGTTCTTTGGGTGTTGAGTTTGAGAAGTTCTTTATAGATTTTGGATTCCCAACACCATTTGTTGAAGAGACTATCTTTTTTCCACTGGATATTCTTTCCTGCCTTTTTGGGATGGAATGTCCTGAATATATCTGTGATGTCCATCTGGTCCAGTGTGTCATTTAGAAGCTTTATTTCCTTGTTGATCTTTTG